>CP134447.1:0-708384 GCA_031590215.1 Maudiozyma bulderi
TTCCGTATGATGTTCGTATTTCTATTAAGCAAGGTCCGAAAGATACGATCATTTGATGTCCTCGCTGGAGTCACCCACACTCCCTGCGGCTGCAACCTCTGCTCTTCTTCTCCTCGATTACGTAGGCACTCCACTGTCCTTTCTACTGCTGGATCTCTGAGATCATTATTCTTGTCACAGCACTGCAAGCATCCTGGATTCTCGATACCATAAAACTGGGCAATTTGCTTGGTCACACACTCATCCCAGTTCATGTCGTTCATACGTTGGGCAATCTCATCCGTACCCACAGGCCTGCTCCCACCTCGGCGCTTATAATCTATGATTCGAACCAGCCCTGGCTTCCGCAGCCGTCCTGCCATCTGAAGAAAATCAATGGGTGTGACACGACAATTCACCAGACACACAAAATTTACACTTGGACAGTCCAACCCATTGGATATCAACTTTGTTCCCAGAATGACCTTCACTGGGGACATCGGATTCTCAAACTGCTCGAATATCTTCTGCTTCTCCGTATCCGGTGTGTTCGAGCTTACCATCGCAACAGAACCTGTCTGGTCGACTAATTCCTGGACTGACATCATGGCGGGAATGCTTGTGAAGAAAAAGATGGCCTTACCGTTGGTCTCTTCTCGTGCAAGATAACGTCTAATATACTCAGCAGCTCTGAACCTTATACTTGGATAAGTCACTTGAACAACCTCAAACCTCACGTCCTTGTTAGGCACCTCTGATATCCCATTGATATACCGGGAGCTCTGCTCTAGCAACTTATTCGAGATACCTCTGTCTTTGGCAATAATTTCTAAAATGTCCTCTGGAATCGTGGCAGAAAGAAACACCATCTTCAAAAAACCTCTCCATCCCAGACCAAATATTTGGCGGAACGATGGCCGGAACGTCTTCTCCACCCACAGAACATGCACCTCGTCAAATATCAGATACCCTTTCTTCCGCTCTCCTTTTGTGCTGGACTCCCAGTTCTTGAGAATACTGGCAATACTGTTTGTGCCAAACGAATCAAAGCAACCCACAAACACGTCTGTGTCCAGCAACCAGTGCTGACTATTCTCCAGGTTCAGCATAGATATGTCCCGAGCAACCAGGTCCCCGCACCTATGAACCTTCTCAATCGTGGCCATTTTCAACGACTCGTATGGAACTCCAATGAAATGAACGTACGTCTCAGGCTGCAGCTTCTTCAAAACCATTATGGGCAACAAGAACGTCAGCGACTTACCAAAGGCCGTAGCAGCCTGCAACGTCAGCAGCTTTCTCTCAGACGTCAGAACCATGCCTGTGAACTCCCTTTGCAAATTTGTCCTGAACTCAAAACCTTCGTCATTATACATCTCTTTGCCTGCTGCCACCAGATCCAGAATGTCCCCAGCTGGCTTATAATCTTCCTCTTCTTCTTGCTGTTCCAGGTGGCTTCTGTCTCGTTTCTTGGATCCTCTGTTGACCACCGCAAACGCTGTTCGGCTTTGGAATTCTTGGCACAGCTTCTTCACCGTATAATAATCAAACACACCTTGATCACCGGGGGTGTCCTCCATCCCATGCACACCGTACAGCTGCGTGTGTGTGGCTACGTTGTGCCCAAACGAGGCTGCAATGGCACTCTTGATGTGTCCTGTCATACCAATGTCCGGCATTATCATGTGTTTCCATATAGCTGCCAGTCCCTGTCTCATCGTGCCGATCCGGTGGCCCTCCCGCATGTAAGGATTCAGTGGATATGTGGATAAAATCTTGGCAAATGCGTTGGAATCGACCAGCCTCAGGTTCTTGACGTCCACGAATAAAAACTGCTTGATGATACTGTTGCCAGTTGTTGTGTCTGCATTGTTGATCCGTGCATTCACCCCTCTGCTATAATCGTGCAGCTCTCTGTTGTCCTCTACCGGGTTCTCGAGATCGTCATCGTCCATGATCTCTCCCTCCAATTCTCTTTCACAGTGGCTGATCAGAATGGACCTTGCGAAATGTGCCAGGTCTGGCTGCATTAACGACACCAAAAACGGCCGCAGAATGTAAACGAACCACAGCAGCTGCGAAGATACCACCTTGTCCATGAAAAGCAACCTGCTGTCGAACTTCCGGTTCTTGTTATACCTGCTCTTGATGAAAAACACCCTGTCTGTGGCATCCACGTACAGATTTCTACCTCTACCAGAAAACGTCATAATACTCAACTCCGGAAACCTCAGTGGCATCCCTGGAGACAGCCACATGCTAACCATCAGCACCTTTGTCATCTTGTTGATGATATCCAGCAACGACTTACGAATGCTCTCATTTACTGCATCATCCCCACGCAACCACTGGATGTGCATGCCCTTGAACAGGTCCAGCGGCAGAGCCTGATATATGGAGATGTCCCTGTCATCGAACTCGTTCTCGTTCTTCACCCTGACCGTTGCATTGCCCAGTGTCATGTTATACACTCTTGCCACGCTGCCGTAACTCAGCCACTGCCCCATGGCCCCAACGCAGGACATGAACGTTGTGTGCAGATCCTCTTTCATGGTCCTGATAAGGTCAAACGACAGCTTCTTGTTCTTCACAAACACACACTCATTCTGGACATCGATGTTGACATACGTGGACGTGATGATCCTTTCCTGCTGGGCCACTGCCGTGTAAAACAACCGGAACACCTTGTAGAACCTTGTGTCGTCATCGTCCTCCTTCATCATCTGGTCCAACTCTGTGGGGTTGTCCTCCACTGCAAACGCACAAAACCTGATTAGACACCGCAGTGCATCCATATGCTGGCGGAACGCATGCGACTGCATGATCGGAAACGTGTCTCTCTGATTCATCCACTTCTCGAAATCAACGGCTGCCAGTCTGATCCACGTTAACAGAAACTCGTTATACAGATTGGTCTTGATGGCCTGCTGGAAGGTCCTGCCCAACTCCTGGATGATTGTTTCTGCATTTCGATCCTCTTCCCACCTGACGATGACTTCTCTGTCCACAAAGGGGTGACCTCCAAAACAGTTCAGACTGATGCTGTTAAACAACGTGAATAGAGACCGGCCCAGCCGTCTACCGTAGAGCGTTATTGTGACTGGATCGAACTTCTTGATCAACGACGAGAACCTGGTGTGATAATCTGCTCCCAAATGGTTGCTCGCTTTTGCAGATGCATCTCTATAGCTTTGGGAGAGAATGTGTTCCCCTAATTCAGCATAACCCAAGGCCACCTCCCTCGTATATCCTTCCAGCACCCCATAGTCTGTGCTGTTCAACCTCAGCTCGTCCATCTTGAGGACCCTTGCAAATATGCTGGTGTCTCTGACCTGCCTGGAATGGTGATCGAAATCCAGCATGTCTATGTCGTTTATGTACGACTCTGTCTTCTCACATAGATACACTGCAGCAGAGCCCCCGTAATTATACCGGTGGCACAGTTTCTCAACCGTATACATGATCTTCTTCTTGTTTCTCTTCGACACCCTGCTGCCCTTGGGATGATAGGTGTTGTCTTGCATAACATCGAACTGGTACAACTGGCACTGCAGCAGGCTGAACATGTTGCCCGAGTTCTCCAGCTCCAGCAATGTGGTGTCGAGACTACGTAGACTGGCTATGTCCTTGGTGTGCAATTCTGTCAGCCGCTGGAAATTCTGCTTGGACAGACACTGCATGGCTTTATACTTGCTGATGACACACTTGCTGCTCTTGCGGATGATCCAGCCATCAATGACGACTATATCATCTCCTACATCTACTCTCATTATGCCAGGCGTTCTTTAGAGTGACGTATTACTGTGCTAGTTCTGCTCGAGGAGGAGTCAAGAGATGTTGCTTCTTTTATTGCTTTTTTTTTTTTTTTCTTTCTTATATTTGATTTTATACAGGAGACGTCACGTGCCCTTTCACAGAATAGTCGCCTGGCATATGCCCATGTCTTCTGGCTCTCGGCTAAATTTTGCAATGTGTCGCCTGGCATCTGAAAATTGCCGCCTGCCTCTGCTAAAACATACATAGGATTAAATAAGCCAACAGACACACGAAAAGAAGCCTATTTTACCCAATATACATGTACATGCACACAATACCTTCCATAATGTAAAGCAATGGCACTAGTGTTTGAGTTTTGCATCTTGTTAAAAGAGGATAAGTGAAAAGAAATGTTACGTGTTTGGCGTTTTCGTTTTTTAAATATCGAAAAAGATATACCAAAAAAGCAACAGACAAATGAAAAAACTAAAACAAACAGAAATTCATATAAGAATAAATATATAAAGAAGCAAACAGAAATTCGTATAAGAATAAATATATAAAGAAACAAACAGAAATTCGTATAAGAATAAATATATAAAGAAACAAACAGAAATTCGTATAAGAATAAATATATAAAGAAACAAACAGAAATTCGTATAAGAATAAATATATAAAGAAACAAACAGAAATTCGTATAAGAATAAATATATAAAGAAGCAAACAGAAATTCATATAAGAATAAATATATAAAGAAGCAAACAGAAATTCGTATAAGAATAAATATATAAAGAAACAAACAGAAATTCGTATAAGAATAAATATATAAAGAAGCAAACAGAAATTCATATAAGAATAAATATATAAAGAAGCAAACAGAGAAATGACGACGATATATAGACACTTGAAACTAGACTTCAACAATCTACGTATTCTATATATTAGCACAATGACACATTTCTCAAAGATCTACATGCCAGATCGAACGAGATACATATTTATCAATTCAGAACGTACAACTTGCATTTACATATCAACAGAGAACACCTCTAGTTATTACTCTTGCCCACTTAATAATTGCTAACTTTTTCTTAACTTCAACAAATTAAGCAGCTGCAATACCCACTTATTAGAAGCAATGCTAAATAACTATTACAAACATACGTTAACCCATAGAACTAACTGCATACTGCACTTTTAAATAGAAGCAATGTCCATAAATTAAAGAATATACGCACGTCACACTTGATTGGCACAAAGTCGACAACTAACAACCTGTATATTCTATAAAAAAACACACTAGTTCACCCAGTTATCTAAGCAAAACCGTTCAATACACCCACTAACTCATTAAGACAAGTACAAGACACTTCTAACAGCCTCAAAGCAAGATCTAAAGCTACAAAGACACCAATTATATATATTTAAAAAAACAAAGACAAAAACAAAATATTAATAAAAGAAAAAAACATCTGAAACCTGGGAGCTTCCTCCAGACGGCCCGTCTCACCCCACTATAAAGACACGCGACAGATCTGAAAGCGCGCAAGAACACAACATACAAAAATCAAGACTATTTACTCATTCACTCTTCGCGGTGCTCAGAGTTCATTTCGTAGTCACCCACACTCCCTGCGGCTGCAACCTCTGCTCTTCTTCTCCTCGATTACGTAGGCACTCCACTGTCCTTTCTACTGCTGGATCTCTGAGATCATTATTCTTGTCACAGCACTGCAAGCATCCTGGATTCTCGATACCATAAAACTGGGCAATTTGCTTGGTCACACACTCATCCCAGTTCATGTCGTTCATACGTTGGGCAATCTCATCCGTACCCACAGGCCTGCTCCCACCTCGGCGCTTATAATCTATGATTCGAACCAGCCCTGGCTTCCGCAGCCGTCCTGCCATCTGAAGAAAATCAATGGGTGTGACACGACAATTCACCAGACACACAAAATTTACACTTGGACAGTCCAACCCATTGGATATCAACTTTGTTCCCAGAATGACCTTCACTGGGGACATCGGATTCTCAAACTGCTCGAATATCTTCTGCTTCTCCGTATCCGGTGTGTTCGAGCTTACCATCGCAACAGAACCTGTCTGGTCGACTAATTCCTGGACTGACATCATGGCGGGAATGCTTGTGAAGAAAAAGATGGCCTTACCGTTGGTCTCTTCTCGTGCAAGATAACGTCTAATATACTCAGCAGCTCTGAACCTTATACTTGGATAATTCACTTGAACAACCTCAAACCTCACGTCCTTGTTAGGCACCTCTGATATCCCATTGATATACCGGGAGCTCTGCTCTAGCAACTTATTCGAGATACCTCTGTCTTTGGCAATAATTTCTAAAATGTCCTCTGGAATCGTGGCAGAAAGAAACACCATCTTCAAAAAACCTCTCCATCCCAGACCAAATATTTGGCGGAACGATGGCCGGAACGTCTTCTCCACCCACAGAACATGCACCTCGTCAAATATCAGATACCCTTTCTTCCGCTCTCCTTTTGTGCTGGACTCCCAGTTCTTGAGAATACTGGCAATACTGTTTGTGCCAAACGAATCAAAGCAACCCACAAACACGTCTGTGTCCAGCAACCAGTGCTGACTATTCTCCAGGTTCAGCATAGATATGTCCCGAGCAACCAGGTCCCCGCACCTATGAACCTTCTCAATCGTGGCCATTTTCAACGACTCGTATGGAACTCCAATGAAATGAACGTACGTCTCAGGCTGCAGCTTCTTCAAAACCATTATGGGCAACAAGAACGTCAGCGACTTACCAAAGGCCGTAGCAGCCTGCAACGTCAGCAGCTTTCTCTCAGACGTCAGAACCATGCCTGTGAACTCCCTTTGCAAATTTGTCCTGAACTCAAAACCGTCGTCATTATACATCTCTTTGCCTGCTGCCACCAGATCCAGAATGTCCCCAGCTGGCTTATAATCTTCCTCTTCTTCTTGCTGTTCCAGGTGGCTTCTGTCTCGTTTCTTGGATCCTCTGTTGACCACCGCAAACGCTGTTCGGCTTTGGAATTCTTGGCACAGCTTCTTCACCGTATAATAATCAAACACACCTTGATCACCGGGGGTGTCCTCCATCCCATGCACACCGTACAGCTGCGTGTGTGTGGCTACGTTGTGCCCAAACGAGGCTGCAATGGCACTCTTGATGTGTCCTGTCATACCAATGTCCGGCATTATCATGTGTTTCCATATAGCTGCCAGTCCCTGTCTCATCGTGCCGATCCGGTGGCCCTCCCGCATGTAAGGATTCAGTGGATATGTGGATAAAATCTTGGCAAATGCGTTGGAATCGACCAGCCTCAGGTTCTTGACGTCCACGAATAAAAACTGCTTGATGATACTGTTGCCAGTTGTTGTGTCTGCATTGTTGATCCGTGCATTCACCCCTCTGCTATAATCGTGCAGCTCTCTGTTGTCCTCTACCGGGTTCTCGAGATCGTCATCGTCCATGATCTCTCCCTCCAATTCTCTTTCACAGTGGCTGATCAGAATGGACCTTGCGAAATGTGCCAGGTCTGGCTGCATTAACGACACCAAAAACGGCCGCAGAATGTAAACGAACCACAGCAGCTGCGAAGATACCACCTTGTCCATGAAAAGCAACCTGCTGTCGAACTTCCGGTTCTTGTTATACCTGCTCTTGATGAAAAACACCCTGTCTGTGGCATCCACGTACAGATTTCTACCTCTACCAGAAAACGTCATAATACTCAACTCCGGAAACCTCAGTGGCATCCCTGGAGACAGCCACATGCTAACCATCAGCACCTTTGTCATCTTGTTGATGATATCCAGCAACGACTTACGAATGCTCTCATTTACTGCATCATCCCCACGCAACCACTGGATGTGCATGCCCTTGAACAGGTCCAGCGGCAGAGCCTGATATATGGAGATGTCCCTGTCATCGAACTCGTTCTCGTTCTTCACCCTGACCGTTGCATTGCCCAGTGTCATGTTATACACTCTTGCCACGCTGCCGTAACTCAGCCACTGCCCCATGGCCCCAACGCAGGACATGAACGTTGTGTGCAGATCCTCTTTCATGGTCCTGATAAGGTCAAACGACAGCTTCTTGTTCTTCACAAACACACACTCATTCTGGACATCGATGTTGACATACGTGGACGTGATGATCCTTTCCTGCTGGGCCACTGCCGTGTAAAACAACCGGAACACCTTGTAGAACCTTGTGTCGTCATCGTCCTCCTTCATCATCTGGTCCAACTCTGTGGGGTTGTCCTCCACTGCAAACGCACAAAACCTGATTAGACACCGCAGTGCATCCATATGCTGGCGGAACGCATGCGACTGCATGATCGGAAACGTGTCTCTCTGATTCATCCACTTCTCGAAATCAACGGCTGCCAGTCTGATCCACGTTAACAGAAACTCGTTATACAGATTGGTCTTGATGGCCTGCTGGAAGGTCCTGCCCAACTCCTGGATGATTGTTTCTGCATTTCGATCCTCTTCCCACCTGACGATGACTTCTCTGTCCACAAAGGGGTGACCTCCAAAACAGTTCAGACTGATGCTGTTAAACAACGTGAATAGAGACCGGCCCAGCCGTCTACCGTAGAGCGTTATTGTGACTGGATCGAACTTCTTGATCAACGACGAGAACCTGGTGTGATAATCTGCTCCCAAATGGTTGCTCGCTTTTGCAGATGCATCTCTATAGCTTTGGGAGAGAATGTGTTCCCCTAATTCAGCATAACCCAAGGCCACCTCCCTCGTATATCCTTCCAGCACCCCATAGTCTGTGCTGTTCAACCTCAGCTCGTCCATCTTGAGGACCCTTGCAAATATGCTGGTGTCTCTGACCTGCCTGGAATGGTGATCGAAATCCAGCATGTCTATGTCGTTTATGTACGACTCTGTCTTCTCACATAGATACACTGCAGCAGAGCCCCCGTAATTATACCGGTGGCACAGTTTCTCAACCGTATACATGATCTTCTTCTTGTTTCTCTTCGACACCCTGCTGCCCTTGGGATGATAGGTGTTGTCTTGCATAACATCGAACTGGTACAACTGGCACTGCAGCAGGCTGAACATGTTGCCCGAGTTCTCCAGCTCCAGCAATGTGGTGTCGAGACTACGTAGACTGGCTATGTCCTTGGTGTGCAATTCTGTCAGCCGCTGGAAATTCTGCTTGGACAGACACTGCATGGCTTTATACTTGCTGATGACACACTTGCTGCTCTTGCGGATGATCCAGCCATCAATGACGACTATATCATCTCCTACATCTACTCTCATTATGCCAGGCGTTCTTTAGAGTGACGTATTACTGTGCTAGTTCTGCTCGAGGAGGAGTCAAGAGATGTTGCTTCTTTTATTGCTTTTTTTTTTTTTCTTTCTTATATTTGATTTTATACAGGAGACGTCACGTGCCCTTTCACAGAATAGTCGCCTGGCATATGCCCATGTCTTCTGGCTCTCGGCTAAATTTTGCAATGTGTCGCCTGGCATCTGAAAATTGCCGCCTGCCTCTGCTAAAACATACATAGGATTAAATAAGCCAACAGACACACGAAAAGAAGCCTATTTTACCCAATATACATGTACATGCACACAATACCTTCCATAATGTAAAGCAATGGCACTAGTGTTTGAGTTTTGCATCTTGTTAAAAGAGGATAAGTGAAAAGAAATGTTACGTGTTTGGCGTTTTCGTTTTTTAAATATCGAAAAAGATATACCAAAAAAGCAACAGACAAATGAAAAAACTAAAACAAACAGAAATTCATATAAGAATAAATATATAAAGAAGCAAACAGAAATTCGTATAAGAATAAATATATAAAGAAGCAAACAGAAATTCGTATAAGAATAAATATATAAAGAAGCAAACAGAAATTCGTATAAGAATAAATATATAAAGAAACAAACAGAAATTCATATAAGAATAAATATATAAAGAAGCAAACAGAAATTCGTATAAGAATAAATATATAAAGAAACAAACAGAAATTCGTATAAGAATAAATATATAAAGAAACAAACAGAAATTCGTATAAGAATAAATATATAAAGAAACAAACAGAAATTCGTATAAGAATAAATATATAAAGAAACAAACAGAAATTCATATAAGAATAAATATATAAAGAAGCAAACAGAGAAATGACGACGATATATAGACACTTGAAACTAGACTTCAACAATCTACGTATTCTATATATTAGCACAATGACACATTTCTCAAAGATCTACATGCCAGATCGAACGAGATACATATTTATCAATTCAGAACGTACAACTTGCATTTACATATCAACAGAGAACACCTCTAGTTATTACTCTTGCCCACTTAATAATTGCTAACTTTTTCTTAACTTCAACAAATTAAGCAGCTGCAATACCCACTTATTAGAAGCAATGCTAAATAACTATTACAAACATACGTTAACCCATAGAACTAACTGCATACTGCACTTTTAAATAGAAGCAATGTCCATAAATTAAAGAATATACGCACGTCACACTTGATTGGCACAAAGTCGACAACTAACAACCTGTATATTCTATAAAAAAACACACTAGTTCACCCAGTTATCTAAGCAAAACCGTTCAATACACCCACTAACTCATTAAGACAAGTACAAGACACTTCTAACAGCCTCAAAGCAAGATCTAAAGCTACAAAGACACCAATTATATATATTTAAAAAAACAAAGACAAAAACAAAATATTAATAAAAGAAAAAAACATCTGAAACCTGGGAGCTTCCTCCAGACGGCCCGTCTCACCCCACTATAAAGACACGCGACAGATCTGAAAGCGCGCAAGAACACAACATACAAAAATCAAGACTATTTACTCATTCACTCTTCGCGGTGCTCAGAGTTCATTTCGTAGTCCTCTATTTACTGTTGAATAACTACTAAAGATCGAGTTAAAGCATTAGTTTTCTATTTTTGAGAACAAAAAAAAAATGTCGCAGATTAATCGTATAGACAGACATATGGCGAACTGTGATTCAATCGTGCTTTCCTTATTAAAATAGAAATATCAACTCCATAATCTTACAGCAACGTGAATATTACATATTCAATGTTTCTTTTTCTCATCACTTCGTCTCGTATCCAGTTTTGAACTGCAAATCCATAATCAATCAACCTTTTCTGGGATCGACGCAATTACATAAAAAAATATGGAGACGATTATATTGTTCTAAAACATTGCACTTCAATTCAGTGGCACCTGGTTCTTCTTCTGAAATGCTATTTTGTTTTCCTAATGTAGTAACCAAGGAGGTTCTAGACCCATTCTTTTTTTTTATTTCACTATTGAATAATTTAGCGTATTATTACGTATGCTATTTGTACATCATTTAATTATTTATAGAATTGAGACATATACGCCAATTTCCCTCTTTACTGCAGTTCTCTTTTATTTCTTTGCCGACAGATGATCACTATACGAGAAATTTGGATATGCTGCGGTGATTTCTCAGTGGTCGTCATTACGTAATGTTTTTTCCGTTATTTTGACGCTTCCTTTTTCATTCTCGCTCGATAAGTCTTCCAGTTCCATAAAAGCAATAAAACAATAGAAGGGACGCAGATCTTCATCAGTCATTTAAAGGATCTTGCAGCTGGGCAATATTTAGATACAGTTTCCCCATTATCTATATCATTCTGCGAAGAAGACAATAAAGTTAATTTAAGATATGTCAAAGACTACAGTTTAAAAATAATTCCGAAACTGTTATTTTTTCGCCCATGATATTGGAAGACTGTAAGTCATATTCTATTCTTGAACCATATTAATAGGCGCATCTGAATGTCGGTACTGTTGAATGAAAATTGTACTTTCTTTTTCTGTCTTCTTTTTTTTTTTCGTTCATATTGCAACATTTTAGAAGAGATGTTTCTTTCTTTGAGTACAGAACACTTGTCACCTCCTATTTGTTGCCAATTCCGGTATCTTACTGAGTTATTATGTCTAACTTAAGGATTTATTAATTCATTGTTCGTCTTTATGAGGTCAAGGTGGCTGATACGTGTAATGCTTCAATTTGCCATTAAATTAAAGAATGTTCACTTATAATCTTGTAGGAAATGAAATGAAAATTAACGAGTTGACTGTCTATTAGTTGTAAATTGAGTTTATTTGTGTTTGTATGAGTGAGTTTTATGCTACGGGTTTTTTGTTCGTTTTTTTTTTTTTGTTGTTTTTGAATTAGTTATAAATGTTTAAATTAATGAAATTGGCATTAATTTCTATGATAATTTTTATGCAACCTATGAGAAAAGCAATTATCCTCTAAATATTTAGATTCAACTTCTAGTTGAAAATCTTGGTTATTTGAAGAATTTTGTTTACATAGAAAATACATCTCAAGGCTGAGTAATTTCTACCATCTCATATTCCAACTCCCATTACAACGACTGTCAACTTAGTGATTTCGTTAAAATGAGTTTGTCTATCATTTTCTGCTATTTCTAATTTGCATCTACTCAAATACGATCATTCGTAATCATGTAGTTATAAGTGGTTTCCTTTATTCTGGTATACGAAGAAACTATTCAAGCCTCCAAGAGGGGCTTAAACATTCATATAACTTAAACTACAAAATCAAATTACAATCATTTGAGATACTAATGCACATATATATACCACGACGTGGTCACCTATCAAGTTCAAACTAAAACACTACTTATCATGTTAATTTAATTTGATAGCATATTGATTACCAACAGTGAGCAATTGACAGCACCTGTAAAAGATATTATCTGTTTAAATCATCAATTGAAACTATTTGATCATTCCTAATGCTGGATATGGAATTCGATTTTGAGAATGTGTCATCTCATAACAATCATAGTGACTTTCAAAGATTAATAACCACTCTAATGATTTGGATACATTCACATATTTTGAATTTTATAAAATGTATTCAATCAAAACAGGAATGGTTCAAGATCTCCAACTACAGAAGACAGATTAAAAGATCGATTCGCATTGGTATTACTCTTATGGCATGTTCACTAGTATTCTATCCATTGAAGTATCTTGTGAATATCGATATTGCAAAAGGAACCACAACAACTAACGTTCGAAACGAAAATTCCCTGGAAGATAAGGCAGATTTAATGAAAGCAGATATTTCATCGTTTATTGAGCAGGACGACTTTTCAAGGACTCCGATTACATCTTCAATGTTAATGCAAAATTATGAAAAAGTGTTTCTTAATGGTTTTGTGTCTAATATTAATGTTGAACAGACTGATTCCGATAGATTGAAAAATCTAAAAACTTCCCATATGCATGATGTCAATTTCCTTGATTCAGGAAAGAAAGTTCCTGATATCAAACAAATTGAAAAGGATGGTAGGAAATCTTATGATTCAATAACCACTTGTGATGACCTTAGCTATAATAATTCGATTTACTATTCTTCTACTATGAATATTTTAGGTGATGACATAGTATCGCTGAGAAGAACACTTTTGAAGGCAGATAATTGGTTGGTGAAAGAAGTACAAGACAAAGATGACAAACTAAAGGACGAGACTGAAATTGTCGAAACTCAGTGGTTCAGATTTGGCGGATCATCGATATGGTTGGAGCAAGAACAATGCTATCTTGTATTTTCCAGGATAGTCTATTCTAGGATTAAACAAAAGAACCACCCTCATGTTTCTTTAATTAGAGGACAAGCATTCGATAAAAATTGGAAGGAAATTCAAGGGAAAAAAATCCCTTACATTGATATTCAACTTCCCAATGATATAGATGCTGAGTTTGGTAAGCTAGACGAAGAGTTAGGAGTAAGCGATTGCAAAGAGTTTATCAATGATCAAATAAATTATGATTTTTGTAAGGTACAACAAGCAAAATCACATTTACAAAATCTGAAAAGAAAAGATACTGTATCATCGAAATATTTTGTGACCTACCCAGTTGTATTTGATATTCCATTCGACGCAAATGGTGATTGGAAAGGTCCGGAAGATCCTCATGTAATTCTCAGAGACATGAACGATACTCAAGAACCTATAGTGCTGTTTAATATGGATGATCATGTTGGTGGAGGCAGGAGAATGTTCGGTTATATGCCTCACAGGAAACTTGACAATATACAGAGATTAGACGTTCCAGGTCGTCAATTACGGATCTCTGAGAAGAATTGGACCCCTTTCTTCCATCCTTCAGATAACCCCAGGAGCCTGTTATCAAGGGGTTTTATTCATTTCATCTACTCGTTTAGCCCATTGGAGGTATTTAGATGTTCGCTTAATGACGGTATATGTGAGGTTGTCTTCGATGGGGATACTCTAGAGTTATCGACATTAAATTCATTTGGTGGTATGAGAGGTGGGACACAATTTGTACCCTTACCTAAATCTCTTCCTAGACTTCAGAATAAAAACATATGGGTAGGGTTTCCAAAATTACACATTTCTAACTGTGGCTGTGGTGATATATTTTATCGACCAATGTTGAGCTTATTAATTGAGTCAAAAGGTGTATACCATCAAGAACTAGTTGTCCCTGCTATTGACTTTAATATCGATGTGTTATCTTGGGATTTACTAAGTGATCAATGTAAAGAAACTAATATTTTAAGTCCTAATTCGATTGTTCATTGGGATGTTTTTGATCAAAACTCAAAAACCAAAGAATTTCAAGATTATTTAACACTTACCGTCAGCGAATCCGATGCTTTGACTAAGGTGGTCACATTAAAAGGTGTTCTGAATTATATTTTAGGAATCTATAAGGACAAGGATATTAGGAAGGAATTTGTGCCAAGTAGAGAAGCAGATGTAATTATATCCAAAACATTGGGTTGTTTAATAGATGAAGCTAAGCAAAACTGTAGAAAATATGGGGATAAACATAGGTTGTTATAAATTAGGTATCGCAGTCCCGTTGAGTTAATAAAATGTAGTTGTCATACCTTTTTAATTATCAGTAATATCATATTAGACAATATTACCATAAATTATAAATATATATATATGTTTTTCGAGTTGAAAATGAAGTTTGTGCACTGTTTGCATTCAAATATTATTAGTGTCTATAATTTAAATTTGTCCTCTACGTCTTAGGCCAAAGTATTCAGTTGGAATATATCCGTAAACAACGCTTAACATTCAAGTTTATAATTCACCCGATCCATAACTGTCAACTATGAACATATCGAATCTTGAAGTTCGATGAATCAAAGAGAAACCAGAAATTCAGTAAAAAGAAATAATATATATATTAAGATTCTATAAATGTACAAAGATTATTTATTCCAACACAATTGTAAGTTTTGGAAACATATGTAATTAATTAGAAATAGAGAGCAGAGAACATAAATTCACCTACCCTGCAAAATGCAGTGGGACTGACGTTAAGAGAAATATCAAAATAAAGGTATTGTTATAATCTCATTAAGCAATGACAGTTTGTATAATAAAAAGAGAGACGAATGTCAAAAAGCTATCATTCAGTTTATTTGATATTCCTGCATTGGCATTGACTTGAACAGTGTGAGTTGTCTTTTCGCGACCAACTGCAGCCAGAATTGAACGACGAGCTGGCACAGCTGCGACTTCGGCAGCATTATCATTGCCAGCAATATTAAAAGTCGATTGGTCGCCATTGATGCCCTTCGCACCACGGGTACTCTTACCGTCGACTGCGGTGGCTAAAGTTATACGAGCAGGTATTCTAGTTTCACCCATTTTTGTATTAGTACGTGTGAAAAGGTCTGAAGTTGTAGAATGTAGAGGTATAAAAATATTGTTATTCTTATCACCTGCAGTATCTCGATCAATATTATGGGAATCATCTGAAGTTTCCAAATTTATAAAACCTTTAGTCATAGTGACAGTTGCAACTTCCAATCCAGATGGCATATTCACAGGCTTGTTATTAAATTTTTTGCATCCATTGTTACCGTTCTAGTTACCATTCTCATTTTCTTCATTTTGAGCATTGTTTAATACAGTCGTACGTGTGATTGGATTATTAGAACTGCCGATGGTGGTAGTTACGAATAAAGTGACAATATCTGAAGATATTTCACTAGTAGTGCTTTGGCTCAAAACAGAATATGTTTGTACAATGTTTTTCATTTCACTTGACTGGGAGACAGTATGAACAATACCAGCATCGGTGGATTCGTCTGAAGTATTTTCTGCTTGAATTATATCAACTTTTTGATTTGAAATTTTAGAAACTATAGTTATCGTTGATTCAATAGTGATTGTTGATAATATAGTACTAATGATAGTTTACATTTCTGGGCTACTTTTTCTTTTATTATCCCATGACACACTTGGTACTATAGCAACAATTGTGGTGTATATCATAGTAGTTGTAATAATTGAACCTAGTGTGGTTATTGAAATTAGTGGAATTGTAACTAGTGAAACTGTCACATCATTGGTTGGTGGCTCTGGATGTATAGTGACAACTTCTGTAATTGTTGAAAGAACAGTGGTACCATCAGCAGTTATTGTAGAGGTATCCGTTACAGTTATAACGCTAGTTTCCTAAGGAAGTTTGGAAGCTTCGGTAGTAATAGCGTGGGTTTGAGTTACAATAACATTATCTGTTTTGCTTGGCAACTTTGTTTTAAGGATGCTAGTTACAATAGTGGAGTTTGAGACAATGTTGACTCATCAGAGACTGTTATAATTGTTCTAATAGTAGTTGTAGCCAGGAAAGATCTTCGTAATACTTCACATAACCATTAAATGTCTTGTGAACAACACCTTTTGGATCCATAAAGCTGATTGTTTGAATGGTAATGGCATAGCTGTTGAAGTAGACAATTTTCAATAGATAAGCTTCGCCTGCTACCATATCCATTGTACATCTATGAACCTTACGGTTATTGTAAAAGTGAATTGAGTACAAAATAAAATTGTAACCTGAACTACTTTTGCAACACATAAAGTTGCTAGAGTTGTATAATTGAAGCAATGTTCCATCATCAGTTTGACCAATTTGGAAAGTATGTGTACCAGACTCCTTAGGAACTAACTAACCAGTATGCCCAACGGTAAAGTTTGAAATGGTCACCGGATAACCGTGAAGTATACCTTTTGATACTACATCAGATAGCATACCATAAAAATGATAGAAATTGACATTACGAACACCTGTAACACTATCCAAACATCCAACGTCAGAATAATATCCCTGCTCTAAATAATACTGCTCAGCAAATGACCAGGTATCTATTAGATAAACCTATTTATAAAATCTGGCTAATAACCCATGAGATTCCTCTTTTAGAACTGGAGAATATTCTCCACCTCTGCATCTTGTTTTTTTGTAGATAGTTTTTGAGAAGCTAAATTAAACCTGTGTGGACTAACATCTTCAGCCAGGGTGAAATTTAAGATCGTAGAGATCAATATCGTAAGAAATAGAATTGATCTTTTTATTGAACATTTTGCTAATAATAATCAAAACTGATAAACTTCAGTTTGCTTTTTAGTTAAAAAAATGCAGTTATTAGCTCGAATATATCTTTTGGTGACTTGGAATGTGTAAATATTCTAGTAGAAAATTAAGTTTTAAAGGAATGGAACTTCAATAACTATTAAAAGATATGATTAACGTCATATGCATTTACACTTGAAGATTTTCAAATTGTTTGGAAAGGCTTCTCGATAAAGTATCGAGTCCAAAAAGGAATTTTTCTCTGTATCAATATTTTCTATTATTTTTTAATATGATTAAGAGTTATTTTAGCGAAAAACTAAGTATCAATCAAAAAAATAAATCTATTCAATTATTATTTTCGTAGTTTCTTTAAAATTTGTTTTTAAAAAAAGAAATAAATATTCACTGTTTTGTGAGATAAATGTTAACAAATATAGCATTAACAGGATATATGGAAATTGAAATGATTAACGATAATGAGGGGTTAATGTTTAAAGATATATGTAGAAATTGCTTTTGAGGTTACCATAGTGATGCATTAATGAAGAATATAGGAGAGAAAATAGTTGTTATCTTCTTATAATAGGGCAGGTTGTTCTGCTCATTGACTATTGTAATGGATGATATGTATTTTCATCGTTTTATGACATTCGATCTAGATACATGCACCATCCAAATTGAAACAATGAAAAGAAGGAAAATATTGGTATTGCAATATAAGCAGATAGTTTGTAGCCTTCTTAGAATAAGAAAGCAATACTATTGATGTACCTATCCACCATTAAAAAAAATTATGTTTGTATATTGTTATACTAGTTCAGTATTATTTGTTAGGGTACATTTCCTAGTATGGGTGGGTGATATGCAGAAGTTAAATGTCACTGGTATTGAGAATTATGTTCCTTCGGAAGACAATCTTCTGACTACTGTTAACTAGCACTCCGTCTTGGACGATGTGCAAAACGTTCTTTTCAAAAATGTGAGAATAATAAACAAAACACAAACTGTACAACGAACGAGCCTTCTATTGTTCATCTGAGAAGAGCATGAATGTTATTGTTTCAGAGGTGCTTATGGAAAACCTTGGAACAATCATTTCTTACTAGTCAGACTTGCAATCAACTTATTGAACTTCTACCAATAAATAATAATGGTATAACGTCTGCGATTAAATACAATATAACTTTGGGAGGCTGAATCGAATAACGTCTCTCTAAGTGATAAAATTCAATGTTGAAGGGTAATGTTATTCGTATATCACCATATAGTAGCAAGCATGTGCCATCCTTGAATAATTAATGATATTCATCGTTTCCTTTGTATTTTGATGGAGATATATCTATCATGGTTGACAGCTCTTGAAGTGGGAGGAGGTCCTGCTAACAGAAACCAAGTTATCAATATTGTTGCGAAATTGGCGCACCTCGAATTTTTAACTCAAGGTCCGGTTGTCCCAATGACAAAATTGGAAGGCCGGCATATAAAAGCCCCGTAGGAATCATCTGACATTTCTTGCGAGGGCCCTTTCGATGGTCGAAATTTCCAGTGGAACAGGCACGGATCCCTTGTTGTACAAGCTGATAAACGATTGATTAAAGAGTGCATTTCTGTTTCTTAACTGTTTAGTTACATCTCTTTTTCAAATGTATGTGGATGAAAAGAAAAGTAGGGCTCACAAATAGTCATTGTTCTGTATTATAAAAATTTATTATAGAGAGTACAATTCCTCAAAAGAGTAATCTGATTTTTTTTTTGACTGAACTGTAGTTAGATTATCGCAAATCAACTCTGAACCAAATAATCTCTAAATAGTAAGAAGGTAAGTTATCTTTGGAAAGGAAACGTTTCATAAAACATTACCAGAAATATAAACAAAATTCAAGGTAATGATTGATTATTTCTTCTCATTATCGCTATTATACCAGTGTGGTGTGTTAGTCAAAAGATTCTATCAAGAGTATAAGAAAGCATACCCAGATCCCATATCTGATACTCAAGGTGAAACGGTTCAAAACCTTGATGAGAATAAAGAATCGGCTAACCCATTTCAAGATAATAAGGTGGAAAGGTGTTGAATTAACATAGTTAAATTAAGACATTTGTAAACTATCTAAGTTAGTAAGGGAAATTAGAATATTGATCTCACTGTCGAAAACTATTCACTTTGTTGGATTGAATTAATTAGTACTGGATCTGTTATGATGTGTTTTCAACTAGCATATATGTATACCAAATAGTATTCGATATCGAAACAAGTAAATTTGGTTAAAATAGAGTGTATTCCAAGGATTGAAAGGAGAGGCAACAAAAATTGTTATATTATTGTACAAAACAGATGCATTTCTTTGCGAGCATGTTATCTTTTCGAGAGTTAAAAGCTATCGGAAATTCATTGCTTCATACCACGCCTACTGTTTAAAATAAATATAATAGTAAGTTGTACTCGACAATTCAAATTAACCGAAAAATTAATATAACATTAATTGTATATAGTAAATAAAAGAAGTAAAACCGAATGTATATAGTGGTAAATACATAAAAATAATTTTAGCACCATTTTAGAAATATGTTAAAACTAAATAAAACCGAAGAAAGCACCAACAATAGCTAATAAAGTTAAACTGGTAGTAATACCAACAGTGTTACCTGCATTTTCGTTCAGAGCAATGCTGAATGCAGAGGAAGTTGGTAGAGTGGTAGTAACTTGTAAAATACTTGGACCAGAAGAAGCTTTGTTAGAGGCACTGTTAGAAGAGCCGCTAGAGTTGGAACCTGAGTTCGATGAACCTGAGTTCGATGAACCTGAGTTCGATGAACCTGAGTTAGAACCAGAGTTGGATGAACCAGTAGCAGTAGCCTTAGCTTCTTCGCATTCTTCACAGACTTCAGTTGTTGTGGTCATTGAAGTAGTGGTTGTGTAGTGGTGACCATTAGATTGACCTTCTTCGCATTCCTCACATTCCGCAGTAATAGTTGCTTGAGCTTGACCTTCTTCACATTCTTCACATTCAATAGTGGTAGTAGCTTGGGCTTCTTCACATTCTTCGCAGACTTCGGCTGTAGCTGTAGCTTGAGCTTCCTCACATTCGTGACATGTAATGGTAGTAGAAGTTTCGAAATGGATAGTGCTGAAGTTATCACCAGATGTTAAAGTAGTTAATTCAGTAGTGTAGGAAGCATCATCTTCAGTGGTGGTAGAGGTAGATACGTTAGCAGAGCTCGAGATACTAGTTAAATCACTAGCTAAAGTACCGTTCCAACAATATCTTTGGAAACATTTGTCACATTCTGATGGCCATTCTAAACCTAATTGTTCTTGCTTACGTCTCATAACAGCACAACCAATACAACCTGCAAATTCAGAGTCGCCAGTTAAGTTATTTCTGGTAGCAATTTCAAAACCATTTTGAATCATAGCTAGACGTTCTTCCTTGGTGTAAGTGAAAGTGTAAGTACTAATATTGGAAGCGTAGGAGTACATTCTGTTTGGTAAGTAGACGACTAAAGGTGGAATATAAGCTAAATCTGTTAAGTTAGAGGAATCACAACCGAAGAAAGTTGGATTTTCAGTTAAACCAAGAGCAGCAAAAGTTTCAGTATCTGGAACGTATGGGAAAGCATCGGTAGAACCAATATCGTGGAATTGACGAGTATAGGTAGAAATGATAGAGTGACCATTTGGCCAAATTTCTGGAGTATCATAAGAGTTGTCAGTAGCAATAACAACATCTAAGTCACGTTCCTTTCTCATCAATGGAGTCAATGGAATAACTTGGCCACCGTAACCACCGTCAACTAAACGTAATTCATCAGTTTCGACTAAGGAGTTACCTTCAGTAGAGCTGTAGAAAGAATTACCCTTGAATGGATTTGGGGAGACAATGTTGGTATCAACACTATCAGTCGTAATATTACCTAAGAATTTGTTTTGGAATTGAGCAATCATAGAAGTGTAAACTGGGTTACCTTGGACACTGATGTAGTTGATAACATCTGTAGAAGCAGAGGTGATGAAGTTGACATTATCGTAACCGACAACACATTCACCATCGTTAACAGGGTTACCGTTGGATAATTCAGTACCAAGATATTTCATATCGGAAAAAGCATTAATACTTGGTTCCCAAGAACCAAATTCGAATGGATTTAATTCGATGGTGGTAGCATCTAGACCAGCAGTCTTTTCACCTGGTGGAACAATAGCAGTAACTTCCATAAGCATTGGCATTTCACCATTCTTGAAAGCATCTACATCTTGGATATCGGACCATTGGTAAGTAGCACCACCTTGTGGTAAAGAAGGATACATGTAGTAACCAGTAATTAAACCATAAGCATCAGCTAAAGATACTTTGAAACCGGCATCGGATTTAGCTTTAATGGATGCAGTAACATCAGCAAAGACTTGGTTGGTGTAGTCAGTATCTGAACCACCTGGATTCAATGGAGAAGCGGATAAATCCCAAATGGAATGATCACCATCATTCATTTGATCAATGATATCTTGAACAGATGTCCAATTATTGTAAGCAACAGTAGAGGTATAAAATGCACCACCTGAGACACCAGTAATGTAAGTAATACCTTGTAAAAGACCACCAAGACCATGTTCGTTAGCACCTGGAGTTCTGTCATCCATAGCAGCTGCGGTACCAGCATCTAATAACATACCACGATAACCACCACCACAGGCAGCGTAACCGGCCTTTGGAGCACCTTTACTGAAGATTTGTTCAACGATGGAATTATCAGCAAAATTTGAAGTAACACGATCTAAGAAAGTCTTTAGAGCTGCACTTGTAACAGGATCTCTTTTAGCTAACCAAGAAGCTTCAGCATCTGAAATTTTACCACCTTCTCTGGTGATACCTGTCTTACCATAACAATTGATTTTCGCAGGAGCGTAACTGTTAGTTGGAGACCAAGCGTCTGCAACAGAGAGTAATGAAAGTACCGAAACAGAGGCTAATAAACTCTGTAGTTGGGTCATTGTAAATATAATTTTCTTATAAAAGAAATAATTTCAAAAAGAAAGAGCGAATGTAAAAAGTTTGTATAGTTAAGTGTTTTTTGGATGTCTAAAGAAGGAGAACAAATATTAGGTGTCTTAAATTAAAATTCACCATGAAAATACGTTGTTCTTTATATATGTAAAGAATTTCTCCATTCTTTCATTGTCGTTTGTTGTTACAGTAACACCCAACAGGAAATAAAGATTTAGGCATTATTCACTATAACATTTCTAGTACATTTTCTATAAGTTACAGAGTGATCCGAGTTCATTAATTGTTTCTTTTTCATCATTTGTTTATTTGATTTTACTTTTTTAAGTTCTTCGCATTTTGTTTATGGTACAGCTTCATTGCTCAGAAATACCAAGACTTACTTACCTTGACAAACCTTATTTTCTTACCATTGGACAAACAATGTATGTAAGATATGTTATGTTTCTATTGGGCAATTGTATAACTTTATCTCCTAACTAGTTTCAAACCGTGTAGCAGACGAAGGTACTTACCACGAAGATAAGTGCATTCATTAATCTGTAAGTTAACAAATGATCTGAATGTTCTCTTCAGGGCTGCAGATATCTTTTCCAAGTAAGAAGAGAAATGAAGAAATCCTTTAGATGAACGGGAAACAGATTTTTTTCTTTTTCTTCTTTTCGTCGACGCGTCAACGGTTGATGCCGAGAGGGGAGATTGCTGTGAATTGTCCGTAGAGAACAATAATGATCGACCAAATTTGGTATCAAGTCATCATCGGAGTCGTGTCTTAAATTGGATCATTGGCAAAGAAGAACGATAAAATGATGAAGTTGATAGTAGTGAAAGGATATCTTCGTTATTCAAAGGTGGTTCGAAAATATTCCAATTCATACATTGTTTTTTTGTTCGTTATTTTTTTTTAAAGTAATTCCCAGTGGTACTTTTAAGTAAAATTTTATTGATGTGTCTTGTCCCAATATGGTTGATGTATGAGAGAGAATTTGCTTCTTTTGTGATTGTTGAATAAATTTTGGTCATGAAGATGTTATTTTTTGTAAGAGTTTTTGAAGAATCGATCAACATATATTTATTCAGGTTGAAAAACAGGTTTTGTTCATTTAGATGTAAGTTGGTTTAGCTTGAGCAACTAAATAAGTTGCTATTTTCTGAACATTATTACATAATATATTAATTTCCAATAAAAATAGAAATTTTTCCTTTTTTTTTGAAAGCTAGGCATATTTTGTTGATGTAATTATGTATCTAGACTAGGCTTGGTAGGGGCTTTGGCAGGGGCTTTAGGGATTTTTTGACCTTACTTTTGGGGCTTTTGAGGGGCTTTTGGGAAGTTCTATTTTAAATATGGGGCTTTTCTGGGGCTTTTCATTATTTTAAGAATTATATTTTGACCAGACAGTTTTATCATACAATTTATTTAAAAGAAGGATTATTTATTTAACACAATAATATATACAGTACTAATGGTTAGTTTTAAAGTATCTTTTCGAACTCCCATCCTAATTGGAACCACATCAACACACTAACGGTATCCTAATACTATGAAAATATGTCTATTTCCTATGAATTAAGTCTATAACTTACTATAAATACCTAAAGAGGCAAAAAAGACAACTTATTAGCGGCGGCTAAAAATTTCCCTTTTGGGTATAATCAGATTTCTACGGCCTTTTCTTAGACAGTATATAAACAGGGGCTTTTTGGGGTTTGGGGCTTTTTTTGAAGGAATGGGGCTTTTTCCGGGGAATTTGGTTAAAAATTTCCCCAAAAGGGGGGGCTTTTATTTTTGAAAAAGCCCCTACCAGGCCTAAATCTAGACAGTTGAATGGTTTTCTAATTGTAAAATCGTTAAAGAATTGTTTCCTCTATGTATGAATGTAAATTATAAGCAATTCTTGGCACAATCTCATCCCAAATCTCTTATTTCTTAGTTTTTTTCTTATATGGCGAAATATCTGCTCTGTATGGTTCCCTGTTAGCAAAAGATGAACATACGTGGTCAGTTTCTTTATTTTTTGCATATGTGCTTTTTTTGTTTGATGGTAATTTTAGTTAAGAAAATGTGTTAAAAAGTATTTAAAGCAGTGTCACATATAAGATCTCGGTATGGTTATTTAAAGAAAAAGAATAAAAATGCGGAATCCTTGAAGTATTAGAGAAGTTGTTACACATAATTTTATATGTAAACCTGAATATCCTCTTATAATTGTATATATCTTTATATAATAATTATAGAGTGTTATTTAAATATGAAATTCATCTCATGAAATTTTTCGATCTTCGATGTTCATTTTTCACATTTCGTCGCGCCACACATATCTACGTGTCTACGCAACTTCTTGAAGCTCCAATAATGTACTAATAAATGTGCATTTAGTAACATATTTCAACAAAAAAATAAGATAAATAGAGTAATGTACTGAATCGGGAAGTAAGTTATAAAATGATATGTTACCGTATCCAGTATTTTTTGAATTGTTAATTTAAACTATATTGAAATATCCAGAATAATAACAGATAGTTGCTTGTAACCTTGGTAATAAATAAATAAGATTTTTTTATTATTTATGACATGATATGGTGTCAATACACAATGAATTTAACACTATAACCGATGTTCTGCATTAAAGACTGAGGGAAAGATGAAGAAATTCACTATTATTTTATTTTTTTAACTTTTGTGCGAGAACTGCAAGCACCAAATCGACGTGTTAGCTATAAAATTAGCTTTCGTATTATTTTGATTCAATATACTCAGTATATTGACTATATCAATATATATATATAGTTATTTATAAACAAATAAGCATTTACAGGTAAATAATTGATGTAGGAGATTTTAATTTATTGATAAACACTGTCTTTTCTAGCCTGCTGAACATTAAATTCAGTATTATTTTGATTTATACGTTTGTTAGTTTTATTATACAGTAATATGTTTTGAAGGGAATTATTTTATTTATAAGTTTTCTTTCGAAAGTATCTGCTTTTATATATTACACATTTGTAATGTTTTCATTTTATTCACATTCATGAGCATCATATCTGAATTTGTCGTTATACAAGCCTATGCGTTTATAATTGTTGTAATTAATATTCTTAAATGTATCGAAATCATATGGAGTTCACGTGCTATATAAGTGTAAGAATATTACATCTAATCAATGCAATTAACGTAACTGATATTTGTATAATAGACGCATACTGTTACCATAATACATATATTGATTCGTGGTTCTGTACACGCGTATATATAGCATCTATAAATAAAGAGCTCACATCATTACAAATATCTCCTGTGCACATATATATATACGTATATATGACATTACTAAATATAGCACCCAAACACCTGCCGGCGATGATAAATGGTACCCGTGTGCTACAGCCGCACATCCAGAAATTCCCTCTCTCCCTCTCTCTCTCTGGCAATTTTCTTCTGTGCAAGTTCCCCCCGCTGTTATATCCGCGGGTATTACAACAATCTGTGTCTCTCTTACACACACACACAAACACACTCATGAAGAATTGATTGTTGTTATATGTAATGAACTCAAAGGCACAAACACAAATGAATAAATAGGTAATCATCGCACCCCTTATATCCGTGGAAATAAGAAAGGAACCGGGGGAGGACAGCACAGACCGGAGATGCGCCATTCTCTCTTGTCTCTGTCGGACCACAGAGAGAGAGAAAAAAAAAAGGGGTGGGGAGAGGGGGCCAGGCGGGTGACAATAATAACAAGTACGTACTCAAACCACCTCTGCGCACAGTGATTGCCGCATCTGCTGTATCTATAGTTACTCCTTCCTTCCTTACTATTATTGTTGTTGTTGTTGTTGTTGTCAGCCGTCTGAAATTTGTCAGCAAGTTCATGATCCGGCGTTTCCATTTCGAGGAGTCAAAACAATGAATAACATCTTTTTATAATTTAGGTGTCCCCTGTTAATCATTGATAATCAACAATTCTTGCAATCACATCTCTAACTCATCTATATATATATATTTTTTTTTCCATTTTGTATAAAAATAAATTACTCATCTCTAATGTGACTATTCATATCGTGAATATTTACTTTAATGTTATAATGATATCTCTATAGCAAATAAATTTATATACATACACAGTATTATTACATGACAAGTTATCATTTATAAATAATGTCGCAGTTAGATAATTCTTCTCAAAGGGAGAAACAATCTACAAATGATAATTTAAATAGATGGCCAACTAACATATCTTCATCACAATCTCATTCTTCAGAATATATAATAAATAAACAAGATACAACCTCTTCATTATCAATTAATGAAATTTCACAATTACAAAAATTAGGTAAAATTTTATCACAAAGAACATCAAGAGATAATAATAATTCACAAAATAATAGTTCTGATGATAATGATGATGATATCGATTTACAATCTTCAATTATTACAGAAACGTTTGATATTAAGAAAGAATTTCAAACTTTTGTTAATAATGCAGATAATCAAGGTATACATTTAAGAAAATCAGGTGTTACAATTGAAAATATTGGTTGTATAGGTCAAGATAGTTCATCCTTAGAAGGTTCAACTGTTTCAGATATCCTTTTCTTACCTTATACCATATTTAAAAAAATCAAATCAATTAAAAAAAATAAAATGAGAATCATTTTACAAAAAATTAATGGTTTAGCTAAACCTGGTGAAATGATTTTAGTATTAGGTAGACCAGGTGCAGGTTGTTCATCTTTACTTAAATTAATTGCAGGTATTAATCAAAATTTTAAAGGTGGTTGCTCAGGTGAAATTACTTATGATGGTATCCCACAGAAAGAAATGTTACAAAAATTTAAATCTGATATCATTTATAATGGTGAAGAAGATGTTCATTTTCCTTATTTAACTGTACAACAAACAATAGATTTCGCAATCGGTTGTAAGACTCCTGCTAAACGTATTAATGGGTTAACTAAAGATCAATACGTAACAAGGGTTAGAGACCTTTATGCAACAATATTTGGTCTAACACATACTTATCATACAAGAGTAGGTAACGATTTCGTTAGAGGTATATCAGGTGGTGAAAGGAAAAGAGTATCAATTGTAGAAGCATTAGCAACTAATGGATCAATTTTCTGTTGGGATAATGCAACAAGAGGGTTAGATGCATCAACCGCATTAGAATATGCTAATGCAATTCGTGTAATGACAAATATTTTAGGTTCAACTGCATTCGTTACAATTTATCAAGCATCTGAAAATATTTATGAAAAATTCGATAAAGTTACAATCATTCATTCAGGTAACCAAATCTTTTTCGGTGATATCTACGATGCTAAAAAATATTTCGATAATATGGGCTTTATTTGTCCTGAGAGACAATCAACTGCTGAATATTTAACTGGGATCACTGACCCAAATGGGTATCACATTATTAAACCAGGGTTCGAACATCTAGTACCCAAAACCGCAGAAGAATTCGAAAATTATTGGTTACAATCTTCTTATTATAAAAAACTAAAACAAGATATTCAATCTTATAAAAATACCGTAGATACTGAAGAAACAAAAGAATTATATCGTCAATCAATTGAACAAGATAAATCAAAATACGCTAGAAAGAAATCTGCTTACACAATATCATTCCCAGAACAAGTTCGTTTATGTACAAGACGTGCATTCCAAAGAATATATGGTAATATGACAGCTACTATTATTAATATAGTCGCCGCAGTGGTACAATCATTTGTAGCAGGTTCATTATTTTATCAAGCACCTTCTTCAACTTCAGGTGCATTCTCAAGAGGTGGTGTCCTTTATTTCTGTCTACTATATTATTCCCTAATGAGTCTGGCTAATATGGATTTATCACATAGACCAATCATGATGAAACATAAATATTATACATTATATCATCCAGCTGCAGAAGCTATTGCAGATGCTGCATCAGGTTTCCCATTTAGAATGATTGGGTTAACCTCATTTTTAATTATCATTTATTTCTTAGCAGGTTTACATCGAACACCAAGTGCTTTCTTCATTGTATATTTATTCCTAATAATGTGTTCAGAGAGTATTAACGGTATGTTCCAAATGGTAGCCGCGGGTTGTGACACTTTAGCTCAAGCTCATTCAATTGCAGGTATTCTAATGATGTCAATCTCGATGTATTCAACTTATATGATTCAATTACCATCAATGCACCCATGGTTTAAATGGATCTCCTATATATTACCAATTAGATATGCGTTTGAATCCATGTTAAATGCAGAGTTTCATGGCAGACACATGGATTGTGGTGGGACTTTAATTCCAAGTGGTCCAGCATATGTAAATGCAAGTTCGAATAATAGAGCTTGTGCATTTGTCGGGGCAGTACCTGGACAATCATATGTCTTAGGTGATGACTATTTAAGAGAACAATTTCAATATCAATATAAGGACACTTGGAGAAATTTCGGTATTATGTGGTGTTTCTTAATAGGTTACAACGTATTGAGAGCTATTGTCACAGAATATAAGACCCCATTCAAAGGGACTGGTGATGCATTGATCTTTAAAAAGGGTGCGAAACACATTCATCAACCTAACGATGAAGAATCCCTGGATAAAAATATTGACATTAAAGAAACTTATACTGGTCCCGATGAAACGAATTCAGAAAATTCAGATAATGATTTCGAACACTTCGATTCAGAAGGTACTTTTATTTGGAAAAATGTTTGTTATACTGTTCCTTATGACGGTTCTGAAAGGTTATTATTAGATAATGTCTCTGGATTTTGTGTCCCAGGTACATTGACAGCTTTGGTTGGTGAATCAGGTGCAGGTAAGACTACGTTATTAAACACATTGGCTAAAAGAAACGTTGGTAAGATCACTGGTGATATGTTACTGAATGGGTTACCTATAGATGCCAGTTTCGAGAGACGTACAGGGTACGTTCAACAACAAGATGTCCATATTGCTGAACTTACTGTGAGAGAGTCTCTAATATTTTCTGCGCGTATGCGTCGTCCAGAAAGTGTACCAGATACAGAAAAATGTGCATACGTTGAAAAGATAATCAACGTTCTAGACATGAGAGATTATGCTGATGTTCTGGTTGGAACAGTCGGTTCAGGCCTGAATGTTGAACAAAGAAAAAAGTTATCCATTGGTGTTGAGTTAGTTGCAAAACCAGATGTTTTGTTATTTCTGGATGAACCTACGTCAGGTTTAGATTCACAATCATCCTGGAGTATTATTCAACTATTGAAGAAATTGAAGGAAGCTGGCCAAACAATTCTATGTACGATCCATCAACCTTCTGCAACACTTTTCGAACAGTTTGATAGACTATTGTTATTAAGAAGAGGTGGACAGACCGTTTATTTCGGTGATATTGGTGACAATTCAGAAATTTTGATATCATATTTTGAAAAATCTGGTGCAAGAAAATGCTCTTCAACTGAGAATCCAGCTGAATATATCCTAGAAGTCATTGGAGCTGGTGCAACAGAGATTACCGATGTTGACTGGCATCAAGTTTGGTTAAACTCAGAAGAAGGTCAAAGGACCAGAAAAGAGGTTGACGAGAAAATTATGGAATTAGCTCGTAAACATTCAATGAGTGAAAGAAATGACAGACCTAGAAAATATGCTACCTCATATTTTTACCAATTCAAATACGTTTATTTGAGAACTGCCTTGACTTTTTGGAGAAGTACCAATTATATCATTTCTAAATTAATGCTGATGACTGTTGCTGGTTTATATGTTGGTTTCACATTTTTCAATCCAGGGAATTCTCGTATTGGTATGCAAAATACTATGTTTGCAGTCATGATTTCTATTATCTTATCTGCTCCATTGATGAACCAAATGCAAGTAAGAGCTATTGCAGCAAGAGATCTATTTGAAGTCCGTGAATCTAAGTCGAATATGTTCCATTGGTCATTAATTATGACGACGCAATATTTAAGTGAGATTCCTTATCAATTTGTCTTTTCAACGATTTATTTTGTTTCATCTTATTTCCCATTGGGAAATTGGTTCGAGGCTTCTAGATCTGGTGTTTATTATTTACATTACTGTGTTATGTTCCAGCTTTATTTCACCAGTTTAGGTTTAATGATATTGTATATGTCTCCAAATCTAGCTTCAGCTAATCTTATAATGGGTTTATGTTTGGGTTTTTTAATTGCATTTTGTGGTGTTGTTCAACCAATGAGATTAATGCCTGGATTCTGGACATTTATGTGGAAAGCTTCGCCATATACTTATTACATTCAAAGTTTAATTGGTATAATGTTGCATGAAAAACCAGTGATATGTTCTAAGAAAGAATTGACATATTTCAATCCACCGGAAGGACAAACTTGTGGTGAATATATGACACAATTTTTCAAAACAGGTACTGGTTATCTGACTGATCCAGATGCTACTACTAATTGCGGTTATTGTATTTATTCAGTTGGTGATGAATATTTAGCTTATATTAGTGCACCATATTCTAATTTGTGGAGGAATTTTGGGTTTTATTTTGCCTATACAATATTCAATATGTTTGCTATGGTTGCTGTTTATTATATATTCCATGTTAGAAAATTGATTATTTTGAACCCTGAGAACATATCTACATTATTGAAGAAACTTCATATTAAAAAGTAAATAAACCATCTCAGGGTTTGCTGTATATTCTTTATATCTGAGATATTAAATATAGAAGAACAAAAATAGTTTTAAGATAATTGCAAATTAGTACATGTGTGTTTATAAAATATTTCTAACCTCTGTAAGTTGTTGGATCCCAAGAACAGAAGACTTGGTATTCGTCGTCATGGGTCATTTGAGCAATGTCTTCATCCGAAATGGTGAAATCAAAGACATCAATATTTGATAATAATCTTTCCTCGTGTGTTGTCTTTGGTAATACAATGAAACCCTTCTGTATAGACCACTTGATTAATATTTGAGCTGGTTCCTTTCCATATTTCTTGGCAATTTTCACTAAAGTAGGATCATTCAATTTCTTACCTCTTGTTAATGGAGAGTAAGCTTCAACCTCGATACCATTTTTGTGACAGAAGTTAACAATTTCCTTCCTTGTTAACCATGGATTGATTTCGACTTGGTTAATTACTGGCTTGATAGTCATTTCATCCCACTTCAAGATTTCTTGAATATGTGGGACAGCAAAGTTAGAGACACCAATTGACTTGATTATACCTTCTTCAACGGCTTCTTGTAGAGCTTTCCAAGTTCCCAATCTCAAAGCTTTATTACTTTGAGGGGAATGAATTAACATTAAATCTATATAACTGATACCTTTGATTTGTTCTAAGGAGTTCTTAATTGATTGTTTAGTCTTTTCATAACCATGATCTGGGTCTTTGATCTTACTAGTTAAGAAGATATCTTTTCTTTTATTATTTTTAGGGTCCTCTTTTAACCAACGTTTAATACCTTTAGCGACACCCTTCTCATTGTTATACCATTGTGCGGAATCAAAATGACGGTAACCGATCTTTAGGGCTTCGTAGACAATATTCGCACTTTTACTTTCTGGAGTTTGCCATAGACCTAAACCTAATTCAGGAATTTCGACACCATTATTTAAAGTTCTTAGTTGTGGTAAATTGGACATTATGCTGTATCTTAAGGGTTTCTAGTCTTATAGAGATACTGATATTAAGTTAAAAACAATATAAATACAAAACTAATAAAAGAAACTGTGTAAAAAGTGATTTTTCAGTTCTATCCGGTTCACCTTTTATACTTTCCCTCCAATGAGAAGGAAGATGTTCTTGTGAAATGAGCAAACTGGTCCTCAATCTCACTGAAGCGTTTGTGTACGACGATCCTTAGCACAATTCGTCAATCTATTTTGCCTTCAAGTTCTGAAGGTTCGGTGCTAAAAAGAAAGATAAATTTTTCAGTTGGAAAGTAGGATCGGCCGAAGAGATCTAAGCTAAGAAACTGCCGTGGAACAGCGATACATAATTACTGCTTTTGAAATTTGAATCGCCGATGAGTTACGTAAGCAGAAGGATGATGTTTACTTTAGTTGTAAATCTAGTGACAATGACTGCTGACGTGAGTAGGTTGATGAAGATTGATTCGGTAATACTACGTGTTACACTTCCCTGTGTTTGAGCAGGTAGCATTAGTTTATTTTAAGGAATTGAATAGTAAAAATACTAGTTTTAGCTAGCAAAGTCAAATATACATGATCTGTTAAAGCTCCTAATTCAAGCTTATATCTTACTGGAATCACTAGTCTGATATCGATGAGTTAAATATTCGGTAATATATGAATCTTTCTGTTTTGATATTCCAAACCGTTTTTATCAAATTTACTGTGAATATCCCCCTCGAAGATCGAGATCTACTGGTTTCGAAATAGGGCCTTGAAAGGAAAACACTTGATAATGGTTATTGGATTATAAGAAGTGTATACATCTAAGAACATTTAATACGACCAGCATAACATACGTTTAAAATATATGGTTTGATGTATGTGGTTGCAGAGAATAGTTGTAACGATCAGTATTAGTTTAATCGTTCCTTATATTGCGGGCTCATTTAAAGGGCTATTTTATCGACAGTAGGAATTTATAGAAAAGGGTTGTTCCCATTTATTGGTATAGGTGAGATAGAAAAAGTTAATGGTGGTTTAGCTGTATTAGGTAATACTTTTACTGATGACGAATTAGATTATTTAGAGGAACTGTGCGTTTCCAAGAATTTTTTTTTTTATTTTGAATACTTAGACTTATTGATAGAGAATTTATATATATTATGTATCAGTGACAGAATATAATGCAGGGTTCATTAAACTTATTACAGCATATTGAAATTGTTTCTTTGTAATATGAAAATTTGTGAACTTACCTCATTCGCATACTATATATTGTCAGCTTTCAGTAATTGAATTCAATTCTACTTGGCCACAGAATATCTTGCAAGTGTTTAGAATTTCTGTGTACATTTTGCATTTCGTTTTTAGCGTATGTAACTGATAACAATTATTGATAAACATATTTTATTGGATAGTGGTAGATTATGAACTCTATGTGTGTATAATATGAAAAGTGATAAATTTTGCAGAAATATATACTAATTTATACTTTAAAAGACCTTATCATAATTGACCATAGTAAATCTGTATCTGACGTCACCTTTATCCATTCTAGCAAAGACTTCACCTAAAGAATCTTCGCCCATTGGAACTTGTTCAACCCAAGGTTTGATATTCCTGTCCTTAGCTAATTGCAGTAATTGTTTTATCTCCTTAACAGAACCAATATTGGAGTTAGCAATAGAGACACCTAACAAACCAAATGGACTCATTTCTAATTTCTCGGAAGCTTCAGGGATAGCGATAGAAACAATCTTACCGCCAATCTTCATGGTCTTTGGTAAAACATTTAAATCAATATCAGTTAAAGAACCTGAACAGATGACGACTAAATCTAAGGTGTCATCATATTTAGTAGTCCAATCGGGTTCTTCCTTGGTAGCAATATAATGATCGGCACCTAACTTAAAGGCATCTTCTTTCTTTGCATTGGATCTAGAGATCGCGTACACTTCAGCACCCATTGCTTTTGCCAACAAGATACCCATGTGGCCGATACCACCAATACCCATGATACCGACTTTCTTACCTGGGCCACAACCATTACGTAATAATGGGGAGTAAACTGTAACACCACCACATAATAATGGTGCAATTGTAGCAGAATCTAAACCTTCTGGGATTGGAACAGCAAAATGTTCATGCAATCTAACATAGTTACCAAAACCACCTTTACTACGGTAACCATCAGCATATGCTGAATCGATAGCCCAAACACACTTTCTACAGTATTGTTCATTGTCAGATTTACAACGGTCACAATCCAAACAGGCGAATGCTTGGGCACCTACACCAACACGGTCACCAATTTTTAGACCGGAGTTACATTTTGGGCCCAACTTAACAACGGTACCGATAATTTCGTGACCTAAAACAGTAGGTTTGACGGTTTCGCCCCATGCACCACAGGCCTTATGGTGATCTGAACCACAGACACCGCAACATTCGACCTTTAAATCAATGTCGTGATCGCCAAGGACCTTTGGCTCAAAGTCAACTTTCTTTGGATGAGTATAATCTTTGTTATCTACGATTGCGATACCTGAGAAATTTTCTGGATAAGCCATATTTGTTATTATATTTGTTGTGATGGCGATATTATTTTATTGTTGACCCTTTAGCCAAAAACAAAAAGAAAGTTAGAGAAACATCTAGATGACATTGGAGTATTTTCATAGGAATTCATTGCCTTTATATATTAATCATTTTCATGTTTTAAAATGTCATTGAATTTCCTTATACTATCAAGACTATCGCATAATTGAACAGAGAGAGAGAACCTTGGCATTGTATCAAACAAATCCTTAATAAATATTTCAATTACTTAAGCGAAGGAGGATTCTTCTCGGAGAAAGGCATCTTTACTAATTTCTGCCGCACAGCTATTTCTTTGCCCATAAAAGATATTATCGAACCTACGTATATATAAAATGTGATTCCGTTTCTTTTCGTTTCGTTTCTCTTGTAATATGGCCGTAGTAAAGATATCTCCGATGGAGAAGAAGATGCTTTAGTTGAAATTGTTCGGCCGAGAGTTTATATCAATTCTCGAATAATTGATTATCTCATCAAGACTTCATTGAACTAATCTCTTAAACAAGGATATTGTATAGCCATATGTCAACTTATACCGTTCGCCTTCAATTGTCCGGAGTGTCAAAGCAGGATCCCTAATTTCACTTCTGAATTGGTTATCACAAAAAAATATAATAGTAATAATAATATGGATATATCTTACGCCTCCCTGTTCTTTAATATTATCCCTCCAGTTGCCATGTATGTATTGTGATCGCATATTATATGACACCATAAAGGTATCAAGACACTGTTATATACTGTGTAAGGCTTATACGTACAACTATTCAAGTCACGATATTTACTTGGCTTTCAAATAACAGGATCACAATTGAAGTATAGTTCTGAGAAATGGATGCAGACAGGAACACTATTGCTTCTACCAATAATAACTGTTTGTTGCTCTTGTTTCTAATGGATGAAAATAGCAGCTACTCCTGAAGATAGTCAGAAATAAAAATATAATTTGGTCAAAGTAATTTGAATATAGACAAATCCCACACTATGTTGTACGTAGTAGACACATTTTTTTTGTTAAATCCGAAGTTCACGTGACAAGCAACATAAAACTTTCGGCCGAAACGATTATTTCATTAATTAATCACCTATTAGTGATGACCTAGCTTCAAAAAGTCAGTATATCAATGTATCTAAAATGAAAATACTTCTAAAACAAGGATATTTTCTCTCTTGCATATTTAAACTAAGTAGAATGTGGCTAAGTCACATATTTATAATAACAAAATATGAATGTTTTTGTAATCAATAGCTTCGGATATCAGAAACTAAGAAGTTGTTATAATAAAGATATCTTGAAGAAAGGTTTATCAATTCTTAGAACATCGAAATATTTTATTTGATATATTCAAAAGAAAATAAAAAAAATACAATAAGTTAACAATGAAGCTTGAAGGTAAGAGTCGTACCTATCTCACTTTTTTTGTAATAAGTATGGCATGTGCCTTTGATACCAGTTGTGTTGCGGCTATGGTTGCATTGAATCAAAATGTCCAGGACGAATTTTCCATATCGTACACGAAGGCCACGTGGGGTCTAACAAGTTATGCGATTACATTTGCAGGTTTTATTGCATTCTTTGGGAGATTGGGAGATATTGCTGGTAATCATTATTTATTCCCATTATCAGCATTAACATTTTCAGTTTGTTCGCTGTTATGTGCTACTGTTCCCAATTTCGAAGCATTTGCAGTGTTTAGAGCACTTCAAGGTATTGCAGGTGCAGGTATCGTACCATCTAGTTATGCATTGATTCCAGTATTATTTGAGGATCAAGAAGTTGCAGCAAAGTTTTTATCCGTCCTATCGATTGTATTCGCTGCATTCTTTGGTATCGGATTCATTTTAGGTGGTGCCTTTGCCATGTCTAGTGATGGTTATAAAGGTTTATTCTATTTGGTATTTGCAGTCATGTTACTTATCTTTGTAAGTAGTTATTGGCTAATTTTACCTCTAGGTAAAGAATCTAAAACAGAAGAACAGACATGGCCAGAAAAGAGACGTTTAATGAAGTTATTAGATTATCCAGGTTCCCTCCTTTTCATTGCAGGTTCAATATTTATTGTTGTGGGTCTTACTGAAGGTGGTGAATCTTGGAAAAAGCCTGTTGCGTATGTTTGTTTCCTTGTTGGTATATTATTGTTAGCTATCTTCTTTTTCTATAATATTTTCTTCTCATCATTCCTAGATTTATTAGAATGGTGTAAATTAGCCAAGATTCATGAATACATGAGTACGAGACAAATTTTAATTCCACAGCAAGTTATGAGTTTACCAAATTTTTGGCCATCTATGATAACATGTTTCTTAAATTATTGTTGCTTCCTGTCAAATTTCTATATTATTAATCAATACAGTTTGTTTGAGGAAAGTAATAGTCCAATCATTGCAGCTATTAAGTTAATTCCGGTTGTTGTTGGTTTAGTACTAGCAAATTCAGTCTCTCTATTCACACCACGTTGTATCACCGCTAAAAGAGGTATCATTATTGGTTTTGCCATTATGGTAGGTGCTTCAATTATTTTGGTTCAAGTTAAAGAAGTTAGAACAGATTTATTTTGGAAATTATTCTTCGTAACAGGTTTTATGTGTGGTTTTGGATCTGGTCTTTATTTCCCATATATGTTGTGTATTACTGTTGGTGAAGCACCGATGGAGTACAAAGGTGTTACTTCTGGTGTTATGCAAACATTTGCTCAGTTTGGTTCAGAAGTTACATTTTCTGTATTGGCTTCTATTCTTGGTGAACTAACAGGAACTAAAACAGATATTAAAGCTAGATTTCAAAATACCACTTATTTTTCAATTGCAAGCAGTGCATCTGGTTTATTAATCAGTATGATATTTTTGAAAGAATCTAAAAAGAATGTTCACGAATTGACTACAGATGACAACAAGGCTTCAAGTAGCGAATGTTCGATATCTGAGGATGACGGTTTTGTCGATTATACCAAAGCTGACTCTAAAGTTTGAATACACTTCGATAAACTTTCAATTGATGAATACTAGTCCAAAAATTAATTCTTAATATAGTATAATTTATCCGCCGGTCGATTAATTATCATTTAGTATAATGCATTTATGTAAAATTTGTATCTTAACATCTGGTACTAAAGTAATTGTTATAATTTGTATTTGTTTGTATTTATTAAGATGGGAAGCTATATGGATAATTGAAAGATATACCAAGGGTGGGTGTTGTTGTTGTTTTTTTGAGTACACCTGTGTTAGGGTGTTTTTAGAACAAGCTATAAATCATAAGAGGTCAGGTGATAAGAGCCACTGTGCCGAACCTGAACCGTAAGATAATAGTTGAAGTAGTGACTGGAAATAGCCTGGCCCGCTATGATCTATGTAACAAGACCAGTACACACTCACAAATAGGAAGTTAGGCACGCACGTGATAAGAGTGTATGCCTTAGAAGCTTAAGTAGATAACATTGAGCGACAATACAATAGTATGTCCGATAAGAGTTCCGATAAGAGAACACATGTCCTAGTTGTTCTAATAATACAATAGCATATACATGCTCGTCAACGAGGAGGTCCCTACGTTAGGATTCCTTCCGAGTGATTATCGACAGTGTGGTATGAGACACACGACCAGCAAATAATAAAGACAGAATAATAATAAATAAAATATAAAAGGACGTTAAGCAAGTGCTTAACGAAAGATCCAAAACCTATATATAAAGAAGAAATCAAGCTTAACGATAATAATTATAACAATCAATACTAAAGATTGTAAGGGTACATAAGATACATAATATAATATAATAATCTACTATAAATACTCTTATCACAGAAAAGCGTCTAACAACCTGTGAGATGGATATAGAAGATACAGATTTATATGGAACAACGGTCTTTCTGAGTGAATGGTAATAATGTTCATTTATTATAAAAAATTAAATTATATTTGGGACAACTTAGATATGAGTATGTATGTGTATATATGTTTAGAAAATATTAACTGGTTTACCATCTTTTGGTAACCATTTAACTTTGTCCATGACACCCGCATTTTGTAAATCCTTCTTTAAAGCCTCTTCATTTTGAGCAAAATGAGTCCAAGCTTCGAAATGGAGAGGGACGATGAAATCAGCATCTAGATCATCAGCTAATTTTGCAGCGTCCTTACCGTCCATAGTAATCTTGTATGGTTCACTGTGATTTTCATTTGGTGGACCCATGGCGACACCAACGTTACAGATAGCAGCTTTAATATTGTATTCCTCCTTTATCTTTTTCAATTCAGGTAAATAAATGGTATCACCAGTAAAGAAGATAGCATTTGGTTTACCGTTAGTACCTTTACCTAATGATTCGGTTTCAATGACGAAACCAACGACTTCACCACCTTCTAGATGAACACATGGGGTAGCGGTAATTGTAAATTTTTGACCTTGTAATTGAATTGTAGTTTTATCCCAAGGTTTCATACCTAAAACACCTGGATTACCTTTTAAATTGTTTGCACCGTCCATGGTAGTGAAAACATGACGACCTGGTAATAAAGATCTACCAGTACTATCTAAATTATCTGGATGATCCTCATGACTTAGTAAAATAGCATCGATAGATGGTAATTCTTCAATCTTGATAGATGGTTTAATTGTCTTTTCGAGGACTAGAAAACCCAAATCATATTTTTGAGGAGCATCGAAAGTTGGGTCAGTTAGAAAACGGACACCATTAATATTAATAACAGCAGTAGCAACACCGATATAGGAAATGTCAACAGTCATTTTGGAAAGAGTTAGGAATTAGAGTTATAAAGATATTAGCTTTTTTAATTAGGTAACAAAAGAATAAAGTTATTTGTTATCAGTTATACATATATATTCATAAAAGAACTAATTTAAGAATAGTTATGAAATAAGGAATAATGTTTCAGACCCCATGTCTCTTCAACTATGACTATTTTTTATACTTTCTCGTTTGGCAGTCTTAATTCTTCCAGATGCATCTAATTTCCAAAACATAACTTACAGAAATTTCAGATGAAAGAACTATTTCTGTGATTACGAATAGGACGATGTCTTATACTCTTCTTGGATTATGTAATGTGTGGGGGAGCCATATAGGGATCGGATTAATAAGCTCTTCCTGCGGCTGTTTCTCCGGCTTTTGAGAAATTGAAATATGGCTGTTTTGGGATACGGGTTTTAGACGGAGATAACATATTGTAGTAGAACATAATAAAAATTTGTATGGTAGCGACGGATATAGCACGGACTTAGCAACTCCTGCACTGAGGAAGTGGACGGAATTAGAGCGCAGATTAGGTTTACATATATGCATCAAATGAATGTTTCTGATCACAAATGATATGTTCAAAGAAACTATAGTATTTCTGATCTTAATTGTTTATCACAGGTACTAATAAATTTGCAACTATCAAAAAATGAACAATTATTCCAATCATTGTTCTTTATATATCATGTTTTGATTTTGTTGTGGTGGCATTGGATTACCTAAGCAATAACATTTTCTTTTCTTGAGACATATAGCTCTGGTAAATAGTTCTTCTACTTGGGTTGATAGTGAGCTTTGTTCCTATTTTGGTTGTGATTTATAGATCTCAGCCGTTCTGTATATTTTCTCTATTACATATAGTTAAACTTCTTCTCTTAGATTTTCACTCTACTTGATAATACAAATCTCATTGATATTGTTACTATATAATATGGGAAACAATTATAACTATTAGAAAATAATTATATTCGTATATATTTAACTAATTAGGTATATATATTTCATTAGTACAATTATTCTTTCTTTTCTCCTTTTTCAGATTCAATTTTTATATTAGGCTTTTTTTCATTTTCTTAATGAGCAGTTTGAGTAACCTTAGCTAGAATATCATCGTAAGAAACTTCAGAGAAATCGGTACCTTGAACATCAGCATAGATACCGTTTAGGGCTCTTCTTAAAGCATCCTTGGAAGCAGCGTAAACCATCTTGGATCTGATTGGAGCAGTATCTGGAGACCAAGTAATGAAAACAATCTTAGATCTTTTACCTTCAGTTTCACTGATTTGATATTCAAAATCATAAACAGCATATAAACAATCATTTTCTGGTAGTTTTTCTAAGAAAGCATCGTAAGATTGTTCTGTGGAGGTTTCCTTGACAACAATTTCAGTCTTAGCATCGTTCAGACCAAATAAAATGAACTTGTACTTTTGACCTAATTTTAAATCATTGAAGGCAGTTAGGGATTCGTCGGCAACAGCAACACTATATATATATTTTTAGAACATCGTGTCAAAAGCTAACAGGTACAAATAATTGAAAGGGATGTTTAAATAGAACTGTGCCATCCTTTTCCTTTATCTTCCATTTGTTATTTTTGTTATGTTCGATAATGTTAGTATTATTGTACAGATATCATTGAAAGTAATTACAAAATAGGCAGGAAAAGGTGTCATATCATCAATTGTATGCGGACATATGGTTATCTGTCACATAATTTAGCTATTCTACTGCAATGCTTATATTTCGTTTTTCCAAATTATTCACCATTTGTAATGAAATTTTAGGGATTATTACAATTGTTAACATACCCAGATCTAGACATTTTATTTAATTGATAATTGTATACGTTTATATCTTAAAAGATTGGGATAGATTACAAATATAACAAGACCTATTAATAACCGAAATGTGGCCGTTCAAATATATATATTTCATCCCTATATACATGTTTGTTTGTTTGTATTTATGTTTCCGTAAACTAATTTTCCGTCTGTTGCCTCCTTTATTTTTCCATCAGACGAACACTCGAAAAAAAAATACCACACTGTTAACACGAATAGGAGAATTACGACCATCTCATATGTATGTCGTAAGAAGTGACGTAATTTTGAAAACTAATTATATACAACTTTTAACATAAAACATCTTTTTATAAAGGACATATTCTAGCCACTCAATACATCTGCACTTGGAAAATGTTAATAAAAATAGTAAATTTTATTTCTATAGTATTTATTTATGGGAATATTTATCTATCTAAATATATAATTCATAGGCAAATTACCAGATGTAAATTTTTACCTATTTAGAGTTAAGTTTCTTAACAAATGCTTCCTTAGCTAATGAAATTAGGGATTCTAATTCACCACTCTTTTCACACATGTTGTAAAATAAACTGTTCTTGTTTAACAATAATGAATATGGATGATCATATTCCTTGACTTCACCTGCATCCATCACTAAGATCTTATCATAATCAATAACGGATCTCAATCTATGAGCAATCGTTAAAATGGTACTTTCGCTAAATTCGTGTCTGATAGTCTCTTGGACCTTAGCATCGGATTCATAATCAATAGAAGCAGTAGCTTCATCCAATAATAGAATCTTTGGTGAACGTAATAAAGAACGAGCCAAACATAATAATTGACGTTGACCTTGTGATAAGTTATTCCCACCTTCAGTAATATTACTTTCAAGATTCAAAAATTTATTAGCATTTTCAGATGACACAGAAGCAGCATCGTCATTATTTGGAACAAAACCATCTGAACGAGAATTTAATTCTTCCTGCGTAACTAGATTGACACGTCTTAGAGCAGCAAAAATATCATCATCATTGTATTCACCATATGGATCTAAGTTAGTCTTGATTGTACCAGCAAATAATGTTGGATCCTGAGGAATAATTGTTAAAGCACGACGCAATTTATTCAAATCAATAGACGTAATATCAACATTATCAATCTTAATATAACCAGTTTCTGGATCTAGGAACCTAAACAAAGCAGTAATAATGGTAGATTTACCAGCACCTGTACGACCGACAACACCAACTTTACTTTGAGGATCAACAACAAAGGAAACATTCTTGATAACTTTTGGAAGGTTTGGTGCGTATCTTAATGATAAGTCACTAACTTCAATCTTACCATCTTGCGGCCAGTTTGTTGGAGGTAAAATACTATGGGAGGTTTCGGCAGACTTGTATGGTTCTTGTTCGATGTCCATATATTCTTTAACTCTCTCAACTGAATTCATATTCATTTCGACCTCTGCGTAAAATCTAACTAACCATAATGCACCTTCGGTGAATGATATAGCATATGTTAGCGAAATACCAGCTAACCCAGAATCTAGATCCTTGATGTTTAACAAAATAAATATACCTGCACCAAACACAACAAAAGCACCTACAATATCAATTCTGAAAGATAACCATCTGTTTGCAACCCACATATAGAAGAAAGGTTTGTTATTTTCATCAATTTTATAAAGATTTTCTTTAATGAATCTAATCTCGTCACCGTAAGCACGAATTGTGGTAACACCAACGAGAGTTTCGGTAAAATGTTGATAGATTGGGGACTTTGTAATAGAATCTAATCTTTTCAATTCACGAGAACCAGCCATATAGAAGTAACCAATTAGATAGTACATGATACTAATCATAATAGCAATAGAAATAAATTGAGGAGTAATAAATGTAATTAAAATAATGATAGCAACACACTCAACTAAAGAGTAAAACGAACCATTCATATATGGAGCCAAATCTTGATCAATGGCTTCCATATCCTTAGAGAAACGGTTCATGATTCTACCAATAGGTGTGGAGTCAAAGAATCTTAGTTTAGAATGTAGAACTTTATCCAACAGTTTTCTGAAAATTCTTCTGGAAGCGTTGATACCAGCAAGGAAATTACAGAAAGTTCTTGTACAACCAGCAATAGCCTCAAATAAACCGATTAAGAAGTAAATAGATAAATAATAACGTGTGGAATGTTTTGGACCCATTGCTTCGCTAACAAAATTGCTGCTGATTGAGTACAATTTATTGATCATATGATTGATATTAGGTCTCAAGTTCAAGCCGTTTGGAATCATAGACTTGCTCATAGTGGTAACCGGTGTCAAATAAATAGCAACTGTATTTTTGGTAACCCATTCACGAATCCACCAAGCTTCAGAAATATTTGCTGCTTGACATATAATAAAAATAGATGCCAGAGCCAAAATAACCTTCCAACCACCAAAAATCTGAGCATACCACAAATAAACGTCGACACTGACAACACCTTCAGCCTTGGTTTCCTTTTGGATTAACTTACCATCATCTGCATCATTTTCAGTATTTTTAACTGTTGTTCCAGTTTGATCTGCAGTTCCGCTCTTTTGTTTATTGATTTGTTTGTTTAATGCGGCAGTCAAACTTGTCATACTAATATCATTTGGATTTTTCTTCGCTAGGTTAACTGAAGAAGCTTGTCTGGATAGAATACTACTTTTAACCAATTCATCATCACCCAAGACACCACTTTCTAATAGAGTTAATGGTGGGCCTTGGTCCTTGACTTGACCATCCTCCAAAACGACTACCAATTCAGCGTTCTTCAGAGTCAAAGCAATATTGTGTGAAACCAAAATACAAGTTCTTCCTGTCATTAATGGACCGGTAATACAGTTATCATAAATCCATAGAGCTGTGTGCGCATCAACGGCACTTAAACAATCATCTAACAACAAATGTCTGGAATCTGAATATAAGGCTCTTGCCAATGAAATTCTTTGTTTTTGACCACCTGATAGTGTAATACCTTTTTCACCAATTTCAGTCTTGTCACCAGCCTTCAAAATTTCGAAGTCACGTCTTAAACTACATGCTTCGACAACAGCTTCGTATCTAGTTTCGTCATATCTATTATTGAATAAAATATTGTTTCTAACGGTATCATTTAGTAACCAAGCAGATTGCGAACAGTAAGCGATGGAATTGGTTAAACCTTGAGAATCTGTAACTAAATCTTGTCTAGCATCTAATGAAGGGACAATGATTTTACCACCAGATAAATGCATCTCACCAAGTAGTGCCATCAATAACGATGTCTTACCAGAACCAGTTGGGCCAATCACAACATTTAATTTACCAATTTTGAAGTTAATATTTAAATTTCTTAATTTAAACTCTTGATTACCTTCTCCCCAACCAACGGTGGCGTCTTCAAACGCCAACTTATTACCATTCTTATCTATTGTTAACTGATTATACTTTTCAGTATCAACTTCTTCCAAGAAATCTTGGACTCTATCCAGCGAAACCTTAGATTGGATAACATAACTCAACATATCGGATAATCTATCTAGAGGATCTCTTAATAAACTAAACAAAGATAACGCAGTGAAGGCAACGGGTGTGGTCAGAGTCTTACCTTCAATGTAAATGTAGTACATGAATGCAGAGGTTGTAACTAGGATTGGTGTTAAGAAGAAAAAGAAAGAACTGGAAACCCAAGCAACTGATCTGTAAATTAAATATCTCAATTCGTCCTCTCTAATCTCGTTGATTTCAGCCGAAAAATTGTCTTCCCATGAGAAAAATTTAATAATTCTGATTGCTTGAAGAGCTTCATTTAATTTTTGAATACGTTTATCGGTAATTTCAAGGTTTTTCTTTTGTAATTGACCAATCAAATTAGCAAGCTTGAAATTGATAGGCAAAACTGCTAAAATTACTACAGCTCCGACTATAGCAGAGAAACCAATTAAATTGTATAGTAAAACAAGTGCAATTATAGTCATAACAATTGCTTCGACGAAGGAATGTAAATATGCACAAATTTCAGAAATCTTAAAGGCATCGACAGCCATTAAATTAATAATTTGACCTAATTTTGCGGAAGATTCTTTTGATTCTTCATCACCATCGGTATCCTTAGTATCTTCGATAACTTCTTGGTCGGCGATAACAGCTGTGCCTGAAGGTGTTGATTCCTCATCGCTATTATCCTTTTGTTTAGCAGATTTTGTTTGGATCATCTTTCTTAACGCCTTGGAATAAATTTCTGAGACAATAATACTCTTCATTCTAATACAGACTCTTCTACCAAAGAATAGAGCTTGACCATTGGCAACAGCAACTAAAATTTTACTTGCAAACATGAAGATGACATATAACCATGCGACACTAACTGGAGCGGAGTCCTGATCGTCGACATATTCTAGGATTTTCTTCAATTGTAAAGTAGGAAAAAATGTTAGGAAACTTGCAATAATAGCCCAAAATGCTTGAATTGTTAAATAGTTCTTAAAGAACAAAATCAAATTAATGGAAAAGCTTCTCTTATCTTTCAAGGAATTAATATAATGTTTAAACTTTTTCAATACAAATATAGAATAATCTTCCATAGATAAACCCCATACATCTTCTTGTTCGACGATATGATTATGTGCAAACCATACAAATTTGTCTAACCATCCCCAGCAGATAAATGATGCAATAGATGTAACAGATTCAGGAGAAGGTATTATCGTTTTATCTGTTTTATATGAGATAACATAGTTATTTCTTAGTGGAGCAAAAAATAACAGTAGAAATAGTAAACCATTATTCAAAAATTGTGAAATATAATATTTTTTTATTGCTTCAGACTTAATTGTGTGGATAAGTACAGAACGGAATGGGACCATTGAGACAACGAAGCTTAGCATATAAGACGCAAAGGAGACCATCCACATGTTACCAGGATATTTATTCAGGAATCTTATGGATTGGTTAATATTTAATAGTCTTAATGAAACGATAACAGCCAAAAATAGCCATGAAAGGAATCCCATCATGGAACTTCTAAAATTAAACTCTTTTGCATAAGACGGTTTGTTGTCTCTATTCAAAAGTATTGTCGTATGTATTATTAATTGTGCAATAACAATCATAAATTCAATTGCAACTCTAGCCTTTTCGATAAAATTTCTGGTGACTAGTGTTGGCACACCGTGGGGTTCGCCATTCAGTTTTGTTAATGATAATTTCTCAATCGAGAAATGTTTCTCTTTTAAAAGCTCACCGTTCGTAATTGTACTAACTGAAGAGTATGAGGTATTTGTGTTTCTATCTGTTCCTGTTACAGGTGGTAGTAAAGATTGACTTTCATCTGGTACACTGCCTGTATTTGATTGTCGTTTCAAATTTATTAAATGCTGTATAAAATCATCTTTCTGTAGATGTAAAATGTTATAACGGTGGTAATGGGACCATATGTTGAATGCAATAAAGCAACCGCCACCAATTGTAATTAAAAAAGGCGTTACAAAATTGACATAAGTTACTCTACCGTATCTAGTAACATCATCGTAATCCCATACCCGATCGGAGTCAGTCTGATTGAGAGTGTTAAAATGCATATTTAGCACACGAGTTCTGGTATATTCTCTTAATTGTCTTCTTCTATTTCTTTAAACGTTTTACGGTCTCGTAATAAAAATTGAAAATGTTTTAATATAATTCGATCTGTAAAAAATTTACCTATGTAAAAGAGTAGGATAATATAGTTTCTTAAGTATCAATTTCAGAATAAATAAACTAAGCAATAATTAGATTGACAGCTTAGTGCAGAAATAACTTTAAAAGAAAAGAAAACTATTTATATATAACGAATATACACGCTTGTGGTTTACTTCCATTCGATTAAGAAACAGATAAGACCAATGCTAATGAAGAAATCTATCGATATCATAACTCTTATATATACCAGTTGAGGGTGTGATAACAAAATAATCAGATTTGATGTTAAGGTGAAAAAAAAAAGACAAAAAAATTTGTTGCATAATTCACGGCCCTCACATAATCGTGCGTAGTTAGTATAGGTTTATTTTACTTGAAACCATTTCTATAACAACATACGCAGAGACTACACCGATGAGATAACATACAACAGGAATAAGTAAAGATTGAAAAATAGATATAAGGAAGAAACAGTAACAAAATGCGCAGCCTACGGATTGTGACACATTTATTTATAGTTATACTATTGTTTCTTCTAGAGTTTGTACATCTCGCAGTTTTTATTGTTGGTGTTAATCATATTTGTTGTTACCTATTGTAGATATGATATCGAAATTATGAGTCAACATTGTAGTAGTAAAGGGTTATATTGTTAATAAAGTTAGCAGCCTCTTTTGTAGCAATTGGTTTGAATATTACTGACTTGGATAAAATAGCAATCTTTAATTTTGGCCAAACTTGTGGTTTATGAATTACGTTCTTGTGACAGATATTATTGTAGTTGGTTCAGTGTTATCTCGGAAGTCTTTCTTGACTCTAGCTGCCTGTGTCATAAGTTTTCTATTACCAAGAATTTGCCCCTGCAACTGCTCAACCTTCTTTTCTATCGGTTCATTTGAGTCACAATTTTCATATCTAATAAATGAATATCCTTTATTAGTCGTTTTAGAATTAAAAATTTTACCTGTTGTTAAATCTTGAAGCCTACTCATGGGTAACGAAATGCTATTTTCTTTAACTTTCAAAAATTCGGCAAGTTCTTTCCTACTTACGTTAAAGGGAATATTGCTAACAAATATTGTGTTATCTGTTTTCTTTTTTTTATGTTTCTCTTTATGATTTGTCGAAGTTATTTTACCTGAAGGATTATTTTTATTGGCAATTACATTGGACTTGAAATTTGTAGACTGTACAATTTCAGATAGAATCTCTTTGGTATCCGACTTAGAATCCTTTAATTCAACAGTATCTACTTCTCTAGGATTCGAGATGATTACTTCTTTGTTAGCCTTAGTTTCCAAATTCTTCGGTAATCTCGTTTTTTTAGATTTCTTAGTTTTTCCAGCTTTCGATTTCTTACCAGATTCAGTTTCAATCATTCTAACAAACTTGCATTCTACAGAATGGAGGGGTTTGGTACCAAGTTCTTGCTGTTGGTGGATGGTGTCATTGAATTCTTCGATGTCTATTTTACCTTCAAATTTAATAGTGGCAATCTTACTCGATTGTTCTGCTCCATATACTGTGTATGTTAACGAAGAAACATTAATCAGGGAAGCTCTTTTATCGAATGATAAATATTTGATCATATCTTCGTTTGTCCATGCCGGTGGAATGTTACTTATATAAATATCCTCTATAGGCTCTAAAGTAGCCTTCGTCTGACTTCTAGTAGTTTTTTTCTGTTTCGGTTTAGTTTTCTGTAACAAATCATGGCATTTTTGAGGTTCGTTTTGGGTCTTTTTTATATTTTTAGTGATTTCTTTTGTTCCCATAGTTTCTTAAGTTTAAGTTCTTGATGGCTTATATATTCAATATGTGTATGTAATTTGTAAAGAAAACGTTCTGTATATTCTATACAGGAACTGTGTCATTGATATTTATATAAATTCGATTTTGTATCAATTATTGGGGGGAGTAAACAAGAAATGGATACCACAAGAACGAATTCCCTAATTGGGAAAAATACACCTTTAGCCGCGCAGGTGGTCGTTGACGGACTTTAGTGCGTGTCCGATCCATTGTCTGTAACCGAGACAAATGGCACGGTCATCGCTAATATGAAATTTCTAATAAAGCTTTCATCATTTCTGAAGATTGATTGATAAACTTCAGAACTGAACTGAGATCGACATATATTTATAAAATTTTTAGTGGCTGTACACCGATTCAATAAATGAATAGATAACAGAACCACTCTAGATGAAACAAGTTATAAGATATATGATGAAAATTTATATTATTATTATTATTTTATATTTGAAATTATATATTAATTAATATATTTTTTCCTTAAGCAGAGGCAGCAGCCTTAGCCTTCTTAGCAGTCTTATCTTGAGCCTTAGCACCCATGATACCACCACCCCAGTGCTTCTTGTTTTCGTCGTATTTGTCGGCAAAGTTAGCATTGATGGTAGAAACAAGCTTAGCTAGAGCAGCTTCGTCTTCTGGCTTAACTTCAGTTAAGGCAGCGACAGCAGAAGTCTTTTGGTTAACTAGAGTACCTAATCTAGCCTTACCCTTGACAATAGCGTATGGAACACCCATCTTCTTACATAGAGCTGGTAGGAAGATAACTAATTCAATTGGGTCAACATCGTTAGCGATCAAGACTAATTGAGTCTTCTTGTTTTCAATTAAGGAAACAACGTGGTTTAGACCGTACTTGACAACGAATGGCTTTGGAGAAGCTTCTTGTCTAGTCTTACCTTCAGCAATAGCAGCGGCTTCCTTGGTTAATCTTTCCTTCTTTTCAGCAGCAGTTTCTGGTCTGTATTTGTTGAATAACTTGAAAGTTTCAGAAGCGGTGTTTCTGTCTAAAGTGTGTTGGAATTGAGCAATGGTTGGTGGAACCTTTAATCTCATGGATAGAATCTTCTTTTGTCTTTGTAATCTGACATATTCTGGCCATTTAACGTATCTAGATAGATTTCTCTTTGGTTGAATGGCTTGACCAATACCGAAGTTCTTTGGAGTAGAGTTGGTTAGTGGGTTCTTAGCCTTAGAAGCCTTGTTAGACTTAGCACCGAATGGAGCTGGAGCAACTTTCTTACCTGGAGCCATTTTTACTTGATTTGCTTAGTTGTGTTCAAATTCTTTAAAATAAGAGTAAATAATAATAGCAAGAGACTAACTTAAATAATAAATACATAATAATGTTAGTAAACTGACCATATAAAATTTTACAGTTAATACAAAGATTAGTTGAAGATGTTCAGACTTTGCCCAAACCCCATCATCATGTCTATTCTCAGCAGTATTGAATCGGTGAAAAGCTTTAGAGCATTAGAATGTCAACTGCAGGCTTTGTCATTAATTGCAAACTTGCTGAACTTTCAGATTCTTCAATCTTAGAGACATCGGATTTCCAAAGGTTCTGAAATTTTCACCAGGATGTTGTTAGAGAGAAATCTTGTAGAGAGTCCAACCGAATGAGTACGGTAATTTTTCACTAATGAGCAGATTGGAAAAGTGATGAGAAATTACACTCCTGCGGGGATTGTCTTAGATTCTGGAATAATTGGTACATCGCGTCGTCGAGAAATTTTTTGAATTTTTTTCATTTTCGGAAATTTTTGATACATTTTCAAATTGCTGGGAAATATCCAGGAACAACCGTACACCCACAACCTCGTCACAAATCTGATGCAGAGTGTAAGTAACAAAAATTAAGGTTTCTGGGATTGTAGGAATAAGAACCTTTCTGTCACATCGATAAAGGTATTGGCCAAGGGACAAAAGAGAAATAAATTAAAAGTGGGGGTGGCTCTGTTGTTAGGGTTACCTCTATTCATTTACTAGAATAACACCGCTTTTAGTCTAGTATTACTCCATGAATGTTACAGTTGTATATCTCGTTTGAAGATGCCATTAACGAGATATTACCTAATTAAATCATTGTTGGATCTAACAAAAAAAGAAAAAGAAAAAAACAAGCTGAACTAGTACTAAACCTACTAATAATTGCAAGGATTTCTTTTACGATAATAGAAATTATCATTGTCAAGTATTAGATACCAGATTATACATGTTCAGTTAGTATTGGGATAATATCTGAGTTACCTTTATTCTATTATTAACGAGATTTGCATCTTAATTGGTATCTCCTATATTTACAATCCGGAGGATATCCGAATATAGCTATTAACTACAAATACTGTCATAATAGGAAATTTTCTCGAAATGGACAAATAGGTATCGTTTAATGACGTCTCTCCATCATTGCCGACTGCTATTGGTATCTCTGGTATTAGTTTTATAGCAATAAGAAATAAGAATCAAAGGTAATTGATATACGATTTATTAATAGAATTGTGGGAAATTTATACTAGAAGAGTAAAAAGGTATTGCAAGCTACACAGGAAACAATGTTAACTTTAATTGTCCTTCTAGATTCGTTTTTTGCAAGTAAATTACAATAAGACTTCTCTTCTAAATTCATAAATAATGCATAAACGAGGAAAATAAATGAATATGGGGAACGATTCCATAGTAACAAATAATTTCTAAATGTGACATAATAAACGAAACCCACATTGCTTGGTATTGAGTTCTATCTATTATTAATCCTGAGTATTGGTTGAATTGTCGTTTCTGGAAACCATGCAATGACTTGCAATTTTCTTTCTTTTCCCTACTATTTGTGACTTTCTATCAAATACCTCATTGCAGTCAACCGCATTCCCCAGTTTGTATACGACATTATCCAACTGTAGAATTTAGCAATCATTTACGTACGAATCCGTCTCTTAAGTTGATTCATCGAAGAAGTTTATCAAATGCTTCTCGAAACGGCAATAAAAGGGACAAAGTTTTCTTACGCACTGCGCAATATTACTGGAAGTCGGATGATCCGACAATGAAAATAAGTGTGTAGTAATACCATTTCGTACAAACAATATGTCAATTTGGTTATTATGTACGACCGAAGAAGAAAAGATGAAAGATGACAGGAAATACGAGTCGTTCAATTCAACAGTACCTTAAAAATACCAGATTCAATACATATTTTTGTTATATGCATAGTTAAGTTGATATTTTTAGGGGTAGGGTAGATACTGACTGTTAATAATATTCAATTAACTTTTTTTTTAAAAAATGTTGAGTATTAAAAATCATGTTTAATTTGATGATATTAATGAATCACTGTTCGTACAATTAATAAAATGTTGGATTATGTTAATTAAAGGTAAGACAATTATTATTGGTGTATTGATAATAAACGGTTAGAACGACAGCCCAAAAATGTTGAATAGAGGTGCACATTACATTACTAGACTGAGTTATTTAGAAATAATCAAGCTAAGCTCATCCCACGTCTTGATTATTCGATAAAACTTGTCATAAGCTCGGATAAGTTTTAAGTCTTTGATTATGGTCACAATTTGGAAAAGAAAAAGTATAAAAGGAGAGCAATATTTCAACTAGAATCAATTTTGAAATCATTTCTTCTCTTTATATTTATTATCTAGAAATAGAAAACCATCATCTAACGATAACAACAATCCAACTAACTAACTAACTAACTAACTCCTAATATTTAACAATGAACTTCAAATTATCTGCCCTAACTGCTCTAATCGCTGCCTCTGTTGCCACTGCTGCTACTACCACTATTACTCCATACGAAGTTGCTGAAATTGAAGGTATTATGGAAGATGCTAAGACTCACTTATTCTCTTACATGTTATTAGTCGCTTCTGGTAAGTTCAGTATGAGCGATTTACCAGCTGGTGTTGTTGACGTCGCTATGGCTGTCTTAAACAATGATGCTGGTTACACTTCCCTATACACCGAAGTTGATTTTGCTGGTGTTTCTTCCATGGTTACTCAACTACCATGGTACTCTTCCAGACTTCTACCGGAAATCAACTCCCTATACTCCAAGGAACTTGCTTCTTCTACTCTATTATAAGTAGTACGATAGTATGTTTCCTTCAAGTTATGAACCTTTTAAAGACTTTCTGACGACCATTGAATGATCAATCAACTTATTCTTTTATTTCTTTCACAACTAAGTTGATTAAAACAATTTTAAACAAAATAAATTTTTATACATGAGCTCTCTATAAACTTTTATAAAATCTATATAAAAAAATAAAAAAAAAATTTTTTTGCAAAAATATTGTGTTTATGTTTCTCTATATCCAACTATCAATAAATGTACTTTTCCATCTTTCTAAATATTTATCCTTATATAATTGATTGTTTCCAACGATATCTTCCGTGTTACATTGATGGAAACACCACCAAATTGATCCATTTAGTTGTTCAGGTTCAATAATGAAGGTGTCCTTTTGTATTTCCGGCAAGATAACGGACATATCAGGAACGAGACAGATTTTATTTGTGAGTATATCTGGGGAATCATCAAGATATTGTTCATTCATTAATTGGATATATAACGTTGGTTCATTATATATTTGATTATATTCTATTCTAAGGATGACAATATCAGCATTAGTATGTTTATGAATCCAGGGATTCGTCCGTAATCGAATAGTTAAATTGTCTTCATCATAGAACTGTATAATATAGTTAGAGTTCTCCTGAAAGACCAAACTCTTATATAACCGTTTCAATTGCTTCCTGAACTCTTCAAATGGGAGCATCTTAGAATCTGTACTCCTCTGTAGTTTGAGTTAGTCTTCATTGTAATGAGTCAATACTAATGAGAAGATCGAACCTTTTTTTTGTTTTGCTTCATTTTCTTAATATATTATAAATTTTTCGCGATGGCGTCTACTCTGCAAGATCCGCATATTGTAAATGCAGTAAACAAAAAACAATAGTGATAACCAGAGACTTATATTCAAAATGATGAAGTTTGAAACAAAAATAAGGTAATTTTATTAAATTATTTAATGTATATATAGGATTAATAATCATTAAGGTAAGATAGAATAGAATTAGTATATCGAATAAATAAATAAATATATGTGGAATAAATAATATGGGAAATAAATAAAACTTAAACAGGGAAAATGGAAGAAATTGTAGATACCGAAATGAAATAGGTTAACAACGAATAACATAGTAATGTAGTATATATAATTCAAACAGTAAACTTCAAAATGTAATTGTTTTTCAGTATTTTAAACGTTTCTTTTTTCTTTCAACATTTTTGCTTAAGTAATGGGTTATATGTGGGTCATTAATCGAAAAAACTTATAAAGCTAATTGTTTCTTAATTTCTGCAATGGAACGACCTGGATTCAAACCCTTTGGACAAGTCTTAGTACAATTCATAATTGTGTGACATCTATATAGAGACATCGAATTTTGTAACATATTTTGTCTCATTTTAGTGGCTTGATCTCTAGAGTCAATTAACCAACGGTAAGCTTGCATTAGAACAGCAGGACCTAGGTATTCTTCTTGGTTCCACCAGTATGAAGGACATGAAGTAGAACAACATGCACATAAGATACATTCGTATAAACCATCTAATTTCTTACGGTCTTCAATACTTTGTAAGACTTCCTTACCATCTGCTGGATAGTCTTTTCTTTGTAAGTAAGGTTGGATTGATTTATATTGTTGATAGAAATTGGTTAAATCTGGGACCAAATCCTTAACGATATACATATGTGGTAAAGGATAAATTTTAGTTTGTTTAGATTCATCTTGATCAATCTTACATAGACAAGCTAATGTGTTTCTACCACCGATGTTCATTGCACAGGAACCACAGATACCTTCTCTGCATGATCTTCTGAAAGTCAAAGTTGTATCTTGTTCATTCTTAATTTTTAACAATGCATCTAAGATCATTGGACCACAGTTATTCAAATCAACTTGATAAGCCTTCAATTCTGGCTTTTCAGTTGGTTTATCTGGATTCCAACGGTAAATTTTAAATGTCTTTAATCTTGGAGTAGTACTCTTTGTTGCAGTAGCGGCAGCACTTGTAGCTTGAGCTAAACCTCTTTTATAGATAAGACTGTAAGCGTTCTTAACTAATAACGTCATATTTGGGTTGTATTAATAACAGAAGTAATATTTCTTTAAAGTTCTACACTATTGGTGTTAAATGGAATATACAATAATCTCTAAAAAGGAAGGAGACAATATATGTCAGTATCTTCTATCCTTTAAATCAAATTTAATATAAAATATCTGAAACTTTTTTTTTTCAAAAACAGATACTATATTTATTAGTAGTAAATAAGCCAAAAAATTGTAAATTTGTCTTTTTATATATATTTATAAGACTGATTTTATTATTGATATCGCAGTATGCCCTCGAAAGTATATGAAATTTATATTCTTTTAACCATTATTGTCTTCTAAAGTTTCCACCAGTTCTAAAACAATCTGCTGTTAGGAGGAGAACTCAGTCCCTCAGCAACAAACAGAAGATCGCATAATGTATGTAGCCAATCATAACGAAGTATTGTCCTTTTTGCTTCTGGGCACAATCTCCACGCAAATTTATGAGTCGCCTCCTCCATCCAGCCGATTCTGTACAGCTATTTCTTACTCCGCTCGCAACCAATCAGGGGACGGTTCACTTCTGCTGCGTTTTCTCGGAGAAAGCGGCAACTCCGGAATTCGGGAAAATCACGTGATAGGGAGATTTTTCTCTAAAACCCTAATTTCTGATTCTTGATCTTACCCTAAATATTTAATCATCATCATCATAGGCAAAGGTTGACACATACGTACAGGTTCCATTATTTAAAACAATATGTTAGATTGTTACTTTTCTTTTTTCTTTTTGTTAAATATACAGTTATTTATAGCTAATTTTTTATATAGTGATCACAAGGTAGCCTCACAGAATTTGTTGTACTCAACCACTGCGATACTAATATTCTTATAAATCGATCTTTTCTCCTTAGAGTCCTCAATCGGAATGAAATATTCGCTTTGTGTCTTTAATTTAATTCTTATACCACCCTTCTCAAGTGTGATACCTTGTATCATATGATATTCGATACCCCACATGACCTCTTGCGTAGCCATGCGGATCTCAGTAATACGTTCCATTGAAATAATTACACTTAGTTCTTTACCAGGTAAGACAGTATGGGCTAAATAATGATCATCTTGGTATAAACCACCATTAGCTGTCTTCAACCAATATTGACCTTGAGAGGCACGTAAGTCATAGTGACGGATAATTTGGTCGTGGTTTATGTATCTTGGCAATCTTATACTTGATGCATTTTGTTGTTGTAAAATAGTAGTTGAACTTTTAACACCTTGACTTAAATTATTGGTTAAATCTAAGAAACCAATCGCTGTCTTCGTTGGTAAGCTGACTAAACCTTTACCCAAACCTTTGAAAAACCCACTAGCACCTTCTCTTTGACTACCTTTAATCGGTTCCATTGCAACACTAGCGAACCCACTACCAATGGTACTGGCAAATGATTGAGCAGATGTAGAAAATACGTTTCTTGAATTTGCATTCATCCTTTGTTGTAATTTACGGCTTGCTTGGAAATCACTATCTTGTGTCACAGATAGACCCTTCGCCATGGAACCACTCATCTTGGCCATACTATCAGATAACCCAAACACCGTCTTTTTGGCAAATGATAACCCACCTTTAGCTAAAAACATACCAATATCCTGCGGTCTATCATTTAACATGTAACCTTGATATGGTTCATAGAATAAATCCCAAACACCAGAACTTATAGTGTTGAATAAACCAACTGGGTTACCTAAGAAATCTGCAGAACCTAAAATCATATGAATTTGATAGAAAAATTGTTGACTATAATGTGTCTTCACCGATTGCATCAACAAAGGAACTGGGACCCTAACATTATCTAAGAATAATGCATTCAGTTTAATTGGAGCATCATTAACATTCCCCACTGTCATTGTCAACACGTGTAATAAAAATACAGATGTCGATGAGTTAACGTCCGTTTCATCTTTATCCTTAGGCTCATCATCATTACCGTTGTTCCCTTCATCATCATTGGCATTTGTAGTCTCAGAACTGACAAAGGATAGATGCAGTATTGTAGGTTGAATATGGAACATCTCAAAGTATACATCATTGGAGAAATTCAACTCTTCGATTTTTGGTAGGGTATTTTTAATCTTCAATGGGATATTATTAGAATCATCATACAATGGAGACCCAGGAAATTTCATATAGTCAATCATAGCGTATACCCAATCCTCATCTAATTGTATAGAAAACTCTTGTAAAAGGAAAGTCAAATGTTTGAAGTATGGTAATCCGAATGAATCATCCTTCACCTTAGAAATAGAACCAGAAAATATTGGATGTGACTCAAGATCTTCAGTATTTTTAGCAATAGCAGTTGGGTACAGAACATTTTGGTAAACGCTACCAAATAATTGATTATCAATCTGAACCCACTTAACCTTCCATCCGAAGGTATCATATAACTCACTATCCTTGTAATTTAATTCTAGACCTTTGATGGTAATATAAGCTAACTCCTTTAGTTGCTTATTAATTAGTGATATACCGAACCCTGCTATGTTAATTGTTATATTTTTTAATATCTTATTGTCTTCTTCTTCTGTCTCAAACAATTCAGGTGTACTTGATAGTGAAGTTGAGGATCTGATTGCTCTATTAGATGCAGTTTTCTGAATCTGACCACTTCTAGAATCGACAGGAACATCACGTAACTTATATATACTGGAAATTGGATCGTAGTTGGAAATTATAAGTGCCTGTGTAGGACCATCCGCAATAACATTTAAGTCGACGATGGTTGGCTGTTCATTTGCAACACGAGCTGGTAGACGCATAGGCTTTTGGGTACCAATCTCTGCAAGTTGAATTTCTCTTCTGCGACCCCTAACTAACAACACAATCTTCTTCTGTCTTGCTGTAGGATAATCCCAAGCATAAGGCATGACACTTTTTGCTGGAACTTTATAGTATAATGGACTATACTCACTCTGATATTTTTCTTCCTCTGGTTCGACATCATAATACTCGTCAACAACAGATGGATCTCTTTGATAGAATATAAAATCAGTATCACTAAAATTTCTAATTGAGTATGGCCACAAATTTTGACCATCCTTGATTCTAACAAATATTGTTGCCTGATCTAATGCAACTTCTAATTTAAGAAGTAAGTGAGTACCATCTTCTTGTAACAACTTCAGGTATGTTAGACCAATATCTTTGATAAAAAACGGCGCGGTCCATTCCGAGTTTGAACCTAACTTTCGAAGAGCTAGCTGCTTATTAATGATATTCCTTAGATTGTATAATGGAACTGAACCTTGTGATTCTATTTCAGTAGAATTTACAGATCCAGTTTCACATATATTAATAGGGAATGGTAACTCATTCTTAATAATATAACGTGGTGATATTTTAACAACCTTACTCAATGAATATTTACCTGTACCGTCCGTTATACTCACGCCTAGATTACATTCGAGAGCCTTATTGAGAACACCCATAGTAACGTCAAATGATTGCCCGATAGCGTCCAATGAAAGTGGTGTACTCCAGTTACTCTCTCTAAACTTCACCCTGGCCCTGTTATTCTTATCACCTGCTATATCGTAAGAAAACATCTTTGGTAAGGTGTAACGTTCTCCTTCCTCAAGATTCACCCTGGATTGCATGATATTACCAAAGGATCCCTCCATATATAAATCTCTGTCAGTACAATTAATAATAATATAAGGTGAGTAAATCTTGATATGCTTAGCCCTACTTCCTTCAATACTCTTATACTTCAGGTACACTTGCAATTGCTGTCCGTTTGGAAGCTTCAACGTAATTGCCTTTTCAGGTTGTAAATTAGATTTCTTAGGTGTATTAATAATAGAAGCCTTAGAAAGTGGTGCATCATCAACTAATGGCTGAATCGCAAGTAATAAAAATTCATCTAATGATATATCGTACACTGTCATTTTTTCTGTCTTTTTTAAGAACTTCATATTCTGCATATCTGTCTGGTTGCTAAATATGGAAAACTGGATATCACATGGTAATAAATTTTCAATAATGATCGAAGGAGAAATGGTAATCTTCATATGAGGATATATCTTAGCCAATGGTTCTCGTCTATCGTATTTCGCATTTACCTCAAAGAATATTTGCTTTGAATCAGTATCATTCTTCTGTGTACAATCAACGGAAGCAGGTGTGTTCAAAAGATGTTTCCAAACTATTGGGTGAGGTGACCATTCATACTCGTTTTCTGTCACCGGTTGAACATAAATATTAGATGCATATGCAAATTCGACTGGGACAGATTTATTCTCAGATGGAGGAATAATAAATTCTACACTTTTATCATCATCCAATTTGATAGCCTTAAATTTAATTGCAATACCTGTAATATTCTCTAGGAGTAAGGTAGATCTAAATGTTATATCTTTTACATTATCCTCCTTACATACCAACTCACAGATGATCCTGTTATGAACTCGGTTTACCGCAGGATGTAGGACGTGTAGCAGTTCACCCTCAAAAGTAGCATCAAAAGTTATTGTATTTGTGTATAATTCACCATCAATACCCACGCCAAATATACTCCTTGTTCTATCCGTGTCCAACCTTTCTCTAATAGATTTCCAATCTTCAAATTCCCAATACTCTACAGTATTTGATTTCAAACTTATCATTCCTTCTCTTTTTTCCTTATCACTCGGATCTGAAATCCAGACATTCAAATCTAAGCCTGAATCATTTATCAATCTATACGGTTTCTTTGACCCTCTAGGTGCTAAGTATATTTCGTCTGTAAGAGATTTAGGAATACTTGCAAGCATTGCAATGGATCTTGCTGATAGGGTGATCTCTGTATTTTTCTTAGAGGTGATGTCAAATATCAAGGAAGACATGTCATCTAGACCCTTCCTTAAACTTAGGGTAATAGGAACAGTTTCGACCAGAGGTTCCCAACTTGATCTTGAATAATTAAAAATATTGATTGCCACATCAACACTGGCGGATCCATCAAACGCAGTTGACCAATCCGAAGCGTTGATAGTGAATGAACTAATTCGTGTATCAACAATTGGCATTTCATGAACATCACCTAAAAGAATAATTCTACATCCACCAAAATCAGCATCAAAAGATTCACCCTTTAATAAAATTCTTGTCTCACCTTTGAAACTAGTAGATTCTATAATCACAGATTTATCAGATCCTACGCTATTTAAACTTGGTAAATATTTTTTCATACGTCTTTCGAATTCTTTTGAAAAAATACTCTTGCCAGACGGGTAGTCATTGTCAGTTTTAAGGACTTCTCCTATCTTGTTTAGATCCATCAAAGATATGGCTTTATTAAAAATTAGCGTTGCCAAACGGATATCTCTTAAGGATATACGCATTATTAAAGGTTCCACAGAAGCATGTATCTTCGTCAACAATTTTTGTGGAGTTGTATCTCTCCTGTCAACAATAAGAGAGGATGAAAAGTTATCTATCAAACGAACTTTGTTCTTTTCTAAATCATTAATTCTCGATAGGAACATACCAATATTATTAGCGGACACCGACATAACAGCTTGCTCCGTGAATAAAAATTGTTCCACCCCAAAAACTACTGCTTCTGAATCCAATTCTGATGGATTTGCTAGTAATATTACAGCTACATCGATTACATTGAGAGAATACTGCCATGTATTTACAGGACTATTCCTGCTTTCTCTATCACTCTTCACTGATTCAACCACGCTCTTTGTTTGCGCATTCGAGGAGGATTGCATCATCGATGTTCTCGAATCCATAACTGAGTCATATAGACGTTTTATGGCAAAGATATGATCTAATGCCAAGATAATTCTTGGATTATGAATAGTACTTGAAATATTTGTAATTAATCGTTTGCCCACAACTTTTCTTGATACAATGGCGGAAAACTGATATTCACTAGAGTCTGATCTTTGAACCAACTTCGGATGCTTATTGTCTTTATTATAACGTGTATCCTTTATGGTAAACTCAGCAATATGTGCATTACCTTCAGATGACCCATCCCTATGAACTTTAATACCGGATGCCATATCCTGAATCATTATTTTTGTTAAACTCTTCTTTTCGATATCTGAGCATGAGTTAGTGTTATCATATAAAGTTAAAGATAGAGAAGGTGCAGAAAATTCAAAATCAATACTACTATATTCCCCTTCTTCATCATCCAATTTGGCAACTACAGAAGAACTATTAATGGAAGACTGACCATCCACGCTACCAGATAATGATTCTGAGTCCATATTAGTTCCGGCCGATGTCAGTGTTTCCTCATCTGGTAGGATAAAAGTAGCCTCCAAAAGGTTGATAATATCAAATATAAAACTCAATTGTAATTCAGTGACCCCTAATGAAAGTGGGTCCAGTAAACCAGTAACTTTAAAATCAGGTATATTTTCACCCCCAGCTTGCTTATGGTCAATTACAAAATTTATTCCCAATCCATCGGCAATATAAAGGTCTTGAACAATATTATCCTTTAAGTTAAACAATGATGACATCTGACCATTTCTTAAACCTAGATTTATATGATTAATAATGTTTGAACCATCGGTCTTTTTAAAATCGTTTTCTACATATATTTCACCCAAATAAAATTTAATACTATCAAATTGTGACTTACCATTTTCAATTACTCTAGGAAATTGGATAATAGGTGCTTTAACACGCAAATCAATCTTCATATTATTCACTGTAGAAAGTGTCGGTGCTTGGTTATAGGCAGCTTGACGTAGACTGTCGAAATATGTTTTCATCTTTCTGAACTTCTTCAAGAATAAGATCATTCTCCTAACTGACTCTTTATTGAAATTAACAAACATCGCACCTGCTGTTAAGCTTAACATGGAATCATAATTGAATTTATTGGTTGTTACATCATATTTCTCGTAATTTAGTTCCATCAACCCTTGGTTGTTCATTGTAATCAATTTCCTAAAGACGCTTTCTTTATCTGCACCTTCATTGATTTCATCAATAAGTTCAATACCATCAAAATTCATATTGAATTTCATTGACTCAGGTAAAAGTAACATGTTGTATTCACCAGCAGATAATGTGAATGTTCCCAGTTTCATAGAATCATCATTTAATATAATATCCATACCTTCATATTTGAATCTAACCTTTAACTTTTGTGGAGCATCTTCATGATTCTCATCGTTATGTTTTAGTTTATCAGCCGGCATCTCTGGCGCATTAGGATCCGTAAAGGTTAATACCATATAGTTCATAAGACTTAGAATAGATTTTGGAGTTAAAATCAATTTCATCTTTGTTGAATTAATAAAGATGTCTTGATCATTCACCTCAATTAACATGTTATCGTGATTAACAATTCTTTGTACTCTCTTGTACTCTAAAGTCACAATATCACTATTTTCGTGTGTTGCTTCTGAGCTGACAAGAGTTCTAAATTCTGGAAATTCAGTATCGACAATATGATCTTCAATCGTCATATTGTGGACACCCATATTAACATTCATTTGTTTTGCCAATTTTTCAAAAGTTATATTGTAGTTGTTGAAGATTAGGTCAATTAGTTTATTGCTTTCCATGGTTTCCTTATCCTGGCATTGGTATAGTGTAAAATGAGCTTCATCTACGTCGAAATGAATATCAAGCAATTTTTGTTTTAGTTCCATCTCTGACATATTTTCAAGAGCTTCAACTGATTCACGCAGAATGTTCTGCTCCATAGATTGTTGTTGTGGTGACAAATGTAGATTTCCAGCTTCATAATAATCAGATTCAACATTCACATCTACCGCCAGTGGCATGATATTACGGACCAGATCTAAGAATATCTTGTATTGAAAATCATTAAAGGACATAAATAAACTTGGTAAGTGGCCCGATACTCTAATTCTTGGTAGTTGGAGTGCTTTCGGTAGAATTGAAATGTCAATGACAATATCTAACTGCATCTTCTCAAGGATATAGAATTGATTAGTAGTGGCATATTTGTTGAGGCTGTCTAATGTATTGGTAATATCTGGACCAATTAAAATTTGTGTGTTATGCGATTTCAACATAAATCTATCAAACATCAACCTGTTGATCTCAGAACCGTCTATTTTGTCATACGCACTTGGCGACATTTCCTTAATTTCGGATATTTTTTCCTTAGAAACCAAGTCGCTACTCAATGATATATGACCTGCATCAATTAGAGCACATGGAGTTTTCCACGAAAATGGATTTAATGGAATAATGATCAATGGTGCTTGTAAATCAAGATTTAAATCAATTGTTTTATGTTCATCCAATAAAGATTCTATGCCTATCCTAGTTTGGGTTGTCCAACCTTCAACGGTCGTCCCAGCTGCATTAATAATTGCACTTATAGAATCCATTTGGTTAGATTTCGGCTTAAAAAATTTCATAATTTCCGAAATGAAATGAACATGATAGAAGACTGTTGTACCTAAAAGTCTTATATCAATCCTTGAATCGGCTAAGCCATCCAACGGATTTGATTCGTATAACACATGGAATAGTGGGTGACTTATGTTAGCGTTAGTCTCCGAAGCTGTTTCTTTTGAGCATATTATGTCTTTGAAAACACTATTTGGCGAGCCATCCTCTACTTTAAATTCTTGAAGTTTGAAATTTGTTAAACTAGAATCTTCCCTATTCAAGAATTCTAAATTACAGTTTTTGAAAGTCATAGTTCCAAGACGACTGTTTTTATCTCTCTTTTTCAATATTAAAAACCCCTTTTGTAATATACCAACCACTCTCATCTGTGTTAAATGTCTATCGACATGCTTATTTTGTAAGTTATTTTGTAATTGATCGTTAAATTCAATAGCTTCGTATAATTCTTTCTTCTGCTCCTCTGTCAGTATTAAATCATCTTGTCGTGTAGAAGTTCGCTCAGCACCCCACCATGATGAAAGCCAAGTTCCTTGCTTTGGCTCTGTACCTGGTTCTGCTAACGACCCGGCTGATATCGCTGGTGTCGTTTCTTTCGAGTTTAGTCTACTTTCCATGTATTTACCATTTGCAACAGTTCTGAATAGAACAATGCATTCGAAGCTTAATTCCTTCTCTAGATCCATCAGGCGGTTTTCCTTAGTTGTATCAAGAAGGGGTTTTTCAATATCTCCTGTTTTTAGTTTCTCTATCCATAGATCAATATATTCTCTTCTGTCATTTGCACTTTTCTTAATATGATCCCATGTCCACATAGTATTCTTATCATGTATTTCCTCACGAACACAGGATGCAACATATTTGAACCAACCTTTCGGGTCTTCTTCGACAGTATATGATGGTCTACTTTTCTTAAACTTTTGTGTTGCCTTTTTCATTTCCAGAATTGAAATAAAATGTAGAAAACCGGAATACTGTGCATCATCTAACTCTAGACCGAATTGATTACAGGTCAATTGAAGGTCCATGTGAGGTTGATCCTCTGTAGTTCCTGCTTTATTTATACTTAATCTACCGGTACCTATAACTGGTCTCAACAAATATTGGTTAGAATTCTTATATTGGTCAACGTATTCTTTGAATGTTGCTAAGAAACTGACAGGATCATCAATTTCTGCCTGAACGAATTCTTTAGAATCCGTATTCCAGTATATGCTCAAGGAATCTAAAGTCAATAACTTATGGGTTAAGGTTTGTGCTGTTTCAATAAATTTTGGTATCCAATTAGAGTCTGTTGAAATAGCTGATAACTCATGCAAAGAAAACCCAATTGAGGAGGGAATTGGAGAAAAGATACATGTAGCATCCTCGTATCTTATATGAATATCTTTAATACTAATTTGTAAATTATCAATGACTTTTGTAATAAGAGATTGCATAAATGATTCATTCTCTGAACCATCGTTGGTAGATTGTGCTGCTTGATTTTTCCTTGTTTTATTAGCCAATTCCCATTCCATTAATCTTTTTAATTTCAATCTAAATGCTCTTTCCAATGATTCCTTTGACTGATAAGAATGAATATCTCTTGGAACACATATTAAGTAACAGTCCTGAATAATAATGTTGACTGGTTTATTTTTTAAACTGGACCATGGTACATTAAGTATTAAATCACCTAACACACCATATTTAACATCCACTGGTAAATCTAAGGAGTCTAAACAATCTTTCCTTAAAGTTAAATTCTTTAATTGTACATCACCGCTCCAAATCCCCACCTTTAATTGATCCGGATCAAAATTTTGAACATACGATCCTAGTAATCGGTTCAACAAAGTTGCTGCTAGAGACTCTAACATTATTACTTCGTACTTTTGGAGTATACTTTGTAACTAATCTGTATTTCTTGTTATTTGAGAAAGAACAAAATCAATGAGTAGTTGTTTTAATACGATCTTTGAATCTGTGTAATAGATACCTATTTTGTGTATCAAACTGTTCAAATTGAATTATACCAAGATAATTTTTATCAATGCTGTATCAAGAATCCTCTATTGACGGTAGTTAGTTTCCTATCGAAGTGTCTTACTATTTTCTCTTCCCCTTTCCTTTACTTTCTTTATCAACCGCGCCCTTCGTACCCTCTAATTAATTAATTAACGAGACAGCAGAACAAGCAATGATTACAAAAAAGTAAAACTCGCCAAGACGATGCACCTTGTGAACATAATTGTTTCGTGAATATCATCAATCGTAAAAGAACAATTAATTGAAATTTATCTTTATACACTATATTATATTTCTAGGTTATTATACATACCACAGTACACAAAATGGTTGTCTCATATTGTCAATTTTGACAGAAAAAAAGTGTGAGGAGCCTCATCATTTCTTATTCTTCATCTTCCTCATGATAATACGATTTTCTGTCTCTCGGTTTCCAGGTTTCCAGTACTACCATTTCTGCGATTATGTCATTCTTTTGTAGCATGACAAAATCCTTAAGTGTACCTGGCAATTCAGTTTCTTGTATCTGGCCCATATCCTTCTGCCACTCTCCTTTCTTATTATTGTACTTATATATCTGAATTACTTGTGAAATTCCTTCGTATTCATTTACAACAAGAATTTCACCACTATGGTCAAGGTCCCAATGCAATGAAAACTGTTTGTCAAAAGTCAATGGTGGTATAGCCATAACAGTACGGTCAGTAGCTCTCAAATCAAAGGTAAAAATTTCATTACCAGATTCAACCATCATCGTATAACCATTTCTAGGAAAGAAGACTTTTCTGATTGGACCCTTGTTTGGAATCTCTTGGTTGCAATACATAAATCTAGGCTTCTCCTTAGGTTTTGAAATATCGATCAAAGCAATTGCACCTTCATAACCTAAAGCTAACAACAGACCATCCTTATGCAATGCGGCATATTTATAAACAACTAATGGGTCTGGAGGAAGAACGCTGATAACAGAGGCGTCCTCACCGTAACAATTCATAAAGACCGTTTGTCCATTGTCTTTAACGATTAGAACACATTCCATCATAACACTTTCATGACAACCCATAAATATAACACCTGATGCATTATAGTTAGATTGAGAAATCATTTTTTGTTTTCTTAGATTATATGTTCTTGGCTTATTATCACTTGAGATGGTAACAATGACATCTTCATCACAAGTATGACAAAATGCCACAGGGATATTTTTATCATCCTCTAACCAACTTTTTGGAATGTCATATTTTTGGGTCTCATTCAATTGGTTAGTATATAATGTTATTTTCTTATCAGCTTCGTTAAATGAATAGAATCTTTTGGCTTGGTAAGCGTACCACAAACCAACGAATTGTTTCATGTCACCTAATTTTTTATTTTCAAATTCATCTTCATAAAGATTTAAAATATCTTGAGGCATCCAGATCTCAGGAAGAACACGGAAATTGGTTAACTTTACGTAATTTTTTGATTCCTCAATCATTTGAGCAGACCATTTAGGTTCAATATTTTCCATGTGACTTTCATCCGTTTCCGTTTCAGTAACGGTAGCAACAGCTGGCACCGGTTCTTCGCTATTCTTGGAGCTTAAATCCTTGCTAGTCGCATCATTCTTCATGGCCTCGGCATAACTATTGACAATACTTTTAATATCATCGAGTGAAAAACTCTTATCTTCCATACATCTAGCGGCGACTAATTTTGCAGCGTCTCTTTCATATAAAGCGACAGAATATTCTTTAGTGATTTGATCTAGTTGTTTTCTTAGACTAAAATTTTCAAGCATTAAAGCATCCCACTCATTTTGTAAACTTGATAAAAGAGATGGAATACTATAAGTAGTACCTAACGTGGATGAATGGAAATTATCGTTCAGGGAGACTTGAGACGGACTTTGAGCAACTGTAATGATTTGATCAACAGTTAATGGTTCATTCGTGATAGGGTCAGTTCCATTCTCCTTGACGTAGCCTTCTAGTAAATTTTTCTCGAATAAACATTTGGATACCGGCGAGATAGCTGGAACTCGCGGAGGTTTCCCACTAATTGCACAGAACATTATAAAATTGGTTTCAATCGATAAGTTGTTATCTGTTTATGAGTACCTCGACAACTAAGATTTCAACACCTCAGAGCCCAGGCTGGCAGCTCTTCATGACTTTAAACTCCCTTAACCCTCTAGGTTCAGTGTAGTTGAAGTGAAGTTTACCGGTTCCAATTGACTTCTCCTTCGGCCTTGTTCGTTTGTCCCTTTCCGTCTCAGGTGTTGAACAAAATTCTTTGCTGCGGCGACGACGGAGGAAGTGGCAGAATATGTCCGATCCGTTGTCCCATCGAAAGCACTGCTCCACGTTTGATCAGAAGATAAAGGTGTCGTTGTTGCTACTTTATATGATATTCGATTTGACTGTATTTAGTACCAAGATCCTTGTTTAAATTCTACCTTTGTGGGAGTTTGAACTCAACGTCAGACTGGATAACATTGTCTTGCTGTATATTTATATAGTCCGGAGGCACATTTTATATAACTGTCTATCACTGTCGAGGATCTTTCAAAGAAAAAAGACAATTGTATTGCCTGATATCACAGCACTGGAGGTGAATTCCTTATAATGATACTACTACGGTCAAGAACAGTTCAATGCGTCTCTGTGGAAGTGATTATCTCAACTTTATACTGTGTGTCCAAATTTTCACGTGATCACCGCAGAAAATTTTTTTTACTTCGCCTGAAAATTTCACCAAGGTCATCGAATAAATCATAAATAATAAGCTCATCGCAACACTTACTATCTGGTAAGTTGAACTTTATTCATACATTTGCAAGTGTAAATAACTAGTCAGATAGTAGCACAGATATAATCATAACTTCATTCTTTCGCAGGAAAAAAAAAAGCTCTGAGAAAATGGCTAAAATTAGAGGAAAAAAGAATAATAGTACACCGCTGGACAATAAAGTCTCTGATCTAATCTATAGATTACTAGAAGAGAAAACCTTAGATAAGAAGAGGGAAGCAGCACAAGCTGATAAAACTGAAGAATCTGGGGAATCAGTCGTGGAGGATGGAGATGCTTTTGATGCAATCTTCTTTGCAAAGGATTTGCTAGTGTCTGAAATTTTCAATTTCTGTATGGTTAAAGACCTTTCTATGCAAAGAGTCAAGAAAGTCATGTTAACAAAAACTATCGAAAAGGTTTTAACTAACGTCATCAGTGAGGAACAAGAAGAATTCTCTGCGTATCCCGAATATACTACTATGGAAACTGATCAAGATAACGATATGAATGAAGTACAAGAAATGAAAGAGAAAAATTTAATGCTTAACCAGGACTCAAATCAAATGAATAAAAATATAACAAGTCAGTGGGGGATAACCCCAGCATCTGTTCCTTCAACACCAGTTCAAGAAGAAGATACTACAACCGATAATAATGATTCATCAGAACAGAAATCAAATCAAAAGAAAAGATCAAAGGACAACCAACTAAAGACAAAGAGACAAAAAGTCAAAGAAGACCGTTCTCCTCCTACTTCTAACCTAAAACAATTAGGTGGTATGGACGACGTTATTGCACAATTAATGGAACTAATAGGTTTACCAATGTTACACCCCGAGATATATTTAACTACAGGGGTTGAACCACCAAGAGGTGTTCTGTTGCATGGTCCACCAGGTTGTGGTAAGACTTCTATTGCCAATGCAGTTGCAGGTGAATTAAAGATCCCTTTCATATCAGTTTCCGCACCTTCGGTTGTTAGTGGTATGTCAGGTGAAAGTGAAAAGAGAATCAGAGATTTATTCGAGGAAGCTAAATCCTTAGCACCTTGTTTAATGTTTTTCGATGAGATCGATGCAATTACACCCAAACGTGATGGTGGTGCTCAAAGAGAGATGGAAAGGAGAATCGTAGCTCAGCTATTAACATCAATGGATGAATTGACAATGGAAAATACTAATGGGAAACCCGTTATTGTGATAGGTGCTACAAATAGACCAGATTCCCTTGATGCTGCTTTAAGAAGAGCAGGTAGATTTGATAGAGAAATTTGTTTAAATGTTCCAAATGAAATATCCAGATTACATATTCTTAGAAAAATCACACAATCTTTAAAGATTGATGGAGAAATTGACTATTCAAAATTGGCCAAATTGACACCAGGGTTCGTAGGTGCTGATCTTAAGGCATTAACCACAGCAGCCGGTACTTGCGCCATAAAACGTATCTTTGAGAACAGTAAAGATCTTCTTGCTACAAATACAGATGTGATCGAAAACACCGAGGACCAAACAGTTGATGAGGATATTAAAATGGATGAGGAAAATCCTGAAACTAACGAAAATGAAGATAAATCAAAGAACGGGAACGCTTCACCAGAGCAAACCTATTTAAAGAATACAGCTAATATGATAGATCCTTTACCACTGTCAGTGATACAGAAATTTATTGAAAATTTTCCTGATCCATTAAATAGCAATCAGCTAGACCAATTGTCCATCAAATACGAAGATTTCTTAAAGGCTTTGCCTACCATCCAACCAACAGCCAAAAGAGAAGGGTTTGCAACTGTTCCTGATGTCACTTGGGCTAACGTTGGTGCCCTAAGCAAGATTCGTGTAGAATTGAACATGGCTATTGTGCAACCTATCAAAAGACCAGAACTATATGAACGCGTAGGTATCAATGCTCCTGCTGGTGTCCTACTATGGGGTCCTCCAGGTTGTGGTAAGACTTTACTGGCTAAAGCTGTTGCAAATGAATCTCGTGCAAACTTCATATCTATCAAAGGTCCTGAGTTACTAAATAAATATGTTGGTGAATCAGAAAGGGCAATCAGACAAGTATTTACAAGAGCAAGGGCATCTGTACCATGTGTGATATTCTTCGATGAATTGGATGCTTTGGTACCAAGAAGAGATACATCTCTATCCGAATCATCTTCCAGAGTGGTTAATACATTGTTGACTGAATTAGATGGTCTAAATGATAGACGTGGTATTTTTGTCATAGGTGCAACAAATAGACCGGATATTATTGATCCTGCCATGTTAAGACCAGGTAGATTAGATAAAACACTATTCATCGAACTTCCAAACACGGAGGAAAAGATTGACATTATTAAGACAGTCACAAGATCAAGTGGTACACCATTATGCAAGGATGTGAAATTCGAAAATATTATTAATGATGAACGTTGTAGAAATTACTCGGGTGCAGATTTGGCTGCATTAGTAAGGGAAAGTTCTATTCTTGCTTTAAAGAGAAGCTTTTTCAAAACTGATGACATCCAATCGGTGTTTGATAATAATTTAGATAAGGAATTCGAAGATTTGACTGTTGGAGTTGCAGATGAACAAGTTTTAGTCACGGCCAACGATTTCTCCAAAGCTATGAATATGATTAAACCTTCTGTCAGTGATAAGGATAGATTAAAGTACGACAAGTTAAACAAAAAGATGGGATGGAATGATGATGTAAAGTTAAACACAGATGATAACACCGAAACCAACAATTAAATCATAACAATAAGTATAAAAGAATGCATGCTAAATATATAGATTCATAGACTAATTACATATATATTTGAAGAATTACAATATTTGTAACACTATTTCATAAAATGGCCTCTTCTTTGTACATTTTTACGGACCTTCCATACATGCTCATGTTTCTTTCTTCTCTCTGTTGAAATATATGGAATCTGTTCATATTTCTCGAACATTGTTCTTAGACGGCTAGGGTATATTTCACAAAATGGCGTATCTGATTTTCCTCTTGATATAAACCAGGAGTAACTGCAATTATTCATATCATTCGAATTTTGATTATTCATTGTTTTAGTTTTCTCTATTATTTTATCAAGGTTAGCTTGTGGTATGTATATATTAATAAAATTTTCTTCCATGTCGATGGAGTGTATTAAGGCTATCGAATAATAGGCTAAATTCGATGCTTTTATCTTTTCTCTAATTACTGGGAATTTGGGAACAGAAACAGTGTTTTCCATATGTTCGTTAGCCACATCATTCCATTCCCTTCTCAGTAACAAACTGACGATAGTACCTTCCAATGCACCTCTAATATTATCATCTCCTAGATCCCCATAATCCTGTTGAAACTGTATTCCATTTATAGCAGATCCCGTTCCAAACGATATCCTTATCGGACGCTGCAGTAATAACGGTGTGAAATCATATTTCAACTGATCCAATTCAGTACTCCTCATACGATGCAGAGCCATTAACATTTTGGTAGTTCTTATCTGAATCGCATTAAAGCGTGGTTGGTATGTTTGCATTACCTTTGAATGAGAAGATATGCTGTTTATATTATAAATGATTGGTTTATAGTTTAATTGGAAGGGATTTGAGAATTCTAGTGGTATTTGTAGTTCCGAATCTAGTTTTGAAGGATCTATACAAATAATATGTGTTGGTTTAAAGAGACGAATTACCGAATTTACAATAGTCATACCGAAACCTTTAATCCAACCTGGTAAATTCAATAGTGTTGTTCCCATCGATTCTCGCTCTTCAAAATATTTCATTAGGTCATTAATTTGTTCAAGATATAACGAGGGTTCATCCTGTGGTGATGATGAACCATAATAATGTTGCTGAAGTTTAGTGTATGATGTTTGGGCCAAATGCTGACCTAATGAAGGAACCTGTGTGGGACTTATTTGGGTCAACGATATACATTCTGGATCTGAATATTCTGGTTGACCAGGGTCAAGGTCTATGTATAATATATCTTCCTGAGATTTAAAAGTAGTACCATCATCATTCAGAATAGTTTTGTTCATGAAAGTTTCTTGCAACACACGCAGTATTGTTGATTTCCCAGAGTTTTTACCGCCAATTACCATAACTCTCATGTCATATTCTTGATTCTTAAACGATATGAACAGGTTATCAATGACTGTTTGCCAATCTGCCGGATTCTTCTGAGAGATGAACTCATCTTGATAAATACTATCTAGAATTGAGAACGAAGCAAAATCAGCCTTTTTAGAATTTCGATTATTGGTTTTGGGTACCCATAATGAATTAGCATCAGGATATAAAGTCCCTAGATCTAGCAACCCGTTTGCTCTGGAGGAGGTGACCTTTAGAATACAAACAAACTTTTCCAAACTGTTTAAGTCTACCGATTTCTTATCTTTGACAGTTAAATATAATGGTTCATCCCAACCTGCATGATACGAGGCCTTCATTTCAGGGATAGCGTTTGTTAGCGGATGTGAAAACGACATGTACTCTCTCGAAGCAGTATAATGAACACCGTTATAAACAATTCCACCTTTTACTACTTGCAAATTGAAAATACCTGACAGATGAATAGTTTGCTTTTCATTCAGACCAATTAGTACCATCACAGCTTCGTGTGCACCGGTAACAAATACATTAGTATTTAAAACTGGTCTAAACTCGTTTATTCCCACAGCGTCTGCGTCATCATCCAATTCAGAACTATCCGGTTCATAATCTTCGGTAATTGCAGTTTCCTCTTTAGAGATAACCTCAGTTTCCAGAACAGCAGAATCGGAATCATCTCCATCCGAATTCAAGTAGACTAGCTCTTCATTATTACTCATTGTAATATTTATTTCGTTCAACAGGATTTCTTGTTCCACTTTACAATATACAGTTCCTCAAGAAGTGATATATAGAAGATCTTAAGTGCAATTAAAGAGTTATATGTTCTTCAATGTTGTTTGCATTGTTTAAGTAAACCTCATCGCTGATATTGAAAATTTCATCAAAAGTTCAAAGAACCTAAGAAAACGCCGCAGTAACAAGAAACGTAGATAATGATAAACTTTTCGATATACACTGAGGTCTGTGTTACTTAATCTGATAACTATAGTCAGTTTGGGATATGATAGACGTTCAATTGCATCCCTTTTAAATATCAAAATATGTCACTTTTAATTGCTAAGATCAATATATGTCCAGACGCTGTAGGAGCAGAAGGTGTTCAAAATCTCAGTAAGTTTAATTAGAGAATAATATATTCAAATCATATTAATATTTCCAAACTGAGTGGATTATATATTTTGGTGTTAGCAGAACTATATAAACAATGCCTTATATCATCTTCGCAGTTGTTCACGGTTCTTATAATGGCGATGCAGTTCTTCGCGCTATGATCCTAAAAGATCAATTTATTTTAAAGGGCTTTAAAGATGGCGCACTTTTCAGGACATATTCTAAGAGTCCAACAAGCGATTTGATTAAATAAAGAAGACACTAATAGCATAGAAGTAAACAAGTATCCAATGACATGTCAGCAGTTATCGAAACAAAGAATGCTATAAGCAACGGAACGAGAGTACTTGTGAAGAATATCGATAAATTTATAGTGTCAGACAAGTGTACTAAGGACTTCACAGATCATGCACTTATCACATTCTATTATAGAAGATTTACAAGACTCAGGCCATACATTTCGCAGAGACAGATGATTCGAGACACATACATGAATTACATTAAGTATAAGTTCAAATACGAGGATTATGAAAAAAAACGACATTTAATATTGGGTGATAAAATAACAAGCAACCAACTCAATTTAAAAGAGCAACTCAGTAGGACATATAATTTTTTATTCACTGCTGTTTCACATATCGAAAAAGATAATGTATCTATTAATAAGGATATCATAATGGCAAAACAAATCTTCAAGAATATACTAACAGTGGAGTATTTCAAGACAGAGAATAACGAAAAGGTCAACAATGATGATTACTATCAGTATAGAATGGCATTTAGACAACTGGGCAAGAAGAATCCAAATAGTGATAATAACAAAGACACATCTATTGGTGAATTTGATAAAGTGGTAACTTATCTTAATGAAACCCTGGGGACACGACTTTGATTACTTATATTTAAATATGTTAAACATAGTGTGTACGGTATCATATATTTCTTGTATATATTACATATATAATACGTATACATTAACAACTATAGACAATTTTCATTTGGGTGTATGCATTCTTTGATATAAATCACTGTGATTATTAATAATAATATTGTGTGTTAATTATATAGTTGCGGTTTAATTATTTATTATATCTATGTATTTTATGAAGGCTAGATTATGTAGTACTTTCACTGCTCGACAATATCAGGTGCTTGACTTTTATTAATTACTGTCATACCTTGGTCAATTAGATATAAAGTAACGAATTCCACAATCTTGTTTATATTACCCTTTGGTGATACTTCCGATTCACTATTATATGCTATAGCTATGACTGAATTTATTTGACTGAAACTGATGAATACTTGCTGGAATGCTTGCTCTAATGGTACAATTACCTCATTATACAGTTTCGCTATATTATTCTCCTTTTCTAGGAACTGTTTAAAATTTGATGAGATTTTTAATGTAACTTCCTTGGACCATAGCGAGGGATCGTTAATAATTTCATCACTAGCTTCTAATGCACTTGTAGCATCATTACCTATCAATTTAAGTAGAACTGGTTCTTTATCACTTCTCAGTAGATCGTCTGGGAAATCTACAAAAATGTTATATTTTTTCTCTAATTGAATTAAATTGTTCAGATTTGTATTATCTGGGGATGCTAAGATCATATTTTCAAATCTGTTATTTGTTAGATTCAACGATTCGGTTATCTGCATATAACCAAAATCTTTCACCAATTTTAGTACTTCTTCTTTAGCAAATACAATGTTTGATTCATTTTTAGTTGGGCAGCGAATGATTACATTATCGTATCTCGTAATTCCTAGATTATTTTGAGGCAATGAGAAACTATTTGAAAATTGAATGAAGACATTATGCTTTCTCATGATAGTTTGAACGATTGTACCTCCAGCTCCAATAATTGGTCTATGGTAAACCTCTGGAATAAAAAATGATTCTTCTGCAGGTAATTCATTAACAATTCTCATAAAGGAGTCATAGAAATCATGAAATGTACTACTTATCACCGTTAGATTCATCGTTTCATCAATATTATTCTGAGAGCTTCTACTACTATTTGATAATTCAATAACTGATTTTACATCATCAATAATTCTAGTTAATTTACCATTTTTTTTACCACAGATAAAATCTTCATATTCTAAATTGACTTCGAAATTCAGGACAAATTGTTTAATATTTTTATTATTGAATATTACTTCATCATTTTCCATATATTCTAATAAATCATTATGTTTAACACACATAATTACTTTATTCTTTATATCTGACGCTTCCATGAAAACATATTGTCCATCGAATCCTCTCTGTTTGCTTAGTTCTTCGATTATGGAGTTCCCATAATTTGAACCATTTTCCATAATAATTGAAAATTCGATTAATTCTTGTAAAAATTTCAATGTGAATTGCTTAACGGCAGTATTTATTAAATTTGGTGAGAATGCTTGAAATTCGATAGAATCCTCTAAATAATTAACAAAACAATGGTTTTCTATCATAAATTCAATAGTATGAGAGAAACAAAATTTCTTCAAAAAGAAAAGTTTAGTCTTTGATATGTTATAAATCTTTTTATAATAAATGAAGGAGCTTAGATTTTGCAATCTTTCTTGAATGATATCTTTACTCTTTAATAATTGTCCATGAATATTACTGGTGAATATTAATTGCCTTGGTTCTGTGACATCGCTACTTTGAACTAACTCAGGGACAAACATGTACGTATCCAAATGATTCTTCACAAAATTATGATTTTGCGCTATATGCAAAAATGGCAACAGAGAAAAAGTAGCGATATTTAAATAATCGATAACGTAATTTTTGTTGTCAATCAATTCATTCACTATTACATCGAGAAATGCATCCACTTGATTTTTGCAATGGTTAATTTGGTTTCGTGAACCAATTAACTTTGTAATCAATTTATCTGAATCAGTTGTCACGTCATATTCAATTCTTATAAATATTTCAAACCTTGTGGCAATATCATCTATCATAGCAATGAAATTCTGGGATTTAATTTCAAAAGATTCCTTTACATTAATTTCTTTATCCTTTATTTTATGTGGCATTTTATTATATATCACGTCCTCGCATAATGGCTCAAAACTATTGTCTTCAGTTGTACCACTTATAGTAATAATTTTCTCTTCATCGTTATGTACAAGGTTTGTATTCTCTAAATTCCAATTTCTAGGTAATTTATAAAGAATTTCTGATTTTTCATCCAAAGATATTTCATTTTCCTTGAATAGTTGTGAAATTGAATTATCCAAACTGTCGTTCAAAAGGGTATTCGACGAACGATACAGTAATTCATTTCCATTTGTACGTTGAACATCATAAAACAAATGAGTCTCATAACCAGACTTCAAAATATATTCTTCAGAAACCATCTCTTGGCCTCACAAATCTATATTTCAGGGTTTTATTCTTCGAGATCAAAAGTAATTGATAGCCGGTTTAACCAATTCCCTTTTCTTTGGAAATAATGAAATATTTTACCGAATATGCAATCTATTCAATTGCCGATTGGTTATGGCTAGAGTAACAATATATTGCTCTTATGTTCCTGTATGCTAGATGAAGATATATTTTTCATAGCAATTCTGATTCCTTTATTTCATTAGCTCTTGTTGTTTTGTTTGGCTGTTTCGCGCCCACCGTCACAATAACAAAGTCAAAACCGCTCGCTGTTAACAAAAAAAAAAAACATAAAATAAAAAAAGCAGGAATGAAAGTGAAAATCAAATTTCTCGAAGCTTGCTTTTGCTGTCTTGTACGGCATCTTGTTAGAGTATGACTTTAATAGGAATACTATTCCAAATCCAGACATAGTTTATTTCTTTAAAAGGAAACACTTTTACTTTATTTTATATAGGGAAACTGGGTGATTTATAAATGAAAAGAATATGATAATTTTGATTAAATTGTATAGTTTTATAATATTACAGAGGATAAATAAACAGTTTGTTTATCATCGGTATCTAAATGACTAAGTAGGGTGGTGGTTTATAATGCATGGAGTAGTTGGGTATATTTCTTTATTCTTATTCTCAGTTTCTCTAAGAAAAGTTTGAATGACTAAAATAGATTCGTAAACAACTAAAAACGAAGGATTCTGGATGGAGAACCTTGACTGGAACTAACTAAGCTGCTGTGACTACTGTTCATTGCCATGCTATTGGCGAATGGTACATTCAAAGGGCGTACCTCATTGGTGCGTGGGTCTTCAATGTATCCCATATAATCGGCAGTTTTCAATTCTTTAAGAGGCATTCTTTTCTTATCACTATCATCCTTAACAGAAATAGCACCATCTGATTGTGTTTTGTTGGATAACTTCTTTCCGTCCTTCTTGCCTGGGGCAATATTCTCCTTGTTAAACATATTATTATTCTCAGATATGATCAAAAGTTTGTGTGATTTCTTTACATTTTCACGAGTAGTAGAATCATCCTCATGAAATGTGAATATACTATCTGATTGTCTCCTTTTGGTAGGAGATGGTGTAGTTGATAATGTCTTCTTTAAGGGGCTACCTCTTATGCTAGGTGTTTGTGAGCGTCTTAATGGGGAAGTCGAAGGCGATTTTGAAAAATTTATGTTCGTAAGACTCGTGTTGCTCATACTTTTGGTTAATAAACTCTTTGGTCTGCTATTTATGTTTACATTTTTGCCTGTCAATGCTGATCTTCTTCTAATTGGGGAGCTCATTTCTTATAGTGTGTTATTTTAATGAATATGCTTGCCTGTTTGGTTAAAGTATTAAGAATCAACAAAGAATACTTTAATCAATGAAGTATATCAGTTACTTCGATGTCCTATATATATATATATATATATTCATTTGTTTATCTGCCCTTGCGGCCATCAGTACATATGGATTTGATTCGTTTTTACTATTCCCATATAAGATTACTAGATCAAATTGGTATTTTTTTTTTTCGTGTATTGTGCAAACTCCTAAACAGGGAATATCAATTTTTTTAGAAGAGGGACGGAATCGTTCGCAAATTGTCTTTACTTTTTTCGTTTCTTCGCACAACTCTTTGAAAAATGAAGCGCCAATTGTTAGATTTGCAATTTTGCGTTTCGCCTCTTATTCTAAAATGCGTGCATTATTTTTTTTTTTTTTTTTTTTTTTGCGTTTTGCTATTTTGCGTTGTTCAACGATTTATTCGATACTTTTGTCATTTCGCAATTTCGCTTCTAAAAAATTGATTGAACGCCAAAATCGCGTTTTGACAATTTTACTCGAAAAAAAAGAATTTTCGGCCGAAGTTAGTTCACGTCACGAACAGTATTCGATTTAGGGCCTAATATGGTTAATGGTTAACATTTCATTTTGAACAATTAATTACGAAGTCAAAGACTGACCTAAAGAAACTGCTTATTTGAAAGAACTTAAAAAATAGACTAAATTACATTCGATGAATTAAAAATAAAGATCATACATACAACTGAATATACAACTGATAAACAATAAATAATGGAAGCGTTACTTGCAAATGCCAACGTGCCAGAAGAAAACAATGAACCTTTAACTACCGAACAAGAATATGAACTTTGGAAAACTAATGTCCCATTGATGTATGATTTTGTAAGTGAGACAAAATTGACATGGCCCTCATTAACAATCCAATGGTTACCAGATAATCAAGATACCCCTCGAGAAAGACAAGATTTAATCCTAGGTACACATACATCCGGTGAGGAAGATAATTATTTGAAAATTGCGTCAATCGAATTACCAACAGAGATTGCATTGAGTTCCGTAGAGGACAATGGAAATAATGAGGATAGAAATGTAAGATCAAACATTAGAATCACCAAAAAATTTAAACATGATTTGGAGATAACAAGAGCTCGTTATATGCCACAACAGAGTAATATAGTTGGTACAATAAATGGCGAAGGTAATGTCTTCATTTACGACATCAATCAATCTACCAAGCAGACCCCATCAAAATTATCGTATCATAAAGATAACGGTTATGGTCTTTCGTTCAATCCGAATGACAGAGGTAAACTTCTATCTGCTGCGGATGATCACACTATAGCTTTATGGGATGTTGTCCATTCAATAGAGCCAGTGGTTACTTGGGATAATGCCCATGCTGACATCGTGAACGATTGTAAATGGCATAACTTTCAATCTAGTATCTTTGGTACAGTTTCAGAAGATAAAACGTTACAGATTCAAGATACTAGGATCCTCGAGGGTTCGAACAAGGATAATAATGATTCTATTGTCATGAAAATTAATACGGAAACTCCATTTAATACAATCGCATTTTCAAAACATTCTACAAACCTGTTTGCAGCTGCTGGTACAGATTCTAATATATATCTTTACGATATGAGAGATACGTCATCTCCATTACATACAATGTGTGCCCATACAGATGCAGTAACAAGTTTAGAATTTTACGGACAAGAAGACGGTATTATTGTATCTGCTGGTGCAGATAGAAGAGTCATTGTATGGGATCTAATGGAAATAGGTAGTGAACAAGTACGCGATGATGCAGAAGATGCTACACCAGAAGTCTTGATGGTACACGCAGGTCATAAGAGTGCAATCAATGATATATCATTAAATGAAACAATTCCATGGTTAATGGCATCTGCTGAAGAGGAAAATACTGTCCAAATCTGGAAATGCTCCAGTAAGTTACAAAGAGTTGGTGGTGTCCCAGAACCAGATTTTGATATGCTACAGTAAATTCCTTGAAATATACATACATATATATGAAAGTTTATAGTCAATTAATTTAATGATGCTTTGCGTTTTTCCAATGTTATCCCTATCAATTATACATAGTAAATATCATTCATTGCTTTTTTGAAGAAAGCCAATTGTAAAAATCTATAAAGACGTTTACACCAAATTTTCCCTTTATCATCCATTTCTTTGTGGTATCACAATATAAATCTATTAGTTTTTCGAGTATTTCAGAGTTCTCTTTTTTATCTTTATTGTTTTCAAGTAGTATTTTACCCAAAAATATAGATGAACTAGAGCATAATGAATAGTAATTTGTGGAAAAATGACCAGACTTCGCAGTCGTTAATTTTTCATGCACTTCGTTTATTAGTTCAAATCCAACGGTTTCCTCTACACCTCCAAACGCACTCAATGCCATTTTGAAGACCTTACTCTTCAGCAGTTTAGATATTTTATCACATAACGATTTATCTAATGTTTCTCTAACACATGTAATCATAGGGACAATAAACATTAGTAGATTTGATGCATCAACAGCTTCTGTGGTCTCACCTTTTCTTACCTCGACAACTCCCTTTTCAAAATACTTGACGTAAATTTCCAACATCTCTACAACTCTATGCTTGAAAGAAATGACATTTTCACGAGACATTTTTACATCATTCTTTCTTTGATTACCCGTAGGAATACTTGAAAGTGCCTCTTTTCTTCTTTTGAAAATTTCTGATAATTGATCATCTAATTCCATCATCTTTTCATCATCCATTGATTCTTCATCACTTTCGTCGTCTCCAGAAAAATCACTTAGTTCATCAAATTTGACTTCACCGTTCTCATTAATAATATTTTCAGGAAGATTCAATGCCTTGGCTAATGCGCTTGATGTTTCCTTATCAATGCTGGCAACTTTATCATTATCAATATCCTCAGAATCATCTTCTGAGTCATCATCATTTTCTTCATCACTTGAGCTTTCATTACTCTCATCATCATCATCATTTTCCTTTTCACTATCATCATTCTCACCATCCTTTTTTTCTTCATCGTCTTCCTCTTCCTCTTCATAATCATCCACACCCTCAAATAGTTGACTGAAACCTTGTTTGTTCTCTCTTGCAGATAACACATCTAGTAACAATTTTAACTCTTCAGACCCAACATCAGAAATGAATTGTTCCCAAACGGAAAGACTGATTCTTCTTAAAATAGCTTTCTTTTGTGCCAATAATGATAATAAGATTTCAGTAATTCCAACCAAAGAACTATCATTTTTGTCATTTGATTGTGAGTTGTAAAATGAACATAATTCTTCGATCACAGACACAGATTCGACATCGCCCGAGTACAGTTGAAGTAAACACATAGAAATTAGAGACTCCATACCATGCAGTTTTGGAAGGTCTTGACCTTCTCTTTCCAATAGATTTGAAATATCACTCAATACTTCCATAGCGTCTTGTCTTACTTGCACCAAGCTATCATCCAATTTGTTAACTAGTTCCAAGTCAGAATCAGTATCGTTCTCTAACTCAATGATGATTTCTAAAGCATAATATTGCCAAGAATGGTTTTCAGTTTTCTGACCAGTTAATTCACCAAGAATAGAATATAGTCTTTCTCTGGCTAATTCATTTAATTGTTCATTTTCCTTTGTATAAAATGACAAGATAATAATAGGCTTTAATAACGTAGTTGCTAATTGTGTCTTTATATTAGCCTTGTGACTTCTAACAATATGCAAAGTTGTATCTAGAATGAAACGAAACATAGATAAATCAGTTTCAATAGAGGATGGAATATTTGAGTAAAATATTGTGAATAGTTGTTCAAAAATGGCATCAGATAAACCTTGGGTTGCAATTAATTTTGCTACAGTCTTAGATTTTGTCAACTTGTCAAAATTTATGGAACCATGTGCATCAAATAGAAGGGCCTTCAAAGTTGGTACTAATTTGTTGTGTCCGTCTGAATTGCATGCGTCAACAATCATATTCAATGTCTTTTGTGAGATTTTATGTAACATTCTCTTTGAATCTGTGGATTGATTAATTAAAGATCTCATGAAATTTTGACTGAAAATATATGGAGTCCAATGAGCATTAATTAAACCAATTGTCTTCTCGAATATTAAAAACCCTAAGAATTTCCTTTCACTTGATGATTTTTCGTTGAAAAATGATTCATCAACAGCCATTTGCCAAAATTCACCAAATTTAATAATTTCTTTTTCCTTCTTTCTCTTTTTATTCACATGCTCAGTATTCTCTGATGATGTGTGACAAATAATTGGTAAAAGTACTTTCCAAACAAAATGTAATCTTGGAGTCCAATTTGCTTGAGATACGGTACTATTTTCATCTTTGGAAACACTTGATTGACGTAATACATCGGTTAATAGTGGTAAATTTCCTCTTGATAAAGGATCATTATTTTTCCAACCATTATTTTGAAGAGTGATATTTGATAAGTCAAATTTTTTATCATTGTGAAGTATAGTTAGATAAATCGCAAGACCCTCATTAGTTAAAGTCATTTTATATTCATCTAATAAATGAATTATAGAAGCAATAAACTTATCATTGGCAAATGGAATCAATTTATTAATTGTTTGGAAAAGTGTATACAGACAAGGTTCTCTAATCCAGTTTTTATATTGGGATAACTCTAGTAATTCTTTCATAAATGTTATACTAAAGTTAGATACATTTTTACCTTCTTTCTGGAAGAAAATATTGTTGAAAAGGGGTTCGTTCAATAGACATTGTAAACCGAACAATTTACCGAATAATAAACCTCTTTCTTCTTTGCCCTTACGCTTCTTGTTTGACTTTTCTGGTTCCAATGACAATGTACTTGACAATAAAGTTAGGAATTCTTCAATATTTGGTAAGCAGTCGGGTATCTTGGTTGAATCGTTATCTGAACTTAATTCAATTGCTAAATTAACTACTTCGGTTAAACATAGGGAGAAACCTAATCTGGCACCATTCCTATCAGATGATAAACCTTTAATCAGCCTGTTTAAAACATATTTCCATTCTTCATTTCCCTCAGGTAATGGTAAATCTGATAATTCTTTAATAATTGATACAGCGGCTTGAACTCTTTCTTCTGATAACTCAGATGCAAGCTTATAGAAAAGGTCTCTATTGACCTTTGACATATCGAATAATGTGAAGTTTTGTCGTTGAGTTTTAATTCAGATTTAAAATTGATTAGGAGGAAAAGAGATACTCTTTTGAATGCTGCATTGTACTGATCAGTTTCTTTTCATAGTCTGTTTCGATGACCCAACTGAAAGGGCAAACAAAAAAAAATTTTTCCAGGTTTTCGTTTTCTGCTGACTTGGACGAGGGGAGTGAGCGAAAGGATATTCATGAGAGAATTGAGTGAAAATAGATATATGTGTATAAATAAGAAATCTATTAAGAAACTAGATAAGTAGTCTATGTAGAAAATGAATCATATATAAGAAATATGAAGAAGGGAGTTGTATCTATTTGACATCCTTTAAGATGAGATCGGCGATATCCTGAGACAATTTCTTGACTTCGTCAATATTGGAACCTTCACAATAGATACGGACCGCATCTTCAGTACCTGAAGCTCTAACGAATGCTCTACCATTTTCGATTTTATTGATCAAAGTATCCATCTTAGCTTGTAAACCTAGTGGACTTGTTAATTTTCTTTCTTGATCTGTAGTCTTGAACAAGTTCCTATCTGGAACAACGATTTTACTTAATAAATTAGGTAAATCTGTGTATTCATTATCCCATTGATCCGGAGTTGATTTGGTGATCAATAAAGTTGCGATAACACCTAATAGATCAGCGATTGCATCACCTACAGTTTGGTTGATGACACGTGAAAACAAAAGTAATGTTTCACAAGCTTTCCATCTTTCATCCCTTTCTAAATCACCATTTGGTTGTTCCATAATATTATCGATACAAGATTGAACCTGTTGATAAAATTGATTTGAGAATAAGATTGTACCATGGCCATTAGCTTCGAAATAGATACCTATATCATAAGCAGTTTGAGCTTCGTGGTGTAAATGTTTGACACCTGTCTTAGTACAAGAAGTTGGACAATTTAATTTTGTCTTAACATAATTAGTTGAACTACCATTAGCGTAAGCAGTTTGAACGATACCTAATTTAACTTTGTCTTGTGGGATCTGTGCGGTAGTTAATAAATCCTTTAAGAATTTAGCGAATAAAGTAGCTATTTTATCACCATCTAATAAATGAAATTTTGAATCCTTGATATAATAGAAGACGATTCTATCTGCGTCCCCATCGAATGAACAGTACAAATTGTTCTTACCATCTTGTAAAAATTCTTGGGGGACACCCTTTGGTAATCTTTGTTGAGTCTTTACGAAATCTGCACCACATGATTCATTTAATGTTTCTGGATGTAAATAGTTATCATTAGTGAATTTAATCAATGATGATTGAGATAATAGACTAGCGAATCTTTCGAATTGCGGAGCACCGATACCATTTGCACAATCTACAATTAAATTATCGAAACAATTATTGAACCCCTGAATATTATAAATATTCAATAATTTTTTGAAAGTGGATTGGAAATTTCTATTATAAGTTTCTATTGAGACGTTTCTAATATCTTCTTCATTGTGACATGAAGTTAAATAATGTAATTGTGGAGTAGTTAACATACCATGATTAATTACAATTGCGTTAAATATTGGTTCTAAAGTTGACATTAAACAATTCATTAATCTTGGAGAGGATTCACGAGAATCCATCCCAACTGCAATATGAGCAATTGAGCCATGGATATGGATTTTTTGTTCCTGGATAATATCTCTAATATAATTAACTAAATTATCGAATGATTCATTAGATGCGATATTAGCTAATTTAGTAGCGATAGGTTCCCAATCTTGTAAAAGCATTGACCCATCAGGTTCGATAATCTTGACACCATTATCCTGTGGTGGATTATGAGAAGCTGTAATCATTACACCTACGAATTTACCATTATGTTTTAAGGATCTTAAAGCTGCAACTATACCAGTAGTGAACATAACTGTATCCAATACATCTGCATGATCCCGAAACCCTGCGGTACCATAGGTATAAGTATAATTTCTAGTTTGACAATGTGAATCGTACAATGGTTTTAAAGCATGAAACTCTAGCATCGCTTCTAGTTTTTGTGTCTCTGTGCCTTTTATATTATTTTCTTGACTATTGTTTTCCTTTGTCAGTTCTCGAAGAAAGACAAAACTTATATAATTTGTCTCTATATATATAGGCGTATATGGGGCGATATTTATTTATGAAGCGCGAGGGTCGGTTGAAAAGGGGGGGGCAAACCGAACGAACTAACACAGCTGACAGTAGAAAAAGGGTAAACAAGGAAACAACCAAATAAGGACACAGGGAGAGAGATAAACACGACAGATAACCGTGATTGGGGAGTTGTTGATAACTGTGATTGAAGGATGGCACCTATAGTTAGATTACTGGATAAGAAAGAAGTAAGAGAGATTGTTAAGGATAATAACGTGGAAGATATTGATGAGTGTCCTTTAAAAGAATTAGTACAGTATGAATGTGAATTAGTTACTACGACAGATAACTCTATTAAATATGAATGTAACCCGTTTAAAAGGTTATTTAGAGACTGTGCGAAGTTAAGAGTCGAGGTAACAGATGAAAATACAAACTGACCCCTGGAATGGGAATGGAAGAATGTACGAGTACAAAACTATGAGGTTCAACCTGTTGAAACATAGAGTCTGTTTTGTTAACGTATCTATCTGACCTAGCCATGACAAGACAACTGCAGATATATATATATATACATATGTACTAATTTATGGAACCGTTGCTACTGTCACCAGAAAATAGAAAGCCATTACACACACACACACACATATATATATATATGTGTGTGTGTGTGTGTGTGTGTGACTAGCTTATCAGTCACTGGTAGAGCAACTGACTCTTCTGACACAACGCAACTTCAATGCAATCAGTCATATATAACTTTTTACAGCAAACAGCGACATAACCATATTTACACAGTTTCTAGAAAACACAGTTCCCCACGGTTTATGAATAAATGAATAAATGTGGATCCCACTTAACCGAGATATCGGACTTCGTGTCAGTCAGGTGCCTTCTGTGTGCGTATATAGTGATATACACATATCGGAGTTTGGGCACAGCCGTACGCACACCCGCCATCACGGTCAGGTAATGTGCTGCCGTGTGTAGTGACAGCGGCGTCAACGATTCGATTACTATTCATTCATTGGCTCGCTCGCTCGCTGACTGAGTGATATACAACTGAATTCAGAGTTTCCGTTATTTAATATTAACATTATATCGATGAGTCGGGACTTTCCTTAGATTACTATTACTGTAGAGCTCCCCCCATAGCCCCCACCACAGCCCCACCACTTCAGAGGGACAAACTCTTCCCTCCCCCCGCTATGAGTTTCCCTCATTGTCGCTGGCCACCGGTCACTGGTCTCTGTCTGTCGCCTGCTCTTGCCGCCCGCCTCGGGGAGGAGCGTTCACAGAGGGGTAAAAAAAAAAGGAATATGATAACTGCTATCTATCAATTTGGTTCCAAATTGTTTTTTTTTGGGGGGAGGAACCGCCTATCTCTACCTATCTGTAAATAATTTATATATAAGGAGGTAGGGTGGCGGCACCGGGAACAACTATAAACTCTTCTCTCCTTTTTTGTATATACATCTTTCTTTGTGTGTCTTCTATCTACTACACTAACTTTCATACAACAATATTTTATATCTTTCTCTCACACTATGAAGGTTAACAATTTTTTATTAGTTTGCTCATTTTTAGCTCCTGAATTCGTTAGAGCATTAGTCATCCCTAATTTATTCAAGGAACAATTTCCTGCTATTGTTGAAAATTTAAATGATAGATTAACTCCACATTTAAAGGATACTCCAGACGCCATTACTACAGGTACTACAAGTACTACTACTAAAGAAGAACAAAAGAAAATCGCTCCTTTGTATGTTCCTTCTAATGTTGAACAACATCCAATAATCAAGGATAAATATATCGTTGTATTTAAGGATAATATTACACCAGAACAAATCGATTTCCATCTACAATCAATGAAACAATCAATTATTCAAACTGTAGCCACTACAGAATCCATCTCTGATGATTTCTTACAATTCTTTCAAATAGATTCTTTATTCTCAGGTTATACAGCTTTCTTACCACCTATGATCCTTGATTTAGTAAGAAATAATCCATTAGTTGCATTTGTTGAGCATGATTCAATGGTTTACGCTACAGAATTCAATACAGAAAATGATGCTCCTTGGGGTTTAGCTCGTATCTCACATAGAGAATCCCTAAATTTAGGAAATTTTAATAAATATTTATATGATGATAATGCAGGTAAGGATGTCGACGCTTATGTGATAGATACAGGTATTAATATCAATCATAAACAATTTGAAGGAAGAGCTACTTGGGGGAAAACTATCCCATTAAATGATGGAGACATAGATGGTAATGGTCATGGGACTCATTGTGCAGGTACAATTGCATCTAAAAAATATGGGGTTGCTAAAAATGCTAATTTATTTGCTATTAAAGTATTAAGATCTAATGGTTCAGGTTCAATGTCGGATGTATTGAAAGGGGTAGAATACGCTGCAAAGATGCATACTGAAAGAAAATCTAAAAATAAAAATTTCAAGGGTTCTACTGCTAATATGTCCTTAGGTGGTGGGAAATCACCTTCTTTAGATTTAGCTGTTAATGCAGCTGTTAAAGCAGGTCTACATTTTGCTGTAGCTGCAGGTAATGAAAATCAAGACGCTTGTAATACTTCTCCTGCTGCTGCAGAAAACGCTATCACTGTAGGTGCATCAACTTTATCAGATGATAGAGCTTATTTCTCAAACTGGGGGAAATGTGTAGACATCTTCGCTCCAGGTTTAAATATCTTATCCACTTATATCGGTGACTCAAATGATGTTACAGCTACTTTATCAGGTACTTCAATGGCTTCACCACATGTTGCAGGTTTATTAACTTATTTCTTATCCTTACAACCAGAAAAATCTTCAGATTTTTATTCAGAACAAATAATTACTCCAGAACAATTAAAACAAAAATTAATTGCTTACTCAACTAAGAACGTTCTAAATGATATCTCCGCAGATACTCCAAATAAATTAATCTTCAACGGTGCAGGTGGTGATTTATCAGGTTTCTGGAACAACTAGAAAACATCATCACATTCATACTTGATCCTCTTCCCTTTTTTCGCTATGTCAGTTCAATACTCTTTTTTTTTTTTCTTTTTAACTTTTTCTCTTATACCAACCACTACTATTAATAATAATAACGACGTTTGTTTACGCGTAAACAGAAAAATCCAAAACAAAAAAAAAAATTATATTCCTATACATAAACAAAAAACAACAAAAACAACATACATAAATACTTATATATGATTATATACTTACAGAAACTGACGAATACATAAAACAATCTCACGATCAAACCAATCCAAACCATTATGTCACAGGACTTAAACATAATAGTTGCAGTTCGATGTCGTGGTAGAAACAAACGTGAAATACAACAGAAATCAAATATCGTAGTTAAAGTACCTGATATATCTGGATCTAATGAAGTCATTATCAATACAACGGGAGATACAGGAATTACTGCACAATTTAACTCAAAGAAATATCTAGTAGATAAAGTATTTGGTCCAAGTGCTTCACAACCATTATTATTCGATGAAGTTGCACAACCATTATTTAATGAGTTTATTCAAGGTTATAATTGTACAATGTTAGTATATGGTATGACTTCCACAGGTAAAACATATACAATGACAGGGGATGAAATTTTGAATGGTAACAACAATGATTCCTTAAGTGATAAAGCTGGGATCATTCCAAGAATAATGTTTAAATTATTCGATACTTTACAAACACAAAATTTAGATTACATCGTTAAATGTTCATTCATTGAATTATACAATGAGGAATTGAAGGATTTATTAAATGATGGTCCAGATACTTATAAGAAATTACGTATCTTTGATTCAAAACCTGATAGTAAAAATAATTCACCAAAATTATCACAGAGGTCAACAATCGCAAAAAAATATAATTATAAATTAAGAAGAACTTCTTTACAACCAGGTGTATCTCCTCCTCCTCCTCCTACTCCTGCTGCCGCACAAGTATCACAACAATCCGAACAACAGCAATCGCAACAGCAAGCTGCAGGGACGAATTCAATATATATCCAGAATTTAGAAGAATTTCATATCACTTCAGCAAATGATGGTTTAACACTTCTACAAAAGGGACTTGATCATAGACAAGTAGCAACTACCAAGATGAACGATTTCTCAAGTAGATCCCATACAATATTCACAATTACTTTATATAGACAACATGAAAATGAATTGTTTCGATTATCAAAGATGAATCTTGTAGATTTAGCAGGATCAGAAAATATTAATAAATCAGGTGCATTGAATCAAAGAGCTAAAGAAGCCGGTTCAATAAATCAAAGCTTATTAACTTTAGGTAGAGTGATTAATTCCTTGGCGGATAAAAATTCTCATGTTCCATTTAGAGAATCAAAATTGACAAGATTGTTACAGGATTCATTAGGTGGTAACACGAAAACTGCCCTGATAGCAACAATCTCACCGGCAAAGATGAACTCAGATGAAACTTGTAGTACATTGGAATACGCATCAAAGGCTAAAAATATTAGAAATAAACCACAATTAGGTTCATTTGTAATGAAGGATATCCTATTGAAGAATGTGACTACTGAATTAGCAAAACTGAAAAATGATCTTTTATCAACAAAATCAAAGGATGGTGTCTTCATGTCACAAGAAAATTATAAAGAATTGAATCATGATATGGAAAATTCGAAAACCGAATTAGATGAAGCTAAAAGATTAATTAAATCATTAAATTCAAAAGTTGATGATCTTTCAAACGATAAACAGAAATTATTGAAATCTTTGGATTTACAAACAATAAAGACAGAAACTTTGAATGAGTCAATAAAAATTTTGCAATCCAAAATAACGGCATCAACAGAATCAGAAAATAAATTAAATTCACAAATTCTTGAATTGAATGAAAAGACATCAACATTAAATAAAGAAATCAAAATCTTCAAGAAGAAAGAAATCGCGATCGATTCTAAATTCAAATTAATCTTAAACGACCAACTATTGTTATTGAAGGATAAACTACTGACTCAATTGGATAAATTTCAAACTCAAGATGATGATATGTTTGAATTACAGCCTAATATTGATATTTTGCAAGAAGAAATAGAAATTGCCGTTAATGAAATCGAATCAAACATCAAAGAGTCCTATCGATCATGCGTTAGCGAATTTCTAAACGAGACACCCACATTATTTAAAGAAATTGAAAATAATGTTGTAACAATTAATACACTTTCAAAGAATTTCTATAAACAAATTTCGGAAAACCTATCTGATATTTCTGAAGAATACAATAATTTAAAGCAATACCTAAATGATAGATTATTTCAAAATAATCATGAGGAAAGATTAAACAATTATGTTAGTAAAACAACACAATTAATGGAACAATCATCAACGGATTTAATCACTACCATCAATGAAATGATTGAAAGTTATGTGGTATCAAATAAACAGTTATTGGTAGATTCGATGCAAAGAAGTACCACTGATATAATTGATCAAGAAATGAAATTGTTAAAACCAAAACAAGTAAAATGGGAATCATCAATTGAACTAATTAATAAATGCGATTCCTTGAGCAATACGTATTTTAATAATATGAAGAAATCAATCACTACAACAAGATCAAATATGAGTTCGTCAAGTGATAAGATTCAGCAAGCAGTCAAAAAAATTAACAGTAGATTTAATGAGCAAAAACAAAAAGAGTCAAGAAATAAAATATTCGAAAATGAATCAATTCAAGAGAACATTGAACAAATTATAACTAAATCTGATGTTCTTAAATCTCATTTCAACGAATCTCATAAATTAACGAAGCATTCCATTAATGAAATCAATGGATTAGATCAATCAATAAGGACAATACTACAAGATGTAGAACTAAGCAAAATGGCCGAACCAAGTAAACCAAATATATTCTTAAACAACAATTCACCGACAGAATCAGAAAAATCAAAATCAAGAAGCCCACTAAAAATATCCTCCAATAATCTTAACTTTCATGATGTAGAAGTTAATGAAAACGGTACTAAGAAGAGGAGACTTTCAAGAGATGAAACAGATGATTTCACCACAAAATTACAAAGCTAGGTCTATATAATTGTGAAGAATGTGTCACCCATTCGTTTGTGATATTATATATGTTATGCATTTGAAAGAATATAAACTTTATAAAAATTATTAAGCATTTATTATTTTGTATTGACCGATTTGTAGGAGTAATTGTTCGACTTCGTCTCTAGGTTTCCCTAGTTTGGCACATATTTTATCAAATGATTCAAAATTGTCTAAGGACTCTATCAGTATATGTCTATCTTTCTCACTTAATGGAAACTGTGCGCTAGCCTTTTTCTGCTCAAGACTTGTTGCACTTTCTGGGATATCCGGCGATCGACTTTTACTATCAAATGATACTTTCGACAGTTTCTTATAAATTGATGCTAATAATTTATCTCCGGCATCGAATTTAATATCTGAGGTTGACAACAAGATTTTATCCTTATTGGCATTTTTATCCTTCACATTATTATTCTTTTCTTTAATTCTTGAATCATTCATCACCGGATATGAATATACTCTATATATAAGTTCTTTTGTAATACCAAATTTTATTAACCGTCTGATATCGATATTATTCAAATTTATGACATCATAATTTTTCTCATACCATGCTCGTATCGTGACGGCATGATTTAATGATCTATAGAGATCGAATAATGTGGATCTTGTTGGTAAATAATTGTATTTGTCTCCTGATCTAAAGAATTGGCCATCACTTGACATTGAGCTTTCTGAGTGTTTCCTATTTGGATATAACGATGACCCAGGAGATGACGATATAATAGATGATTTGGCGGGTGATATGAACAAATTCGGACCAGCTGAATTTTGTGATGACATTGAACTATTTTTTCTGTGGTGATGACGACGGCTTGAATCCTTGGCTAAATTTGTTGATGATCCAATATTACTATTGCTATTTGATATTGGAAGTTCATTAAACGGTAACTTTAGTATGTTTGCGTTTCGTGGTAACGTGACATATGACTGACAATCATATGATAATTTCGGATCCGATAAAAAGGTTGAAATCAAATTAGTAGGAGCATATATATTTGAGAACTGAAAGATGTCCGTTATGATGACACACTTATAATATATGAGATGTCTAATACATTCGATTACTAAATTTTCGTCACTATCACTTAGTTTCGCGATACTTGAAATACTGTTTAAACCGTCGATAAAAGATAAAATATTAAGCATAGTCGGATCCCAATTTAAATCTATCACTTTGTTTAAGTTAACAACGGATATTGGGACTGCATCGATTGACAATTGGATTGCTGTAGGCGGAGGAACTAAAGGAAATATCTTGATATCAACATAATTTGAATCGTTGATTTGAATCAAACATTCTGAGTAGCTATTCAGATCTTGAAATATTCTCATTACTAAATCCTGTATCGAGAAATTTGAATCGCTTCTATTGGTTAAAGCAGACGGATCTTTATAAAACACGGGATCTTTCTCAGCCAAAGATAGTATTTGATTTTGTTCTTCCAAAACTCTAAACATCTTCGCTAATCTGGCAATTGCTGGTTCATAGGGTGATGTTTCACAATCGTATGGGAATATAAATACAAAATTGAAACTGAAGAAATTTCTAGCATATAATTGAGAATTGACTGTTACTGGATATGAGACAATTCTATAGTTTTCATATTTCATGGTCAACAGTTTATGACATAACTGTTGTTTGGGGATAATATAATTTTTTAAAGAATTGAAATTGATATTATAATTTTGTAGATTATCTGGAGGAAATTGGTAACAGACTTTTGAGCCCTCTGTTGGGTGGAAATTGGAATAAAAGACAGTATGGATAGGCTCGAACCCTTTGAATTGTCTGTTCATCTTCCAGTCGGTATATAAAGGGGGTCTAAACTACTTGATCTTGTCTTTCATTGTAAGTAAATTGATATCTTTTAAATAAAATACAGATTGTTTTTATATATGCTGATGCAATAAAAAATATTACCCGACAATACCGGGTAACATATTTTGAATGTCGGTTTAAACAAAGTCGAAAACTGCAAGCTGCTTGTCTATTATCCTGGTTATTCCTATCGATTCATATACAATAAGCATAGGCACTTCTGTTCTCCATGTAATGAAAATTGTTTAGAGAAGGGTGTAATTCATTTTGTTAGTTGTTATGTAGTAATTACTCAATTATGTTACCAAGCGAATCATATTGAACAGTGTCTTCTTCTTCTTCATCTTCATCAATATCCTCCTCCTCTATAATATTTCCTAATAAATCATACCTAACTTCTTTTTCTCCTATTACATTCCCTAACGAGTCGTATTTAATATCTTCGTCTTCGATAACGTTCCCTAAGGCATCGTAACGAATTTCTTCCTGCTCACCCGATTCCTCTTCTTCATCTTCTTCTTCAGAGTCCCCACTGTCTATGTTTAATTTATCCATTCTGTTGACGTTACCCATCATCCACAGATCAGTATCCTTAGATTGATTCTTACGTTCCTGTGTTTCTTGTTCAATTTTTTCCAACCATTCTTCTTCTGCCTTCTTAACAGATTCTGCGTCTGTACATTTCTGATAGATAGCTAACAATTCTGCATTAATCTCTAAAAATGATAAACCCCAAGAAAAATTTTCAAGTAATTGCCTAGCCCAATCCATTCTTCCAACTATAGCAAAACAAGCTGCTAACGCTTCAACACAATTTAATCTCCATGGTCTACCATAATTAACCTGATTTGCAGCAACCAAATATGGTAATAGCCTCTCATGCTTCCCACCAATCTTATTAAATGGAACCTCATCCAAACGTGCCCATGAACACTCCACGACAGAGGCACCAAACTCCTCGACGATTTTCAAATCATCAGGACAAACAACACCTTTACCATTAGGAGAAACGACGATACCTTGGAATTTTTGACCCACACGCAACGAGGAAATCAAACCTAATCTTTCCAATTTCTTACCACTACAACGCTTGGGGTCGCAATGATCAAAATCCCACATTGCCAGTTTAGTAGGAAATTTATCTGTAGCATGTGTCTGACTATGTTTAAATTCTGCAGATTTATGATTCTGTTTTGAATGATGTCCATTAGAACCTCTCGAGTGATTAGTTCTAGTGGATCCACCTTCCTTGGACTTGTTTTTCCCTTTAGCCATCTTATTTTCTTGTCGATTATCGTTAGCAATGCCTCGATGTTGCTAACTGCACTTGTAAACCAGTTCGGTTGCTACTTTTTATAACTTCTTGATGCTGTTTGTTATTACCAAATAGAACTGAAAATTTTCTATAAACAGAGCGATGAGCTGCCAAATCGCTTCTATTATAGGGTTGCGGTATTGTTCAGAAGCCCTTATTTTTTCTGTGATTTAGTTTCGTTTAAACTATTAGACACCATTTCAACAACTGTGCAAAACAGAAGTTATAAGAATGACTATACCTAACTGATACATAGTAGAAATATTACAATCACAGGAGTATCTATAAGCAGGGGGTGGTTAAAGCTGTTACAAATTTGTCATTTTGCTATAAATAATTTACTATAACATACAAATATATTGAACCAGATGTGTTCATAATGTCTAAGGATATGGCAACCGATTCAGAAAGATCTCCAACGATAGACAATATAGACAAGGATACTTCAACAGTAAGGAAGTCACACTTGTCCATTCTACTCAATCCACTGATAAATTCCATATTCAATTGTCCAGATCCATCTAAATCTCCTATACGGAAATTGTTTAATAGGATCACTCCAGATAACTGTCCTAAATTTATTTTACTAGTACCGCCTTCATATGTTCTTTACAATTACAAGGATTCCCATTCCAATTCGAAACTTAGTGATTTATGTCATTATGATATTTCTTTTCTTTCATCGCATATTGTCACATTAGATTCTAAATATAAATCAGGCAACCCTTTGCAAAGTTTCTATGGCAACAATGATTTTAAATACGACTTTCAAACTTTGAATAATATATCCATAACAATTACATTTCATAAAAGGTATATATATGTTAATAATGATTCTGGCGTGGGGAATAAAAAAATCAAAATATTAAAGGTAGAAACTTTAACAAATTTTAATGATTACCTTCCTGAACCTTATTATACGATGGTTTACATTGATCAGCCTATATTAGATCCAAAAAGACTAATTCAGAATCAAACCCAGCCAAACAGGGAATCAACAGTTTCTTCATCTAGCACAGATCCGAATCATAAGTCGTTATTAGAGCAAGATATATCCCAGCACGATAGAGTAAAGTTTGAAAAGCTGATCCATTCCAATCAAAACATAACAGAATATTTTAAAACCGTTTTCAAACAATTTGTTTCCGATTTAAGTGAAAACAGGGACGATATATCCAATAATTTAATGGAGTCGATATCACAACTATTTCAAAATTTTGTCACCGATGCAACAGAATATGTTGGACGAGAAATTAACTCTAGTCTAATCAAATCTGATTTGCGTAAGTTCATTCAAGAATATATTGAAACCAATCTATATGGGACAATTTGGAAAGAATTAGGTAATCATCAGGTAACAGAGAATCAAACCGTTTCCGATTCATTTTATAACCTAAAATATTTGTCACTTGATCAATTGGAGACAGATCTATATAAAACAAATTTCTTCAAATTCAAATTATCTTTGATAGTGAAATTAGAGAAAAATATTAACAAAGCAACCAATAAATTTATGAATTTTAAACGGACGAATACATTTTTAGAAAAATCATCAATATTAATTGAAACGTTACAAATACTTTCGGAACCCATTGATGGAACCCCAATAGATGCTGATACACTACTAAGTCTTTTTGTTTTGTTAATAAATAAAACTCAAACGAAAGATTTAAGGTACCATATTCTATATTTACAAAATTTCTATTACAGTAATGACCTCACAAATCCCACAAAATTCGGTATACTTGGTTATTCAATATCAACGTTAGAAGCTGTAGCATTTTACCTGGAAGATACGAATAATCCAAGATTCTTACAGTTGGAAGAAAATTACGAATCAAAGATAAAATCATTGCTGGATTTTATTCAGGAAGAAAATGATCCATCATCCGTAGAAAATTTTGACATCGAAGATTATAAAGAGGTACTGAGATATAGAACCGATAAAGGTGAATCTATATTGTCATTATGTGTCTGTCACCATAAAAACGGATTGATCGAAAAATTATTAACAGAGTTTGAGTCTTTATTTGTCTTAGAAGATTTACTTGATGATGAAACGATAGAAGGTAATACACTACTGTTGGAAGCTTTTAAGCATAATAATCACGATGCAATATCAATATTTCTCAATATGTTCATACTAAACTGTACATCATATGAATTAGAAACTTATCTTAATAAACAGAATAGTGCAAAACGGACAATTGGGCATCATTTGTCAGACGAAAGTGGTTTATTACAAAAAATTGGTAAATTCATAGATTGGAGTATAAAAGATGCTACTGGTAAAACACCTTTGTTTACAATTTTTAGATCCTATGATCAAATCAACTATTCCAAAATGATTAAAGATGCTCTAAGGGCTGCAGAGCAGTCTCATTACGGATTCTCATATAATGCTCATACAGATCAGAATGGTAATACTTTACTGCATATTATTAAATCTGATGTGTTACTTCTATTGCAAAGTAAATTTCAGATAGATATAAATGAAAAGAATAAGAAAGGTTTGACACCCTTAATGGTTTATATCAAATATGATAGACAAGAGAACATGAGAGTTATTCTAAATGATAGACGTTTAAATTGTTTGAATCAATTTGATACCAAGAAATTTGTTTCTTGTTATGAATATATTAGAGATCCTGAAATATTAACCATGTATACGAGGCATCATATTAATAACGGAACTATGTTTAGGCATTGTGTTTGTCATTCGTTGAGAATATATTCAAGCCATGTAACAGAAGGTACAATTCAATCCTGTTCTTTACAAATATCAATTTTAAGAGAGGACGGTAAAATAACTCATGTTTCTGTAAATACTAAAATTCTGAAAAACATATTAAAACTTATATTGAAAATCCATCCGATGACATTCGTTCCAATAGAAAGTGTCTTAACGGAGATTAATAAACTGCTGAATACTTCCACCGATAATTGGTTAATAAATAATCTAATACCGATGACAAAGTTACAAAATCGTGCCCATTTACTTCACACCCTAACAAATTGTATCGATACCCTGATAGAATTAAATTATATTTCAGAAGGAACGTTCGATACAGATGAGAGTGTGACCAATTGGGTAAAACAATGGAGGGATGCTCTAACCAATTCTACTGTCATTGCAAAAGCTAAGGATGTAGAACCTGAGGGTATAAATGCAATCAAACATTTTTTAAAGTTCAACTTACAAGAGCTTACGACATTAAGGAGAAATATGTTTACTTTAGAGAAACTTATTATATTCCGTAATTTGAAAAATGACGATAGTCGCACATCTTTAGACATTGCCAATCATGTATCCCGCAATATACCAATTCATAGATTAAGAAGATATCTAAGAACATTTTCTGACGTTAGTAAAATTGAGATTGTCAACGATTGCAATGATATTGGTTTAAATCCAACATTATTAAACATTTCCTTTTATAAGAAATGTATTAATGTCTTATATAAGAATATTGAATATCTGTTAGATCATCAGATACTCAGTTGGTGGAAATGTTATGGCGAGTTGTTGGAGATTAATAGAATGTTAATGAGCATACCACAATCAGTGGGTAGTAGTACAAGCGGAAACGACTCAAATAGAAGTGACAATAGTGGTATATTTAGTAGTTTCTTAGAAGGGCAACGTGCCAAAAATGAACAGAAACTAGTAAGGACAAGTCATGAAATTTCATCTTCGATGGAGAAATTAGGGAAAGACATTACTGGTAAACACGAAGGTTTGGCAGAAGAATTAAGTAAATTTATGACATTTAAAGAATCTTTCTTAGTTAAGGGATTTATAAGTCCAAATGTGATTGACAATATTTTCAACCTTACAGAAAATTATACATGGATATCTAAAAAGTATGAACGTTACCAGGATAAGTATCATAAGATATAGGGGAAATCAGCATTTGACAACATTATAAAAATATATACATATAAATATACAACATATAATCATAAGAAATATACATAACATGCATTTATTACTTCAAACTCAGATCCACGTAAACAATTCGAAGTCATTTTATTTTCTTATTCTATTAAATTCTCATATGGTATTTTTATTTTTTTTATGAATTTTATTTAGTCATAAGTATATAAAGAAGTCCACGAAACGGTAGTAATGATTTTATTTGCTATTGGCCTTTGGAAACTCATTTGCTTTCATCATCTTTACCTGCATTTGGATTACCAGCGTTAGCACCACCAAATAAACTGCCAGCCATGTCTCTGATAGCTGGATTGTTCATTAATTCATCAAAGTTTGGCATACCACCATTACCGCCGGAAAAGTTTTCAGCCATTTGTCTCACAGCTGGGTTTTGCATCATAGATTGCACTTTAGACATTGCGTTTGGATCACTCATCATTTGTTGAGCAGCTTGCATTAATTGTGGGTTGTTTAATAAGCCACCTAGACCGCCACCTAGCATAGATGACATATCTGGCATACCACCAGCAAATGGATTACCTGCACTAGCGGAAGCATCAGCAGCTGATTCAGAAGCATCCTTATTAGAAGATGGTTCAACTTGTGTAGATTTCTCTAAGTTCAAAGATTGTTCGACTTTCTTCTTGGCAGTTTCATAATCTCTCTTCATTACATCAGTAGCCTTGTCTCCTTCAATATCTAAAACTTTTTTATATGCTTCTAAGGCTTCTTCTGGCTTGCCTTGAGCATACTTGGCAAAACCTAGTCTAGAATAACCCTTAGAGTAAGCTGGGTCGATCTTGATAGCTTCTTCAGCATCATTGATGGCCTCATCATATTGTTTCAAAGAGGAGTGGGCAGCGGCTCTGTTAGCGTAGTATATAGCATTTGTTGGTAAAGTCTTGATAGCATCACTGTACTTTTCAATAGCTAAAGCGAAATCTCTACCAGCCATAGCCTTGTTACCTTCTAATTTTAGGGATTCGGCTTTAGCCTTGATTTCAGCATCTTCGACTGGGATATTAACTTTAACGGATTCAGTCTTGGCAGATTGAGTGGAGTTAGTACCGTTGGTTAATAAATCAGATAGAGTTTGACCACCAAATTTAGAAGCTAAAATAGGCTTGACATCATCTCTGTCAAAATCGAATGCCTCGGTAATACAATCAATGGCAACATTTAGGGAGTCAGCATTGTCTTCAGAGACAGACTTTGTAGAGATAGCATTGTTTAAAAAATCAACGATCAAAGATGAAATATCTTTATTTGAGTAAGACATTATTATAATATTCTATTGATAGTGTTTTTCCTCCTTATTTCAGTTCCCGTTAACTTTAAAAAAGAAAAAAGAATCAGTATATATAGTAACTGGTATCGATAGCGGTAAAACAAGAGATTACTTATCACACAAAACTTTTCAGCTATATATTGTTAGATGATGATTATACATCTGTTGGTTGATTGATTGATACTCTGTTCTTTCTGGAAAGTTCCACCACTTTAACGGAAATCGGAAATTATTATTTTTCCTCATTTTTCTTAAAGGCGGGCGCTGCGCTCATAGAGATGAGAAAATGTGTCACTATTCACGATATCAGTTGTTCCAAGATCAGATTGAACTCGATAAGGATTTGTGACACTTCGATTTAAAGAGTAGTGGTAGTTCATAGCGTAACCTGGGTGAGGAGGAGGTGTTCCTTGCTTGAGGAGTCGATATTTTGGGTGAGTAGTTTTTAATATGAAGTAAAAACTGTGTTAACGATGCTTGACAAGGATATTACTCTTAAATCCACCTCCCAGTTGGTTTCGAAGGTCCATATGAAAGCCATTATTAAGTAACTGACAAAAAAGAAAGTATTTATATAAGGTTTCAGTGTAATATTGGGTCAAATTTTTCAAAAAAAAAAATTGATGTCAGAATTGACAAAAAGTAAACCTTCCCCGCCAGGACTCGAACCTGGAATCTTCTGGTTCGTAGCCAGACGCCGTGACCATTGGGCCACGAGGAACAAGATTTTACAAAAATATGTAACGACTCTTGTATTTATCATAATTAGGGTTTGGATGTATTCTTAGGTTATTCAAACTGAGTCGCTCTTGAGATGTCTTTCTGAACGAACTAGTAAGGTTGAATATTTCTTGTTCCAAATAAGGAGGGTAAGAAGAAACTGTATCTTGTTTATGCTATATTAATTCTAGGTTCTAAGATTCTCACTTGCGTAGATGTCTTTGATAGCTAGTTATAGTTAAACGAAGTTGTTAATCCTTTTGTGTCTTAAATAATTCTTAGTTATGCTTAATAGATTAAGTTAACGTTGATTATCGATTGATCTTCTTGTTGTAATTAATGGTAAGTTGCAATACTTACATTTTAATATACAGTAGATAAGGTTCCAATTGGTATTTAACTTACTACTTCCACTTTAGGAATTAACTTCCTAAATAGGCACTATTGTCCGCCTTAGGATATAAAGCGGATAACAAATTTTTCTAAGAAAAATTTCATGTCATCGAGAAAAATTAATTGTTATATAAAAGTACTCGATGACTTATGTATACTAAATAATAGAGTTTATACTTACTTTGTACATTATATAGAAAGACTCTAACCGAAATATTTTATATTAATTGATATTTATAAAATATGTCTTCAAGTTCCATTAACCATATGTTTGGAAATTTCTCTTTAGTAAACCTGCGTCAACACTTCTGAATAAGTCTTAGTTCTTTTTGTTTAACCTTGGTTAGTTCTTAATTAACCTTGGTTAGTTCTTAATTAACCTTGGTTAGTTCTTAATTAACCTTGGTTAGTTCTTAATTAACCTTGGTTAGTTCTTAATTAACCTTGGTTAGTTCTTAATTAACCTTGGTTAGTTCTTAATTAACCTTGGTTAGTTCTTAATTAACCTTGGTTATCCTTAGTTGGTTCTTTCTTCTGAAAGATAACAGGAAATAAACAAACTTAAAAGTTTGTATTATTCTTATATAGAAAATGTAGAGAATTTCTGAATACAGAATGTTCTCCAATCCTTCGAGGTGCATTCATTGGAATACGTTCGAATGAGGAATGTCTTCTTCCTTGTCATTACTGTCCAGTATGGACAAACTCCCGTAGCCCTGTTAGCTATGCCAGCTTGTGCAGGTTGTGCTACTCATCGTCCCATGTCACAGAATGCGTACGCTTCGTCTCATTGGTCCGGGTGTTCGGATTTAATATTTATATCCCAGGCAGTTACCTATGTGATTTCCTTAAAGTGCACGGTGGAATGTTACATGTCCCATCCTGCAGGTCGATTTACTGTTCTACGGCTGTTTCTGGGTGATATGCTCCTGACGTTCCTAATTGCTGAGGAGACGGTTTAAAGTGATGGAATAAAGTGTCACACTATGCCATTTGAGGTTAGTGAATCTTATTCATGTCATAGTTGCTACATCATGCTGCAGTTCCGTGGCTATCGTCTTCAAAACCTAAATCGATTGGTAGCGATTTTTCTGGTGTTATCATTAGAAAAGGTAATACGGTTAGTGATCATTGGTCATTGGTGATAAGGTAAATGGAATGATAGCAACGTTATATGCTAGTCACGGTACAGCATCCAACTTTTCAATTCTAAACCCCGACAAAGTCGAAACTATTGGTCATATAGAACCATCTTTGAGTTCTCCTCAAAATAAATTTAACCAATTTGATTTAGCGGCAGCCTGGCCGATGGTATTTTGCACAGCTTGTGGTCCTATTTTTAGTCCCGGTAGGGATTGGAGTAAAATTGAACAAGTTTTAATTATTGGGGCATCAACTGAAGTTGGTAATTGTATGGTGCAGGTTTTGAAGAATCATTTAAATATCAAAACAGTGGTAGGTATTTGTAATGAGAATTCCATTGAGGAGAATAAATCGTTCGGTTTTGACCATTTGGTAAGTTATAATAATGGGAAGACGTTGAGTAATGTTCGTCATCTTATGAAGACAAAACTTGACAGTAAAAAATTTGATGTTATCCTTGATTCATGTGGTTCCAATGATTTCTTGCCTGTCATGAACGAATTTCTAAAACCAAGGGAAACAAATTCTTATTATAGTACAGTTGTTGGTGACAACTGCTTTTCATACACTAGTTCTAGTACAATTCAAATTTTGAAAGAAAGATTGATAATTGAGCCATATAGAAGGCTCAATCCATTTAAAACATATAAATATTATTGGAATATGGGGTTACCGAATAGGAAGAGTTTCGAGTTAGGTAACGAATTAATCTCCTCTGGTAAATTTCTTCCAAAGATTGATTCAGTGTATACATTTGAAGATTTCCAAAGCGCAGCTACTCGGATGGATACTCAAAATCAAAGGGTAAGATTATCATTCAAATAAAAAGACCACAAGATCATTGATGTGTGTGTATATATAACTTACTTTTATAAACGAGAAATTTTGTCAAAATTGTAAACAAATTTAAAAAAGAAAAGAATGAAAAAAAATGTATCGTTTATGTTTGAATATTGATATTTAACTAAGAACTAGAAAATAGAAGTTGTATAAAATTAATAATTGCGATAACTTTTTGGGTACTTATGGGTCAATGTCTCTTACAGAAATGACTTCACCATTTTTTTTATTTATACTATCAGATTCTTCATTGCCACTTTCAGAAGAAACTTCTTCATTCCTTTCCATTTCCTCATCAAAACCCATCTTACCTGTCCAGCCGTTAGATACAAGGAAATTATGGAATTCAACATCCTGTTTCATTAAATCGCTTTCTAAAGAGTGAGGGACCAAGAAAAATGTAATTAGAACACCAAGCAACCCACAAATTGCTGCAATGATAAATGTCCATCTGGCACCTAAATGGTTTCTAATAGGTTGGAAACATTCAACACCAACAACTGATCCGATTTTCCCTGTGACAGCAGAAATACCATAAAACACACCTCTGACAGCGGTAGAATAAGATTCACTACTGATCACACCCAGCATGTCACCTGGACCTGTACTACCTAACATATTCATGAAAGCATAGAAGATAATGAAAAGAGGAGTAATTTTAGATAATTGCTCATAAGCACAACCAATGATTAAACCAAAAACAATATAACCTGAAAATCCAATCATTAGTGTATATTTACGACCTATTCTATCAGATAAGTATGCACCAATTGGAACACCTAAGCAAGATAATGTACCTAATAAAAGATTCCATTCTGCAATTTTTTCTAAATTATTTTTATCCTTGATAACAGCACTGATAATAGTTGAAGAGAATATACCATTTGGAAATGTGACGAAATCGTACATAAACCAAGTACCACATGTCCCTAATAATCTTTTCCAGTAAAATTTGAATGCCAAGACGTAAGGGATTTTTCTCTTAATTCTACCCTTCTCATAGATTTCTGTAGTAGCAGTCTTCCAACGAAAATAAAAGACAGTTAATGGCCAAAAGCAACCTAAAGCAAATATAGTTCTCCATACAGCTTCCAAATGTTTGGTACCTTTGCAAATTCTAAAGACAATTAAGAAAATTATACTTGAGAAAGGTCCACCAAATGATAATGGTAAGTTAGTAACCAGCACTAAAATACCACCTCTTCTCTTGGTTGTGTATTCGTTTGCAGATTCGTTGGCACTTAATGTACTAGTTGGATATTCTGCACCAACACCAATACCTACTAACCCTCTCATCACAGTTAACATCCAGAACATACCAGGAACAGTAGTACCGTGTGACGCGGCGCATAATGCACTACCTACAACTAAAATAACAGTTGCGATTAAGATACATGATCTTCTACTATAATAATCAGCAGCAATACCCATAAAGAATTGACCAAAGATAATACCAACTAAAGAAGCATTTGAAACTCTTGTTGCAACCTTTGAGGTATAATTAACCTTTGAACCATATTCCATTGCAAAGACTTTATTTAACATACTCATAGAACCGTTAACGTAACCATCACTAATTAAAGCGAACCCAGAGGCAATGATTGTAATAATATTTCTGAATTTTCTCTCCTTAGTTGTATTCACTCTATTAGCTCTTGCCTCGGCATCATAAGTAATATACCTGGAACCATAAGTTGGAGCCACTTCAACCGGAGTTATGACTCTAGAGTTGTCTTGTTCTACATCTTCTTCTTCTTCGTGAATTATAACACGGTCTTTGTTATCGATATCGGACATTTCGAGATGATTTGATAGATTTTTGATATATATGAGAGTAATAACAGAGAAACCAAAGCGCAAAAGATAATAAAATAGTTAAATTTGATATGAATTGATGTGGGTCGAATAATTGATCATTGGTGGTCTTTATATATGTTTTTTTTTTTTAATTTACAGAATTGGTTATTGATTGACCCCTTACAACTTGTTACCTTCAAATATCATCATCTTGGAAATGAATATTACAAAATTAAGTTTTATTTCTCGAAACAATCGAAAGGAATGTTCTATCTAAATTGAGTGCATCCTCGTGCCCTTCTCCTTATTGTTTTCCCTTTTTGAAGATGTAAAACCACGTTTTGTATGTAATATCAACTGTATAAAGAGAATACCTAACTGTATAAAGAGAATACCTAACTATAAAAACATTATTCAAACATACGTTGTGCATGCAGAAGATTATAGGGAAAGTACTAAATATGGAGAGGACTTGAAACAATTACAATGACTATTAAAGTGACTATTAAACTTGAATTGTTGACAGTGTCGAATTTTCATTCACGTGATAGGTAATCATCATGGTATGAATTAAATTTCAAAGGGACAACTACTGCCTTTCTTAAGACCCACCAAAATATTATTTCAACAGATAAGAAACCTCGCGTAATGTTGGTAACTGCACTATATTCACATAATGATACATTAACTCATCTAACCATTCAAAAAAGATAGAAATTTATGATTGTTCAAGGTTCAATCTATACATATACGCTTCCTATCTATATGCATTGTTTAATAGTTCGTATGTTCACTGTTTAATTTTTTTTTTTATTATGCATGGCTGATCTATTGTGTCGTCGCTTGTGTCACACGTGGGACCTAGATTTAAAATTGGTGGGACCCGCCAGTGATAAAAGTGTTTGTCATTTGTGTTGCAAAACTACGAGAACTTATGAAGTGGTTATAAGTCATTATACCCGTATTATATTCTAAGTAACTATAAAAGTACTTGTGGGATATTTAATATCATATTTGTTGATACCTGTACTCTAGAAGCTATTATATTTTTTCTGGGTGGCCTGTTTACTTCAAGTAGGAAACCCTAAATTTCATGGTTTGTAGCTAGTTCTTTCAGTCTTTGTTAGCATCTCTGCAACTTCATCAAAAACCGAAAACGGCAAAGGTACTATCTGTGTCAATTCTAGTTCAGTACCTCTGTTAGAGGTGATTTTGATGTATAGATGTTAACTCACCACAATCAACAATGGAAGGTAGGAAGTTCAAAGGTCTAGATTTTGAAGTTAGAGAAGGTAAGCTTCTCATCTTATTTCTAGAAATTAGTTCCCTTTTCGAGAAAATAATAGAAAACGTGCAATATACAACTTTGTAACTATGTACAACTTCCATGGGGGAAGCTAATCTTCATTTAAGAATTTGAAGTAAATATTTCTTATTTGTAGTGAAAAGGTAAGAATATTTCCTATTTCTCCACTCTGACATTGAGACTGTAGGAAGATTCCTGGTAATGGATATCCAAAAGCTATTGCTATTGTATAACCCTACTGATAATTACTATCATCTGATATTGCAAATGTAGTGTATCTAACATTGGTAAAGTTAGGAAGATCGTGTGCACATAAATATATCTTATGCAGACTCTCTTCGTGTTACAAAGGTTAATAATAGGTTTTCAATCTGTTACCGAAAATTACATTCTATAATTAAAATACCTTATTCCATGGGTTACAATATCGAACACGTTCTAAACCAAATCATGGTTACGTCAGAAATTGGAAAAGTTCTTCTACGAAATAAGATGTTGTTATGTTCCCAAAAATGTTTTCCGAAGTTGTTACACATTTCAACTCTCCTCCAAAACGTCACAGCGTCGAAGAGTTATCCATATCATTGTATACATTTTTGTGAAGGCATGTTACATATGTATATTTCTTAAACATGTTACAATCGGAGCTCTTTTCTAAGAAGTATCTTTCGAAGTATACTTTTTAAGGTATCAAAATTATAACCACGGTATAACATTGAATAGCCTTCCTCAAATTGATCGTTTTATGAATGTATTCAAACTTTAAACTACAGTTACTAACATATATGAACGAGTTCAAAAATATGGTTAAATTGAAATGCCACAACATCTTTCGAGTGTTTGGATATGTTCAAGTCCATTGGAAGTTAAAGAAGGGGATCGATATTAAAGACCAGTCAAAGGTGAAACCATTGGATCTCTCTGAGGACAAGTGTGAATCAGGGCAACTTGTGGAATTATGCAATGGTCCTATTTTGTACATTGATGAACAAAATGCAAATTGGCGTGCATTCATGCAAAAAAGTGTTCAAACAACATCAATATATAGTCGTTCTCCATTATCTCCAGAGATGGCAAAATTGCAAAGAAGCAAACAAATGAAGAAAAGACAAATTTGTTGCAAATAGGTTGAAAATATCCTGCATCTATGTGACATTGTCAAATTTGTCTTATTACCAAAATATATCAAATAAGCGCCGATGGATCAAAATAAACTTAAATAAATAAAAAGATAAAAAAAATAAATAATACTGCTGCTGCTTACATTTTGTGCAAATTACAGTGTTGCAAATTTCATATTCGCAATTTTGACAAAATAATCTTAATCGCATTTTTGTCACTGCGTAAAAAAAGTAAAAAAACAAGCGCATTTTTTCTCATTGTATGATGGAAGACAGAAAAATGAAGTAGGACAAATTCTACTTTAGAACTTGCGTTACAATTTTGCGAATGGATTATTCTAACGACGAGAGATTGGCAACCCCTCTTCCAAATCCATCAGTTCTTATTATCAAATAGAAACATAAAGAGACTTTTATAAACTACATAATATTGTATACATTTTAATATAGTTACTTCTGAACAACAAGACTCAACGTAAGTGAAGGTTAGATGCAATAAAACTAGATCGAATTAGTTTTCTCATATTAATAGTGTAACATCCGCTTAAATTATCTGATACTTCGACAACACAAACAATTGTTTACAAACCGCAGAACCAGTTATATTACTATAAAATCTAAAAGAAACATACGATATGTCTACGAGAAAGAAGAATATTCTAAAAGTTATAATACTGGGGGATTCAGGTGTTGGTAAGACCTCTTTGATGCATAGATATGTTAATGATAAATATTCTCAACAATATAAAGCAACCATCGGTGCAGATTTCTTAACGAAAGAGGTTAATATAGATAGTGATAAAGTTGCAACAATGCAAGTTTGGGATACCGCAGGACAAGAAAGATTTCAATCACTGGGTGTTGCATTCTATAGAGGTGCAGACTGTTGTGTATTAGTATATGATGTAACAAATACTAAATCATTTCAAAATATTAAGTCTTGGAGAGATGAATTTTTAGTACACGCCAATGTCTCCACTCCAGAAACTTTTCCTTTCGTACTATTGGGTAATAAAATTGATACAGATGACTCAAAGAAAGTTGTAACAAATAAAGCAGCCCAAGAACTGGCTGCCTCTTTAGGCAATATTCCATTATTTTTCACAAGTGCTAAGACAGCTATTAATGTTGATACCGCCTTCCAAGAAATTGCTCGTAGTGCTTTACAACAAAATCAAAATGATGCTGATTCATTCGAGGATGATTTTAATGATGCTATAAATATTCAACTAGATAACGATACCAATTCTTGTAGCTGTTGAGAACACCAAATTAAAGATATAATCAAAGGGAAGAAATAGTAGTATAAATGTATATGTATCTATCTATCCATTGTTTTAATATATTAATAACATAATAGTAATAATAAATCTATGTATCTTGTAATATATTAAAACACTATATAGGTGGTAATTATATATGCTAATTATGTTCATTTATGACTCAGTTGCAGAAATGAATGCTTTCTTAAACTCTGATTTCAACGTTTGAAGGATACATTCTTCCCTCTAGTACCACTTTTTCTCTTCTTCATACCCTTTGGACCTTCCTCTATAGATGAAAATGGATCAAATTTACGTTTGCTGTTCTTTGGTCTCTTCTTCTTGTTATCATGAGATAAGATCTTAGAATTCTTACTATAATCAATAGCAGTCGTTGCAGTATCTTCACTCTGTTGTTTTTGTCCTTTTTGGTTGTTATTATCTCTCTTAACTTTTCTCAGTACAATAACTTCATCTAGATCTTCGGTAGGTGCTAATTCTTCCTCCATCTTTTGAATCGACATTTCATTTGAGGTTTCGACTGGAATTTCTGCTTCTAATTCAAATTTTTCAGTTGGTTCCTTCAACACAGGAACTTCTAGATCGATATCTTCTAGCAAATGTAGTTGTTTCCTGTATTCTAATTGGCGGTTTTCTAATTGAGCATGTGATATTTCAATTTTCACACCATTATCCTTTTCATTGCCATACTTTATGATTTTGTCGTTTGATAATTCACCAAAATATTTTGAGTTAGTTAATGTGCCATTTATGTTGGTTTTGTCACTATTGGACAATACAAAATTGTAGTTTCCAATTAACTCACTGAATATGTTATTCATTGTTTGAATTTGTGTCGTTGGTACTTTGTTAATGTAATTGATATCGTCAGCATTGGCTATATCTTTACCTTGTGAGAAAGTTTCATTTGAATTCATGGTTCCATTATTTTTGTTTTGTTCTTTCATCTTTACTAAACAGTCCTTAATCATATTAGCTAAGATTTTGGAATTTGATCTGACATGATCTGTAACCATATGATTTACTGAAACAACACCCAGTGCATCTACTGGTGTATAAGCAGCTAATGATGCAATAATTTGATTAGGCATTACATATCTTGGTGATTCGTCATCACGTCTAGCAATTAGTTCTCTCCAATTGTATAGTTCTTCAATTAATAATTCTTTATCCATTGGGATATTATATTTAAACATTAAACTCTTCCAAGGTTTTTGATCTGTAATATTAGAATATACGGTCTTTGAAAATTGCTTCGGCCTAAATGAAGAATATTCAAATCTTCTCTTTGCAACGTTTCGTGACTCCATTAATACACCAGATAATTTATTTGACTGAATTAAGTCATTTCTTAATTTATCAAAAATGTTTAATAAGAAATGTGTATCAGCTCTAGCATAAGCAGTCATGGCCTTTGATAGAGGTCTAACTCTCCAATCAGCTAATTGATACTTTTTAGATGTTTTGAAATGAGCATACTTCTCTAACAGATAAGCAAGACTATGTTTTGGTAGTCCAACCGCTCTTGAAGCATGGAAAGTATCGAACAAACTGACAACATACAACCCTAGATCTCTTTGTAACCAAATAATATCCATAAATGCACCGTGTAAAACTTTAGTTACTTGTGGATCGGTAAAAATCTCGTTTAAGATAAATAAATCATCTCTTAATGCTATGGTATCTACAATATAATCCTGTTCTCTTGTACTAATTTGCATTAAACATACAATACCGTAATAACTTCTATAATCGTGATGTTCCAAATCAATTGCTAATTCTTGGAATTGCTTCAACTCAGTGATCATCTCCTTTAATGATTCCACATTATCAACCCATTTAGCTTCAGAATCCTCCCAACTTGTAGAAGGAATTGGTTCGGATATCTTCAATATATTCTCGTTATACTCTTCATGATCAATCTCATATTCATAAGGTTGTATATAATGCTCAGGTTCGTTCTCAGTTGCAGGGGCTAACGTTATGGATTCGTCTAAGGATTTCAATGCATTAGGTTTCTCCTTAAGTAATGGGCGGAATGGGTGAGTTTCACTATTGTCCACTGGTGTCTTGAAATTAAGCTGTGGTTTTTCAATTTTAGTGTTACCACCTTCTTGGTTGCCACCGAATTGGTCTAAATATTGCATATTTGGTCCCCCTACATTGTTGACACCACCATTCTGTTCTACATGGAGCCTTTTGTTTAAAATATCTAAGGATCTGTCAGACTTTTCAAATAAGTTATCTATCACATTACTTATATCATTCCATGAATTGCTAAATGATTCTTTGTCGTTCTCAAGCGGTTCATAGTGTTCATCAATCGAGGATAATACAGAATTAATCATGGATACAATGTCAGAGGTCACACCGGACATCGATTCGGCGACATCTTTATCTAAACTCTTGTAGAATTCAATATCCTTGGCTGCTAGAGCTGCAGAACCTCTCACAACACCAACTACACTGGCAAATAAAGCCTTACGCTCTTCTGGAGTCATATTTGCTTGTTCTTCTATCTATGCACAATTAAGGTGAAAGATTATATTAAATGTATTACTAAATATATATCTGTCCCTAGTATAGTTTTGAGAGTGCTATTAGAAACTGATTAATTTGTCTTTACTTGTATCAAAGCGTCTTTCAACTGTCTAATAAACATATCATCGGTAGCTCATCTCAATCCATACTATCGTTTTACTTATCCTCATAGAAAATGTATGCTGAAAAATTATCATCGCTTCTGTGAGGTAAACCGAAGACGAAAAATTTTCGCTCTGCGATGGGCTCGCTGAAAAAATTTTTGATTATCTCACTGGGTATAAGTAAACTCATAAGTATAAACGTCTTCATGTAATAATATGTTAATCAGTTGGTTGATTCTTATCTGACGGAATGTTTTCCATGCATCTATTCTCAAGAGCGAGAGAATATGTTGGGTATGACTTAAGTGTTGTGAAGCGTGTTTCTTGACTTTTACGATGTAAGCAGGTAATGTTTTCAGATTTCGGATATTATCTACAGAATTTCTTGATCATTATTGCATATTGTCCTGAACAATATCGATAATTTCTTAAATCAGCTGGTAATTCAGCACTTTAATAGTTGGGAAACAGAAACACAGGAGGTATATATATAATCCGGTTGTTTCTACCCCTATAATTAGCCTGCACGTCAGTACTCTTGTCTCTTTTTGTTGAGAAACAAGTCATTAACCCCGAAAGTTTTAGTCAACAGATGCGGGAGTCCTAAGAAACTGTCAAGTTATAAACAGATGATCGGTATGAAGTAGAAAGGGAAATTACCATATTTAAGAAGATAACATTATCTTAAAGGTTCCTTTTTTGGTTTAAGTTGTCACTTGTAAACGAGAGAGATAGCTGTCCTTTTATATTGACTGTAACACTTCAACCCTTCAGAAAGATGAGTACCAAAACAAAGATGCAGAAAAGATCAGTTAATAAAAATTCGAACAACATTGAAATCAACGATGACGATAAAACATTGAAGAAGGTTGTAACTCATACCACATCAACCAAACGTAAGCTTTACACATGGCACGAAATACCTGATTGGCAGAAGGATAATGAATATATCCATGGTGGGTATGTGAAAGAAACTAATAGTTTCACTGAATGCATCAATAGTTTATTCTATATTCACAATGAGACTGTCAATATTTACAGTCACTTAATTCCTGGTTTGATCTCCTTAGGTCTAGTTACTATTGACAAATACTGTATTCCTAAATTCAATACTACAACAATAACAGATTATATTTTCATTGATTTATTCTTCCTTGGTGCATTTGCTTGTCTGACAATGAGTAGTACATTCCATTGTCTTAAGAGTCATTCTCCAGGTGTTGCCAAATTTGGTAATAAATTAGATTATTTAGGTATTGTTGTATTGATTTCAACTTCAATGGTAAGTATTCTTTACTACGGCTTTTATGATAATTCTTTTATGTTTTATTTGTTCTCAGGAATTACGTTGATGTTCGGTATCGCATGTGCTATCGTTAGTCTAGATGAGAAATTTCGTACCAGGGAATGGCGTCCTTATAGAGCTGCCATGTTTGTTATGTTTGGACTTTCGGCATTCCTGCCAATAGGAGTAGGTCTCATTTATTACGGTTCCCATGAAACTTGGACTAGAGTTCAATTAAAATGGATTATTTTAGAAGGTGTATTTTATATATTTGGTGCATTCCTGTACGGGGGAAGACTTCCTGAAAAGTACCGTCCTGGTCACTATGATATTTGGGGTCATTCTCATCAAATATTCCATGTCTTAGTTGTTGTTGCTGCATTGTGCCACTTAACGGGTCTTATTGAAAGCTACAGATATGTCCACTCATATATGATTCCATTAATGATGCAAGCATGAATTTCTATTCTTCAAAGACAGTTTCCATATTTTTGTATTTTCTGTCTGTAATTGCTAATGGGACACTACTATATATTACCATAATGTTAGAATATCTAGCGTATTATATATAACTTATAGAACTAGTTATTGATTTATACGATAAACAATATATCTATTAGTATTACTGAAATACTATTTGTGTATCTTCTAAGTACAATTATTTAGTGTTGACGCAGGTTTACTAGAGAGAAATTTCCCAGTGTAGAATTTCCTTGACTAGAAGACATATCTTATAAATATCAATTAATATAAAATTACGTTCAGTTCTTTTTCTATAATGTACAAAGTATATAAAATATATATTAAATAGTATACATATGTCATCGATCTCTTTTATATAAGATTTACAATTTCTCGGTGACATTGAATCTTTCTTTAAGAAAAATTTTCTATCCGCGCCATGTCTTTAGGCGGACAATATTTCCTATTTAGATAATGCTATCTAAATAGGGAAATTATAAGTTATATGGATTAGAAACTTATAGTCTGTATATTCAATGTAAGTATTGCAACTTAACATTAATTACAACATTTAGCATTTTTGGGGTCCTAAAATTTGTAACTTTGGTGTTCTCACCCTACATGGAGTTAATCCGTTGATCAAATCAGCTATAGATGTCTTAATGAATAAGTTAGTCACAAATACATTTAATAACAAATTGATTTCAATCAGAGTTAAAATTAAAAAAAAAAAAACCAAAGTATACACATATAAAATATGTTCCGTCCAACATCCTCTGAAAGCTGAAAAATTATGAATTACGGGTTTGGGATTAGCCGCCGAAGTCGAAATTCCAGCAGCAAAAATGAATGCTTTCACTCGGAGTTGAACCGAGGATCTCCACATTACTAGTGTGGCGCCTTACCAACTTGGCCATAAAAGCTGTTAATTTCTGAATATTTGTAACCAAGATGGCCTTTTCTGGTAATCAAAAAATGACCTTTCGGTGACACAAATTCTCCATATGATAATTACTCAATCAAAATAGCATCTCTACGAGAACTATGACATGGATAAGATTCACTAACCTCAAATGGCATAGTGTGACACTTTATTCCATCACTTTAAACCGTCTCCTCAGCAATTAGGAACGTCAGGAGCATATCACCCAGAAACAGCCGTAGAACAGTAAATCGACCTGCAGGATGGGACATGTGACACTCCACCGTGCACTTTAAGGAAATCACATAGGTAACTGCCTGGGATATAAATATTAAATCCGAACACCCGGACCAATGAGACGAAGCTTACGCATTCGGTGACATGGGACGATGAGTAGCACAACCTGCACAAGCTGGCATAGCTAACAGGGCTACGGGAGTTTGTCCATACTGGACAGTAATGACAAAGAAGAAGACATTCCTCATTCGAACGTATTCCAATGAATATACCTCGAAGGATTGGAGAACATTCTGTATTCAGAAATTCTCTACATTTTCTATATAAGAATAATACAAGCTTTTAAGTTTGTTTATTCCCTGTTATCTTTCAGAAGAAAGAACCAACTAAGGATAACCAAGGTTAATTAAGAACTAACTAAGGTTAAACAAAAGAACTAAGACTTATTTAGAAGATCAATCGATAATCAACGTTAACTTAATCTATTAAGCATAACTAAGAATTATTTAAGACACAAAAGGATTAACATCTTCGTTTAACTATAACTAGCTATCAAAGACATCTACGCAAGTGAGAATCTTAGAACCTAGAATTAATATAGCATAAACAAGATACAGTCTCTTCTTACCCTCCTTATTTGGAACAAGAAATAATCAACCTTACTAGTTCGTTCAGAAAGACATCTCAAGAGCGACTCAGTTTGAATAACCTAAGAATACATTCAAACCCTAATCACGATAAACACAAGAGCCGTTACAATATTCTGAAACTCGTGATATTTTTCAATCTTTGAGTATCTTTACCCTTTTGTATTGTTTTGCTAGAATATTCTTATTTATAAGTACCTAATTTAATGGTGTTGAGACTACAAAGATATGGTTGTCTTTCTGGTCTTCTTAACTATAGTTATTAATTTTAATTACTCAATGTAATAGTATATTTAATCTGTCTTTCTGTATCTTCTTATATAATGATTATATAAAGTTATATGTTATAGTCGAGCAATCTCTTCTTATATAATTTACAATGTGTCTATATTTTTCTCGTCTTATCGACAATCTCGGTTGCATCCGTACATGATGATATATCTATCATAATCATGCGGCTGAACCTAAACACCTAAACAATACACTTTCTACGGCACTTTCTGTTGTCAACGTATAGTGTGTTACTGTTGGATGATATAAATGAAGTAAAACCAACAAAACGGAAAAGTATACATTAGATTCAGTAACATTCAGATCATAGAAAGGCAATAGTATCGTCATAGGGTTTTTTTAATGGTTTGTGAATAATTTAGACCATTTTTAAGCTAGCACTGTCCCACGTTTCTGCTAAGGTTGGGATTTGTACAACGAAAGAATGATAGAAATAATTAGAACTGTTGTAAATTATATATATTTGTTTAGTAAATTTTGATACATTTTCCAACTTCATCTCGGAAATAATTCGGTCTTTGATTATCCGGTATAGAGGCAGTTCACACACTAAGAAAAAGAGACTCTTATCCGTTGATTCTTCGATGATATAATTTAGCACACTACTTTTAAACTGTTAATATTAAGAATTGAAATGTTCAATATAGAGATTCTTATGAATAACTAATAAAACATTGTACGGTAATGTTTAAGAGACGACATGTAATAATTCAATGGCCGAACCTCCCGAGTACAATGAACTTAGACATATCTGTAATTGTAGTCTTATCATGTAAGAAGTAAAAAGTATCTAATTATCAAGTATCCCATCTCGATTTTATCATTCTGTAAAAGTTTAATTCATGGTGGTATCTATGCCATGTCAGGTTTTTGGTAACTACAAATATTATAATCTGTTAGATTGTTACCTGCAAGCTTATTTGTTGTAAATTTATAGATTTATTGGATTCCATTTCTTAAAAGATAGTGGACAAATTTATTATACTATTAGATCAATCTATATTCTTCTGATCTTTTTATTATACAAATTAAAAAATAGTATACAATTTAATTAGGGAAATACATAATTCCATTGAATGAAAATATGTTCCCTTTATATAATATTGGATTGTTCATATCGTGATTACAAATCTCCAATACTAGCTTTGTAGAAATTATAAGTTTCTCAATTACACTTTCTCTTGTTTCTTTTTCTTGTCGATCTTTAAATGTTGAACATTATCAGATTTATCAGTCTTTATCTTATTATATTTCTAAAATATTTTATATTTTTCATGTAATTGTTTCACTTAGAAATTCCGACATTATTCGTATAAGGGAATGTCTTTTTATTTGACAGGAAGTTCATTCATTAATTAGAGATGTGATTCAAATTTGTGTTGCGTCTCCAAGGTCTTCATTCATATTTTAGTAATGAGTGAACTTGCAAGCGGGACTACCCTACTTCTATTTGTATACGTTTTTTTCCTCGGAAATGTCAAGTATTTGTGTCATTAATACAGATTGTTTCTAAGATTATCTTCCGGACTACTGCTAGTCAATACTCAACGGTTTTTACTTTTAAATAGTTTGTAGAATCCTATCAGTTTTATATTCATTTCACATAGTGATATATCTACGGTTAAAATTAATAAATTATCTTCACCTGAAAAATAAGCACACTTGAATCATTTTGTTAGGTCACTTCTATGTACTTCACTATTCACTTTCTTGTGGTTACAATGGTGTGAAAATAACGATGTCTTTAATTATATTTTTTGAACCAGAACTGTAGTCGATATTAATTTCGATATGGTAACCGGGGACTTCAAATGTAGAGCATTCTTTTTTTGACTTACTTAACCGAGCTACGCTAAAGCATTTAAAACTACAAAAAACTAATGTGTTATTATAACTTTGTGATATAGAAAGGCAATGAATGTCACTGTTTAAGAGTATCAGACATTTGAATGGTACTATTTATCCACCTTTCCGCCATGCTGTCATGGTAACAAATCTCATTAAACATGAAGATACATCCTAGTTTTGTTATTCTGACTTTAAAGACTACCTTCAATCAGTAACACGTTATCCCGATAAGGGCATCTTAATATTACAATCTCTTTCATCTGATAAAGATAACCGCTAGCAAAACTTTCCACTTTTATCACTTTTGTTTTTTTGTTTACAGGAGTTTCCGTTTCTGCTCTCCAGCAACTCTGACCAAAGTCAAAAAATTTAAACAAAAGTATAAAAGACGAAATAATTTTAAAATTTTCGTTAGGTTCCTAAAAGTTGAAAATTTATCTAAATTAAATAAGAATAGATTTATATATTTATATAATTAAAAAAATTCGACAACCCTTTGTAAACAATATTTGGAATGCGAATATTTATATGGTATTATTTTTTTGAAAAATATTGAAATGCAATGCTTGGAATAGAAGGTAAAGAATAAAAAAAAAAATGAATTGTGAAAATACTGTTATTATGATATTAATGCTGGTTTTTAAAATGCTTGCGAAAATGCTTTGTTATTATAGTTTTATTTGTTGATAGTTTATAGGTATTGTAAGTTCCATTTTTAATATTGATTTATATTTCTGATTGTTCAACTCTTACAATCGCAGATTTCTGTTTTAAACCTTCTTTTATCATGGTTAATTTTTCCATAAATTTACATTCTGGATAATTTGGAATATTACCAAGTTTTAAAACTTCAACTAATGGGTATGTAAAACTTTCATGAGATGGAGAAATATATGTAACTAATTTACCACCATCTGAAACAGCAAGTTTGTGATGATCTTTAAAATTAAATTGAAATGTACCATCACTTAATTCGAACATAACAAATGGTTTAAATCTTGTATATCTTCTTAAAAATACATCGTCTTTATGATATTCTTCTCTGCCAAATGTGGAAACACGACTTAAATTTGCCTTCATATAAGTTGCAAAAAAATCAACTACTTCCAAATATCTGTTTAATTCACGTGGCCTTTCTGATAATAAATAGTGACTTGCAATCCAACCTTCTTTATTATCATAACTAATATACCAAAACTCTTCAGCATCAGCTAATCTTAATACTGTACAACCGTTATTGAATAAGACACCAATATCTTCAGTTGATAATTGATATGAGAAACCATGTTTATTGGAATAATCAACCCATTTAGTAACAATCATTGGATGTTTAATCTTTGGTAATCTTGCTTGAGGTAAACCACCCATTTTCTTTTGTGCTTCAGCTTCTAATATACCATTTAATGTTAGATGACATTCACTAGCTAAAATTCTTAATGAAATTTCTGATTTGATTACATTTGTTGATGTCGGTACTAAATTCTTTTTGATTGATTCCTGTTGAGCTTTACGTATTCTTGTTTGTCTTGCTAATTCATTGAATCTTCTTTGTGTTTCGATATCAATAACTTCTCTATATTTACTTCTAGTACCATTTGGTGATAATGAGGATGGTAACACGGTAGTAATAGAATGGTATTTACTCATATCATCCTCAATCTCGTTGTTAATATTATTATTTTGAGCCATATTTTGTTTTCTCTCATTATAAGCAGTGTAATCTAATAAACCACACATATCCATACAATATCTGAAATTCATAATAGATTCAGCTTGATCAAGTTCATTTTCGTATGCTGGGATTGTAGTCATTACATCATCTCTTGTAGAAAATGGGAAACAATTTCTAAACCATAAATAATCCATAATTTCTTTAATTGATGGTCTCTCTAAAGGATCAATAGATAAAATATCTTGAATCAAAAGTTTAGCTTCACCTGAAATAGGTTTATCAGTTGGGAAACTAAAATCACGACATTTAATTCTTTCATAAATTGTATTGACGTCTCTAGATTGGAAAGGTGGTTTACCGATTAATAGAGCATACATCATAACACCAATAGACCAAATATCAACCTCATAAGAATGACCTGCATGTTTACCCATTAACACTTCTGGTGCAATATAATTTGGTGTACCACATATAGTATATTTACGTTCTCTATCGTTACCTAAAGTAGCAGCTAAACCAAAATCACCAACTTTTAAATTAAAATTTTTATCAAAGAAAATATTACCTAATTTAAGATCTCTATGAATGACTCTTCTTGAGTGCATATATTTAATTGCACCACAAATTTGTGTTGTAAAAAATCTAACTTCAGGTTCAGTTAAAACTTTTCTTTTCTTTAAAAGATCCATTAATGAACCATTTGGACATATTTCTAATAAAATATAGACGTTAACATCATCTTCGAAACAATCAATAAATTGAACAATATTTGGATGTCTCATTGATTTATGAATTTGAATTTCTGATAATAATTTCTTTCTTGTCTTTTCAGATTTAATTGAAATTTTAGCAACTGTCTTTGCTGCAAAAATTTTACCAGAATCATCTTTCATTTGGAAACAACGTGCAAAACCACCTTCACCTAAGGAGTGACCTCTATGATAATTTCTACCTCTTGTCTTAATTAATGATGGAGGTGTCTTACATAATGAAGATAATTTTTCCTTTTTTCTTTTCTGTGGAGGTTGTTGTTTCTGGTTGAAATTATTATCTACTCTTTTATTATTACTATTATGATAATTTTCTTTATTCTCTGATATTAAATTATTCTTTTTAATAGGCGTATGAATTGTCCTAGAGTTTAATTGTTTGTCATTAACTGTTTGTAAAGGAGCTAAAGACATGATTAACGATTACGTATGAATGTGAACTTTGAAAATTTTTGAAATTTTTGAAAAGATACTAGGAAAAAAAAAATATAACAAAAATTGCAATTAAATAATGAAAGTTATTATTATTTTATATGTAAATAAAATGTTTTTTCCTTGTTTGTAATATTGGAATTATATTTTGTGTCACTTTATTTTCTCTCTCTCTTTGAGATTTATTATGGTCAAAAAACGAAAATGGAAAAAGTGTCAAATGTAGCGGAAAGATTTCCTAGTTAATAATTCTCAATAAGGAAAAGGCAAAATAAAAAAATGATGAAAGGAAAGGATAACAGACAAAGAAAGATACAAATGAATATGTATGTGATCTTATTGGAATGTTAATGAAATGTTAATTTAGTTTTCTTTCTTTTTTCTTGCTATATGATTTTCTACTCAATTTTTGAATATAGCTCTATTTTATGTAAATGTGTAGGCAGATAAATCTAGATCGTCAGTTTAATTAAAAGAAAGTAAGTTAATGAAATAAGAATAAAATAAATATTACAAAAGAAGAACAAAAAAAGAGTTCTTTTTATTTAAAAAAAATGAAATAAAAATATGAAAGTTGGAAGGAGTCCCTATGTTAGGGACTATAACGTATAAAATTCAATTAAGTAAGAAAGGGGAAATATTCATGTTCTTTATATATATAATCTTGATATGAATTAGATCAAATGCATGAAAATTTTTCACAGAAATTGATGTATCACTGCATACTTTCTTTATTCTTCTCTGTGTCTAAAAATTTGAAAATCGCTTTGTTATTTTTTTACCTAAAACTGCAAGTTGATTGTTTACAAATCGGCCTAAACGGGTAAAACGTTGAAAAAAATTTCATTAAAAATAGAGAGACAGACAAATTTGTCTTATCGATAAACAGAGGAACAAATAGTACGTACGTAGAATCACAGGTTAGTTTCTTAGTGTTAGAAACATAGGTTTCAACTTGAGAAGGGACAGTGTAAAACCATCGAACTTTCTTCAACTTTTGTTCTTTCTGCAACGTAATAATGTATATGTTCTCAATTTATATTTACATCATGCAATATATTCTTTATTGATAATCTCTTTTTCCCCGAGAAGGGAGGCAAACTCCTTCAAAAATGAATCAATATTGTTTACTGTTTACATATTAACAATGTCGATTTATCGTTATACGTAAAGTTATATATCGTTCCCCTTGTTATTTACTCCAGATTGGTCTTTAGAAAACATGTTGTATAAATACCTAATCAGGATATGTTATTATCGATAAAACAATATGAATGTGTTTCTCCTTAAGTACGCAAGCATCATAGGATTTCTATGCGCATGTACAAGGAATATCCACGGATAATTGAATGATTGTCGTTCTTTTAAACTATAGCTATTCATAATCACACATGCATTTGCATATTATTGCCCTGCACATTACGTAAATTAATATATTCATAAATAAAAATGTGTAGTCATACCTACGTGGTATCCCACAAATTGGTTCATTAATGAGGGAAGACTATTTTCTTTTCTTAGTCGATATATTAATTGGTTTCTGTTCGCAGTTGATATTTATCAATTATAATCGAAAAGGGTAAAAGTATTTCACATAATTTATTTTTATACTGTTGAGATATAACAACCAATGCCAAGTAAGATTATCAAACTTGAATAACCATGCTATATGTCATAGCAATTCAGACATATGTACAAACGTCGAGCGGCTAATCCGTCATGTTAGATACCTTGGCAATATATCCCAAATAAGAATGATATAACGATAATAAAAAGAAAAAACATAAACAACACACTTCTAAAATTTGTCAAGTTGAATATCAGTACCCTTGTACTTGTGGATATATTTCATAATTACGAGAGTCTAATTTCACGAAACTAATCAGTAATCCCGATTTCTCTCTACCTGGTATATTTATTAGTTAGATAGTTTAAGAGAAGACTAGGACTATTGCCAACAGTTCCCAAAGTCTGTGAACCGTTTATGGCAGCTGTTTCCACTTTAAATGACACCCGTTTTAACCATATCCATATAATGGTAAGTCAACAACCTTCAACATATATACGTATATCTTACATCAACAAAACAAAACAAGATAATGAAAACCTCAGCTAACACTACAACTGCATATACATAGATACATGTAGCTATATGTACTTGACACCTTATAACCCTCTTAAATATACCAACAACCTATAACAACGACTGATTAATAAATTGTGAACCCTCTACTTCTCACCATTCTTGCTCTTTCGACGTACAACCAACAATTTTTCACGAACGGGTTGTCTCCTTGTATTCTTTACAAGATTATTGTTTGCAACGCGTGAATAGAATAGATTTACACTGAAAGAAAAGCGAAAAAAAAAAAAAGATTATGTAAAGAGTGAAAAATTTATTGCGATGAGTACAACATACCAACGAATAACTATCCGCAAGGGAAAGACATATATCAATATTTATATATTGGAATATATTCAATTTCATAAAGTTACAATTTGTATCAAGTTATATTGAATATTTCAGGTGCTTTTTTGTTTTTGGCTGTATATATATATATTTGAGAACGGTCTCGATTATCGGTATAGATATATAAATTTCGTGTTGTATATTAATTTTTAAGGAATTGGAATGACAAAAGCTGAAATGTCTTCTTCTTCTGATGAGAGTGTCCCTTTATCGGAATCTATTAAGAGGAAACATGAAAAGATCAATTATAATTTAGATTCAGATTATGATAGTGATGATGCATTATCAAAACAACCTAAAAAGAAGAAGAAGAGTAAAAAACATAAGAATAAAAAAATTAAAATTAAGGAAGAATCAGAAGAATCCGATGATGATGAAGCAATCTCTAAGAAATTAGAAAAGAAGAAGAAAAAAAAGAAGTCAAAAGACAAAACTGTGAAAAAGGAAACCAACTCTTCATCAAAGACAATCAAAAAAGAGGATTCTAAGAGTAACGTCAAAAAAGAAGAAGAAGAACAACAAGAAGAAGATGAGGATTCCAAAGAGGATTCTTATAAATGGTGGGAGGATGATAAGGCAAATGATGAAGGTTGGAAAAGTTTAGTTCATAACGGTGTTATGTTCCCACCTGATTATAAGCCATTACCATCTCACATCAAATTGTATTATGATAACCAACCTGTAGAATTACCTCCTGAAGCTGAAGAAGTTGCTGGTTTCTATGCTGCTTTGTTAGAGACTGATCATGGTAAAAATCCAGTATTTCAAAAAAATTTCTTTCATGACTTTCTACAAGTATTAAAAGAAAATAATGGTACATTAAATGGTATTGAAATTAAATCATTTGATAAATGTGATTTTTCAAAGATTCATGCTTATTTTGAATTATTAAAAGAGGAGAAAAAGAAAATGTCTGCCCAAGAAAGGAAACAACTTAGATTGGAAAGACAAAAGGAGGAAGAACCTTATAAATTTTGTGAACTTAATGGTAGAAGAGAACAAGTTGGTAACTTTAGAGTCGAACCTCCTGATTTATTTAGAGGTCGTGGTAAGCATCCAAAGACAGGTAAATTAAAACGTAGGGTACAACCTGAAGATATTGTTTTGAATCTAAGTAAAGATGCTCCAATTCCTGTACCTCCAGAAGGTCATAAATGGGGTGAAATTAGACATGATCCAACTGTTCAATGGTTAGCAATGTGGCGTGAAAACATTTTTGATTCATTTAAATATGTCAGATTAGCTGCAAACTCGTCGTTAAAGGGTCAAAGTGATTTGAAAAAATTCGAAAAGGCTCGTGAATTGAAAAAACATATTGATACTATCAGAAAAGATTATAGAAGAAATTTAAAGAGTAAAATTATGTTGGAAAGACAGAAAGCTGTTGCCATTTATCTTATTGATGTATTTGCGTTAAGAGCAGGTGGTGAGAAATCTGAGGATGAAGCAGATACTGTCGGTTGTTGTTCTTTAAGATATGAACATGTTACTTTACAACCACCAAATATTGTTGTTTTCGATTTCTTAGGTAAGGATTCTATTAGATTTTATCAAGAAGTTGAAGTCGATAAACAAGTATTTAAGGATTTAATTATTTTCAAAAGACCACCAAAACAACCAGGCCATCAATTATTTGATAGATTAGATCCATCGATTTTAAACAAATTTTTACAAAGTTATATGCCAGGTTTAACTGCAAAGGTATTCCGTACTTATAATGCTTCGAAGACAATGCAAGATCAATTAGATTTGATCCCAAATGAGGGTTCAGTAGCTGAGAAATTATTAAGATATAATGCTGCAAATAGAACCGTTGCCATCTTATGTAACCATCAAAGGTCTGTTACAAAAGGTCATGCACAATCTGTTCAAAAAGCTAATGCAAGAATTAAGGAACTAATATGGCAACGTATAAGGTTAAAGAAAGCGATTTTGCAATTAGACAAAAAGCAACGTAAGAAGAATCCAAAATATTTTTCAGAGATTGATGATCTAACCAAGGAAGATGAAATAGAGATCCATGAAAAGATAATTGAACGTGAAACTGAAAAGTATCATCGTAAATTTTTACGTGAAAATGATAAGAGAAAATTCGAAGATGAAGAATTATTAGAGGAGAAGGTTCTTAATGAATGGTTGGAAAAAGTTGAGACTTTAAAAAAGGAATTTAAAGAAGAATTAAAGACTGGTAAAGTTGAAATAAAACCAGCTTTGAACACTGTTGAAAAATTAGAGAAACAAATTGAAAGATTAGATCTAAGAATCGAAACCTCATCTATTCAATTGAAGGATAAACAAGAAAACTCAGAGGTTTCATTAGGTACATCGAAGATCAATTATATCGATCCAAGATTATCTGTTGTGTTTTGTAAGAAATTTGGCGTTCCAATTGAAAAGATCTTTACTAAATCCCTAAGAGAGAAGTTTACTTGGGCCATTGAGTCAGTAGACGAAAACTGGAGATTCTGAAAAGTTTAGAGTACCAACCAATATATAGTATAATCTAGTCATCACAAACCATAGTCATCACAAATATATAAAGAACAATAATAATAATAAAAAATGTATTTATTTGTTAATTGAAACACTATATGACATAAAACAAACAAACAAACAAGCCACATAAATTGAATACTGGGAAGGTGTTACCCTGACATATCACGTGAATGCCCCCATGTGCGGCTTTACTCTCATTGGCCCAGCCCTTGGACAAGGGGGGCCGAACTCTGGCGCATCTCCGATATCGGCGGCCGTGCACCTCGCCAAACCCGAGCAAGTTTTTTGTTTGCTTCGCTGAGAATCTATAAGCTTCTTTCTTTTGTCGGTGGCACTCGTAGTGGCAATTAATTGGTGATCCACATCCACGTTGCTCTCGAGATTGAGATTGAGATCGAGATTAGAAACTATATAAGGCATTGGGTTGGCAAAATATGTTTTTGATCCGCAAATTGTTTTATTTTTTGGAGTATACCAATCTATAACTGCAAAATAAGTTAACTCCAAGGTATATTCTCCATTGATTATCCACAGAGTTCTCAAATTTCCAAAGTTTTCTTCTTTCTTTTCCAACAAATAAATTCAATTTAAAGAAATATGGCTCGTTCAAGAGGTGGATCCAGACCCGCAGCTAGACGCCCAGCGGCTAGACCAAGTCCAACAAGAACTCAAAGTCGTTCAGCTTCTACTATGGCTGCTCCAGCAAGTTTTGGTGGCCAACCAGCAAGAGCTGCTCCATCTTCAACTTCTCAGGCTGCTACTCAAGCTCCTGTTTCAGCTCAAGCAGGTGCTCAACCTAGACAACCAGGTATGTTCGCCCAAATGGCTTCTACTGCCGCAGGTGTTGCTGTAGGTAGTGCAGTAGGTCATACTATCGGTGCAGGTTTAACAGGTATGTTCTCTGGCTCCGGTTCTGATAACGCTAGTGAACTAGCACCACTTGAACAAAATGGTCAGTTACAAGCTCAACAAAGTCAATTAACCCAAGATCAAGCTAAGGTGTGTGATATAGACGCTAGAAACTTTACTCGTTGTTTAGATGAAAATAACGGAAATTTCCAAGCTTGTGATTATTATTTACAACAATTAAAAGCTTGTCAGGAAGCTGCTCGTCAATACTAAATGTGAAGCAAGATTAAAGAAGTGGATTGGTTTTCTGTTAATGGGTATTTCCCATACAACCCCTCCTTATTCCATTGTACAATAATGCTTCAATATAAAATTGAAGATATTTCTTATTCGAGAGGAAATTCCAACTAACATTCCGAAATTCAAAAGTAACTAATATTCTAAAGATGTTTTCGTCATCTATTTTTGTCTATACCGACTTCCAATTTCTATATTGATATAAATTACATTACTATTAAATAACTCTTATATACATACATTTCTCAGTTCTTTCTGTGATAATACATACCTACCGTAAATAGTGATTTTCCGGACGTCGCCCGACTGAAAAATTTCTGCCAGTGAATTCCAGCGGTGTTTTGACTTTTAAAGATGAATTATCTCTGAACCAAACAAGATGGCAGTTGAATGAATAACAGGGGCTACTAATCAAGGAAAAGTGCTGATATCTATTTTGTAACATTAGAAAATCACAACTACAATAGTAATAAGTCCAAGCATATACTGTATAGAGATAATTTTAATCAAATACATCTATCTATCTATACATATTTATCCTTAGTGTCTGTTCCTCAATCGTGTACATATTAATAAAGAAACCAAGAAGAGAAACACAATGTCTACACCTTCTTCAAATACTGTGCCTCCTAGTGAAACACCAGATACTGAAAATACAAATAGCAACAGTACGAGTGTTGTAACAGAAACAGCTTCTCCAAGTGTAGATATTAATAATAATGAACCAACAATAAACAATGACGGGATATATGATAATAGCACGAAAAAGAGAGAAGCAGAAAATGATAATAACGATACAACCTCTAACAAGAAGGTGAAATTAGAAATCGCAAGTGAACCGACAACGAAGATAGAGACTTTAATCAAGAAACCCAATACGTTAGCACTACCTAAGGGAGACGACAAGAAGAAAACCAAGGGGAAAAATAGTACGAAAAAGGAATCATCAGGGAGTTCATCTAATGCACAACAGAAAGTGGATCCAAATAAAATGTCAGATGTTTTATTTTCTGCTGGGGTTGATATTAGAGAAGAAGAAGCATTATTACATTCATCTATTACAACGTCAAAGAATGCACAATCACAAAATGCTGCAGTGGCAAAACTTTTGAAAAATCCTCCTTTCTTACATCCTGATCAAGTTTCAAAGATGATGAAAAAGGTTTTGGTTAATCAAAATTGTAAAAATGTTAATGAAATGATTAAAAATAATGATATTTTAAATATGATGTCAACTGCTTGTGAAACTTATATGAGAGACATCTTAACAAATGCCATAGTGATATCGCGTCATCGTAGGAAAGCTGTTAAGATTAATTCAGGAAGAAGAAGTGAAGTCGCCATAGCATTAAAAGCTATTGCACAACAACAAAAGAAAGATGAGGAAAGGCGTGTTAAGAAAAGAATTGCATTAGGTTTAGAAAAAGAAGATTATGAAAATAAAATTGATTCAGAGGAGACTTTACATCATGCTTCCAATGTTACCGCTGGGTTAAGAGCAGGTTCTAAAAAACAGTACGGATGGTTAACAAGTTCAGTTGGGAAACCTACTAATACAGGTGTTAAATCCACGGGACGTGTTGCATCAGATATTGCAGCAAGAGGTGATAGTGGGTTGAAATATAGGGAAGCAAGAGAAGAACCGGGCATTGTTATGAGAGATCTATTGAACGCATTAGAAAATAGAAGAATGGGTGTTCATAATGTCATATCAAAGGGTTATGCAAGAATAAGAGATTAAATAAACTTATATATATACGTTGACTATGTACACACGCAATGAAAGAAGGAAAAGAAACACTAGCAGCATTACAACAATAGAATATTATACATATAATGTGTAATTTCAGGAAATGAAAATGTTTATATAAAATAGATATTGGTATTCATTAATTTTGTATATTTATTTAATATAAAACGAAATAATTATTTGAAAATGTTGTATGATTTAAAGAACTTTGTATATCTGAGAGATCCAGACTTTGGAAATGCAAAAAATATAACATAAGCAGAATCATCCATTATTAAAATTATAAGAAGTTCATAATAGCAGAAATTAAAGAGAATAGACCAATGTTTTGAGCATTCAATACATTGGCAGCATTCTTAGACTTAGAAGATTTAGTCTTCGAGGTCTTAGTGGATGTAGCGGAACCGGATGAAGAGGAACCTTCAGTGGCGGAGCCCGAAATGGATGCATCACTAGTGGCAGCAGCGGCGACAGAAGCAATGTCAGTTGTGGAAGCCTTAGCATCAGAACCATTAACTTGAGCGCTAGCGATGGTACCGTTCCAACAGTAGTTGGTGAAACATTGTTCACATTCTGATGGTAAAGTAGCATTCAAAGATTGTTGCTTACGTCTTAAGATGGCACAACCAATACAACCTAAGTAATCGCTATCATCGGTTAAGTTACCTCTGGTGGCTGATTCGAAACCATTTTGAATAACACCGATTCTCTCCTTAGTAGAGTAAGATAATTTGAAAGTACTTTGATTACCTTGATAAGAATGTAAAGAATTTGGAATGTAAACAATTAAAGGTGGAATATATTCTAAATCGGTTAAATTTTGAGCATCACAACCGAAGAAAGTTGGTTTCGTGTTTAAACCTAAGTTAATAAAAGTATTTTCATCTGGAACATATGGGAAAGCCATACCTTGACCTTGTAGACCGAATTGTCTTTGGTAAGTAGAAACCAAAGAGGTACCATCTGGCCATGAAGAATTAGTATCAGCGGAGTTATCTAATGCAAAGATGACATCTAATTCTCTTTGTTTTTGAATTAATGGAACTAATGGAATATTTTCTAAATCTTCACCACCATCGACTAAGAATAAGTATTCAGATTCTGCAATACTTTGAGAGTAATTTGAAGCAATGGTATCAGCGTCTCTAAATGGATTTGGAGCGTAGATAGCAATATCATTGTAATCATCAGATAAATCATTTAAGAAATGTTTAGCTAAGTTTTGAATAAAAGTACGTAAACTTGTTGTATTCAATTGTAGCAAAAATTGATTGAACAAAGTTGAAGAAGTACCCATAACAAAACCAGTATTATCGAACCCAGCAATACATCTACCTTGGTTAATTGGATTACCGTTGGTAACATTAGTACCTAGATATTTAACATCAGTGAAACTGTTTAAAGTTGGATCCCAAGAACCCATTTCGAATGGGTTAAATTCGAAAACGGTAGCATTTAAATTGATAACAGAAGTACCTGGATATCTACCATCTGCGACAGAGATTGGGAATGGCATTTCACCGTTCATGAAGACATCGGCTTCTCTTAGAGTAGACCAAGTGTAACCGACACCACCTCTGTATAAAGATGGGAAGAAATTGTAAGCTAAAGCACGACCCCAAACATCTGCTAAAGAAATGTTGAAACCTGCATCTTGTTTAGCTTGAACTGCATCTGAGATGTGATCCCATCTGGAACCAGTCTTGAAGATATTGATACCACCTGGCGTAACGATAGAATGGTCCAGATCCCAAATTTGAGTATCTGAATCATTATAGAACCCATTCAAGATATCTTGAACAGAGGTCCAATTATTCCAAGCTAAAGTACCTGTTAACCAGTTACCACCAGAAAGACCTGCTAAATAAGTAGAACCTTGTAATAGACCACCTAAACCATGTTCGTTAGCACCGTCAGTTCTATTATCCATTGCAGCGATCATACCTGCACCACTTAACATGGCACGGTAACCACCACCTGAAGCGGCGATACCAATCTTTGGAGCAGATGAAGAATTGGAGAAGATTCTTCTAGTTAAATCATCAGCACCTGAAATATTGGTCATTGCTCTTTCAACGAAAGATAATAATGCTTCAGCAGCAATTGGATCACGTTTTTGTAACCAAGAGGTTTCATTATCAGATAAAGTCTTTGAAGCTTGTCTAATTAATTTAATATCATCTGCACAAGTGACGTTACCTGGTACATAACTATTAGTTGGTGACCAAGCGTCTGCACCGACAGCTGATAAAGCAGCAGCAAGTACTAAATGTTTGACTTGCATAATAATATTTCTATTTCTTTTTCTTTTGTTTTGTTTTCTAAAGAAACAGAATATTAAACGATAGTAATAGTATTTGTCAATGAATGTAACTAATTCCTAGAACCAATGTAGGAAAAAAAAAGTATATATAAAAATAAATCTAGCAAAAGCTGTGTTAATATATATATATAACTATTTTATGCTAATTATAGCAATGTACGAGTAATAAACAGAAACTATTTCAAACGAAAGATAAATAAGAAAAAAAACTTTTGAGGCTTATAAAAGGTTTCAAACAATGGCGTTTCTTATTTAATTGCCATATATATATATTATATGTACATATCCTATATTGATTTTCCCATTAGAAAAAAAACAGGGATTAATTGATGCTTACGTATTGCTGGAAAGTGAAATTCTTCAGTCAATTTCCTGAAAGGGTTTATCTGTGCATAGTCGTACAAAGCGGTTCCCCCTTTGGCGCAGCAGAAATTTCAGATGGGAAACATTTTCGGAAGAATTACGTCCCGATAGAAGGACAAAGAGACCGAGACCGAGAGGGGGGGAGTCGCGGTTACTATTGTTTAGAAGGTTGAAAGGGAGACAAACCCTAGAAGTTTGGCGGCTAGAGTCTGGGTATATACCATAGTGATCAGACAAGAGTATGGGGATGGTAATGTGAATTAGCATACCAGCGTTAAACAAACATATTGTATGTAGCAAGACTAGTCACATGTTACGATAAGTCATCAATTGTTTGATACTGTACTGATTTACTTGTTATTGTTGAGACTCATAGCTTGGCAAAATCTTGTAATTAGGATTGTTCATCTTTTACACATATAACAACATATAACAGACTCGGAAAAGTATCCATAACCTAATTTACTCAGAAAATAAACTTGAAATATCTTAACTCTGCCGCTATATAGACCTTAGTACGTATATTTACAAACTCCATACATGGTCACAACACAGGATGACCTGGATCTCTTTCTCAGGATCTACACTGTTCCTGTAGCACAAGGTGCGGGAAATATCAAATTTTGAGAAAATTGTCTCGCACTAAAACAGCAACACGGCAGAACGAGGCCATACCCGAGCTGTCCTCGGAAGGCGATGCACACCACCAACAAGACCCAATGAGCTGGCCGGCGGGAAGAACAGACAGTAGGCGCAATAAAATGACGATATTGCTGTTCCGTTTTGGGAGGAAAGCGCCCACCGCTAAAATAATTAACTAATCATTCAATTTTGTAGTAAACGCGTCAAAAAACTGAACAGAGGGACACCACCGAAATATTATGTCAAATGTTATCCGAGATCTCATATTTATTACCAACAAGGTAGTTAATCATTTATAAGCAGAGTCTCTCTTCCCTGCGAATTTCTGTTTCCATATATTCTGTGTTCGAGACTCACTTTTTTTTCTTCATTCTAATCTTTCTTCCATCAGACGTAATTGTCTACGGATGAAGCGGTCAGGGAATTCGAATTGATATTGTATACCATCCGTTGCGTTATTCCGATTTAGACATTCTTTCAAACACCTTTCGGTACTGTTGATAGATGAGGTAATGTCATTTCTATGAATACTCTTATTTATAGAGCCACCATTCTCAGATCCCATAGAATATCTCTGTGTTAAATAATCTGTCTTAACTAAATGGCACATAGCTTGAATAAACCAAATCTCACTTTCTTCCATATATGTCGGAATAATCAAAATATCATCGATTCTTTCAATAAGTGATTGTAATAATGAGATTTGATTCATATCATCAAAGTCTTCATATGAATCATTATCATGATTCTCTAAAGCTTGTTTAGTAGCAAAATGTAAGGATTTCCATAAGAATGTAGTTACATATCTTGCTGTATGATCTTTAGAACCACTACGGAATACAGGTGCCAATTTATGATTAATCCCCTCAATATATTTAGCTCTTGATGAATAAACTTTTGTCATCCATTCTAAAAATTCTAATACCATCGGTTGATTTGGTTTCTCAGAAGGATAATTTGCATGAGACATAATTTCAACTCCAAGATTCCATATAGATCTAATATCAATTAATGGAATACGAATCATTCTTGAAAAGATCCTATATGCTGTATTCCATTTCTTTCTAATAATATTCAAATGTAATAATTCAGTCAATGTTTGTATCACTTTCAAATCAATATTATGTATTGTTGTTGTCGCATTCTTTGATGATTCAATGATTTCATACCCATCTATCCTATTTTGAAATCGTTCAACTAATTTACGATGTGTATATTGTAAATGTTGAATCTTACGTTTACCATATTCTTCAATATCCTCAATATCTCGATACGACATAGTACCTGTTCGTAACGCTGTTCTTTTACGTTTCTTATTATTCATTCTCCATATTTCATAACTATTCTGTGGCTTTTCATACCTTTTATAATATTGTCTTTCTTCATGATTATGTCTATGCTCCTCATCATCTTCAACGCCATCTTCATCTTGTTGTATTTCATTAGTTTCTACATTTTCCTTTTGATACTTTTGATGTTGTTTATGTGATTGATTGAAATACCTATATCTAAGTTTCCTTTCAGCTAAGTAAGTCTTACCACTCTCATCTCCATCAACAACAGGTATCTCAAACATGTTTATCTAATAGTACCTACAGATATGCTATATAGATCAGATAATTGATACACTTTCTTTTATATATATAATTTTATCAAGAGTCATCGCAAATAAATCAACAAGCTCATCTCGTTTCGCTATCAGCTGAAAATTTTTTTTCTATTTACCCATTTTTTCAATTTTCTTGATCCGTAGTCCGAGATGCCCTGCGAGAAATGGAAGCAGCATAGAAAGTAATGTAATGTGTCACAATTTATATTAATGACAGTGACATAATTTCTTACAATCGAATATCTAATTTTTTTTTTTTAACTCTAATATTAAGTAAGTGCTACGTAATATTCCAACATGTTTTCTCTTTTGTTCAGGAGTAGTTCCTTATTTAGAGACTCTAACACATTGATATATGATATAAACCTATAGTTCGCTATTATGGAATAACAACGTCAATGTCCCATAACAACAGTTACTTAAATTGCTTGAAACTCTAGAAAATCGACATAATTCAGAAAAAAAAAGCTAGAAATTCTACTGTTTATCCAATGAATCGAACCCACGATATCACCAAAATAAAAAATTTAAAAAATCTCCGCGACGGGGAATTGAACCCCGATCTGGCACGCGACAAGCGCCCATTCTGACCATTAAACTATCACGGATTTTTAGAAGAAAGATAGCACTCACACTGGGGGTCGAACCCAGAATCTTCTGATTAGAAGTCAGACGCGTTGCCATTACGCCATGCGAGCTATATTTCTTGAAAAGATGTAACGACTCTTGTGTTTATCGTGATTAGGGTTTGAATGTATTCTTAGGTTATTCAAACTGAGTCGCTCTTGAGATGTCTTTCTGAACGAACTAGTAAGGTTGATTATTCCTTGTTCCAAATAAGGAGGGTAAGAAGAGACTGTATCTTGTTTATGCTATATTAATTCTAGGTTCTAAGATTCTCACTTGCGTAGATGTCTTTGATAGCTAGTTATAGTTAAACGAAGATGTTAATCCTTTTGTGTCTTAAATAATTCTTAGTTATGCTTAATAGATTAAGTTAACGTTGATTATCGATTGATCTTCTAAATAAGTCTTAGTTCTTTTGTTTAACCTTAGTTAGTTCTTAATTAACCTTGGTTATCCTTAGTTGGTTCTTTCTTCTGAAAGATAACAGGGAATAAACAAACTTAAAAGCTTGTATTATTCTTATATAGAAAATGTAGAGAATTTCTGAATACAGAATGTTCTCCAATCCTTCGAGGTATATTCATTGGAATACGTTCGAATGAGGAATGTCTTCTTCTTTGTCATTACTGTCCAGTATGGACAAACTCCCGTAGCCCTGTTAGCTATGCCAGCTTGTGCAGGTTGTGCTACTCATCGTCCCATGTCACCGAATGCGTAAGCTTCGTCTCATTGGTCCGGGTGTTCGGATTTAATATTTATATCCCAGGCAGTTACCTATGTGATTTCCTTAAAGTGCACGGTGGAGTGTCACATGTCCCATCCTGCAGGTCGATTTACTGTTCTACGGCTGTTTCTGGGTGATATGCTCCTGACGTTCCTAATTGCTGAGGAGACGGTTTAAAGTGATGGAATAAAGTGTCACACTATGCCATTTGAGGTTAGTGAATCTTATCCATGTCCTAGTTCTCGTAGAGATGCTATTTTGATTGAGTAATTATCATATGGAGAATTTGTGTCACCGAAAGGTCATTTTTTGATTACCAGAAAAGGCCATCTTGGTTACAAAAGATTATCGAAAGTTTCATTATTTGATAGTGTTAAAATCTGTGGCTTTTCTACGGGTGTTTCTCAGCAATGAATATCGAAGATATGATTACTACTTCCTAAAACATTTTGAACAGGAGTAATAAAGCGATACATGTTGTAATTAATGCTAAGTTGCAATACTTACATTTTAATATACAGTAGATAAGTTACTGAATGGTATTTAACTTACTACTTCCACTTTAGGAATTAACTTCCTAAATAGGCACTATTGTCCGCTTTAGGATATAAAGCGGATAACAAATTTTTCTAAGAAAAATTTCATGTCATCGAGAAAAACTAATTGTTATATAAAAAGTACTCGATGACTTATGTATACTAAATAATAGAGTTTATACTTACTTTGTACATTATATAGAAAGACTCTAACCGAAATATTTTATATTAATTGATATTTATAAAATATGTCTTCAAGTTCCATTAACCATATGTTTGGAAATTTCTCTTTAGTAAACCTGCGTCAACAATACACATTGTAGAACAAAAGAAGTATGTATTACATGCGGCAAAAATTTGGTTTGTCAAAGAACAGTAAAGTAATGGTTTACCAGACCACATACTAAAGCTTATTCTTGGTTTTATGACGAGATGATTGACGGAAATGTGACTACTAAGGAATATACGACATCTCGGACGACAGAAATCCCAAAACAAGGAATATAATGTCGATCTTATAATAAATTATAAGAATCCCAGTGTCATTATATTAACTGTAAGAACAAGATCTAGATTATTAAAGTACATTGAATCATAGTAGAACAAATATAAATGAATAAGATAACAAGGGATGAAAAATAATATTTCTATATATAAAGAACTAATGAACTGAAACTAGAAGTCAGTTCGATAGTTCGTAATACAATTTATAATTATTATATATTTTATATAATAAAAGAACAAGTAACAAAATATCTATTTTGCTTTATATAAACTTTAAAACCATTACTTAACTTTAAACCAATGTCAAAACCAATTCACGAACTATCCAACGCTACTTCTAAGCATTCAGCTTAATGATATTGGTTCAAAATAAATCAGATACTTCATAGGTTTACATAACGTTGACGAAATATTTCCCGTGATACACGACATGACCCCATATAACGTGAGTATTTATATGAAACGTTTCACAGAATTAGAGAGAAAGTAAATATCCATTTCCTAAAAATTGTCTAATTCACTTCTACACCTCTTTCTTTTGTAAAACCGGAGAAGGGTAATCTTGGAACTATACGATACCTAATTTTAAATTAAATTAGTTAATGTACTAATTAGCATGTTTAATTATTTTGTACTATTCATCATTTCACTTCTCTGAACTCTTTCATAAGAGCGGAATGAGTAATACCAAGACTGCAGGACACATATTCTTCAGAGTCTGTATTTAATATACAATTTTTCATTGTCAACTGTTCCAGATTCTCAATACTTTTTTATTTTTATTACAAATTCTCCAAGGAATGACTTAGACATGTATACGTATGTGTGGTGTTACAAAATGAAAATTGACAAGCTACGAGAAGAGAAAATATTTCATGAGATGACATTTGTAACGAAAAACACTTCATAATTATATGAATTGATATGAATACACAGGGTAGATGGCGATTTCTAAGGGTTAAAGTAAAAATAATTGTATTAGATTCTTTAATGTATCAAAGATTGTACAGAAAGTTTTATCTTTTATACTGTACGCGCAGCTATCTTGTGAGCTTTGCTGATTTATTTATATGCTCTGGATAAATGAGTTGTTGACCAATTGTATAATTGTCATTGTACAGTTTAAGAAATACTTTAATAAATTATATTGACGTAGAATCGATGTATACTCTTCTGATCTTTTTATTATAGAAATTAAAGTTACATAGAAAAAACGCATCGTACAAATGAAATATATATGTATTGAAAGAAACTTTCCCTCTATATATTTGTTGGATTGATATTTCGTGACTACGAACTACCAATGCTTCAGCATGTAAATGCTTTTGTCCGCTCATGTCGGTACATATCTTCTTCTTCTTTGTCTTGCTGACATATCAGTAAAGTTAACCTCAATTATTATCACACTATTTGTCGCAGTTTTATTTTCATTCCTTTACTCAATACTATGTGTGGCTCTATATATGTGTTTTATCATTTCTGGCATCTGAATACTATCCAACTAAGGCATAAATTGAGCAATATGAAGACTGTTTATAATTAGATAAATTACTTGCTGTAGTTTAGGAAACAAATAGCCAAAATCTTCACATCTAACTATTATCAACATTCTGCATTGTCTACAGCTATGTAGAATCCATAATTGAAATTCATCTTAGTCTGTCTTTAGTATTCACTATTTGTAGTAATCTTTTAGCGCTGAAGTATTGTGTAGCAAATATTCGATAATCTTTCAGTATCTCCCGTTGGTGTGTCTTTTAAAAAAAACGAAGTGTAGCAATTAACACTTTAATGATGCAATATTTCTGATAATATATTTAGTTGTGTGATATTATCTTGTATGAAAATCTGGGTAACCTGAAGACCAACCATTAACTACTTGTCTTATAGAATCCAAAGTTCTCGGATCGAATGCGGATCCGACTATAATATTATTATCATTATTATCCTTATTGATTCGAGTATTGTTATTATTGTTTTGAATGGAACTATTATTATTATCGGTTAAATTATCACTATCACCAATGATTCCATTTGTATCATCATCATCGTTATCACTTACATTACCACTCATATGTCCCTGACTATTTGTAGCGATAGTGTTATTATTGTGGTTATTATCTCTATCTCTACTATTATTATTGTTATTTGATGTATCTATGATATTATCTAATGGACCTTGAGCGGAGACTAATTTATTAAATATGATGTTTCCATTAGATTCAATTGATAAATTCATTGGATTGAATATTTCCCATTGTTCATCATCACAGAAATAATCCCAATATTTGTCGGACACTTGTAAATTCGTTATCGTAGGTTCATGATCATTATATTTATCATCATTTGTATCTTGATTAGAAATAATTTGATCCGGTGTTGGTAATATTCCATCATCTATCCATTCATGATATAAGATATTATGAGATTGGGAAAGATGCTGATATTGTACATATGAATCCCTACAGTTACTATAATTTGACATTTCTGTTCAATTGCTTGTATATTTATTGATTATTGTCCCTGATTTACAATTATGAAATCTGATTCATTTATGTATCTTTATGTGTTTATGTAATTCATGATGATATCTCTCTCTATTTTCTGGACTTTGGTTCTGCCGTGTTTTTTCTCGCAAAGAAGGGATCGAACCCCCCACTGCAAAGCCCGCACCAGCATAAAAAAGGAGATTTACTGAAATTTCTCAACATATAAAAGGGATGAGTAGAGGTATAGAGATAAAGATAGGTTGGTAACAGCTATATATTTCCAAGAGCATATATACATATACAAGCACACAGCATCAAATAAGCGAGATGAATCCAATAACAATATACTACAATATCATCATTCTATTATTCAGCATGGTAACGGTATGTGTAACAGGTAAGAATATAGTCAGTATGGACATTATTACAGACAGCAGCGGGAAACTTCACCGTCGCCTAATCGTTCCAACAGCAACACAGGGCAACCACTGCCATGGTGTATCCAAATCGTATGGTCCACTAATATACCCATCTGTTGTTGGTAACGTATTGCCATCGCAGTGTACGCTAATCTCTGATGAAAAGCCGTGATCACGTGCCCGCGGAGCGCCAAAAAAGAAAAAGAAAAAAACGACGCGTCCACAAAAAAGTGAAAAAAGCACACAAACACAGAAACACCCGCACAAACGTCTACATATCCTGTCTATTTCCGCGGATTTAAGACGCCGACGACCGCTTGCTTTTTTCTTCCGTTGTTTCTGCGGCAGTTTCTCTGCATAGCGGTCCCCAAGATGCAGCAGCCCGACTGCGTCAGAACGCGCCGTAGAAGGGGGCCTCGTCGGAGAAAACCCTGGAGGGTAAAATGGGGACGCTACGCTGTCGTCTCCGCAGATTCCCAGAATAGGAAACAGCATATAATTGTTATCCAAATTTCGCATAAACCCAAGAGAAAAATTTCTTTTGATCACGCCAGCGATATACCAATAAATATATACATATATATATATATATATAATAATTTATTTTACTTATTTAGTTATAGTTTCCCCTTTTGCCAAGACTTCTTATCCGAAGTAAGAAAGAGAATACAGATATACTCACTAGTTTATATATTTGCGATGAATTCGGATTTATCTCTAGTTTCCGCAACTTATTCAAGAGCATTATTAACTAAAGAAGGTATTGTAGTTAAGACTCAAGGTCCCGTAACAGATGCCTATGATAATAATTCAAATAATGGGAAAAATACATTTTCATTCATTACAGGATGTTTCACATGCTTAGATACAGATATCGAATGTGATCCAAGTTCTGTCGGTTTATTACCTAATAATACATTGATCCCATTTAGAAGAATATTAAATGCAAAATCTCTATCCAAAAGGACTCAAAACAATGGTAGTAGTAGTAGTAGTTGTAATAGTAATAGTAGTGATAATGTTGGACAATCAAATGGACATGATAATAGTATGGACAACCCAGATAAGAAGATTAATACTTTTGATTTAGATAATGAGGATACTCGTGATTGTTTAATCGAATTAACTTTTGTTGTACCTAGTGGTAATGATATCGTACCAAAAAAATTAAATTTATCAATTGAATATGTACCTACTGTTACAACTACAGGTCCTACAAGAGAAAACTCATCATCTTCAGAAGACGATCGAGAGTTGACTTCGTTAGATGATACAGAAAATATTGTAGAGACTATCTTACAACGTAGTTTCGAAGGTATTAAAAGACATAAATCAATTTTAGTCGTAATTAATCCATATGGTGGTAAAGGGAAAGCAAGAAAATTGTACGAGACTAAATGTCATCCAATCCTGGCTTCAACAGAATGTAAAATCGATATCGCTTATACAAAATATGCTAAACATGCAATGGATATCGCTAAAGAAATCGATCTAGAGAAATATGATACTATTGCTTGTGCTTCAGGTGATGGGATCCCCTATGAAATCATTAATGGTCTTTATCAACGACCGGATCACGTCGCTGCATTTAATAAATTAACCGTGACACAATTGCCTTGTGGATCAGGTAACGCAATGAGTATATCCTGTCATTGGACCAATAATCCAAGTTACGCAGCTTTATGTTTAGTTAAATCAAATGAAGCACGTATTGATATGATGTGTTGTTCACAGGAATCTTACGTAAATGAATCACCAAGATTATCCTTCTTAAGTCAAACATATGGTGTCATCGCAGAATCAGATATCAATACAGAATTTATTAGATGGATGGGTCCATCCAGATTCGAATTAGGTGTAGCTGTAACTGTCTTACAGGGTAGAAAATATCCATGTGATCTATATGTCAAATACGCAGTTAAGGATAAAAAAGATATTCAAATACATTATATTGAACATAAAAATAAAACTACTTTATTATTTGATCGTGAAGTCACTACACCAGAAGAACGTAACGCAAAATTAGCAACAAATAATGATCTAACAGAAGATGATTTTAAATTGAAATATAATTTAAATGATGATATTCCACAGGATTGGGAAAGATTAAATCCAGATATTTCAAATAATTTACAAATTTTTTATACAGGGAAGATGCCTTACATGGCTGCAGATACTAAATTTTTCCCAGCGGCTTTACCATCTGATGGTAGCTTCGATATGGTAATAACAGATTCAAGAACACCTCTAACGAAAATTACTCCAATATTATTATCATTAGATAAAGGTACACATATATTGGAACCTGAAGTGATACATGCAAAAATTTTAGCTTATAGATTAGTACCAAGGGTTCAAGAAGGTTTATTCTCTGTGGATGGTGAAAAATTCCCATTGGAAACAATGCAAGTAGAAATTTTACCAAGATTAGTGAAGACTTTATTAGTTAATGGTTCATACATTGATAGTGAATTCGATACAATGGTATAATTAGTCTTGTTATCCAAATTCATCAATTATCTCATATATACACACATACATACACACATACATACTTAGACATACGCTATTCATGATATAGATAAACATTTTAATGATTCCAATGTCTACGTGAAATGGTTTGTTTAAATCTCCTCTTGAAACGTCGTGTATAATTGCGTAAATGACCACGATGGCGTCGACGCAGACGTCTACATTTTGAACCTATCGATGCAATAGAATGATTCGAATCATCGTTACAACTATGTTTGAATCGTGTCTTTAAATAATGAACTAGGTACCGTCTACGACTATATTCAATCCTAAGTGGTAACTCGGGAGTTCCAATACTTGGAGTAATAGAAAAGGAATAATCACATATTGGTTTACCGATGTTGACTTCCGAGGAACCTCTAAAGAAGTCACTATTATTTTGTAAATAATCCTCGTTAGTATTATAGTAATTCCCAGTTTCACAATGTTCAATGTATGGCTTATTACTTTGTTCACTGGGATAGTTGAAATTAGGTACCTTTTGTTGAGAAGAATTCAATGATCCGTTTGAATTAGGAGCACTTTTCTCATTAGTTTTGATTTCCTTAATGTGTGACTTCAAATTTAATATGTTGTCCAATAGTAATGGTAGTTGATCATTTCGGATATTGATTGTATCCTGTTTCCTCTCTGTGATAAGAGGACTACCATCGTAAATTGACTTCGAACATATTTCAGATTTCTTTAAAGGTTTAGTATGTTTAATATCTGGAAGAAAATGGTCTAACGATAATCCTGTGGTTATATTTTCATCATGATAGTCACAAGAATTAAAATAATCATTGTGGAAGTGTTTAGAATCAAGGCCTCTGCTTGTCAAATTTCGATTTGTATTTGTGACACATTGAGAATTACCGTCATTAAACATTTTAAAATAATCAGTGGTTCTAGTTCCAGGCTTCATTGAATCGTGCTTTCTTATTATTCGCAAACATCATTTTCACTAGCTGTGTCTCAAAAGATATACGCTGTTTTTATATACTTTTTTTTATTCTTACTTTATTGTGACGCCTGACACTAAATACTACCACTTGAAAAAAAAAAAAAAAATACTATTTATACACAGTATAATTATGTACCATTAAACTTACAAAGTAATCTATTTAGATGTATTGTCCTTTAAACTGACAATTCTATTCAAGATAATCTTATCATCACTACTTTCTTTATCCATAGTGAAATAACCAACTCTCATACCTTGGAATCTAAATGTTTCCTTAGTAGTATTATCTTCTTCAACGTACAATTCAGATTCCTTAACTGAATCAACTATCAATGGTTCAGATTTAATGACTTCATGGTAATTGTGTTCAATGACAGCACCCTTGTATACAACTTCACTATCCGGATTAATATCCTTTAGGAAGCCACCTTCATGGGCAGATGGGTTTTCAGAGTTAAATAGTTGGTTATAAACTCTTGTTTCATCAATTCTAACTGGAGATTGGTATTTCTCAGAGATTGGAACCCATTGGATATAAGTCTTTGGTTTCTTAGCCTTTTCACCTTCTTTTAATGGTTCGTTGTTATATGAAACATATAATTTTGTAATCTTACCAGTGGCATCCTTTTCTAATTTCTTAAAGGAAACAGTATGTGGTACTTTAACTAAACCAACTGCTTGTTCTGGAGTTAATCTAAAGAATTCAGAATCAGTAGAATCCTCAGAGAAATCAGATCTATCGATGTAGAATCTTTTAGTGAATGGAACAGATCTGTCACCGAATTTTGGAGTACCTGCTCTGTATGGGATAGATACAACTTCTTCGAAATCATCGGCAACATTTTCAACAATAACTTCTATTGGATCTAATACAAACATTAATCTTGGTGTAGTATCTTCTAGATATTTTCTAACAGCATTTTCAAATCTAGCGACTTGAATATTAGTAGTACTCGTAGTAACACCTAAAGTGTTAATGAAATTTAGGATAGCACCTGGTGGGACACCACGTCTACGGATACCTTCAAGGGTAAACAATCTTGGATCGTCCCAACCTCTAACGAATTTCTCATCGACTAATTTAGCAATCTTTCTCTTGGATAAGATGGTACCGGTGATGTTCAAACGACCATATTCTCTTTGAGCTGGTCTATAGACATGAACTTGGTCACATAACCATTCATAACTTTCTCTTGACAAATAGAATTCGGTTGTACATAAAGAATGTGTAATATTTTCAAAGGAATCGACCAAACAGTGAGTGAAATCATAAGTTGGGTAAATCTTCCATTTGGTACCAGTTCTTGGATGTGGAGCATTCAATACTCTATAAGCGACTAAATCCCACATTTGTGGATTTGGTGACTCTAGATCCATCTTCATTCTTAAAGTAGCTTCACCAGGTTGATAATGACCATCTCTCATCTTTCTAAATTCTTCCAAGTTTTGTTCAATGGTATTACTACGGTGTTTACAAGCAGATCTTTCACCACCTGGGGTACCGTCCTCTTTAACACCACGACATTTCTTAACTTCTTGGGCGGTACAATGACAAACGTAACCCTTATCGTTGTTGATCAAGACTTCGGCTAAACTGTATAATTCATCGAAATAATCACTGGAGTATGTAATTTTCCATGGGGAGAAACCTAACCAGGCGACCATTCTCTTGATGGATTCGAAATATTCTGGAGCTTCAGCTTCTGGATTGGTGTCATCAAATCTTAGGTAACAGACACCGTCATAATGTTTTGCGTAACCAAAATTGACCATAATAGCCTTTGAGTGACCAATGTGTAAATAACCGTTTGGTTCAGGTGGGAATCTAGTACGGACTTTACCTCCTGTAGCCTTTAGATGTTCGATCATTAATTCTGGGTAAGCTTGTGGATTTTCACCGACTTTATGTAGATCACCTAGGAAACCTTCAGTGAACATGGATCTCTTTGGTTCGTCATCTTGATTAGATTTCTTGGATTTTTCCTTCTTGTTACCATTATCCTTTGGTGCCTTCTTCTTCTTGACCAAATCTCTTTCATCCTTTGGACCTAACACTTTCAAGATTTCTTCATCGATGATTGGTTTGAAAAGACGTGGATCGGCCCATTTCAATTCAGGTAGATTCTTAATGTTAGCGAAGATACCTGGAACTAACTTATAACGATCACGTAGAATAGTTTCTTTATTTTCTTCAATATATTTAACTACTGATGCGCGTACTTCGACGTCAGTAACTTCGATACCGACCCCTGAGTTTTCATTCATGGATTCCTTGGTAGCGGTGACACCGTTAGACTTGATGTATTTGAATGCAGCATTGACTTGTAATGCTGTCTTTAAATCTTCGGAAGCAATACCTTTAACTACAAGGCCAATATTTTCGATTTCAGCACCTTTAACTAAGGATGCTAAGTTATGTAGTAAAGTTCTAGTAGATTTGGTCCATTCGTAACCTTCTGGACCGTCATTAATCAAGGTTTCTAGGGATTGAGCAACTTTCTTGTTCTTAACAATTTCCTTAACCTTTGGTTCCTCGAAACCGATTTTGCTGAATAAATCAGTCAATTCTTCAACAGACGACATTCTAAAATGGAGTCTCCGATATATTTATATATAGCTATTATCGCTGTTGCAATCACATTCAGACATCAAAATGGAAGAAATATGTCGTGGAATCTGAGCTTATCTTGTACCAGATCAGTCACCGTTTGTTTGCTGACAAAGGTGTATCTGATTCTCCATGAGATGAGCAACAATAACAAAATCGAAAACCGATTAGCGATAAGAGAAAAAGTTTCACCCGTACGAAATGACAGACGCACAGAATTTTCCAGTTTTCCGGCGCTCTGTCGCCCAAAGCGAAAAATTTTCTGTTTCCTCGACGGCAGCAGTTGTTTGTTTTTATAAAAGAGAGTTACTTCCTGTTGTTTTGGTAATTGTAATTACGATTGGAGTCTCGAAGGAAGGTGTCTATCGATCTCAGATATTTGTCTCGCAAACAACTACAAAACTCATTTATTAAAACACAATGGATACCAAAACCCCAGTTACTCTAGCTAAAGTCATCAAGGTTCTAGGTCGTACCGGTTCTCGTGGTGGTGTCACCCAAGTTCGTGTTGAATTCTTGGAAGATACTACTAGAACCATTGTCAGAAACGTTAAGGGTCCAGTTAGAGAAAATGACATCTTAGTCCTAATGGAATCGGAACGTGAAGCTCGTCGTCTACGTTAAGAGGAGACCGATATTTTCTTTTTATCGTTCTTTTCTTTTCTTTCTTTTCTGCTTTTTTTTTTCCCTTTTTCTAATGGTGATATGAATCATATTATCAATTGATACGTATATCGATACTATATCATTGGGTTTCCTTTCTATTCAGCTGCTACTTTTCTACATGAATGGTTATAATTTTTATCCTTTTGCCTGATTTATTTTTTTATTATTATTCGTTGCTTAGATATTATCAAGTTTACAACGCTCTATTGACGCTATTTTTAACAGTTTTCTATCATGGATTCATTTATCTTATTATGATATTTCTTAAATTACTGTTTTTTTTTTCTTTTATTTTGCTCAACTATCCTCTAGAACACAGTCGTGTGATTGAATATTGTATTTCATATATCCAGAATAATGAATGGTTCAACATCGATGATTGAAGTTATCCTTGTACATTCTTTTGGGATCACGAATACACATATTCTTTTTCCATTGACTAATGTATGTTACTCTTGGAAGTTGCGAATAATGGCAAACCCTTATATTTAAAAAATAGAAGATATCAATGAATTGGAAAACGTTTAAAGTATTCTGAAATAGTACGTTTTGATCAAACTTACGATATTTTTAACAATTACGATCAAGAAATTTATCATTATGGGCATAATTATAAATATGGAATTATTTCTATCTTGTCAGGGGTTATTATTGTTGTTTTTTTATAAATGAAATTTAATGTACATATATTGACATATATTTAATTTTTTATATCCATTTTATATCATATCCTTTTAATTTAATATCAAATCTATTAAAGATTTTTGGATCTCATCGGTAAGCATCCTAATTTATAAATATTGTTATTTGAAGGTGTCAGAACTTCTACTCTAAGTCCAAAAAAGAAAACACAGAAGAGGAAGCACAGTTGGAATATATAAGATAACCATTCCTTATTATATGCACTTATCCACACAATACCAGAATACCAATGTCTGAGTTTGATTTGTTAAGGGAACCCTGTGTTAATTTATCAAAGATCGCATTTTTACCACCAGCGGCATTCGATCCAAATAGTAATGAGTTAGTTATTGCACTTAAGCAAGTTAATGATAGATTAAATGAATTGATAAATCAAGGTGTATCTGAGATATCGTGTCAGATTGGTGATTATGTTTTCGTCCCAATTACCAACCTCTTAAAGCAAGAATCTATATCGGAACCAGCAACTAGGTATATACTATCGATTATATCGCATCTGTTAAGATTAGTATGGAATAAAAATGGGACCTTCCCTCAGAAGTTAACTTTGCAGTTATTCCCTCTGATTACATACCTAATAAACCCATCTCAAAAAGAAGATGAGTTGAATGAAAAACCACTAGAATTCAAAGAATCTTCTGTTCAAGTGCTCAAGTATTTTATGAAATCAATAGAGGTCCAATCGTATCGTTGTAATTTTTTCACTCCTCAGAATAAGACCATGCAACCAATGGCTCATTCAATCACAACTTTGCTTCATCTTTTACAAAATTCATCGCAATACCCTGATTTACAATTAGGTTGTTTACAAACTTTAACCATCTTATATAACAATATAATAAGAGACGGTGAAACTTTATCATATATTTTGCCTGGTAATGTCTCTGCAATCTCAAAGTTGTTAGTACTTCCGGGAAGAAATGTAAACTTTAAGGTAGTTGTTCAAGCATTGGAACTTTTAGAATCCCTCATCTCCATGGTATACGATGATATTGAATTAAATGCACAAGTCGACACAATTCAAGACATTACAGATGTGATAGAATCTACAGGTGAAATTAAAAAATTCGATGAGACAGTTGTAATGATTGACGATACATATAATTCCAAGAAGAGACATAGAACAACGAGCTGGCTCAAAGCTACGTCATCTCAAGTGAAAATATCACTACAGGCCATCATACCCAGATTATTTAAACGTGATAATCCCTCAATAAAGAAAGCATTGGTAAAATTTGCATCTACAATTCTTACACATTGTTCCAACACATTGTTAGTTTGCAAACAATTATTGATATCGGTTCTATTAGAATTAGAAGAAGATCCCCAATCACTCTTAAGTCAAAATATGACATTTGTAAAACAAGAAATTAACAACTCTTTGCAAAAGCTACATAACAATATTCAATTCGATACAGCAAGGGATATAAAGACCTTAGATTTCGCATTAATGACCTCTACTCATAATGAGATAGATATTGGCTTGGTTATCTCAACAATAAATACTATCGTAGATAGTCTGAATTCACAAAATGAACCAAATAAATTATCCTATGCAGGAACAACAGAGAAAATTATGGAACAATCAAATAATATATCAATTTCAAATAAATTTGATCTATCAAAAGCCTCAAAGGCCAATATAAAGGTATTTCATAAGCTGACAAAGGAAACGGAAACTAGCTTGGAACAATTATTGAAGCACGTTGGCGAAAGTTTGGCTAAACAGAATCAATTGTCATATGTGGTGGATTCTCTTATATCAGATATCGATCCAAATGAGGTGCAATTAATGTATAGAACTATAGTGCTATGGGTTCTGGAGTCCTTGTTAAAAGGAACCTCATTAATATCGAGTGATACGAACAATGAAATACTACAATATATTTCATTCGATGATAGTACAATGGAATTATCAGACGATTTGAACGAAGCATGTTATATGGCTCTCCAGTTTGGTCATGATTTAGGGAACGATATTTTAGAGATTACAGAAGGTCAGGGAATGAATAAAGAAAACGAAACTGGGCTATGCACAGTTTTATCGATAACTCAAACGGTATCATCGATTATGAAAAAAGAATTTGAGGATGATTTAATAGATTATCTTTATATTGTTGTAGACAGTTTAGCTTCAAACTCACTTTTGGTCAGACAAGCTGCTCAGAATTGTTCCATTACGATCGCAAATGAATTATATGATGGTGATGTTAAGACTTTGATATTGGAGAATATGGACTATTTAATTGATACTGTTTCTATTAAATTGAACAAAGGATTAACCGATAGAGTATGTACCGTATTAACTGTAATATACAGAATAGCTGGATACAAAGCAATAGAATCCTTCAGAGATATCCTTGAAACAATTTTCAAAATGATCGACTTCTATCATGGGTATGCTGAATTGTGTTTACAATTCTTTCAATTGTTCAAAGTGGTCGTCATCGAAATGAAACATGCTTACTTAGACAATGATACAAAATTATTAAGTGATGACCATATCATCACTTCAAGTTTTGCACCCTGCGGAATGACAAATTTTGAACAACTATTAAGTTCATTAGATGAGGAATTTCGTGAACGGTCCTTGATCAATGGGGATACAGATCTTGAGTTAAAGGATGGCGAGCCTGCGAACTTTCAAGAATATTTCGATCAGAAATTAAATGAGATGAATGCAGACAGTGATGATGAGGATGAAGAAGATGAAGGAAAATTGGATATGCGTGGAACGGGTGAAGGTGGTGTTCCAGGTGAAGGTGGTGTTCCAGGTGAAGAAGCAGATGATGATAAATGGGTTTCCCCCATTCCAAAAGAGTCTTATAGGATATTACTACAAATATTTGCTTATGGTGATCGACTTTTAAAACACAACTCTAAACAACTACGGGTTCAAATTTTAGAAGTTAATGCATTGGTTGTACCGCTCTTATTTACTCAATATAATTCGATGCTACCGCAAATAGCTCAAACATGGGATGCAATTGTTGAGTGTGCTTACGATAACGATTATGCAGTCGTGAGTTCAGCCTGTCACTGTATGAAAGAGATGATGCATTATTCTGGTGATTTCATAATTAAAAGATTCATAGATTTATGGGAACCTCTTCAAGAAAAGTCGCAATTATTAAGGGACATAAGAGCTCGCACAAAAGCAGCTAGGACAGCGTTACCAACCAAAGACACGAAAGATATTATTATAAGACCTAACTTACCACCTGTGGTAAGATCATCATTGTCCTCGTTGTGTTTAATGCTCTTGGAAGGTATAGTCCTTTCAGAGATGGAATTAGCAGAGGATTCTATCCAAGAGATGCTCGAGTATTGTGTAGGCGTGATCCCTTCAGAGCAAATAGAAAAGACATCGCTTTTAATTGGTGACATCTTCTCGACTATTAAATTTCAGTAATATTAAGTAATATATATAGAATAACAATTACGGATAGTTTTACATGTATCTAGTTCTAGATCTCTAAATAGTTTGTTTCGTATTTTTATTTCAGGAACACTTAGCAATTAGAGCCGATCATTCTTTATTAAAAATGAAAAATTTTGGTGTGGCAGTACAAAATAATTCATAATGTATAACACAAGGAGAGTTGATAAAGAGAGCTAGCATATCATTGAGAATGGCATTAGAATCAATTCATGGTGATGATCATAACACCAAAAATAAAGGAAAGTCAAGACATAAAAACAAGACAAATGAGACAGGTCCACCAGTTGGCGGTAATCATAAATATTCCATGAATGATTTAGATAAATTTCTACATATTGAATCGAAAGTTGTGAAGTCTCACAAGAATAATAAATCGAAGAAAGTTGACCAAAAGATAGAAATTCCACAAGATAGGAGTATAGAGGATGCGGTAATGGAAGGGGTTGGAGAAATGGAAGAACCTGCGCAAAACATAACTGATGACGAAGATGTAGAGATGATATTAGATACAGTAGATAACAGTTTCCAACCTCATTTCACTGAATACAACAATGCTATTTACACAGATACTAGTTCTGGTCCGAGAACTAATAACATTTCTAAGGCTACGACACTGTTTGTCGTGGATACGAATTTTATCATATCGCATCTCGATATACTCGAAGACCTGAGATCGTCATTTTCGACATATCACCATACCATCATGATCCCCAGATATACAATAAGAGAATTAGATGGACTAAAAACTGAGATTGCAAGTAAAGAAAAGAATTGTTTGGGGTTAAAGAAAACTCGGCATATAGGAGAGGCGGCAAGAAAGGGGAATACATGGATCTACAGTAATTTAGCAAATATGGATAGTGGTGTAATGGGTCAGAAATTAACTCAAAGAATGGATATTAACGTTGTTAAGGATGATGCTATTCTTGACTGTTGCATATATTTCAAAGAAAGACAAAATTGTTTTGTAATATTATTGTCAAATGACAAGAACTTGTGTCTGAAGGCATTGACAGAAGATATCCTAACCGTTTCTTATAGAACAGGAATGACCGGTGAACTTATCGCCAAAACTGCATTTGAGGAAAATGCTTTCCGATATGGTACTATAAATGGTTCTCAAGAAGATCTGTTTCAGGGAACTACGTCCCAACATCAATATAACACTGATATGATACAAACAAAATATTCCCTGGATGAGGCCGCCTCCAAGATTTTCCATGAAATAGTTTTAGCAGTTCTAGATTCCATCACTCATATAATGCACGTTGAATATGGTGATTCGATAGATTGTTTGGACTTTGATTCTAGTAAGCTAAAAAATCTCACGGATGCTTCTAAATGTGTGTTTAAATATTGGATATCCGTATTTTCAGAATATTTCAGAGGAGGAAAGCTTCGGAAAGATAGTTGGAAACTTTTACCTGCCCAGTTAACAACGATGCCTCAAGACATATCATCTCTAAGTATATTTCAACAATTCTGGAGTGATATATTGGAGCATTTCTTCATCAAAAGAACTCCGGAGGAGCAAAATAGATTACAGTTGTGCATTCAACAATGGGAAAATTGCATAAAAAACGTCACATAATAATTTCAGAGATAGATAAAGGTATACATATATATGCTATGTATCTATATAAGACATTCAATGAATTATTGTCTTCCATAAATAACAAAGTCATTGTATTGTGGATCTTCCTCGAACAGAAAATGAATAAATAGAGTATAAATAAAACTAACTAATGAAATTGTATCAATTTGAACGCATCATTGTTCATCCTCAACAGTTTTTTCATCAACGGTTTCTGTCTTTTCGTTGAGATCTTCCATTTCGTGTTCCTCGGATACAGGTTTCTTGTTTCTCATCTTTAATTCATCTTCTTCCAATACGAATGTCCTTAACTTATCCTTGATTGTAGTTCTAGTCTCACCTATGGCACTGTTAACAACAGTTAAAACTGGACCCCATAAATCTAATTTATTAACGAAATAAACACCAACAGCACCAAGTAGCAATAAGGTGATCAATAGTGGATTTCTTAGAACCATCATAAATTCATTCCAACCTAATACTACTAGTAAAGCATAGATCCAGATTGGGATATGTGTCGTTGTACTGATCATTGATCTCTTTGCATCCAATGCACTTAAATTGATTTGTCTTCTGAATTGTCTTAATATTTTTTCCTTTTGAATTTCATTTATTATGTGTGCAAATCTTTCTAGGTGGTAGATTCCTTGATCGTCTTCAACTTCGACATCTTCAATTCTAATATCTGGAATAATTTCAGTATTATCGCTTCTCTTTGCGATACAAAGTACATCAAAGATCTCTAAAGCATTCTCCTTGGCAATCTTGAAAGCATTATCAATTTGAGTTTCATCCTTCCATAGGATTGGTGTATCATGTTCATCGTATCTAAATGAATTTTCAAATCTATCTCTTAATATACTGGTAACAGTTTCCTCATTTAGATAATCATGGACAGTGGTGTTAAGTATTGTCCAGGCAATATAACGTAATCTTTTGTATATTGTCTCATTCAGCTCAGTGGAGAAGCCGACTTGGAAATCGTATAACTTTTCCGTTTCGTCATCAGTATTAATTCTGTATTGACTCAACAATTCATCCATTGTTTCATTAAAGAATTTAAGAATTTTATCCCAGACGTCATCAGTTGGGCTGGACAAATATGAAATAACATTATCCTTCATTGAGAAATTCATATTTTTCTTGAATTGGGAGATTATTGTCTTGACTTGAACATCACGTAATTCATTTTGTTTCTTAGTTAAAAATTTGTTAAATTTTAAAGTAAGTTCTTTAATTGAATCATCGTTGATTAGATCCTCATTTTGAAAGTTTTTGATAAGGTCATTGAAACATTTTGTGACGTCCTCAGAGACTTGTAATAAGATTTCATTGAATGATAATTTTTCATTATCTTTGTTTGCTAAAGATTTCTTCAATGAATCGATCAACTCAGTAGATATGCCCTTGATAAATAACTCGATAGTGTTGTAAAACTTTTCATTAATCTTTGATATTAATTTCGATCTGTTTTCAAGGTACACTTGTTTGGCATAACGACTAGCTAAGTCATCATACATATCAGTACAATTATTCTTGATCGAAACTAACAATTTAATTAGAGATTCCTTATCATTCTCTAGGATTAATGGTTTGACCTTTGAATCATAATTTTCGAAGTATTTGTCCAATGTTTCATTCATAATCTCATCAGTCTTGAACCGAGCCACTAAGATTTGTTGTGTTGGTAAATCTAGATCCTTGTTATGTTCAATTTGATCCCAACAGTTTGCTGAATACATTGTCCAACCATCTAATGGTAACATATGATGATACTGTGGCTTGAATAAATATTTTTCGGAGTTTTCAGAATTTGAGAAATCATCACCTAAATTTTTGACATCTTCTAAGAATTTGTCAGCTCTTAGAATTTTATGACTTAATCCAACGAATTTCAAGTCAAAGAAATCATAAATGGTGGAATTTTCACAATTTGCTGGTTTACTGAGATCTTTCCAAACATTTTCTAATTCGGTAGTTAGAGTTTCACTTAGACTCTCAAGTGGTGTGACACCAACATGATCTCTAATAACGAACAAAAGTAACATCTTATGTTTTTGAGATTGAGATTCCTCTAATTGCTTAGAGTTCTTACCAAATAGGGATAAGTTAACTTCAAAGACTGTTTTCAAAAGGCCCATATTATTACCTTGATATAGACCGATTTGTTGTTCCCATAAGTTAATAATCATAACTTCAGAAACGGCAATTGCAAACAAGGCAGCTTTTCTTTCAAAATCTTGATCCTCACCACGTTCAGCACCATCAGAGCCTTCTACATCTAGGATAAATATATCAGATCCCGGGTCGGTAGTGGTACCTTTATTTGTGTTGACTTCTGTAGTGTGAGATAACCAAATACCTTTTGTAGTTTGTTGTCTCTTATTATGAGCATCCATTGTGTCAAATTTGGTATTGAATAAAAGGTTCAATAATGTGGATTTACCACTGGATTGGGACCCAAAGACCGATATGACATGATAATTTTGGTCAATATCCCTACCTTTCAAACATTGTTGGAAATATGCAGGTAATTCCTGAGAGAATTCCTTGTCTTCATTAATTAGCTGAACAGCTGTATTTTCGACCACGTCAGCAGACATTTTCGCAACTTCTTTCCAAGAGTAATTCTATGCTTGTGAACTTATTTTATTAGAAGTCTTATAAGTAGGCACTAAAGTTCAAAATCATAAGCCAAAACCAATCTAGTTATACCAACTGCAACTCAGATCTGTTCTGTATTCTCAAATAGATTCCACCTGTTCCTGTCAGCTTCCAGCTGTATTGTATTGTGCACATAGTAGGTTCCCTGTCTAAGGACACTGCAAATTTCGGCCGTGGTTCGTTTCGTTTACATAATGAACAGGAAGCCGAAATTTTTCACAGATGAACAGCAAACAAAAACACAAACGATTCGAAAGGTTCGACACTTGCAGTTGCTGTTCTACTTCAAGTTAGTTGTCTTATAGAAGAGCACTGTCAGTTTTTTTAGAGTTCCTCTGCTGTTGGTTGGTTAAGGCGTTAGAAACTACATATATACATATATCCCGGAACAACGAACTAGAACAATGAGTGCAGCTGCGACTACAGGAGGTACCGCTATTCAACAGAAATTAGCAAGAACATTGCATCGTTTCGAGAGTAAGATTGCTGCAGGTGACTATTATGAAGCACATCAAACGTTGAGGACCATTGCTAATAGATATGTGAGAGCCAAGAGTTATGAATTGGCCATTGAATTGGTTAGTCAAGGTGCATCATCTCTATTGAAGGCTAAACAAGGTGGGTCCGGTACTGATCTTATCTTTTATCTGCTAGAGATTTATGATTTGGCAGAGATTACTGTTGATGACAGCTCAGTTGGTAGATTGATTCAATTGTTAGTATTGGTCGAACCTACTGAGCCAAATATGAAGGATGTCGTTACCGGTATGAACAACTGGTCCATTAAATTTAGTGGCTATAAGTTCGGTGATCCTTATTTACATAATGTGATTGCTTTGAAATTATTAGAGGGTGAACACATATATGAAGCTGAAAGATATTTCATGCTAGGTACACATGATTCCATGAATAGATATTTTGAACTAATATGGGATTGGTTTACGCAGGCTGTCGAAGAAGGTGACGGTAAGACACATTTGGATATAGTAGGTGATTTCTTTAGTAGATTGGTTCTGAATTATTTATTCATTTCAAACATTAAATTTGCAAATGAAGTCAGGGATACATTTCTAAAGAAGCTTGTTGCTACTTATCCAGATATTAAATACGAAACTATTACAAAACCTATTCCAAATGAAGATGATGATTTCAAAATGTTTTATTTCGAAACTCTATCTGAATTGAACTTTCTGCAATTACTTATATTAGCATGTCAAACCAAGCAAAAAGCATTATTCCAAGCACTATCAGAGCATTATAAGGATATTTCAAATAAATACAAACCTCAATTGGAATTTTTAGGTCAGGAATATTTTGGTATTCAAGCCGCAAAGCAAGCAAACTTCTTACAGGATATGATGTCTGGTTTCCTAGGTGGCTCTAAATAAATAACGATAGAATAAGTGAATACATAAATCATATAAGTACTGAAATAAGAAGAAAAACTATATGCGTTGTATTAACATGAAAATCTCAAGATAATATATATATATATATATGTATATACTGATGGATAGGAAAAGAATGTTATTTCAATGAGTTTATTCCCGGGAGATGCTGGATCTTGTCAACGCTTCTAGAAGTTCGGGTCTTTTTGCTCTGATTAGATCTTGTTTAGCTTCTTCGAATGTTACTAACTTTCTATTCCTCTTCTTGGCTTCTGGGAAGTCATCCTTTAGGGTAATCATATGCATTTCATATATATGGAATTCTGATCTTGGTGGGTTGACAACAACATTATCCGTATGTACTTCGTTTCTAAAATCCTTATTCCATTCCTTTGGGGGTCTCATATCTTCAACAAAACCAAGTTTCTTGACAATTTCGCCTATACAACCACTCTCCTCCCATGTTTCCCTTATGGCAGTCTTTGTATAATCTGGTTCCCCTGATGCATCAGTCACAACCTCATCACTTTCGACACCACCCTTGGGTATGATCCATTTATTTCTATCAGCAGAAGAATTGATCATTAATACCTTTGTATGGTCATTATTTAAACAAACACAGCCTGCTACTAATCTAGCACCTGTCCTCTCAGAGTAGACTTGATTCTCTCTACCGGTACGTGAAACTTTTGATTGTGAAATATCTTCCATCGATGTAGAGTTTTAGTAATGGTTACTTTGCCTAAGTATAAATGCACTGCAAACCTGTTACTGTTACCCTAGATATATATATGTTCTAAAGCTAAGTCACTTTTGAGTGATGAAGTAACAACATATGATGCTTTCGAACAAATTTTCATCATGACTAACACAATAAACAATAACAAACAGGAATGTGGAAGTGCTCACTGCACGTGGAAAAGAACGCATTATTTCTCAGACTACTAATAATATGTGAGGTTACATAAATAAGGAATAGTTTTACTAATCTGTCTCGTCTCTTGGAAGGCTAAAATCAAGATATTTCAAACGATCTAAATCGTCATGTACGTATGTATGAGTAATAATTTTGATCATGGATTGATGACACATCTTACACTGCACAGTCGAAAATATCGCAACCCTTAGATTTAATACCGTTGACAATTATAATGAGGTCAGTATATAGCATGTACCGCTCATATATAGATATGATCAGCCACTGATATGTTCATCCCTTTGTATCTTATGTAAAGTGTCCCTTTTCAGTGTAGTGGATAGGGTCTCTAGTGCAACACGTTTCTTGCTTCGTTTTTTTATTTTTCACTTTTCAATTACGTTATGCAGTTGAAAGATGTTACGATTAGAAACATCGTTATCTTCTTGAAACATCAGAATAAAGAATAAGAAGATCTCGAGGGAGACAGTATTGGTTCTGGTCTAAGTAGTGTACACTCGCCTAGTTACGTTATCTTTACATAAAGATGGAGAACGACGATTCAAAATTATCTGCAACTGGCACCACAGAGGCCCAAAATACCACACTGAAAAGTAAATCAGAAGCTCAAAAAGTTAAGAAACCAAAATCAAAGAGACATAAACCAATAAGATCATGTTCCTTTTGCAGGAAACGTAAGTTGAAATGTGACCAAAAGAAGCCGATATGCTCGAGTTGTAAATCAAGAGAACTTTCAGAATGTATTTATGCAGAGAATTCAAATAGCGGGAATAGCCCAGCTAATAGCATATCAAATGATTCAAGATCTAGACAAGGTAGTAATATGAAAAGAGATTCCCCTGTTAGTGCCACCTCAGGAGTTGCAGAACATTCTACAGCCCCTTTGAAAAACTTATTGTCAACAATGCAATTCCCACCAATGGAAATTTGTAATAATAATTCACCAGATTCTTCTGAAAAGCAATCAAGCCCAACTACTAGCCACTTCTCCTTTTATGATGATCGTCTAACTACAGCGGTTCCTAATATTACACATAGTATCGCTGCTAGTAATGCTCAAAATACTACAGGAAATGCAAAATCTGATGTAGACGAACAGATACCAAACCCATTCAGAAATTATTATTTTATACAATGCAAGGACAACGGTAGAACCATATCATATGGTCCTACCTCTTTACGTACTTTTATCATGAGAAATAACTGGGGTTTTAAGGATAAATATATTCAATTATGGAAAAAGATTAAACTAGAAAGAAATAATTGGAAGAAAAAATATATGACTAACAAAAATAATGAACTTGACTTGATTGAGCTTGATCTAGATAACTCGGTATCGATTTTGAATGATGTTTTACCATGTCTACCAGACTATGATTCTATAAAGAGTTATATCAATGATTTTTTTGATGAGAAGAATTCAAACCTTTATGACTGTAATACTTTCCTAGACAAAAGGAAAATCCTCTATGATTTAGAATTTAGTTTCATCCAAAATAGAGTCGGTAATATCATCCAACTGAAACCAACAGGCAAGAAAAATTATTACAAAATTGCCGTTATCTTAATGATTTTAGTATTTACAAAATTCGGACAAAATATCCCCGTTCAAATATTGAGATTGATGACATATTTGACAGGTTTGGTATCCCCAAAGACTAGTTATATTGAAAAATCGCAGTTTTTGTTGCAACAAGTTTTTTATATATCGTATTTTGCGCAAAAGGGTGATGAAACAAGTCTGATAGGAATAATGTCTCAGCTGACCACAAGCACAATGACACTAGGTTTACATTTAAATATTAGAGAGATTTATAAGAATAGGGAGATAATGGTAGGAAGTTGTGAATCTATTGAAAATTTATGGACCTGGGTATTGTATTTTGATTTTGAATTGTCATTGAGAATAGGAAAACCATTAGATATCCCCCTTGAGGTATTCAATGATATTAATTTCCAAGATGATAATAGTTTGGCATTATATGGTGATGTAATGAATAATGAATTCGGTTTAAACAGGGATGATACGAGACCAGAGTTTTGTATGATGCCGAAATCATTATCATCTTTACTAAATAATAGCCCTGGTACAACGAGCCAAAGTGGACCAAAATTTCCATCTTCAACAAAACCCAGAATAAGAGATTTTACAAAGGAGAAATCCTTCTTTGGTAAAATGAGAAGGTTCCTTTTCTTGGTCAGGCCAATGCTTGGTGAATTTTATAAGAAGACGGGTACCCCTAAGCTTGTTGAACATGGGCAAGTTCTTTTAAAATTTTTAGAAGATGAATTGAAACCAATCAAATATGCTACAGATCCGGATTTGATATCTGAATTAACGTTTGGTGACCTCCGTTTAACATTAACGATTCTAGATATCATAACTATTTTTTACTCGGTTGGTTTTGTACTTTTGAATCATCGCTCTCTAATACTGAAGAATATTTCAATTCAAACTCACCTATTGACATTTGCAATTTTCAAAAATTTCGTCAACCACTGTTTCAAATTAGATGAAAAATATTTCCCAGAGATGATCCATCCATCCTATAACAATCTAACACCTTATTTGACTGCCTGTTTAGGTATTTCCCTGCACCCGGTGTTGCAATCTCTTGGTGTATTCTATGCGTTCTTCTTTTTAAAGGCAACATTATTTGAAAATGGTATATTTGTTTCATATGATATGACCGAGGTTGAATGGGATATGTCGTCGTTCAATGTTCCAACTGACAAATCCATCTCATTGATCACTACTTTCAATATGTACAAGAAGATATTTGAAGATTGGATAAGTTATGATAAGCAAAATAAGAGAGGCTTCCAATTAAAAAATCTTATTCTAAGATCATATTCAGGATTAATCTTAATTACACTAGAAAAGACCTATAGAATCATTGTCGAAAAAGCTCTTGAGTATAGAAAAAAGATTGAAACCTCATTAATGACTGAAGGTGGATCTAATAAAAGAGAAAATAAAAAGGGTGTAGAAATGTGTGACGAGTACCGCTACTCATCTAATCCTCCAAGATTAGAAGTGGACTCAGTTGATGGCTCAGTTGGTAGTCCCGGACCCATTGGTACAAGACAAGCATATCATAGTTATTTACAATATCAAGTACAGCTTCAAGAACAAAATCAGATATTGGGACTTCGTAAACACATCGAATCATTAAAAGAGAAGGATAGGAATAGACTGAATTTGACAAAGGGACCTATGAGGAATATTGGCAATGGTCTCAACATTGATCCAAATTATAATATGGCAAGTAGTAACGGTTATGCTGCGGCAGCTGACTCTAAGGATGCAAATGATGGTCATACGGTTTCCTCTGACAATGGTGAACCAACAATCATCTCCAGTACAGGTGAAAAGATATCAGCTTCAGAAACAGAAATGGCGCAAAAATTAGTTGATGATTTCTGGTCAAGTTATAATACTGGTTGGGAAAAGTTGTTAAATGATTCGGACTCACTTTTCCAAAATTTTGAAGATGAATTAAAGAATGGTATGGACCATCCTTTTGATTTGCAATAACCGAAAACAATAGTATCCGGTGAGTTGGTGCCTCACATATATAAAATGAATTTTCCTATCTAAAAAGTGTACCCTTATGCTCTACTACCCCTTTGAAACAATAACATTGTAACTTCTTTCAAAAGTGTGTCATTCGGGTCATTTTCTGATGAGACGATTGTCCCTTATTGTTTGCGTTAAGGGAATTTAAGGGTACAACAGGAACATCTCTTTTATAAATTTATAGAGAGCACATTATGTAAATACAAAAAGTGGAAGATGCCTCTATATATATAAGTAGATAATTTTATGTTAAATGATATGTGTTTGATGTTCTTTGGTTTTTGTTCCTTTTAACTGTGACGAAACCAAACTGGGCATATCTGATAGTGATTTAATTTCGAAAATGTCTCCACAGGTTCACCACAAGGAGTACACGTTACAAGATCTGCTAGATAAGTTTCAATACGTCAGAGACCTTGATTCTAATCCTGAAACAAAGATTATCTCTCTGCTTGGGACAGTTGATTCACAGTCCGCTATATTGACTGTAGAGAAGACGCATTTTATTCATAATGAGACCATTAGAAAGCAGTCTATTCATCCCCCTTGGACTAGAATTAACTCTTACAGAAACTCAAACTCAAACAACGAATATCATCCTGTAAAGAAGCATGATAACGAGATTATGATGGTATCAGATGAGGAGCTAGGGATAAGAAAGCCTTCTGCCACAGAATTTTATCTTCTGAATGGCGTGGTCGATTTGAAGGAGCTAACTTCAAATGGGAACTATTATTGGGCTTTAGCATTAATCAAAGAAAATATTGATGAGAATCCTACTGCCAAGATCAGCTTTATATGGCCAGCAACAGACGTGCATATAAGAAGGTATGATCAACAGAAGTTGCACCTTGTGAAGGAAACTCCGGATATGTATCAAAGGATTGTAAAACCATTCATTAGTGAAATGACTTCTGGTCACAAACTAGATTGGGTATACAAGATGTTATATGAAAACACAGAGGACAACAGGGTCATATATAAACAATATAATGAATTACAGAAGGAGGATGCATTCATCCTATTACCAGACACAAGATGGGATGGTCAAACTTTGGAATCCCTGTATCTTGTAGCTTTAATGTACAGAGATGATATAAAATCTATTAGAGACTTTAGGCCTGAACATAGAGATTGGTTAATCCGGATTAATAGGCTATTAAAATCGGTCATCCCACCTTGCTACAATTATGCAGTGCATGCTGATGAGTTGCGCATCTTTATTCATTATCAGCCATCCTACTATCATTTACATATCCATGTAGTTCATATCAAACACCCCGGACTAAGTGGAGGACTTCATGATGGGAAAGCAATTCAGATAGATGACGCCATTGAGCATCTGACATTCCTGGGCGCAAATGGTTGGATGGATGCATGCATTACATACACTATCGGTGAAAATCATCCACTATGGTTAAAGGGGTTAAAAGATGAAGTTCAAAAGCAACTAAAAGAGGCCAATGTTCAGGAACCACCACCGATAATTAACAGTCTGTATTCCCTAGAGAAAACTACACGAATTGGGGCACGAGTCTCATTATGAAGACTATCCCTTATCCGCTTTTACAGGTTGTTCTTTGATGTTATTATGTAAATGTATATCTAACTCTGGTACTTCTCAGAATTTTTTTGTCATCAGGTAAGGATTATAAACGGTACCTTTGTGGGTTCACATCTATAGTCTATATTCTAAGTATTTATAAGGATAGTTTTCATGATATTATCACATTGTTTTGATTCATCAAAAGGATTCATTCATGCACATTTAACCTTTGGTTTAAGTATAGATGAATGGACTGAACTTCTTATTGATTTTTCCGTCGAATTCCTCTAAAGCGAGAGCACTTCTTGAAGTATCTATCACTAAAAAAAATGTTTGAACTTTAAGAGACAGTTTAAGAGAACAACTTGAGAAGAGGAGGAAGAGATTTAAAGGTTGACCAACAAAATAACAAGAAGATATACAGATTACTAAACAAAGTCAAAATATGTCGACACAGGAATTTGGAATGTCTCACGTTAGATCTTCATCTGTATCATTATTAGCGGAAGCAACCTCCGGAGCTGGCTCTGCAGGAATCAATTCGATAGAGGATAAACTAACCAGAATTGAAATATATAAGAACCTTACCGATTATGAGGATACTTTGGCAAAATTGATTGAATCGGTTGATAAGTTTCATCCAAATATGAAATATGCCCAAGATTTGATACAGGCAGATTTTGATTTATTTACCTCTCTGGAGACATTTGCAAAATATGATGAAATTGATAATAAATTGAATTCGCTAGAAGGTAAGCGTACAGTTATTGGTGAGCAAACGAAGGATATACTTGAGATTTTGAATGAATGTCATGATGATCTAAATAATTTACCAAGTTTAGAGCAAGTTGAATTCGAAAAGAAAACAATATTGGAACAAAGACAAAAAGTTAACTCGACGATATTGTTAGATTATGCCACAAAATTATCCAAATTTACAAAGATACCGCCTACATTTGATAAAGGTACTATTGGACCAAATAATTTTGTTTGGCCAGGTGATGATGCCTTAAGAAGAGGCATGCTAGCAATGGCATCTTTGAACAGTGATAAATTGACCAGAATAGCAGGAGAATCAGATACAAATGCAACCACAAATCCTACATCAGAAACCATGGAAATTAACACTGAAGAGGTTAACGAAAATACCAGTAATTCAGCAGATCAAAAGCAAGACAATGCTGATGATAGAAGAGGTTCGTTTGTATTTAGTGGTAACGATAAACCACATACAAGTGAAAGAAAGGAACAGAGTGATAATGAAGACATAGATTTTGATCTAGATTTGTTCAATCCTGATGAATTTTAAGAAGAAAATATCCAAGCATTTGAGGGTATCTTAATTCTTTATTTCTTATATATCTATATATATATATATTTATAACGTCAATTTTTTTTTCGTAAACCATTAGAATGCTGTAAACAGGAGTATCGGTCCCTGCCTCAGTAATTATTCTTTCTTTGAAGCTGGTTTGGGAGAATAACCACTGAAACTCATCTTTCTTGTAGAGTCGGAAGCATTGTTTGCAGTTTCTGCCAATTCCTTTCTGAAATTTTGGAAAGCTTTCGATAAATTTTCTTCCTCGATCTCTAACCCTTTTTGATCCTTCCATTCATTATATTCACCAATAAATTTGTTGAAATCATCTTTAACTTCTTCCCAGTCTGCATCATCGATATTTGGAATACCAAGATTCATTTCTTGTAATTCTAATGGATCTAATTCATCTTCAGAAGTATTCTTATTTTGTTTTTCATATTCGATTTTATCCTTGATGATATCACTCAACACACCCGAACCTTGGGAGATATTCTTTTCTAACTCTTTTTGGTTTGTTATTTCCATTTCCTTTGGTTGCAGTGATTTACAGAAGTTCGTGACCTTCTTAGAGTAAGGACCCCTGAATAAGAAGAATGAAACAAAGACAATAACATGGCCATAGAAATATACAGAAGCCCAGGCCTTCAAAGAGTCTTTGAATTTTAATGCAAGGAATGGTTGAATCATATAACCAAAAGATAATTTAATCACGTAATCACCTAGATGATCATATAGCCATTTATTTTTAGTTGGTGTGACACCATCCTTTTGCAAGAAGATTGGTCTGAAATTTCTTCTGTAAAATTTACCACACGCTTGATAAAGTGCACCTGTAGCGAAAGTTAAATAATAACCAGCACTGAAACCATGCCAAAACGCAGATGTTAAAAATGTGAATAAAGTTGAACGGAAACCTGGTTTTTGACCCTTCTTGGAAACTCTCAAATAAACATAATATTTCAGCCATTTATTAGTATTCATGTTCCAAGATTCTAAACAATCTCTTGTGCTTTGAGCTGTCTCTACACCTTTAATGTCAATATTCTTAACACGATCCCATTTAATTTTACCTGTCTTCTTATCGTAACCGTTGTAACCTAAACCACATAAAATGCATGAACCCTCAGATATGGTCCAAGCAGCATAATATTTAAATCTTGTAACCAAACCTAATAGATACATGTAGTGAATTCTGTAAAAGAAATTATGCGACATGAAAACAGATGAGTTTAATACAGTAGCAATATTGATATACTTTGGTAAAATTGAATAAAGAACCATCCAAAATAAACCTTGAACAACCTTCATAAATGCTAATCTACCATTCTTTGGAATTTGTCTCCTTTCACTTTGGTGGTATCTATTTAGTGGTTTTCTGGATTCAGGTAAATCATTAAACATTTCGCAATTTAACCATGAGTCAAAATCAACAAAATCAAAACTTGGACCAGTCAGGATTGTTGGATAGAAAAATACGTAAGCATAATATTCCAGTAAGGAAGGATGTTTTTTAATTGCTCTAGATTGTTGATATTTAGTTAGTTGTGTATCGAATTCTTCTTTCTTTAAATAGTTACCATCATAATAAGACCAAGCGAAGGAGGTTAATTTCATAACCATAACCATTTGAGCACTGGTGATATCAATTTGAGAGTTAATGTTTGTCTTGGTTGAAGTAGAGGCAAAATGAGCATAGATGTGATTTAACGCCAAATGACCCATGACAAATACGAAATTGATATGAGGCATGAATGCAGAATGGTAGAATCTAGTAATCAGATATGTGAATGTAGAACTTATGAACAAAGTTCTAAATCCTGAGGCTAAGTTCATCACACCAAATAGGAAGACAAAGCACATGAAGATGATATATGTACATTTCAAATGAATTCTTTGATCTGGTAATCTTTTCAAAATTGCATTTAAGGGGAATGATCCTAACAAACAGATCGCGAACCTTAATGTGAAGTTATCAATGCCATACTTATCACACAGAAAACATATTCCAGCGTCAATGAAGTTATACATTGTCTTAAATTCAATGATTTAAACCACGGTTTTGTTATAATATTCTTTTTCACTGAAAAATTTATCGCAAATCTACGTAAATATGTCAAAATGTGACGCAAAATTAAAACAAAGCACACGATGATTATCAATTCCAAAAGAAAACTGATAAGTATTTATAGATCTAGTTGTCCTTATTATGTAGCAAATCAATTCCTTTCAGTTGGATTGCCGTTGTCATTGTTGTTGTTGTGTCATCAAAGAATCTTTCAACAGAAAATCGGAAAATGGATACGGAAATTTCAACAGTAGCCTAATTTTTGTAAATTAGGGTTTTACAACATCGTTCAATGTGAAAACTTTGGGAACAAGCCTGCGATGACAACAACGAAACAATGGACAATAGCAACAAGGGATAAATCAGGATTAGTAATCCAATTGGGTAGTATATAAGTATAACGGATGTATAACTGTTCTGGTATTAGTTTCACATTCTAAGTTATATCTTATTTTCTTGTTTGTTTGTTTTTAATTTTCCTCATTTCAAAGGCATAATTTCAAAAAGAAATTGAATTAGGGATGCTTGGAATAAGATCAACTAATACTGCTAAATCATCAACTAGAGTACTGAGACGCTGTTTCTCTCAAAGTCATATCTATAACAAATCAAATAAGGATGCTACAGGTATCGTTTTTATGAATATGGGTGGTCCATCCACAGTTGAAGAGACTCATGACTTCTTATACCAATTATTTGCCGACAATGATCTAATTCCTATTAATAAAAGATTTCAACCATTAATTGCTAAATATATTGCTAAATTTAGAACCCCAAAGATTGAACAGCAATATAGGGAAATTGGTGGTGGGTCCCCTATTCGCAAATGGTCCGAGTATCAATCAACAAGAGTTTGTAAGATTCTGGATGAAATTAGTCCTGAGACTAAACCTCATTATCCGTATGTTGCATTCCGTTACGCTAAGCCATTAACTGACGAGACATATCAAAAAATGTTAGATGATGGTGTGACTAGGGCTGTTGCTTTAACCCAATATCAACAATTCTCATATTCCACCACTGGTTCCTCAATCAACGAATTATGGAGACAAGTTAAAAAGTTAGATCCAAATAGATCAATCGTTTGGTCTACAATTGATCGTTGGCCAACAAATAAAGGTTTGGTAGATGCATTTGCCACAAACATTACCAAAAAATTAAAAGAATTTCCTGAAGAAATTAGAGATAAAGTCATTATTTTATTCTCATCCCATTCTTTACCGATGGATGTCGTTAATACTGGTGATGCATACCCTGCAGAAGTTGCCTCCACTGTTAATCAAATTATGACAAAATTGAAATTTAAAAATCCTTACAGATTAACTTGGCAATCACAAGTTGGTCCAAAACCTTGGCTGGGTGCTCAAACTTTAGCAATCTCTCAATTCTTATCCGGTATGGATAGAGAAAACGTTCCAGGTATTTGTTTTGTCCCTGTATCATTCACTACAGATCATATCGAAACCTTGCATGAAGTAGATATTGGTATGATTCAAGAATCCGAACATAGGGATATAATGAAAAGATGTGATTCATTAAATGGTAGTGAACTGTTGATTAGTGGTATGGCCGAAATGGTCAAAAATCATTTAAAGAGTGGTCAACTATATTCAAAACAATTACCATTAGATTATCTATTGGGTAAATCTAGTGATCCCGCAAATTTAGACCAATTATTTGGTGACCACAGAAAGATTAAAAGTTAGCATAACATAACTAACTAATATTTATGTATTTAATTCTAATTGATTATTTTTTTTGCTCTAATTAATACTTGGGTTTATTTCTTTCATGATCCTCAAGTTTATCTTAACACCTATGTCATACTTTCATACGTCTTGGCAAGTAGGTAGTTCAGAAGAAAAGGAAAGTTTTGAACATGTAAATATGTGTAAAACATTTTAAAGATAATTAATAGTCTTTGGTGACATTATTCTTGGCCATTAGCCGCTAATAGTCAACAATATACAAAAAAAAATCAAAAGTCACGTGATCACAAATTTTGTGCCAAAAATAATGATTTCGCCCAGGATCGAACTGGGGACGTTCTGCGTGTTAAGCAGATGCCATAACCGACTAGACCACGAAACCATATATTTGTGATTTTGTTGTATTCTGGGACCTTCCACAATATATAACAAACAATTAATTCTCAACAATTAAGGAACTGATATTCAACTTAATTATATAAAATTTACTTATTCTATTTATTATATATATAATATAGAATGGGAAAGGGAATATAGAATGATCGTTCATTCAACACAGAAATTCATTGCCCTTTTATATGTTTAGAAATAAGGAATTGTGGCTTAGATTAATTTCATTAATCTAACACACATTAATAATAAATTCTTCTATGATGTTCTATAACATTCATAATCTTTTCTTGATTTGTCATCTTGACTTCAAAGCTCTAGAACATTCTACAAAGTTCTAGTCATTTTCTACGTCAGCGACTTCGGAGTCAAATACAACAGATTTTTTGTTATAACTGAGACTGTATTAACGTCATTTCAATCACGTGACAATTTAGATATTGAGGTTCAGTATTAACCTGAAATGTTTCATAAGTTACTTATGTTGGTTTAGTAACTGGAAGTATTGGTTCAAGTCAATAGGAACATGAGCAGGTTCCATAGTTGCAGAAGACATAATTCTATTAGTTAAGTTGTAATAGATATTTGTACAATTAGTATAGTTGTAATTGCTTATTCTTTTATATTATACATAAACTATATAAGAGTTAACTACTTACATTTGTAGAAGTCTATTACTTCTTCTTTATCTATTTGTTGTAATTAATGCTAAGTTGCAATACTTACATTTTAATATACAGTAGATAAGTTACTGAATGGTATTTAACTTACTACTTCCACTTTAGGAATTAACTTCCTAAATAGGCACTATTGTCCGCTTTAGGATATAAAGCGGATAACAAATTTTTCTAAGAAAAATTTCATGTCATCGAGAAAAACTAATCGTTATATAAAAAGTACTCGATGACTTATGTATACTAAATAATAGAGTTTATACTTACTTTGTACATTATATAGAAAGACTCTAACCGAAATATTTTATATTAATTGATATTTATAAAATATGTCTTCAAGTTCCATTAACCATATGTTTGGAAATTTCTCTTTAGTAAACCTGCGTCAACACTATTATACAATGTGTTAACTCTGTATATTTGTTTTTTCTCTCAGTTCGTGGGTTAACATCTACACCCACACACCACTATGATATAGTGACACATAATCTGATTTAATTCAAGTATCATATTACCGTTTCAACAACTTAGCACTATATTAGGAATAAACCCCAAATGCAAGCTACTTCTTATCTAATTATAGAACAGTATCCTGGTAAATGAAATAACTTTATAAACGTATATAAAGGAATGATATTTCTGATGTTTTAGAAATATAATTCTCTCAAATAAGTTTTATAGTTTTACATAGAAAAAATAAAAGAATAAGCAATTAAGTAATACTAAGTTGTATATCTAGTTTTGGTTTAAAGACTAGCGATTTTACATTACAACATTTTTTGTGACATAGCGTCACTGAGATTAGCACAATTATTTTAGGGTTGCCTCCAGTAAAGTTAGGGCTTCATAATATTATGTAAGGTCACGTGATTTAGCACGTGACCAGAAATATGTACTATATAAGAAGATGAGATCAGAACATGTTTGTTCTGATCTACACTTCACTTTGTAAATGAAACCAAGCTTTAATAATATAAATTAAAAGATTTAAGCCGAGATTTGTCAAGAACGTTTTACGGACCTTCTCTATTACATTTTTGTTGTAATGTGAACTTGCCAGTCTTTAATCAAAAACTAGATATACAACTTAATATATTATTATTGCTTGTTTCTATATATATATAAATATATAAAAACTGTAAAACTATTTAAGAGAAATATATTTCTAAAACATTAGAAATATCGTTCCTTTATATACGTTAGGAAACCAAGCAACTATCAAATATCTAAAATATGTTAACTATCAAATTATTTAAAGTCACGTGATTGAGATGACAGTAAATGCATTTTCAGTTATTATTGAATATTTAAATTATTATTACTGTTCATTTTAATTATCTTTTTATAATGGATGTGACTGTATAATCGTTTTATCCTTTTTTCATATAAAATATAAAAAATAGTATATAATGAAATTGATTCGGGATTATAAATTTGAACCCTGAATCTTTGTCATTTATATATAAAATAATTTGCCACTTTCCAAATCATGATTATGTAGTAATTTGATAATTTGATAGTTAACAAATATTACCTAATAATCTCACAATTTGATAGTTACCAATTTCTGACTAATAATTTTCTTCTTGTTGTAGTGATTATGATCTTCGACCACCGATGGATGTTGATATTTTTACTGGCTTGAAATCTTGGTTATTATCATAACCACTAATAATTACTGTACCAGTATATTACTTTCTTATAATTTCATTTCCAACAGTTATAACAATTTTTTTGGCTAAAATAGTACTACTTGTTACCTAAAGAATTTCAAAATTTTTGAGTTGGTTTGGATTATTTTGGTTGATTAATTATATTCTAAAAGTACTTATTGTTATCTGTGTTGTTGTTACAGAAATATTTGTTAGTCATTCGATTGGTGTCAAATATAAAATTTACTAAAATCAACATCTCATATGATAAACCATACGAAACTCCTCTTTCTTTATTTATAAATAACTGTGTATATAATAGTCATTAATATTCCATAATATTACAAGTTAAGGCTATTTCAGGAACCTATAAAACTTCTACATATCATGACTACTAAAAAATATGGTTGAATTGTATTCAAATATCCAAATAACATATTTTCTAAATTCCATTCTATGACTGAAATATTGCGATAGTATAGACATCATATGCAATGATCACAACAGCTAAGCCGGTCTCCTTTGTATAAAGAGTATTAGAATTCCAAGCCACGGTAGTAAATATTGGTATTTTCAATGGCTGCAATTAAAAACACAATTTTTTAGCTTTATTTTTTCTTTCTATATCTCTATTTTATTAAGTGAATAGCAGTCGTTTTCTTGTATCGTATGTGACAAGAGCATTATGAAGTTTTAAGTTTCAATGTCTGTAGAAATGACCAGCTGGACAAAAAGGGTTAGAACTAACTAAGAGTTAGGGTTTTTGTAATGCGGTAGTTATTTGTAGTATATAGTACCAGATTATGAGTGTTATCTTGTGCAACATTGTAGTATTCGGTCCCCCTACAAGGGTTATATCGGTATGTGCTTATAGTATAGATATATAAACTTGGAACCTCATAATGGCTTTGCAACAATGTCCATATTGTTGAACTAAATGCATAATTGTTACATTTGATAACTTGTTGATGGTTTTTAGACTTTGGATTGTAATTATGTGATAGTGTCGGAGCTTTTTTGAAGCAAAATAGTTATTTTGTTACTTGTTCTTTTATTATATAAAATACATGACAGTTATAAAGTGTAATATGAACTATCCAACATCTGAATTCTGGTTCCAGTTTGTTGATTATTTATATGTAGAAATGCTGTCTTCATCCCTTCTTGTTTTATTCATCAATAGTTAATCCACAGTAATTTGATGCACTTTAACAATTTAGACATTATATCTACAGTCACTCTAATGACACTGGGGTTCTTATAATAATTTATAAGATTAGTATTATATTGTCCCTTTTATCGGATCATTGCTGTTTGAGATGTCGTATATTCATTAGTAGGTATATTTCCATCAACTGTAAACACATACTGATTAAACCATTGTGGGGGAATTGAATACTACCATATTGCACACGATGACGCCGATAACCTGGTAATATATATTTAATGACAACGCCAAATAGGAAACCCGAACTCTTAGTTGGTGTTAATATCCATCTGTGATGCTGGAAATTTCTGCAGTTACAACCTGACATTGTCCTTATGACGGACATTGAATAGTAATGTCGGGTTTAATGTTAGTGCGCGCCAGCGTACTTTCTCGAAAAGAGAAAATTTTCCACCAAAATATTATATTCATGAGATATATCTGTTGACTTCTATACGATTGTGATGTATAACCGATTTCTTTATGTATTCGGATGCACCTTTTATATTTGTTATTTTAGAACACTGATCGAGGTATTATATTTACTCAGAACTGCGAAGTGGAACTAAACTAAGAGTTCTGTTAATATACATTATTATTACTTAAAGGCCTGTAGCACCAATTAGTACTGCTATTCTATTGTACCCTGAACATACTTATTCAAGACTTTCAAGCGCCCTAATGTTATGATCCCTGTTTGTATAAATTAAGTATAAAGTTAATCAGGTATTAAAGTAGTTCCTTATAAAGGTTCCTTAGTCTTTAGAAAATTAAAAGTTTATACATTTTAAAAAATATAGGTTAAGATTTCAAACATAAACGATTCTAACATAGAAATGACTAGTGACGCATTCATTATAGATAGTGAGACCCAAAAGTACATAGACAGGCTAATAAATGCATCAACTGACTCCGAGTCTAAACCAGATATAGCATATGGTTACAAAGTTCTACGACATTATGATTTTGAAGAAATGCTGGAATCCATTCCGATGTTAAATGAAGGCGGGGAAAATTTTGGTGAATGGTTAGAAGCTATAGAAAGTCTAAAAGCCAAAAACGGATTATTGAACTGCGTGTTGATTCCTGAAGCATGCGATGAGAATAGTAGAGAAATTGCTGGTATCAGGATTGCAGTTGAGAGGGTATTTGCCAGGAGATTGCATGAGACGATTCTAGATACAGATCTTCTTGAAACAATTAGAAAATTATCATGTTCTGATAAGATGGAGTGGATTAGCATTATTTACAGAAATACGGGACGTCAGAAGATGGAAAAGTATGTGAGGAAGGCTTATGAATCGAACCTAATCCCAGAAGGCATTACTAGTATGAAGGAAGTCTTCCAAAATAGAATTGTAGCAATGATGGAGGCAAAGAGCAACTATGTTAATGTGTTATTGACTACTTATTTCTCGGGGACAGTATTTCAATATTTGGATGACAAGGGTGAACAACCACGTTCAGCAAAAAACATTAAAGCAATTTTGGCAGAATTAGACAATGATGTACCAAAGGAGGTCAATGCCATTATAGAAGAACAAATCAACGTTAGATTAAGGATGCTTAAAGAATTTTGTGACGTCCCTGGTCACTTTACATCAGATAACCCGGTGCGATTAAAGGACAATCAAACCGGTACTGCATTGATTGCAACATCCAAGAAGATGGTAAATAAACGTCGTAAAGTTATTCCTAAGAAGTATAGGAAACTGGCGGCTCGTTTAAATAAAGATCCAGCAAAGTACATGGTTGAATGTAAACTTCCGCTTGATACATTACTGTTACTACTAGATAATAAATTCTGCCCTGTGTGTTCTGCTACAAATGTGGATTTCAAAACACATCCTTGTAACAAATAACATCTAAAAGGGAGTATAGTACGTAGCGATTCAACTGTTAATGAAAATTTAACTTTAGGTATTACTCGCTTCATGAAGAAGAAACGAGAGATCAATATAATTACGTATCCTTCATCTTGTTATCGGTTCTTAACTACGAAAAGGGTAGCATTTAATGCTAGGTATTCTAGCAAAACTCCTTTCAACATGCAGCTCAATACTTGCCTGGATAGTATCTTTGTCGTAGCATTTTCGTCTAGAGATAAAATACTATTAGCTAGATTTATTTCAATCTTCAGTGCTTGACGTTTAAAAAAATGCTTTAATAAACTATTACATTTCTTACTTTTGTAGAACCTAGAGAAGATACTTCTCAACCGATTAATATTAAATTCAGTTAATTTTTCAGGGCTCATACCCATACGGTATTTCGAGGTATTGAAAAATATGTATATAATGTTGAGACATAGGAAACGGCCGTTACCATAAATACGGAAAATGGAATAGTTCGTCTATGATGATAAAACTATAGTACAAACTATTAAGACAATAAGATGAAACAGAAGTTGGAGTATCAAAAGGAAATAAGATTTACAATAAAGTCAGGCATGATAAGTTACCGCAATAAGAAAATAATGCACAAAGAACAGAAGTAAAACTCAGATATAAAGAATAATTATTAAACCCCAATGAATGTGGAGAAATAACAGTATAAAAGAAGAACAAAATTCCATAGAAATATAATATTGGATTCCTTTCTTATTACATTAATATTGGATATATAATTTTTAGATAGAGGGACACAGAAAAATATAGATTTATAGATATAATTTAAACAACAACTTCAAAAGCATAACTAATGTCCGCTAATAATACCAACCGCATTCTTCAGGAAACCGGTGTCGAAGACGCTTCTGCGGACGCTTTGAGTTTATCTCAAAATATAAACATCGTCAAGAGTACATGTGTTAATACTCTTCACTGTAAATATTCTTGAGGTGAGAATATTTATTGTCTCAACGTTATGCACTGGCACCCACCTTCATAGGAGCATTTTTCATCTCATCATAGCTTATTAAATATTAAATGAATTTTATAGTTAATACGTCCAGGTGAGTTCATGTTCTCCGGCAATGTTCAATTGAAGACGTATCTTTGTATATTCGCGAGGAATACTCCTCAACTATGTTGATTCCTAATTAGGTGTAACGTTATACTTAATCATAAATTAAAATTTCTGTCATTAGTAAAGGCATAAGCTAAATGGTTAGCATATTAGCTAATATTCTCTGAAAATCCCACGAAATTTAGTCACATATACTGTGCAGTAAGCTTAGGAAACATGAACAGAAATAATCCTTAGGAAAAAGAACCAATCTATAAGGAATCGAAAGTTGTACCTCTAAGATTCGGATGAACATAAAATTATAAAGGAAAAAAATATTCGAAATTAAAAATATATAATTTAATACTTAAAAAAATCGAAAATATATAAAAATCCATGTTATTTACTTTCTGATTTTAGGCAAAGAAGTAAAGTTAGGATTGAGAAAAAATATCTAGTATCGAAACCAGAGTATAAATCATTAAGTAAAAGGAGAAGTAAAAAGGGTAGTAAATAAAAATTTGCCTCATGGATAGTTTGGTTTACTATATAATCTCATTAAATGACCAAGTTCTTCATGTCCCTGTCAATAATGTAACATTCTGGATATTGATAGTGCATGTTAGAAGGATGGAATTCTGGGTAATTTTCTTTAATTACACGCAATAATTCATCATAGAAAATTTTGTAACCGAAACTATTAAAATGTAAACCATCCTTTAATAAACTCTTCCATTCTGCACCACCAAGTTCGGTAAACTTCTTGTGTAAATCAACAAAGACGTAGTTTTCTTGTTTACATAACTCTCTTAATTTGTCACCGAAGAACTTTTGGGATTCAGTGTTACGAATTAAACCAGTGGCATTTTCAGATGGATTTAATTCGTTCCATCTATCTAATTCAATCAAAGAGGTACCAATAACAATGACCTTAATACCTCTAGCAGTCATTAATGTGACAATCTTCTTCATATTGTCTAAGTATTCTTCAAGAGGAACAGCGAATTGACCACTTGGCATACAATCATTAGTACCGAAGAAAACATAAGCTAAATCGACCTTTCCAACACCATCTAATAATTCAGGAAGGATATGTAGAGCCCAACGTGAATTGTAACCAATGTAACCTCTTTGGATAATATCCATCTTTCTGGCATAAACGTTTTGCAAAGCAGGACCTAAACACCATTGATCTGGTTCATAAGTAAATTCAGTAATAGAATCACCAAAAAGTAGAAATTTCTTTGGAGCACTCATAATGCAGTTGTTTGTTGTTTGTTAATATTTTAAAAAAGTAATTATTGATATTATAATTTTTTTGTTTATATAGAAATAACTTTCTAAAAGATGTAAACTAAATAAATGACAACAGGTAAATTAAAATCATGAATATGTTGAAATTAGGAGCCCTTTTATATTTTTTTTATTTCTTAAAGTAATATATGAAAATAGCGATTATATAAAAACATAAAAAACGCACTCAACTGATGTGATGCAATTCATTTATTCCAATCAGTTGTTGTACTATATTACTTGAAATAATAGTACAATATGTGTGATTTAAGTTCGTGACAGTCGTGAATATACTCGATAATACTTTGTCCTTCACTCTATGATGGGATCAAAGTGAGTCCGCTGAAGCAGATGATAATATGGGACCACTTTCCAAATATGAAGTAACTAAAAATTTAGCTAATAGTCATTTTGGGCAACCCACCTCACAGATGGCGATGTTATGCTTATTACCAAATAACGGATAACTCTGCTCTTTATCGGTGACTTAATGGTACCCCTTAATAAACAATAAGAAATTATCAAGTGTTGTAGGGAATATATACGTCAGCATGTAGTATTATCCTTAAACTTTTCAAAAAGGTAGGTTTTCATCCTCAAATTCTGATAAACATTATAGAAAATAGAAAAAGGTGATTACGAGAGCAGTCTTGGCTTACTGTTCTGTATGAAGTTTTTATTCCGTCTCCTATTTCACTGTCTTATCTCATCGAGACAGCAAAATCTTGTTCTGGTCCTGTCGTAAGAAAATTACCTCTAACATGTTTAAGAATCTTTATTTAAAGGAAAACATTCTTCACGCTACCCCATCATTCGGAGCAAACATGCATAATAGCGTCTTGAACGTACGTTCGCACAGGATATCTGCGTTATGTGCATTGCAGTTCTCTCTGTGGTATCTCGAACTAAAGATTTACGACAGTTGCTTTTCTTTGCTGAAAAAAAGAAACGACGTTTATCACTCACTGAACATCGTCATTGCTTTTTCCATTTTGGCATTTCCCGGGGATATTGTGATTTGCGTACGGCATTCCTCTGCAAAAAGATGTGGCTCCTTATTTTATCGAAATAAACAAATATAAGAAGAACAGCGTACGGGTGTTAGCGTGTAGAAGAATACTGTACGTAAGAAATCAAGAGCGCACATGACGATACTGACGATACTGACGTGCATTTCCTATTTAGGATGGTAATTATTTACGTACGTTTAATTAAGTAAACTCTTTAATTATCAGGATACGCTAAGAGTCTTAAGTTAGAATTTTTTTAAGTTTGATATAACGGGATATCTCCTCAAGTTCTGGACATTTGATTCTGTAAGTTAATATTCTTTATTGTGCAGTAAATTTAGGAGAATAACGTCAATGAGATACCTGATATTATCCTTGTAATAGATGTTTCAGGTTCCAGCTGTAACAACACATGTTCTTTCTAGGTTAATTTTCTACTACCCTAAATCATAAATGTGATAGAAAAATCTATAGGGGTTGTTTAAGCTCGATTTACTATTAAGAGTATTTACTAGGCACAAAATTTTCACGTTTAAGATGGGTTCGATGTTAAAATTAACAATGTGAGAAAATTATCCTTGCTTTTACCATACGACAGAGGAGTTCCTTCATGTTTTCTCTTTTCGTTTATTGGAGGAATCTCTAAGAAAACTTTAGCATTAAGGTTACTATCCCCGCAATAATTACAGTAACTAATACAAAATACGGTACAACCATATTCTTATGTCACCTTCCCCTCTCCAGATTAAGTAATAATCTTACGGACCATGATCACCAAGTTCAACAGTTAGATTTTTCAGTGATAACTAACAATCAGATGTATTCTGGGCTGTCATATCTCTATGGATGTATAATTATTATCAAATATTTGTTTGTAGTTAATATGAAGTACAAAACATGACTAGTTTATACGAGTTTGTATCTCATTTTACTGTATATTCCAAGTAGTGTACGGCATTCTAAATATTGTGCTAATATTATCGAGTAATTGGTGCTACCAGCTGCCTCTATGTTATTTAGATTCAAAATTGTGTGTTGCAAATGCTCCTTTCATGTCTTTTTCTTTTTTTTTTCTTTTTTTTCTTTTCTTTTTTGAAATATCTTTGACGTAAGTTATTCAGATATTTTGGTAATAACAGTATAACTATACAATAGTGCTAAAAAAAGATGGAGGTATGATACTGTGTACTCTTCAACCGCTTTCAACAATATTATGATTCAGTTTTTCTAAAACAATAGAGACATTAGATAATAAATTAATGTGCATTTTATCGGATTTCTGCATAACGTTCCATAACGTGGGTATATTGTTGTAGATGAAATAATCATTTCATGAAATTTCTCCCACTGATCATAGATCATAGCGTAGCACAGTGGTGTTATGGATTGACGGTTTAACTTTTTTTTTCTTTTTAAGCTCCACTGATGCAGATAAGGTACAGCTACAAAAACAATTGTAATAATTAGGAAATCGATATAGTGCAAATTGCATTCATTTACAGTTGCACATAGGAGAAAAGGAAGCTATGTTTTATTATTCACCCTGCTATTTCACATGAAAGCGTAAACCCCGCATTCATAATGTATGCCCCACATTGGTACTCCTTAGATGATAATAGCGCAATTGTATTTCTAAGAAATATAATTCAGTTAATATCTACCAACCATCACAATATGAAGTTGCTTTTAATAGTAATGAAAGAGGTTCAAGAGGGGGGATTTGTGAATATTGTTTTTGTGAAAATACAGTTGCCTTTCGCTTCTGCTCTTTTTTATTTATTTTTAAAATTACTGTCTTAGAAAGGTTATTATACGAACACGTTATAATAGTTCCTATTCCGGTAAAAGTATAGAAAAACTCGTCAACCTTATGAAAACATAAAGTCACTCAACCAACAATTAAGGTTTACCCTGTAATCCTTGCTTTTTTACAGTAATAACTTATTTCATGATAATATATTCAAAGGATATTGTCATCTTATCTTCTCATCTAAACTTGTGAAACACCTTGACCTCTAACATATGTGGGCCTTTGAAATATTAGTTATCGTGTTCGATTTCCACAAAAATGTGAAGAAAATATTGATAGTGCAATAATATACTTTAATTCATGCACAAATAAGTAATTTAATTCTCTTTGAATAAGGTAGGATGCAGCTCTGCTGAAGTAATCATCTTGGGAGATGATTATCATGGAGGGTCTTCGGAATTAATACTATTATTTATTTCTTTACTTTTTATTTTCTTTTTCTTAACTTTCTAATATCACTTTAATATAAAAAGAAGTTATATTCTCATTCATAAATTGATTTGAAACTATCACTATCATTATTATTTTCTCTTTTACTTCACTTCTTATGTTTAATCATTTTTTATTGCAAAAATTCAGTTTATTATAGCATATAACATAAAATATAGTTAATCAAAAAAAATAACAAAACAAATTTTTTTTATTTGCTTTACTAATTGTCTGACATCTAGAAAATTAATATTTAATAATGTCTGAACAAAATATTATAGACGGAAGTCCAGCCGACTCCACGTTTACAAGCACGCATCCATCGGAATCTGGGGAGGGTGATGCACACTCAAGACTAACAGCTGACAGTCATAAATTAGAAACCAATAACGGTGTTACCGATAATAGTTTAGAAGATATTGGTAACCTTGAGGTTGAAATTCCAATTAAACCTGGGAGTGCATATATTGGTATCACATTCTGGTGTATTTTAATTGCGTTCGGTGGTTTCATCTCAGGATGGGATACAGGTACTATTGGTGGTTTCTTAGCCCACCCTGATTATGTTAAGAGATTTGCCTCTAGACGTAAAGATGGGAGTTTCTACTTTTCCAATGTTAGAACAGGTTTGATCGTTTCTATCTTTAACATTGGGGGTTTAATCGGTTGTATTACTTTAGGTGACATCGCCAATACAGTTGGTCGTAAGAAGGCCTTGGCAGTCACAGCCTTCATCTACATTATTGGTATTTTGATCCAAATCGCTTCTATTGATAAATGGTACCAATACTTTATTGGCAGAATTGTCGCTGGTACTGGTGTAGGTGGTATGTCAATTTTCTCCCCTATGTTGCTAACTGAGGTCGCTCCAAAACATTTACGTGGTACTCTAGGTTCCTTTTTTCAATTAATGTGTACGTTAGGTATTTTCCTTGGTGATTGTACTAATTACGGTACGAAGGGTTATTCAAATTCTGTTCAATGGAGAGTTCCTTTAGGTTTATCATTTGCTTGGGCATTATTTATGGCATGTGCTATGCTTTTTGTTCCTGAATCTCCTCGTTATCTAATGGATGTTGGTAGAGTAGAAGAAGCTAAAAAATCCATTGCTATTTCAAATAAAGTTAGTGCTGAAGATCCTGGTGTTCAAAGAGAAGTCGACATTATTGCAGCCAATATTGAGGCTGAAAGAGCTAGTGGTACCGCCAGTTGGCCAGAAATGTTTTCACCAAAGGGTAAGATTCTTCATCGTCTAATCATGTGTTGTATCATTAACTCTTTGCAACAATTAAGTGGTTGTAACTATTTCTTCTACTATGGTACTACTATTTTTAAAGCTGTCGGTTTAGATGATACATACCAAACAGCAATTGTCTTTGGTGTCGTCGCTTTCTTCTCCACATTCCCTGCATTGTATATTGTTGATATATTTGGACGTCGTACCTGTTTATTATGGGGTGCTATCTGCATGGTTTGTTGTTTCGTAGTGTTCGCATCTGTTGGTGTCAAGAGATTATACCCTAACGGTAAGAGCGAGCCATCATCAAAGGGTGCTGGTAATTGTATGATTGTCTTCTCCTGTTTTTTCATTTTCTCCTTCGGTTGTACTTGGGCTCCAATTGCTTGGATTGTTGCAGCAGAAAATTTCCCATTGAGAGTCAAAGCCAAGGGTATGGCCCTTTCTGCTGGTTCCAATTGGTTATGGAATTTCTTAATTTCATTCTTTACCTCCTTCATTGCAGGTGCTATTGGTTTCTGTTACGGGTACGTCTTTATGGGATGTATGATTTTTGCAGCCCTTTTTGTTTTCTTCTTCGTTCCAGAAACTAAGGGTCTTACCTTAGATGAAGTTAACGAAATGTGGTTAGAAGGTGTTCTACCATGGAAGTCAGGTTCCTGGGTCCCAGCTGCAAGAAGATACGCTAATTATGATGTTGATGCAGCCTTAACGGATGATAAGCCAATGTATAAGAGGATGTTCTCATTTAAGAAGTAATATTTGTCTTTCCTAAAAGACTTCTTTTTTTCATTTAATTTGGAGCAATGAACTTTTCGGAATCTAATTCAATTGCTAATGTAATCCAAAACAACTAAGCTTTATGATTCCATTTTTCCTTTTCCAACATAAAGAACGATCGACACTTTTCCTTTCATTTTAAATCGAGTGAATGAACTCTTTCTATAATGTTTTATATTTCTATTTATGACTAATTTTTATTTTATAAATTAACCACCACCTAATAGAGATTAATAACTAACATCTTTTGTAATTATAATTCTTTTTTTTTCTTTTTATGTATATTCACTTCTTTACATTGGAACAATCTGTTGAATATTGAATGGCAGTCCTTGCAAGCTTAATTGATCTATTAGTTATAAAATTTCAACAATTTTGGAATGTCTAAAAATATAAACAATGCTTTGTGAAGGTGTGGTCGGTATGTAAGACTGTAGTTTGAGTATCTTTTTTGTATGTTGATCGCGTATGGGAACGCTGAACAATACAATAGCGGAACCAAATATATTCGTCGAACTGTATTATAGGGACCACGCAGCAAGAATTGTTTCAGACAGTTCGTAACTGACAGAACTTCTTTGTCTAGCCAGTTGATCCTTATTTAGTCTCAGTGTTGTTTTGGTCGGTTTTATTAAAATATAATATTGTTATGCAGATGTTTGTTCTTCCTCTCCCTCGGAAGAAAATATTTATGCAGATGTTCGATTTCTCAAACCTCTGTCTTATACGATTCCGAATTGGATGATTTAGTCAATATGTCACATTCTTGAATGTCCTATTCCAAGACCACTATACAGGCCTCTCCGCATATAATTTGGGCACAATGGTTCTGCAATCTCTTAATGATGCGGGACGATTTCATGTAGCTTTTTGTTCATGGAGATGTTTATGAAAATTAATTGTGAGAAATAGAACAAATTGTATTAAATAAATGAAGTGTGACACTAAAATACAACTAAATAGGATTATACAAAGATTAGTGGACACGAATATCAGCAATGCGAAGAATAAATAAAGTTGCTTAGTTTGTGATCATAATATAAAGGGCTTTAGGACAAATTGTATATTAAAATAATTTTTTACTAAATAACACATGTCTTACTGAGCTGAATATTCCAAGGATGTATAGTATAAGACTATCATAAGAGCAAAGGAATAAACTAAGTACGTAGCACACGTTAAACGAATAGAAGAATATTGTGCGCGATTAATATAAATGCATAGGCTTATATGACGACATCTGAATACAAGGTTCACAAATGTGAAGAATATAGAAAACAACCCAATCTATAATATATAAAGACAGAGGTTTGGAAAACAACTTATGTATATTAAATAATTTCTTCCGAAAGAAAGTACGAAGAATTTACTGTATATTACACTGAATAATAAGAACTACTAAAAATGAATCAAACTACTAATACTAATATTGCTCAACCTGTTAGAAACGAGGATTTCTATCATGTCTGATAATATATATTATTAAAATTAATCGACAACAGGTAATAATAATGTTCAACCAGTTCTAAACGAGAATTTCTATCACTATCTACTACTCTAATTTAAAAGAAATTGAAAATTTTCAGATTTTTCCGATTTTTAGGATTTGTTAGAAATTATTCATTTTGGAAGTCCTTTCTTAACTTTTCAATATCATCAGTCAAGTAAACAAAAAAACAATAGTGATAATAAATAATTTCAATTAAAAAAATCTCTAGTATTAAATCAATAAAATGAATTATATATAAACGCTAAGTAAAATGATATATATATATATATATATATTAAATAAAGATGGTCTTAAAAATAATAAACTGTCTTGAGTTAAAAAATATGAAAAATAGTTTGGAAAAGAAAAGTAACAAACAGAAATTATTTTCATCTATTTACTGGCGGAACTACTAGCAGCAGACATAGATGAAGACTTAGTCTTCTTTGCCTTCTTTGTCTTAGGAACTGGTGCTGTTTGGCTACCAGCCTTAACTTCACATTTGTCGCCTAATTGTGGAATAGCAGCAAGCATAGAGTTAACGGAAGTGGCTGATAGCTCTTGATCGAAAGAAGTACAGTTTGCCAAGAAAGTAATTACATTACCAGTGGAGTCAAAGACAACACCACCAACAACAGTAGCATTAGTTGGTCTTCTGAAGTAACCGTCAGAAACCTTGTTAGTGAAGACTGAAGCAACGTCAGATGTACTGTTAACATTTAAACCTTGTAAAGTAATTAAAGAGGAAGTCATCAAAGTACCGTTGGCACTGAAGATTTCGTAACCACCACAACCTTGGTATAGACAAGAACAATTGTTGTCTTTGGTATATTCACTAGTAACTCTTGGTAAGGAATCCCTACTTAACCAGATACTTGGTTGGTTGAAATAAGTATCGTTACCAATTGAATCACCTCCATCAGTTGGCATAGAAAATTGGAATAAGAACATCTTAGTGACACCACCAAAACCATAGTAAGCTGGAATACCCTTACGGTAGACACCACAATCGGCCTTCTCCTTAGATTTTGGACAAGTAGTGTTTGAAAAAATAATGAATTCTGCACCAGAGGTAACATTCTTACCTGGAGCGGTGTTAACTTGTGCAGCAGTAGAAGCATCTGGACCAATGAAACTTAAGGCTTTACCCATACAGTCTGAATCCTTACCAACATGTCCTAGAAAGGTAACATTTTCTAAAGCTGGAGATTTACCAGTGTTGTCGAAGCAAGCGGTACGGTTCCAGTTTTCAGAAGAGTTATCGCCAACAACAAAACGTTCTGATTCGTAGAAAGCGAATTTAGATAAATTAATTGGACCTCTAACATGAACAGCTAATGGTTCCGATAATGGAGCATTGGCACCAGAGAACCATACTGGATCACCAACATCACATTGACATTTCTTTTTGCTCTCTGTAATTTTCTTAATCGGTGACCATTGAGAATCATAACCGACACCTGAGAATTGTAATTTACCTGTCATACCGACATTAGAGGCGGCAACATATTCAGAGAAAACGGTAGCTAAAGTTAATAAGGTTAAACCTTTCATCTTGATAATAAATTGAGAATAAATAAATAAAATATGAATATATTAGAAAATGTTATCAATTAATATCAATATTTTTTTTTTCCTTTGATAATAATAAACTTATTTAAAATAAGGAAAAAAAAAGGCTACAGGCAAACCACAGATTAAAATAACAAATTGTGAATAAAAATAATAAATCGTATCAAAAATTGTCTTCTCCTTATATATATTTATCAAATTTTTCCTGTGCCAATTAATAACTTTTACAATTTATTATCCCCAGAAAACAAATAAACGTCGGACATTGCTATTGTAAGGTTAAGGAAAACGCCAGATAGAGACAATAGAAAATTATGAAATGAAGAAATATCTCAATTTAACATATTTTTAATCATCATTTGTTTCATTTTGACAATATGGATAACAAACGTTATGATGAGCCATCTTTTTTTGCGCTATATTAGAAGGGAATTCAAAATGATTTTCTGATCTAAAACAAATATAGTTAATAACATCATTTCTGAATATACAGAAAACACTGGTTTTCAATTGATCGACTCCGAAATATTTCTAGTAAGTTTCTACTGCTTAGACAAAACAACCAGTTCATCATAGGACCGGTAACCCCTAAACACTTTTACAGATATTAGGTACTTCACTAGCAATAAAAAATAAGCCTCTTCAAATATACCGTCAAACTGATCTAGCCAAATAAGTAAAATAAATTTTAATATTATGTCGGTATTCCAGCTTTAGTCTCATCAGTAACTGTACAAAAAAGTTAAGAACCTCAAAGTTAAGTGGGACTTTCCCACGTATGAGATTTCTTTATCGAACGAAAATGTACCAAAACCATGCATACTAGCTCCAATATGAATTAATTCAACCATCTGAGCCAACAATTTCTGACAGGGGTCCGGGAGCTGAATAGATTGCAATTCGAGTCTTGATCACAGAATGACTATTTTCGAACATCACTTGATGTTGACTAATTGTTTATCTACGTACCGATTCTATTATAAAACTGGAAGAAAACTGACATTTCTAACAATAAAAACAAAAACAAACAAATAATTAAGTAAGGGAAGAAACAATGCGCAACCTAAAGAGGCGTAGAACCCCACCAATTCAAAAAAAAGCTTTCCCGGAGTAAATATAGAATACAATAGAATGAGTGAATTATGTATTTATATTTAACTAGTGTAGAACTGACAATATATTATTGCGAAGGTTACATAGCAGACACTGGGAGTACGCAAATGATAGACACCGCAAAGTGTCTGGGCCAGACTACTAGCAATCTACATTAGTAACAATATAAATTTCGTAGTGATTACGAAAAAGGCAACAATTCGGATTAACTCATTTTCTCCAAGAGCACATAAAGAGATAAATAAATTAGAGAAAAAAAAATCTTGTTCTACTTGTCATGATCTCCCTGAACAGTTACGTTTCTTAGGAGTTCTAACCAAGATCGACAAATCTCTAAATAATTTAGCCGGTGTCATGTAAAGTGAGAATGTCAATCAGTATGAGACTTTTAATCTATATCTAATGATAATGTGTTCAGTCTTAAGAATTTGCAAATAGGACGAAATATTAAAATGCCATATCTTTCAAGCAATAGGGAACCAAATTATTCCAATCATGGCTAATGAACATTCTTGCTCTACTTTAATCATCTCCACCAATTCCCATTTTTGTAAGGATTTTTAGGGGTGCCAACTTAGAAATTATAATTTTAATATTCTTACTAGAGAATACCTAAAAAAGATGAAAGTATAATTCTTTACAAAACAATAATATCCGCTCTAATCTTTTCGTGAAAGTGTGACACTTTGATTGACAGTCTGAACGTAATTCACAACTAACAATTAAATACGAAGGGCCGCATTTGGGGTGCATTTATCCAGTATCATTGCCTCATCTCAGTCAATACATACAATAGTCATCACAGTGCATAATATTATTTATCTCCCTAAATTTCGATCGTCATTCAGTTTTGAAATAAAAAGAAATATAAAATCGGCTATACTTTTGTGCTTTGATCAATATAAATGAAGGAAACTCGAAAAATAAATACAAAATTGAATCAAAGTTAATAATCTCACCTGAGATGAACATATTACATGATTACCTTTTATAATTACACTTAGTAATAAAAGCTTCATAATTTAGTACAGCTTATGTCATTGATTGTCTTTCCATGTATATAGTCAACTACATCTTTTAGAAACGGAGAACTAGCCTGTTTTCTGTTTTGTCATCTTGTCTTTAAGTTCATCGACGATATCAACCCTGAACATATTTCTGAGGATTCTTCCCTAAATTTCTTGAAACATGACATTTTCAAGTACGCATTAGATAGTTTTGTAGATGAGCTGAATGCTTAGAAGCACTACTTGATAGTTCGTGAATTAGTTTTGACATTGGTTTAAAGTTAAGCAATAGTCTTAAAGTTTATATAAAGCAAAATAGATATCTTGTTACTTATTATTTTATTATATAAAATAAATAATAATTATAAATTGTAATACGAACTATCGAACTTCTGACATCTAATTTCAGTTTATTAGTTTTTTTATATATAGAGATAATATTTTTATCCCCTGCTATCTAATTCATTTATATATGGTCTGCTATGATTCAATGAACTTTAATAATTTTGATCTTATTCCTACAATTAATATAATGACACTGGGATTTTTATAATTATTCATAAGGTCGACGTTATACTCTTTATTTTCAGGTATCTGTCGTCTGAGAAGTTGTATCTTCCTTAGTCGGCACATTTCCGTCAGAAGGAATACCTTTTATATCATAAAGTAGTTACACAACCATCGCTATATAAATATATTAATTTTGAGTTTACCCGGCCATATTATCTAAGTTAAATATGCTAATATTTAACAAAAATATCCATAGAAATAGGTCCCTTGGCCCAGTTGGTTAAGGCGTGGTGCTAATAACGCCAAGATCAGCGGTTCGATCCCGCTAGGGACCATTTTCTTTTTGCCAAAATTTCCCTGACCACGTGACTTTTTGATATTTTAGCCTTTAGTTATCTGTCTATCGAAATACTCTATTGGTTGCTTCTCATTCATGAATAAATATATTGTAATTTACTGGTGAACAATCTTCTTATATCTTCATTATATAAACATATTTGAATTATTGAATATTTTTTTACCGAAAGTTCGAATGGATCACAGCGTCGTCAGGATCAATTAGATGACTCGAAAAAGGAACTAATATCTTCCTCTTTAACAACTTCACCATTTTCTGCAAATGGTTTCAGAAATTCCTTCAAACGTGATTGCAGTCCCTGCAACGCACTTGCACCCAATACAAGATCGGATCTGTTCATTGAGTCTGCCAGCGATTTACTGATGATGTCCATGACAGTCTCATTTTCTTCTTCTGGAGGTTCGTACAGTTCCGTATCTTTAATTAGGAACGGCGCTAATTTTGTCAAAAATATGTATAATTTATCCTTCTCATCCTTAATACTATTCTTTAAATCTTCAAAACCCTTGTTATAATCCTCTTTTAGAAATATTGAAAATGGAATATCAGAGTCTACACGCTCTCTTTTACCATTTTCGTTGACTTCCCTTCGGGTTATACCTTGTCTCACCGTACAAGTAATGATATCTTTTGATAATTCGTGTGACATTATCCTTTGGAAATAATAATTGTAACGCGAAACACACTTCCAACAAATAAATGAATCAAAAGAATCTAAATCTGGGAAATGTTCTAACAAACTTTCAGCATTCTCTTTTTCACTCTTCCTAATAAGCTCCTTAGTCTCCTCTTCCGAATAACCCATTATACAGTGATCATGATACCAATCTTCACCACATTCGGTACCAAATATGCACTGAATCATAACACTTGGTGAATCAGGATCATATTCTTTAGCGCAATCGCAGAATGTCCCCTTGAAATTATGGCCATATGTGTTATCTACTGCAGGTATATCTGCTTCTTTATTCTTACGTATTTCACATTTGTAAGCCGAACATTTTAGGTCTATTCTATTATCCTTTTCAGTACCACAGTCGCAAGTAAAATGTCTCTTGGTAAACAATTCCACTATATCACAGGATGTATGACAACGTATGGAACACGAATAACATATACCAATATTATTATGTGTAAGGCATGAAAATACCTGTTGTTTCAGTGGACCTAATGGATAAGTACATGCTTTTGGATCCCAAGGCATGGCTTCCTTAGCCTGTTGTTCAAGTTCAGCCTGCTGATTGACATAATCTTGTACCGTTAAACTATTCATTATATCGGGGATTGGAAAAATTGAAAGGTAGGGTGTTCTGTATATAGGCGAAACACAAAATCTATTTCTATTGGTATTTTATGAATAGATGTTGTTTTTATTGGTGAAGGTTCTCAAATATTTGTTTTTAAATCAAGGTATAATAAATATGCGAAAAATTTTGTTCACGCGTTTAACGATGCCTTAACAGAAACATATAATAAACAAACGATAATTAACAATAAGAGGTTGCAATTAGTATTGGTACATAATAAAAATAATATAAACACAAAATAAATAGATAAACAGGAAATAATTTCTAAACTTTTTAATATACAAACTTTGTAAATACCACGAGGATACTTACAATGAATCGACTATTGACATTTATTTGGATTCGTCAGCAGTAGTTTCTTTATCCTCCTCTGTCTTAGCTTGTTGATGTTTAGCTTGTTTTTCAGCTTGTTTATTATCCTTGGCACTGGTTTCAATACCATATATTCTGTATAATAGTTCATGAGTATCTTCCTTAGAGACCATTAAGTTGATGCATTTAGAACCCTTCCAGACAGGCAAGAATAAGTTTTCTTTCTTTTCGTCATCTCTTTGAACGTCGACGAATGCACAACCAGAACTTATGGCATGCATTTCCTTAACGAATTCAGGATCTAAGTTGTCCTTTTCCAAGTCAGCAAAATTTGGGAATGCTTCTAGAAGTAATAGCTTTAACATATCTGTGTTTGCCTTAATGATTCTGTCGGAGGTCATATGATGCTTCATTATTGGTAAAGATTCACTTTGAATTCTCCAGGAACATTCAATGTCACTTCTTTGAGAGACAAACAATTTAACACCAGAATAGATCATCTTTAATCTGTCATCATTAGCGCGAATAATATTCTTTAAGGATGGAGCAACTGTGTAGACGACTCTAGTTGGTTCACCAGTACCATTTCTAACAAGACACGTGTCCTTATCAAACTTATCATCGATACCATAGAAAGACCAACATTTCTTTAATGCTTCATGTTGAGGATCAACAAAGACGAATGGTTCTTCATTGGCATCACGAGGTAATCTTTCCTTCTTTTGAGCTTCTGAATCGTTTGTCTTTTGCATCTTAGTTGCAGGTTCTGAACTTGTAGCAGATGGAGTAGCAGATCTCTTCTTGTTATCAGTTGCGGCTTGATCGTCACCAACCATTTCAAATACAGTAATAAAGAAACCACCGGTGTTTTGCTTATGTGGATAAACACGCATACAGTAATCCAAATTGAATTTTTCGGATTCTTCTTGAGAAGGTTCAAACCAACTTTCAATCATACCTTCATCTTCTTTATTTTTAATTTCCATATTTCTGTCAAATACTGGCCATTTAGAGACACCATGATCTCTGATTAAACCTGGTAATTTTTCATCACAATTGACTAATCTGATCTTATCACCCCATTTTCTTAATGCAGCAGCAACAACAGCTTCATTTTCGATTGGATTTAAAGAACAAGTGGAATAAACTAATCTACCACCTGTCTTTAGAAGGTGTAAACCTCTGTTTAAAATGTTGTATTGGACAGTGTGTAAACCTAATGCACCCTGAGTGTTCCAATCCTTCCAAACATTAACGTTTTTTCTCATGGTACCATCACCGGAACATGGAACATCACATAAGATTCTATCGAATTTTAAGAAATTTTTAGTATTTTCATTATCTAGTCTAATTCTTGGGAAGAATTGTGCATCGTGGTTAACAACCAACAAATTAGCACTGTTTAATCTTTTCAATTGATGAACTAACATATGTGATCTTCTTGCATCAGCATCATTAGCAACGACAAACCCAGTTGGTTCATCATTGTCTCTATGCAGGGCTTCAATCAATTGAGCAGTCTTGGAACCTGGAGCTGCACACATATCTAAGACGGTATGATGTGGTTCTACTTCTAAAACAATAGGTGGGATCATAGAGACAGCTTCTTGTCTTGAGATATTACCTACTGCGTTTTCAACAACTAAGAACCTTTGAGTCTTCGCAAATTGTTCATTTTTTCTAATGACAGTCTTTGGTACATCTAATTGCCAAGCGTAATCATTTGGATACCATTTCAATTCAATTGGAGCTTTGATCTTTTCACCTTCAAAAGTGACATCAGTTAGATTTGGTAAATGTCTTTCTCTGAAAAGGTTTAGAATTTCATCAGAATGTTTTCTTGAACCAGTGACTCTGAAGGTTAATGGTAATGGAGATTGACAAGTTTGTTTAAAACTATCCCATTCATCCTCTTTAATTAAACCAAGGGTCTTGTAATATTTTTCCCATTTTTCATTTTCTTTTACAAGTTCATTCCAACCTTTACGGGCTCTTGTGTCATCACGAGCACCGAAAGTCTTCTTGTTACCTTTTCTACCGCCTTTTCTTCTGGCCATGTTGTTTAGTAATTGCTGGTTATATGGGATAGTCCTTTCAATATTGTACTATATAAAAAGAAAAAAAGAAATACACGATTCTCTTAACCAATGCATTGTATACCATCATCTCTTTGTGAGAAGTAATAAATTTTCAGCTTTCTGATTCATCTCATCTCGAAAGAACGAAAAAAAAAAAATTTGCGAAGTCCCACAGAAAAAAGGAAAGAACGGTGGTCGTCCGCGCGTTTCTTAGCAAAAAATAGAGGGTGGATATCACGACACACGACACCAGCCCAATGATTGATATATCAGGAAGTATCAACAACCTGGTATAAGATATATTGGTAGTAGCTTCAATGGCAACTATATGTCTGCTGAATCACTTTTCTTGCTGTTTGTTTTAGCGACAAGTTGTGAGGGACCTTTTCCAACACATAATCGTTTCGCTCTATGAGAGTTGTCATCATTATTGTTCATCCGTTCGTCAATATCCTGTGCATCCTGGGATTGTTCTTCATCCTCTGTATCACTACTATCTGAGTTCATACTTGTTAGATACTCCTCTATCCATTGTTCTACTAGCAATCCTAGAGTGATCATACAAGTTTCATCCATGGTATTAATCAAATGTGGGTATTTCTGTAAACATAACTGAGTAGCAAAATAATGTAACACTTTTAAATCGATACGAGGCAATAACTCACCATGGAACAAACCCTCATTCTTATCGTTCTCTGTATCCTTTTGTAAATCTTCTCTTGTCTTGAATGGAATTGGAACCAAATGATTTATTTTGGTTGCTAGTATTTCATCGGGACTGACTTTATGGGATTGAAATTCAGTAATCAGATCATTGCATGCTTCGTAGATATTGGTATCCATGCTGAATATTGTTTGTTTTCTTGATGTGTTTGTTGATGTGTCTGTTGATTTGAGAATTGATTCAGTATCGAATCCTTTTTATAATCGAAAATAGAGAGACGCGTTGCCGCGAAGACCCTATCTATACGAAACAATAACATCAAATAAGTACGTAATTGTTTCAAGAGTTATATACTATGAAATATATGTTTTAACTATTTTGGAAAAAAAGAAATATGATATAAAATAATACGTAGAGGTATACATTAGAAGAAGAAAACGGAAAAAAGTAAAAAAAGAAGGAAATCGTAATGAATCTTACGAGATCGACATCATTTATTCTTCTTGTGCGTCTTCATCGTTTCTTTTCTTTAGAACTAAAGGATGACCAGTGACTCTAAAGTAGATATCCTTAACGTCATCAGTCATGGACTCGAAATGTGATGAGGCATCGTAGGACTTGGATAAATAGATGTTATCCTTTGAACCATCTTCCTTAGGTTCGAATAAATCGGCAATACCCATGAATTTTTCCTCAATTGGGCCTAATAATTTGAATGCTGGTTCCAATTCGATATGTGGAGCGTCAGTTTCAACGATTGTTGAAATGATTGCTAAATAATGGCCCTTTGAACAAACGTTATGAGCATCGGATACGATTGCAATATAGATATCATTCTTTCTACCTACTTGAGATTGTGGGATAATAATTTGTAAAGAATCTGCATCCCCAGTATTTGGTACTGGATGATTTAAGATACAAATGGCTCTAATGACTCTTTGACCAGTTGATTTACATTTATGTGAGAAATAAGTTGGATCTGCTATTACTACCGGAGCTTTAAATGTACCTAATTTAGTTTGAACCCCTTCGAATTTCCCATTTTCTGAATCGTTATCAGTATATAAGACCTTTTCGATTGGAGTATCTAACATGTAGGTACCACCATAAATTGCGGAAAGACGAGCAAAACCCTGTGGTAATTCACCAAGACCATATAATGGGTATAAATAAGGAGATTTCCCATAACGTGCGACACTTTGACAATATAATAATACTCTTTCATAAGAAGGTCTTGCAGGTTGTTGTAAATAATCATCATTAGTCCATAAAGCCATTGCATGACCAATGAATTCTTTAGTTGAATTACCTAAACCAAATTTATAATAAACTTCATCCATTGTATTTTTATCTAAATCTAAACCTTGATGTGTTGATATTTCATCCTCTTTATAACTACTAATCCATTCTAAAAATTTCTTCATTCTACGTTTTTCAAATATCCCCATTAAAGGTGATGAGATTGCCTCCATTTCAGTTGCAGGAACTTTATAAATTTTACCTTGTTTGAAAACGTAAGAACCTGAAACTTGTTTAAATTCAACGTAACGTGTAACATCTGTATGAACTAAAATATTAGTTAATTCACCATTAGCCATTAAGAATTTTGGAATTAAATCAACATTCCAATCTCTATCTTTACCAAATTTTGATTCAATTTCATCTTTACCAATTGGATTTTTCTTAAATTGTGAATATAATTGTGATAAATTAACAGATGCGGATTCACCACCATAATGATCTTGTTTATCAATATGTAAAACTTTCTTACCATCAACAGATAATAACCCAGATAAGATACATTCAGTAATACCTGTACCTAAGACAATAACGTCATATTCAGTATCCATTTCTTCACTCATCTTATCTCACAGTAGTAATATTAGTATACTTTAGCTATATTGTAACTTATCAGAAAGTAACAAACACACACAAACGTACTACGTACTAAACAAAACTCTGTAATAAAATATATTAATATGTTCAATCAATCAATCATTGAATTGATATCCTTTACGGTATCAACAGTTCCCTATTTCACAGCGAAATTAAAATTCCCAACAGACAAAACAAAACAAATTGATGTCTCGCTCGCTCGCTTACTGATAATTTTTGTTTGCAGGCAAAGTGAAAATAGAATTATCGTTAGCGTAATGTAGCATACAAATATGTCTCGGTGCACAGTACAGTGCGTAGAAAGAGACTACCATCGTCCTTTTTCTCTTCTTTGTCTTCGCGTACGGCAGAGAGAGAGAGAGAGAGAGAGAGAGAGATGTGAATGCGTATTATTGTATTGTCGTGAATCAGTTCAGTTAGCGTAGTGGTGATGATGATCGTATAGAATGGATATACGTGGAAGGGTAGAAAGTTTAGTGGCATCGGTATATACATATGTGAGATAGTCTCATATTTGATTGATGAGGTAGGTCTCTTTTGCAGGTATCAGTTATCTGTCTAATAAATGGAGAAAGAACGATTTTGGAGTATATTTTGCAGCGTGGTGTGTGGGTTTTAGTTCCAGAAAAATTCCAAAAAAAAGAATAAAGAAACTATGATTTCGCCCAGGATCGAACTGGGGACGTTCTGCGTGTTAAGCAGATGCCATAACCGACTAGACCACGAAACCTTATTTTCTTGAAAAAAATTCGTATTTTAGGTAACCAAGTGAATAACAAAATTTGAATTTTTGACAATACAAAAAACTATTATAAAAGCCATTATCTAGTGGAAGAATAACATAACAGTTATCTGTAATCACAATTATGACTGTTTAATAGTACTGTTGCAGAAAAACCTTAATGATGGTAAGGTTGCTGGATTTTTTATTTGAGATAATAACCTTTTACTCTGGATCAAAGATATCTTCCTATTACCTATTCTGTTTTGTTATTGAAGCTTTTTGAAACAACTACATTGGCGTCAAATAGAAGTGTTTATTGTAATTGTATTCCAAAAATGCAATAGTAACATAATTGCTGTTAACTCAGATCTGAAGCCATTTCTTGAAATGATGATATAAAGTATACATATTTAGATAACGATTAAGATCCATAAAACAGATAATATCCAATATTTTACAACCCCAAATAAGAAAAATAACAATAACTTGACTTTAGAAGTTACTTAAAGTTTCTTGAGGGTTAACATTTGGCATTTATACTCAAGCTTGAGCTTAAGAAGTAAATTAGATAGGTTCAAATAAATATGGTCTGATATTAAAATATTGAAGTGTAGGATTAGGTGCTATTATGGGTGAACACAACCCCTCTACCTCTTTGACAATGAGGATATACACATATAAATGAAATGCATTTTGTCACTTTATAAAAATTTATAAATTTTATCTTCTATGAAAGAAATGTTTTCACAACATTTTTCTTTTGCAAGACATAAAATTTGGAGCCTAACATTACATCGTGGTTTCCAATATATTAATAACGCATTATTCTTTGTAGCTTATTACCACGTCAGAATAACAGCAATTATTCTAATGAATTCCCTTTCTTCTTCATATAATTTCTATATGATTCTATATTTTGTATAAGAAGGAGACCGCCATAGTATACGTTGCACTCAGTAATAAAATATTCTATTCGTTACTCATATATTGCCACAATTTAGTAATTCTAACTTACAATAAATTATTTTTGAACAAATACTTGCTTAACCATTCGAAAAGAGATGTTATGAAAATACCTACCAAAATATATAATATGGTTAGAATTCTCACGATTACCATATTACAACCACATAATATTGCTCACCTTACAAAACAAATCAACAGCTGTTTATTAATATAGTTATTCAATGTGTATGCTCTAAATTATATTCAAAAAACCGTCCTTGGTATTGTCCCTTCTTTAAGCACGAACGATCTCAAAATGTGATAACGACATAAGTCATTTTTTAAAATAGGTAGCCCAATTGTTGATGGTTAACCTTTCAATTTACATATTACAAAAATTTATATATCAAATATTAATTATTAAATAATCATTATACAATACCTATACATTTTAAAAGCATGGAATAGTACTGTACCTCAAATGTCATTAAATTCTTTGTGGCAAAATTAATAGAATGGTACTATTCCAATTTCTTATATCCTTACAGTCGATAGTTTACTACCCACAACAGCATAACTTCAAAAATCAAGTACCTAGTGATAAACTTCTTATTGCATTCTATCCATTTCGTATGCCATCAGCTTGATGCAACAAAAAATATAATACACCACACAACAATTACGAAATTCTAACAGTTCCTAATAAACTCAGTGCTAATTTCATAAGTTCTGTCATCACTCAGTCATCTTTCTCCAAATCACCTAGTAATGGTGGATTTGAATTTTCTACAATCTTAATATCACTTAACCATTGTGATAATTCATCTTCAAGTAGCTTATCCTCTGCATTTGCTGTATCATCAGCACTACTATGAAGTCCTAATTTTTTCAAACCAACAACTAAGGACTTGACGTCTTCCTCTGAAGTCTTTTCTCTTAATAAATCTTTGAATAGAGTAACTTGATATTCATCAATTTCAACATTGCCAGGTGTTGTATGCTTTAAAGTATCATTAATTAAATGAATACCTGTTCTACTAAATAAAGCATTCTCATTCAATTGGACTTGATAAAACTGAGAGCAACGGAAATGGAACTTGGAACAAAATTTAGATAAATATGCATATGGGTTATTTTCCCACAGAAATTTCTTAATAAGGGCATCGTTGTGATGAGATGACATAACGCCAGAATTACCATGATGTAAACTTGGATTATGTTCTTGACTATTACGTTCCGGAGCTCTACCACACATAGGGTATCCACAAAGATGATTTAAATTCCTCTCTTCGATAAGATCGTCGTATGTTGCTGGCGTTATTAATTTAGCTAAATATTTTAAAGTTGTTCCATTATCTATTTCATCATCACATAACAGAGCTAACAATTCTAAAGTCAATGTCTCTGATTCCTTGATGCTTAATTGTCTATGGTTTTGAAATGGTTTCAGTACCTCATCCTGAATCTTTTGCAATGTTACTGTCATTATAGGTCAAACGATAAGGAAAGTGTTAAAGGGGGGTCAATATTTTTTGAGAAAAAACAGGTGGATGTATTAGGCATGTACCAATGTTGGCAATAATTTATTAGAGTAATTAATAATAATTAGACAATATCGAGTGACTGATTTTTTTTCCTGACTAAAGCAACTAAAGTGTTATATTTTATAATCAACTTTTTCTTGCCATTTCCTTTTCCTACCAGTACGAAAAACAAGATGATCTTGAAAAGTGATGATATAACAAACCTTTCAAATACATAGAAAAAAAAGGCTATTATAGATAACTAACATCTTTTATAAACATATATTAATACATATTGGTAACAAAATTCGATAAGTTTATGATATTTGTCGGCTGAAAGTTATCCAATGATCGAGAAAGAAAACGAAAGGAAAGAAGTATCCAAAATGGATCCATTTCTGTATTGGTTGAACGATCTAGATCACCATCCATTAGAGAAAGTAAATGAGACTAGTGAGAATGAACGAGCTTTAAAGACCAATGTAGAACTAGAACAGTTATTAAATATGGTAAAGATTCCAATACAGATAGAAAAATTTATGTCATTCACGCTCTTGGCGTCATTGGATTGTTTCCTTTATTATTTTACAATACTACCAATGAAGATTAGTGTAAATTGTTTTCTTTACAAGGATTCAACGAGAAGAAGATCAATCCTAAGACGGACATCTAAGGAGAGAGCAATCATATTTCTAATGATCACTGTTACAATAGTGATGAGCAATCTAGATACGTCGAAAGTATACCACAAAATTAAAAGGCAAAGTGCGATGAAACTTTATATGTTGTTTAATGTATTAGAGATTGCAGATAAGATGCTGGCTACTATAGGACAAAGTCTGCTGAGTGTTCTACTTTCAAGGAGAAGTTATACACGAGTAAGAACGAAACAATTATTTTTAGTGTTTCTAACGTCGTTATATTTAATGGCACATACCTCGGTGTTGATTTATCAGACTGTTGCTTTGAATGTTGCAGTCAATTCTTATTCTAATTCTTTATTAACTTTGCTTCTGTCCTTACAATTTGCAGAGATTAAAAGTTCAGTATTTAAAAAATTTGATAAAGAAAGTCTATTCCAAATAACAATGGCAGATTCTACTGAAAGGTTTAAACTTTTAATATTAATTGTGATTATTATGATCCGAAATTTTGGAACTACACCAGTCCAGTGGAATATTAATGCCAGACGCATATTCGATCTCCATTTATTAATGACAGTGGTATCTCTACCAATATTTAACATATTCATGTCTGAAGTTATAGTCGATTGGATCAAACATGCGTACATTACGAAATTCAATAGGATACGGCCTCAGATTTATGATAAATTCTTCTATATCATGTATAGAGACTATGGTACAAACCAACAAGAATATCAAGAAAGATTAGGTCTACCTATATTAGCATACGTGACATTAAGCATTGTAATGTTGCGCACATCATTATTTCATCTATTCGAACCATTCCAATTATCTAATATATCCATATCTCTTATCCTAACCGTTGTATGGTTCGCAATATTGTTGTCATTACGACAACTAACGCATTCTACACTATTGAGATGGGGACAGCATATCCAAACTGAATGGGACTTGAACAAAAAAACAACGCTTGTCACATCAAAGGATTACGTACCTGGCATAGTGGTCAATGGTATGGGTAAGATGGATAACGATACAAGAACCATTATACATGGCAGTAAAAGTAACAAGAGGTCATCGGACCCAATTCCAGGCGATAGCACAACGAAGAGGGACAAGCTAGATTCGAAGCAGGGCGACTCATTAGCAAAAGTAACAAGATACACAATGGTATCCAAAGCTATCTGGTAACTACAATCAACAACAGGGAATAATAACATATCGTTGTCTTTATCATAGTTTCTCGCGGGACATCACTGTGCACGACATTAAAAAAATCCCACCAGCTGTTATAAAATTCCTGTACCGATAAAAAGTCACTGAAACTGCACTGTAATTCCCGCACAACCCACAGAACCAATTTCTCGGACTGGAACCCAAAATTGTTATTATGCAAGGAGTAGAGGAAGCTGCAAAATGGCAAATTAAGGAACACGCCATTGGCAAACTTTGGTTGTTTTGTTGTGGGCACTGGAATCAATTCACATCAGCAGATATATAAGTAATATATATATATATATATGTAGCGTGTATTAGGTAAGTAATTGATTTATTAACCTCATTTTCGATACGAACAAACAAAGTTTTTAACAAGATTGCATATTAAAGATGTTGCTTTTGAAGACTCTGCTAAGGGATCCAAATGCCCTTACAGCCTTGTCGAAAGTATTTTCCAAAAATGTTACGTTTGATAAGAAATGTATGAATCTAGCTATCGATATCGGTAACAGAACTAAGAGTAATACTGTTAGACATTATTCCATGTCTCCATTATTGAGATCTGCAAAGAAACCATGTTCAATTCTAAAACAAGCTAAAGCAACTAATCTAACCAAGAGTCTATTTTCTCAAAATCGTAAATTTAGCTCTTTCAGACCATTATTCAACGAGAGTGCCGTTTCTGCAGGTAAATCGACTGTTACTCCAGGTATGGTTAACTCTGTTAAGACTTCCAATTCCGTCGCCTATTGGTTAATCGGTACATCCGGTCTAGTCTTTGGTATTGTTGTCCTTGGTGGTTTAACCAGATTAACCGAATCTGGTCTTTCGATTACTGAATGGAAACCAGTGACTGGTTCATTGCCTCCAATTGGTCAAAAGGAATGGGAAGAAGAGTTCATCAAGTATCAAAGTTCCCCAGAATTTCAACAATTAAATTCTCATATTAATTTAGACGAATTTAAATTTATTTTCTTCATGGAATGGATTCATAGATTATGGGGCCGTGCCATTGGTGTTGTATTCATTGCTCCAGCTATTTATTTTGCCGTTACGAAAAGATCATCACCTCATGTTAACAAGAGATTGCTTGGTTTAACCTCTTTATTAGGTTTACAAGGTTTCCTTGGTTGGTGGATGGTTAAGTCTGGGTTAGATCAAGAACAATTAGATGCAAGAAAATCTAAGCCTACCGTTTCACAATATAGATTGACTACACATCTAGGCGCTGCATTCTTTTTATACATGGGTATGTTATGGACTGGTCTTGATATCTTGAAGGAAAATAAGTGGATGAAGAATCCTGATCAAGCCGCCAAATTATTCCAAAAATTAGATAATCCTGCTTTGGGACCAATGAGAAAGATTGCTTTAACTTTGTTAGCCTTCTGTTTCGTTACTGCTATGTCAGGTGGTATGGTCGCAGGTTTAGATGCAGGTATGATCTATAACACTTGGCCAAAGATGGGTAACACATGGTTCCCAAGTGGACGTGAATTAATGGATCCAAATTTTGCTCGTCGTGAGGATAAGAAGGATATGTGGTGGAGAAATCTTTTAGAGAATCCAACTACTGTCCAATTAGTTCATAGAACTTTTGCTACAGCAGCATTCTTTGGTGTCTTTGCTGTCCACATGTATGCTTTAAAGAAGAAATTAGCCTTACCAAGAAATGCTCAAATGTCTGTTCATGCTTTAATGGGTGTTGTTACTTTACAAGTTACGTTAGGTATCTTTACCATCTTATTAGTTGTCCCAACTCCATTAGCTTCAACACATCAAGCTGGTTCGCTAGCTCTAGTTACCGCTGCTGTTGTGTTTGCTAACCAAGTTAGAAGACCTAGAGGTAATGTTAGAACTTTAATCAATAGTGGTTTTGCTCAACAATTATTAAAGAAAACTGCGAACTCTGGTAGTAAAATAATGACAGAAGCATCAAAGTTAGCTTCTAAATAAGTGGAATGACACAACTGTGCAATTGATTTGTACAGTTCAGTGTGTTTGCCATAATTTGTTTTTTATTCTTCCTCAAATGGGAAAAAAGAATCTGTAAATAATAGTTTTATCACAAGTATATACATATAATAAGAACAAAAGAATCAAAAAATATTTATATTACAAATTATAAAGTGTTCACAAATTGATTTTCTACGTCCATAGTTACATCTAATTTACCAGTGCCTGATAATCTCCATAAAATAAACATGAAAACTGTCTTATATGGTGAGAATCTATCAGCACAACGTTCCATAATATCTATATCATAAACTTTCCAATTAAATTTCTTATGTTTAATCTTAGATTTTTTAACAACATCTCTATCCTTCATTAATTCCTTCAATAGATCAGGTTTGTCAGATATATATCTCGAGAATCCTCTTGCTACACCTACGTCCTCTGGAGCGAAAACATTAATTCTTCTTAAACCAGACACAAGAAACATTTTAGCAGTCCATGGACCAATACCCTTGACACCTGCAACTAGATCCTCTTGAATTTCATCATCATTATCAGTTTCATTATGATAATACATTTGAATCAATTTTGGTTCGTTATCTGAAAAATATGTAGCCAATGATTCTAAATAAGAAACCTTCCTTTGACTTAACCCGCATTCTCTCATATTTTTAACATTTTCAGGAACAGTCATATATTGTTTCAATTCTTTATACAATGGGAACATTTCATCAAATAAAGCCATGAATCTAATTCTGATTGATCTTGCAGCTGAATTACTAATCTGTTGTCCAACAATCGCACCCCCTAATTTAGAGAAAGCATTTTGTAATTTTGCTTCATCTGACGGTTCGCCATCGAGCCTCAATTTATCCTTCTTAAACAACTCAAAGTCACCTTTATTAATCACTGGAACTAAGCTAGGATCTAATCCTAAGATAAAATCAACAGCTTTATTAAATTCCGGGATATGTCTATCCCGATACTCCTGTGTAATTATTTCGTTTTCAACACCATCTTCTAACTTCACTAACTTGGTAGCTGATCCATCCAGTGGTTCAGCATCAGTACCGTCATACAAATCGTCGGCAGCTCTCTTCATCTTGCTTGACCTCTTGAATCTTATCCAGATGAGATTGGGAAGTTTCTTCTCGATGACCATCTCATTATCCCTTGCTTGCCCTATTTATACCATCACATACTTAGCAGCCTCACACCCGTAGTAACACCCATTAGGGCACATTCCCACCCCACTCCCACGCAACCCGTCGAGACAAATCGCAAGGCAGGGAAAAAAGAAAAACCATCCATCACCATCATTATCAATATCACGGAACAAGCAAAGACGGAAAGGGTGTCGAACTTCTTCAACTTCGAGGCCTCAGGAACACCTTTCTTATACACCTTGTTTGCACTGCTATCGTGAGGGCAAAGGCAAATCGGAGCAAGAACTTTGTTATTGTGACTACTCTATGGGATCTCGATTTTATTGCGGAATTTCGGACACACTAGAACAACTTCTATTACAAGAAGAAACTATACTCAAGGATTTTTTGACCTGATTATCTTTTCTTTTTTTTTCTTTCTTTTAATCAGTTAAGTTTGCATTATACGGCTGGACCTTTTGTATTACAATTAAAGATATCACACAGTTTTCATTATTAAAGATATTGCTTATTAAGTCTTCCTTTTTTTCCCTATTTTATCGCGATACATTGTAAACAATATTAACAGATTTGTCCTTTGTTTTATCCGGTGTTATAATTTAGTAAGGAGATTTAATTGATTGGAAAGAAACATTAACAAATTTTAAACATCTAATTTACAAGAAAAAGCGTTATAGAGGGTTGGCTACATCATAGGCTATTGATCTTTGACATTTTTTTTTTACTTAATTTTATTTTATTTATATTTTATCGCTATCATGAGATTAACAATATCCAATGAGATCACTGGCCAATTATATGGCCCAGTGGATTTAAGTGACGATACAGACCTTGCTGATTTAGTAGCATTATTAGAATTGGATTGTCAGTTTGATTCATCACAAAATGATATCTATCATCAAATGAATATTTTAGATTTGAAAAATAATTCAAATAGAAGTGTAGAAGATATAGGTTTGAAAGATAACGATCTTTTACTAATTCGGAATAAATTCAATAGAAATAATCAACATTTCTTGATTTCACAACAAGGAACAAACACACCTAATTATGGAAATTTATCAGATGATCAATATGTTGAACAATTTAGACAAGATTTATTGAATAATTCTTTCCTCAAACAACAATTCATGAGTCAAATTCCTGGTTTACAAGATGTTCTTAATGATCGACACGCTTTCTCTGATAGGTTAGGTTCTTTCATTTTATCCAAGAGAGAAAATTCATATTATGGCAACAATAACAACAATAATAATGGCGGAGTAGGAGGTTTCAATTATCAACAAACAAATCCATTCAATATATCGCAAGATGAATACAAACGATTAATGGAAAATCCAGATTTACCGGAGAACAAGAAAAGAATCGCAGAACTGATCGATCAGCAAGTGATTGATGAACAATTAAGAAACGCTTACGAATATACACCCGAAGTTTTCACAACTGTAACAATGCTTTATATTAATCTCGAAATTAATGGTACTCCAGTTAAAGCCTTTGTCGATACAGGTGCACAAATGACTATCATGTCAACCAAATTAGCCGAAGAGACTGGTTTAACGAAACTAATCGATAAAAGATTCATTGGTGAAGCTAGAGGTGTTGGTGTTGGGAAAATTATTGGTAGAATACATCAAGCATTGGTTAAGATCGAAACACAATTCATTCCAAGTAGTTTTGTTGTATTAGATACCCAAATCGATCTTTTAATTGGTCTAGATATGTTAAAGAGACATCAAGCTTGTATTGACCTAAGAAGAAATGTTCTGAAAATTGCCGATATTGAAACAAAATTCCTTGGCGAAGCTGACATTCCAAAGGGATTCGAAACTACAGATACAACTAACAAACCATCCAGTGATTGGAAATCTAATGAACCTAGTAACTTTAAAAATATACCAGTACCACAAATAAGGGGACCAGATACGATAAACCCACCTTCAACTTCAAGTACTCCATTAAATAACACTAACAGTGCAACTCCACATGTGAGATCATATCCACCAGAAGTGATCAAGCAATTAATGGATCTTGGCTTCTCAAGAGATGAAGTTATAAAAGCATTAAATAGGACGGGAGGTAATCCAGAGTACGCTGCGGCATTACTATTTCAATAGACAATTCTAACTATGATCATATCTTTTGAATTTTATTTGATGAGGTATTGGTGAGAATTGTTTTTTTCTTTATTATTATTACTATCATCTTCATAACGGACGTATCTGTTGGATTCTAAAAAATTCATTTCTACCTAGATTAAAGAGTTCCGTCCTCATGATTACTGGAAGAAACATGAATATCATTCATTTTAACTGCTTCAAGTTTATGAATTCTCTGTTTACTTTAAAGTAATCTCAAACAATAACACATTTTTATTTATTCTGTACGATTATGTTTAGCCCAAATAGCTCTTCCTTCTATTTTTCTCTTTTTTTCATTGGTAATGGAATAATTTATTCCTTCTATGAATCTTTTACAACAAAAGTAGGAAGCTTACCTTCTTTTGATATAAACATTATACAAATATATGAACATATATATTTATTACGACAAATATACTGAAATAATAAAACCAAAATTAAACATTTTAATCATTCTATTAATTTATAAAATAGTATATATGCATCTTGTGAGATGAATTCGTTACCAAAATGAACAGGCCGATATACGGTATCATCAAAATACCACCATATATTATTTTGTTTCTTTACATAAGATGAATAGTGACCTCTTTCCATTGTCCCGGTATGACACACAACACCAAATAATTCATATTTGAGTGCATTATTCGTATTATGGTGGTAGGATGATAAATCTAATTCATATGGATATTTGACGAAACATGTGTTTTTAATCATATAATTACTGAATCTATTCAGTTGAATGATTAGAACTTTTGGGAATTTCGTTATTTCTAATCTTTGGATACTTGGTCTCTTCTGTTTACAATTGGTACATTCCCATTCATTGTTACCTGTTAACATATCAGGTTTATAAAATTGTTTTAAACAATCATGTATATTGCATGTATGATGTTGTGGTAGCATTAAGGACATTGTGGAAAAAACCTGAAATGTATTCGATTGATTGAGACAATACTGACATTGCAAAATGGAAGCCATTTGTCCCTGGAATATATCAACAATTATATTATTTTCTTGGGATAAATAAGAATTCCAAAATGCATCCGCTTGATCTTGGAAACTCAAACGCCTCAACTGAGTCTCTGTAGGTATACCAACTTGTAAACCAGAGTTTGTTCCCTTGTGAAGATCATCATGGATATGATTAATTAAAAAATCACAAAATTCAATACAATCTTCTTCTTTATTGGAATTAAACATTGGGTTAATTAATCCACAGCATTTCTTCAACTCAAAACACGAACTTGATTTCCTTTGGTTGAATACAGAATTATTTATAGATGTTTTTTGCATCTTCTGTTCTAATTCTGCAAGTGTCGTTATTATACTACCTTTACTCTTCGACGTATCCATATAGTTTATTTGCCCCAGAAACGAATTGGAGAGAAGGATCGTAGTCAATTCCTTAATTTCAATTAAGCATTGAAGGATACAATTGATATAGCACGAATTATATTCATTTTCGAGACCCACTATAATGTCAGTATTGTAGTTACTTGGGATCAAAAATGGGTTGTTGCTATTCATTTTCTTATGATATACCTCACCACCTTTATTTTTCCATTTATCAAAATCCATTTGACATGATTGAATAGTTGGCATTAAGATATTATTGCTAATGAAATATTTGGTCAATATTACGAAAATTGAGAGCGATTGTGTAGAAGTGGATGAATTTGTGCAGATTACAATATTCTTATACGTAGTAATATTTTCTAGAATTATAGCCTCTTTCGTAGAGGAACAATTACTTAATAAACTTTCAAAATTTAAATCAGTAAATTCCAAATTAGAACTGTTAGGAAAGACATTTACGATACAGTCAAACAAAACATGGTTTGCTTCATATTGTGAAAAGGGTCTGCAATCAATTATTAAAACGTTTCCATGATTTTGACCAAGTAAAGTTTGTAAGGACATCATACTAATCTGATTTATTTCCAAGAAACTTCTTGTTTCATTTAATTCAACTGTATTTTGTAAATATTTCCTGATTTGTATTATTGATATATCATTGCTTAAAGTTTTTTGAAGAGTCATTTGTAATTGTAATAATTCTGGTATTTGTCCTTCTTTTGTTTGTTTCCCTTTAACAAACAATAGGAAGAATAATTTTTGATAATAATCATATGCGATTTTATACAATTCATTCAAATATATCTTGTTTGAATGGATCAAATAAGGATTGCGTAATAGGAAATTTGCCAATTCATTATAATATTTCAATAAAGTAGTTGACATCTCTAGTAATTTACCAGTATCTGTGGCAGTACCATACTTTATAATGAAAGAATTTACATCATTACTGAAATAATTAATTGTACCGTTCTGTGGAGCTTCTTCAATGAAATGCATGTCGCTTTGGATAAAATGGAGACTTATTAGCTAGTTTACATTAGAAAAAAAAAGATTATTGGACAATAATGTTCTAACTGCACAAATCACCACCTTATATATATACTTGTCTCGAGAGAAGTACAATTGCTTTTTCCCTCACAGGCATCTGCACAATCTATATATCAGATCGCAAGATCATCTATATATCAGATCCCTTCCTGTTCTGTGCATCAAAGTCTTCGCTTTGACGTTTGCTGAATTTTTTGCCCTTTCCTTTTAGTGATCGTACGGTGCCATCCGTGTGGCTGATGATAATGTATTTGATAATATAAAAGACTGAGCCAACATCGAGAGATCAATTGGTTGATAACAATTTTTATATTACTAATTATATAGATATGTATTTGAGTTTCATTTATACTATTTGGTGTCTACACTATTTATGTTAGTTTCTTGTATTTGCAAAGTGTGGCCCGTGATTTGTTGTTTCTTTTCCAGAGTATCTACAGTTTGTTCCTTCGAGGAACCTGTGCCGCTTTCTTGTGCGACGACATCTCCTTCACCTCTGTCAATTACACCATCTTCATCGAATTTAATCTTTTCCAAATTTTGAAACAATTGTTCTGTTTGTTCGGAAGTCATTTCGTCTTTCTTCTTATTTTTGATCCAATAACCTGGATTCAGTTGTCTCAGGTGTAGATTCTTGAAAAATGGTAAATGTCCATTCTTTTCCTCAAAGATCATCATCAATAGGAAAATGATCAGGACTAACCAATATATGTTGTAACATAGGATAGAGGACAAATAACCTGTATTTTGCCAACCTAGTAGAGCATTGAAAATATCCCAACCATTATCTAATTCTGGGTTACAACAATTGACATGATACACTGTTTTCTTAATGTTATAAGTACCATTCCCATCACCACCTTCGGATGCGTCACCACCTGTAGCAACATTAAATCTATAATTTTCAAAGAACCAAGCACCTCTTGAGAAAAGCCCCGCTGAGATTAAATATAAGATCGATGTGGAAATGATTAAAAAGACTTGTAGTGAGGAACGAGATGCACCGAAATATAATAACCAACCAACGAATCCACCGGCGATCAAACCCACAAAGACAGGTAATGGATAAGCAGATGGTTCTGAGCCCTTAGTAGTGATACCGGCACCGGCAACAAAGACAACTGCTTCCAGACCTTCTCTTAAGACAGTAATGAAAGGTAAGAGGAACATTGAGTAACGGCTTGTCAAATAACTTAGTCTAAAGAAATCACGTTTCCTCTTAGGCACTTCAACAAGCGATTTTGCAATTTTCACTCTCCACTTACTTTGCATCTTGTTCATTCTTAACATGGGGATACCCATCATTGTAATCATGACAGTTGCAATCATACAAAAGATACCTTCCCATAAATCTTCAGCGGAACCGAAAATATCCTTCTGTAAGGAATAATAGGCACCGATGAAACCACAACCAATTGCTAAACATATCACGAACCCAACTGCCACACCGATCCAAACTTGTTTCCTTAGTTTTTTGAAAAGGACTATATCCTTAGTACCAATAGATTGATTCAAGAATGAAAGTAGCACAGATATAATCACTACAGCTTCTAAACATTCTCTGAAGACAACAAAGAACACAGCGACGTTAAATACTTTATTAGCCATTTCTATAATAATCGATTGTCGTACGACTTTCACGAATGACGTAAAATGACTAAAGATTAAAAATGGAACCTCATTTTAAACTTATATAATTCAGTATATTTTTGGTACCCTTATATATCCATCCAATAGAAAAAAATATGTATTAGAATAGTTACCATTTGTTCCAAGCGGTTGATAATTACAACAATGTTATCACAATAAGTTATAGTCACATCTCAATACAATCAGGTGCAAAACTATAAGCTTCACAACATCATACCAATTATAGCAAAACCGATAAATGTTCAATGATCGTGTATTCAGTGATTAAACGAATTAATGAAACAACAACCTACAACGCAAACGAGGAAACTGGGTGACAGGATCCAATCCCTGGAAAGAAAATGCACCCTTTAAACAATACCTCAGACAGCCACACATATACGCAAATCCATAGACACAGAAAGAGGGAACCTTCTTTAATAGAACATATTTGCACTTTTTCCATTCACTCATAGAACCGGTTCATCGGATTAAACGTCGAAATAGAAGTGCAGTTCCACTTTCACTATTCCCAGAAAATAAATCGTTGCAGCAGAGTCACTTCCCTGATGTAAAAACTAAAAGCACGAATGCGTCGTGGTAATTTATGCACGTAGTACAAATTATTGTGACATCTCTATGTATTGTCATTTTTATCAAATAAAACAGCTTAGAAAATCAATCATTTCACAAACTGCACCGACATTTTATCTAATCGCTGGTGACAAAACTTCGAAGGGCTGATTCAATTGACATCCCTGTGGTTATACGTATAGCACAGTCCTGATACAGATTGTCATTATTATCACTGAACGTATTTCTTCACCACTAAGTATTGTTTGGGAATGGGAAAGTAGGGTTTGGTGGATGCACAAATTATGAATTACAGTGACTTCCCTGCACAACAGCATATTTGTCGGTTCATTTGGACAATTGACGAACGCCCCATAGTAAACACCGTTCCGTGCGCCGTGTTCTTAGTTGTAATAGCCGGGTGTAATTACGCAAACCCTAACCTTGGACGTGGCACCGCAACACACCGCCCACTGTAAGCGAAAATTGAAAAATTGAGAAATTGAGTTTTGACGGATTTGTTGTTGTTATGCTGTGAGAGGGATTCAATATGAACATTGAAGAACAGTTTGTTGAAGTCATTGAGAGAGAGGTTGACTGTTTGGGTATATACACATTTATACTGGGATGTACTCATCGAATCTGTTGCTTAAAACGTTGCATTATTTCATATAAACACATATAGAACAAAATACAGTTTGTACTATTTGCCCCTTTTCTCCCTCCGTCAACACGTCCACAACACATACAGTCATGGGTCTAGCAGAAATATTACCATTAGAAGTCATCGATAAGACAATTAATCAAAAAGTATGGATCATTTTACAATCAAATCGTGAATTTACAGGTACTTTAGTAGGTTTCGATGATTTTGTAAACGTTATCATCGAAGACGCTACCGAATGGACAATTAATGATAAAAATGAAAACGAATTAGTTATGGAACATCATGGTAGATTACTATTAAGTGGGAATAACATCAATATGTTAGTACCAGGCGGCAAGAAGGATTGTTAAAGCTTTGCTAAAAAAAATCTTCATATGTATATTTGGTTCAACTAGGTAACCCAATTCCCCCTTCCATCCCCTCGGTATTATTGTCATTTCATCAGATCTACATTTCTTTTAAGATTGATTCAATTTTAGCCTTAGTGATTATTACTTCTTTACTATTCATAGATATGGTACAATTCATTAAGTGCCATAACCCAATCACATAACGTATATAAGGCATCTTTTGCCCTTTTGTAATCTGTAAGCATTTATTTGATATTTCAGTTATTTTCTTTAGATTTGTCTCTAATAATCGACCACCAAGATAATTTACCATGACTTGTAACAATAATCCCTTTTTCAATTTATATGGTTTATCCAATTGATCATTATCATTTTGATCAATTAGACGATTGCTTTCGTAATATTTTTGTAATTCATTTAAATAATTACTTTTCACTTCATCTGTAGTAGGTAATGGAGTCCATGTAAACGGTTCTAAATGAGATATTAACCATAGTACTACAATGGTACAATTCCACATAACATTACCACTACTATTTCTAGTATTTTCAATTTCATGCCATATGTTCTCACATTTAAGAACTAGGGATTGTCTCAAACGATCCTCACTTTGATTTATATTCGAGACCGTGATTATATAACTATTCATCAACGACATCATCTTCACGTCATTGCTAGTAGTAATTTGTGATAGCTCATGGTATTGTTCTGCAATGTCACTATCATCTTGTGATTCGGAAATTTCTTGTTTATGCATAATTTTCAACAGATCATGATACAGGGGTTCCTTCTCAAGATCTCTTTCACTGATATGGGATTTTAATATCAATCTTTCCCAGATTTTATAAAAATCTGTTAATTCCAACAATTTAGCAAACCACATCTGGATATCATCTCTGGATTCCACTGACATCGGGGAATCTGACAACTTGCCATTATCCAACTCTTTGATAAGATTCTTCTTGACTCTTGGCAAGAATTTTACACTGAAATTTGCACTATCATCATAACAATTGACCAAATAACTAACACTTTGGAAAAATAACAATACTATCTTGAGGTTCTTGTACTGGAATAAAGTCGAATGTTTAAATAATATACTCACATTTTCACTAAAATTGATAGTAATGACAGATTCCTCATTTAATTGTTCTTTATAAACTTCGAAAAATTCTTTAAATTGTGTCAATATATCGGTAATATTTTCATCCTTCACAATCTTATCAATCAATAAAAGTAGTAGCTTCATAACATACAATTCTGGTCCAACTGTGTCAACAGTATATCCTTCTGTCAACGTTGTCATGGTCTCATCTGGAATCGTTTGTTTCTGTTTCAATAACCAATCTGCGTGGTATATCATTACTAATCCATTCCATTTATCATTTCTCAAATTCTTCGAGTCCTTTAGTAATACACCCCACAATTCTTCAGCTTTCTTAGATCTGTTCAATGCAATACATAACCAGATCTCAACTAACTGAAACACTTGGCACCATTCTTGAATTTGGCCATCATCCTTGGAGATACTTTGTAAATATTGAATCAAATCAGTACAATTATTCAAAGCAACACGATATTGAAACTTCAAATTACGCTTAATACTGACATCATACAGTGCAATAAACTCAACTCGTAACCAATATTGCATATATGTATGATCTGAGCCATTCTTATAATTTTGCAATCTTTGTCTAAGTGATGACAAATACGTCTCAGCCAGTTCACAATCTCTAGTCTCTTCCAACAACAAACCAACCAGTAAAAATGTCACTTCTGCATCTTTCATAATTGTAAGACTATAATTATTCTTAATATCAATCAAAGCTTGGATCGATGTCTTGATCAATGTGTAATATTGTTGTAATTGGGCCTCATTATTGATCTTACCAACATTCAGATGTGCCTGATTCCTGCATTCTTCAGAAATGCACAAGAGTTCTACCACCGACTTCATCTTACAATATGGATTCAATCAAAACTATAGTAGACCTTTCTTAACGATAGATCATATAAGTCTCTAAAGTTTTGGCGTTTGGCGTTTAAATACTCGATGACTTTGCGCCGTACAACACGATGAAATTTTGTGACTGAACCTCCGCGCCGTGGATTTCTTTGAAGACGGTGAAAAAAAAAAAATTGAAAAAGACGATTGAACAAAACAACAAATTGAGATATTGGACAACATAAACACTTTTTTATACAACTTTGACTAAAGAGGGAAAACTGTGGAAAGAGGTATTAATCGGTAAGATACGTGGGGTAAAAGACTAATTATTGTTGTGGGAATAGTAGTCGTTGTACAATATATTGAAAGGGTCCAGTCTGGTGTTTATTCTAAGGTGATATAACATATTTTATTTAATTTTCATTTTTTTTAATCAAAAGCCAAGGATAGAAAATTTATACAATGTCTGATACTCAAGATCGTTTAGAGAAATTCAAGGAACAAAATAAAGCTGTATTTGATCCAAATACGAGACAAGTATGGGAAAGCCAGACAGCTAACGATACAGGTTTGAAGGATGAGAATGTGGTAAATAATAATTTAAATGGTGGTTCTACGACAGAAGCAGCCAAGACAGAAGCAAATGAAACAATAGAGAAAGTCGATAATCAAAATGAGGATGAAGAGGACGACGATGAAGCCACATCAGGTATTGTGCCGACTTTACAAAATATCGTCGCAACCGTAAATTTAGGGTGTAGGTTAGATTTAAAAACTGTCGCATTACATGCCCGTAATGCTGAATACAATCCAAAACGTTTTGCAGCCGTTATTATGCGTATTCGTGAACCTAAGACAACAGCCTTAATTTTTGCTTCCGGTAAGATGGTTGTTACTGGTGCCAAGAGTGAAGATGACTCTAAATTAGCCAGTAGAAAATATGCAAGAATTATTCAAAAGATTGGTTTTGCCGCTAAATTCACAGATTTTAAGATTCAAAATATTGTTGGTTCTTGTGACGTTAAATTCCCAATTAGATTAGAAGGTTTGGCATTCAGTCACGGTACTTTCTCCTCATATGAACCTGAATTATTCCCTGGTTTGATTTATAGAATGGTGAAACCAAAAATTGTGTTATTAATTTTCGTTAGTGGTAAAATTGTCTTAACTGGTGCGAAACAAAGAGAAGAAATTTATCAAGCATTCGAAGCTATTTATCCCGTGTTGAGTGAATTCAGAAAGATGTAAGGAAATGTCTTTTTTCTCTAAGGTAGTATAGTAGATACGCAAATACATATATATAATAAAGAAGGACATGCGTAACGAGAGCACTTAAATATAAGTAAATAATTTTATTTAAAAACAAAAAAAACACAAAAACAATAAATAAATAAATGGGATAATGGTTAGGTCTGAGTATATATATATATTTTTTTATGTGAAGAATGTTTATTTGATGTCTGTGTATATAACATATTAGATAATAACAGTATGCCTATGAGTATTCTATTGGGTTTGTTTTTGTTCAAGCTCCTTACGCAATTCCCTCTCTTTGGCCAGTTCAACCTCGTACTTACGTTGAGTCTCTGTCAGTAATTTCTTAAATTCATTACGCATTAATGTTAGAGAATATGACGAGCCTTTACCTTCACCTTTCGAATCCAAAGAGCCTTGACTGCTTCTGACATTATCACGATCAATATTTATTGGGGACATCATACCTAGATCGTCACCAATACCTTTAAATATTGGAGTATTGCTGCCCTGAATAGTTGGGTTTAACTCTTTGATTTGTAGTTTTTCTTGAGTCTCTTGTAATTCATTCTCAGTTTTAACTAAATCTGAATGATAATTTAATAATTTTTCTTGTAATTCCCTGTTCGTCTTCGTTAATTTCTCGATATCCTTAGAATACTCAATTCTATCATTCTCGAATTGTCTTGTTAAGAAATTATGTGCCAATTGCAAATCATTCAATGCTATGTTCATCTCCTTCATCTTCATTTCGTTGTCTTCCTCAGATTTGGCATTTGTCTTTTCATTATCTCTATTATTTTTAGCCATCTCAATCACAGAATCAATAATATTACGAAGATATTCTTTCTCACTAGAATTACCATTACGCAAATCATCCTTAACGTTTTGGAATTGTGGCTTAATGTCAACACCACTCTTAATGGAATTAGACAAAATATAGGATATTGTTTCTTGCATATTTGTGTCATTGTTATCATTATTAAGTACATTATCTGTTTTATTACCAGAATGTGAAGCAGATGCACTGTTAATTGATTTTTCATCTTTAGACGCAATACTCATACCACTTAAGGAACTTAGATCAATGTTAGTGGCATTGACAGATTCCAAAAGATATAACATTTCTTCAAACCATTCATCGGAGCCCATCTTCATCTGTAACAATTGACTGAAATCCTTAGGCATCGCAGTTTTGGAATCTCTATCCTTAGATTTCTTTTGTTGAGACTGGTTTCTTATATGTGTCTGATAAATGGCAAATTCGCAAGCAAGCTTCTTATCTAGATCTAATTCAATATTACCAGAAGATGAACTACCACCACCAGCAGAACCAGATAACACAGTATTCTTTCCTGTTAAGTGGTCGATATTGGCAGAAGTACGACTAGAAGAAGTAGCATCATCCCTGTATAATAGATAGTCAAACTCATCAGTGGCAGTCACGGGTCTTGGACAGACAGCAGCTCCGGATGATAAAGCAGATGTTAAATAATGCATCAATTCTTCATGATCTAAAGGATATTGATCATATCGTTCTGGAGAGAAAAGCAGCGGGTTCGCTTTAAACATCAAATTATAGTCCAACATCTTTCAATATATTTGTCATAGACCCCCTTACTAAACTATTTGAAGGTATTCTTATCGACCTTTTCCAAATATGTTTCATGTTGTTTGTTTACAAAGAGGATTCACAATTTTATAAATATATTTTGGCGACACAACACGCATCGCGAAATTTTTCAAAAAGGAAAAAAAGAACAAAAAAAAAAAACATAATGAGGTTAAGCAGGACCCGAGATCTTTCACGAAGAGAGAAAGTGAATTATTAATTGCAAATGTATTAACTATAAACAAGAGACCTCATTAAGCAATACTTAAAAGGAGAGATCTAAAATTTTAGAAAGAATAGTACTAGAAAAATAAAAATAAGTATACGTGACAAATTTGTGTTTTGTATAAAGAACAAGAAATTTTGAAACCGAAACAGTTATTTTAGGAAGACAACAACACCAACAACCAAATAAAGATGATGATGCAAATTGATCGTACGATATCGTTGCTAAAACAAGGGAAGCATATAACTGAAGATGCGGTTTATGAACTATGTTTAAAATCACAAGAATTGTTAATGACAGAGGCTAATGTGACCCACGTAGATACGCCTGTAACCATTTGTGGGGATATACACGGTCAGTTACACGATCTTTTAACATTATTTGATAAAAGTGGTGGAGTTGAAAAGACGCGATATGTATTTTTGGGTGATTTTGTAGATAGAGGGTTTTATTCCTTGGAATCATTCTTATTGCTAATATGTTATAAATTGAAGTATCCAGATAGAATTACTTTGATCAGAGGGAATCACGAAACACGTCAAATTACAAAAGTTTATGGATTCTATGATGAAATTATGAGAAAATATGGTAACAGTAACGTCTGGAGATATTGTTGCGAGGTATTTGACTATTTATCTCTGGGTGCCATTATCAATAACAATATATTCTGTGTCCACGGTGGACTGTCACCGGATGTTAATACTATTGAGGAAATAAGGGCAATAGATAGAAAGCAAGAAGTACCTCATGAGGGTGCAATGTGTGATTTGCTTTGGAGTGATCCCGACGATGTTGAAAAGTGGTCTTTATCACCTAGAGGTGCAGGCTTCGTATTTGGTCAGAATGAGGTTAATCAATTTTTACATACAAACAAAGTTGAACTGATTGCGAGGGCCCATCAATTGGTAATGGAAGGTTACAAAGAAATGTTTGATGGTGGTTTGGTGACAGTATGGTCTGCACCAAATTATTGTTATAGATGTGGTAACGTGGCCGCAGTATTAAGAATTGAGGATGATTTACAAAGAAACTACACAATATTCGATGCTGTACAGCCTCAGGATGGAGTAGGAAACGCTATAATACCAACGAAAAAATCTCAAATGGATTATTTCTTGTAACGAGAACTTAACTATGTTAAGTATTAATCTCAATTCAAGGAAAGACATGAAATACTAACTAGATAAAACCCTCTATCTGGTTTGCATTACTATTTGGTAAGCTAATATAATGTGCATAGGTTATAGGGAGCAAGATTACTGAAAATAGAGCTATTCTGGTGACCTTCCTATTATTTGATTTTAATATTCTTGCGAGTTTTGTAATACTATGAAAGCAACATTAGGTTTTATTCAGCGTTTTATACGGGTATGAAAAAGAAAGGTTGAGTAAAACCATACGAATTGAGTTCATGCACCTTTTGATTATTATGAATGCATTGACGTTACACAGAGTGTAAACCAAAGTTCAAATATATCAATATATAGGTAAACACTAGTTTATGAACCAGTTACTAATAAGAACCATTCGACTACTTCTAATAGGTATATTAAAAACCATCCCAAAGTTGTAATTTTAATATAATAAAGCAGTAGACTGGAAAGAATGATCAATTTTCAGTTTACAGCTAATCATGCTGTTATCATAAGCTGAAGCATATAATATGTATTTTTCATTATTTTCATAACCATATAAAACTGTGTTTAATATTCCAAGATGTTATTTTAACTGATAAATCATTCTAATTCTCATTTTCTTTTTGTTTTCAAAATTATTAAAAGAGGATGATGTTATTCTATATTAATATTAATCACTTGTTGTGTTTTGGTATATAAATGGAATTTTATCTCTGTAAGAAACAATAGTTGTACGACACTTTAGTGGAAGTAGTTTGAGATCACGTGATCAAAAAATTTGAAACAAAAATATTGATTTCGCCCAGGATCGAACTGGGGACGTTCTGCGTGTTAAGCAGATGCCATAACCGACTAGACCACGAAACCATATATTTGTGATTGTTTCGCCTAAAATAGTACTACATGTTAATGTCAAAAATGTCAATATTTTTTTCTTTTTTGGTTGATCAATCCACTTTAAAGGTACTTATTGGTGAATGTGTGGATATAAAAAAAGGTACAGGGTTGACGAAGATGTGCTGAAACAGAATATATGACATTTCGGAAGACAGAAATCCGAAAACACGGAGTACAATGTCGAACTTATAAATAATTATAAGAATCCCAGTATCATTATATTAATTGTAGGAATAAGATCAAAATTATTAAAGTACATTGAATCAGAGTAGAACAAATATAAATGAAAAAGATAACAATGAATGAGAAATAATGTCTCTATATATAAAAACTAATAAACTGAAAATAAAAGCCAGAATTTCTATAGTTCGTATTACAATTTATAATTATTATATATTTTATATAATAAAAGAACAAGTAACAAAATATCTATTTTGCTTTATATAAACTTTAAAACTATCTTTTCACTTTAATCTAATGTCAAAAATTATTAAAGCTACTTCTAAGCCTTTAGGCCTATAATCGTGACATCACTAATAAAAATACTAGGTGATGTTTTTTAACTATCAACATTTAAAATCACCGCATAATCATGATATGGAAAGCGGTAAACTATTTCAGTCATAAATGACATAATTCAGAACTCCGAATTTTGATCTACCATCAATTCTAATATATAATTATTTTTGTACTTTATATGATAAAAAGCCATATGGAAAAACGGTCATTACCGATTTTATAGAAAACAATATTAACAGCAACAATAACTGAAATATTCATTAGTTAGTATATCATATCTTATCATATATATATAAAGCAATATAAGGTTGTACATTACAATTTATTAGCTATTATATAATTAATGTAAAATATGCATAATAAATTGCAGTACTACTTCTAAAAATGTTACTATTAACGTTATTCACCACTTCCAGCTTCTAACCAGACAGTTCGCCGTCTCTCTATATGCACCATATGGCACATCTGCTCGTAAGAACAATACTAAACTGCAACACAATAATTGAAGCTAATTAGCATATATATAGCAACTATGGCAACAATGTTCCACATTTTATGGTTTCCTACCGACATTGATCCTATACAAATATGTAATATATTACAAAAAAGAGTATATAAGTTTACGTGACCAGACTTTTTTAATCCCTATGTGACTGGTTTGCATACCATGAAAATGGGTCAACAACAAAAGCATCAAACTCATTCTAGTAGCATCGCCGTCCTTATCATCACTATCTTACGTATACTCAGATAGTGTCATCATAATAAATTAAAATAAATGGTTCATAAACCAGGATCACAATTACGAGAAAAGTTCATAAATCCGATGAAATAAATATTAATAACTGTACTTATCATATTAGTTTCCAAAAAGGATAACACATATAGGTTATATATTGATTACAGAGCTTTGAACAAGGTAACTGTTAAGGATCCATTCCCGTCACGTCGTAGTGAGAGACTGCTTGCCAGTATTGGTAATGCAAAGATATTTACAACTTTAGATTTGCATAGTGGTTATCATCAAATTTCAATGAAGAAAGCTGATACATTTAAAACTGCTTTTATTACTCCTAATGGTAAATATGAATATACCGTTGTGCTTTTTGGTTTGGTTAATGCTCCTAGCACGTTTACTAGATATATGGCTGACTTGTTCCGCTCACTACCGTTCGTGTGTGTTTATCTCGATGATATTTTAATTTATTCTGCTAATGAAGAAGAACACTGGAAACACGTTGATACTGTTCTATCTATTTTGCAAAGTGAAGGTTTGGTAGCAAAGAAGAAGAAGTGTTTCTTTGCACAAAAGTCCGTTGAATTTTTAGGTTACTCTGTTGCTCATAACAAATTACAACCGTTGATAACAAAGTGTGCTGCTATAAGTAAATTTCCTGTTCCTACCACGATAAAACAGGCTCAACGCTTTTTAGGTATGGTCAATTATTATAGAAGATTTATCCATAACTGTTCAGATATTGAGAAACCCATTCAGAATTTTATTTCGAAAGGCGTGAAATGGTCGGTTGAACAAGATAAATCCTTTGAAACATTAAAGCATTCTTTGATGCAGAACCCTGTGTTGGTTCCGTTTAAACAATCTGGTACTTATCGATTAACAACGGATGCTTCTACAATTGGTGTTGGTGCTGTCCTTGAAGAAGTCGATTCTTCCGGTAAATTACTTGGTGTCGTTGGTTATTTTTCAAAATCTTTACAAGGTGCTCAGAAACATCATCCTGCTGGTGAATTGGAATTACTCGGTATTATTGAAGCCTTACAACATTTTAGGTATTTATTACATGGTAAAAGATTTGCATTAAGAACTGATCATATTAGTTTGTTGTCATTGAAGAATAAAACAGAACCGTCGAAGAGAGTTCAAATGTGGTTAGAATTGTCAGGTACATATGATTGTGACTTAGAATACTTAGCTGGTCCGAATACTTTGATCGCTGATGCTATCTCGTGCTGAATACAATGATGGTGCTATTATGGAAGATATCTCCATCGATTCACACACCTGGTATGAAGAATACAAAGCTGATCCGCTATGTGCTGTGTTTTTAATCATTGATGGATGCTCGGAACCTTAAATTAATCTTCCTGCTGGTGTTAAATCTGTTTATGAGAAATACCCGCAAAATTCTTAAGTTGTCCAATGTGTGCAGAAATCGCCACATATAGAATGATAGTGCCCTCGAGTGCGATGGCAGAGTGACAATTTCATTAAGTCGAATATCTTATGGTTTATCATTTTATCATGATAACCATATTTATGATGGTCATTTTTGGTTCAGCTGCTGTCTTTGATATGAATGCTCCTTTATTTTATCGGTCTAAACAACAACATTCAATTAATCAGTTCATCAGGTTGTGTTCACAACGTCAGATTACCATGATTTATAGGCCCCACAGTCGAGGGTTAACACATTCACTTCCAATACCAACATATGAGTCAGATATTTATCCTAATGGTTTATGTCCAATACACATTAGATAGTTGATTTATGAAGAAATGCCACAGGGTGTACCATCCCATTGATACGGTGAAGTGGTAATAATGTAAAATGTTACCACACCATCACTTGACCTTGAGAAAGGACTTATAGTCCACTCTCTACATACTCTGTGATTCTCAAATCAATAAAACAGATTTTACCAAAGAAGGATCTTTTTAACAATTTGAAAAAGTCCGGATATTTGCCACTCCTTTAAATATAAAAAAAAATATCTCAAAGCGTTTCCCACAGGAAGAAAAATTTTTCTGCCTACGGATGATGCAATTTTCAACAAACGTTCGAATAATTCTCGCAACCAAGAACAATGGACATACTTCTTTTAAGCCTTCAAAATAATATATAGAATCTATATATTGTTTGTCATGCTCATAGGTATAACACTGGTGTGGAACCTAAATCGGTAAGATCATTTTAAAAGCGTTGTTTATGAGCAAGACTTGACGTTTTATTTGCTGTCTGTGCAAAAGGCTATTTTGCTCTCTGAATAGGCATATTGGCTACTTTTAGGATATTTCTATGTTCTCCTCTTAGTCACCAGAATTATGAGATGAGAGAATATTCAGTTTAACTAGGAAAGGTATCTATATAAGATATATTATGACTAGGTTCTTTATTTGGCTCGTAAATAGAAAACAGCCGTGAAACTAATGAATAGAAATAATGAGGATGAAATTACTCTTCCTTCAGTGGTGAACGTATGGATCAAGTTCTATGAAATTTTTGCAAAACCGCATAAACTGGTCATTGCCATTTGTCTACTACTTTCATCATAAAAAGTATCTTGATTCACTCATTTCACAAATATATATATTCCTGTACGAACGCATAATTACAGGATGGTCTGATTCTGATAATTGCTGCTGGTGTTGTAAGATGCATGAGATATATTTGAATTACTCTAATATATATAACCAGTCACTTGGGAGAGTAGAGAAACATGAAAAGATTTGCTTGTCTTTTATAAGTAAAAACTCCGTAAATTCTTGTACACAATCACAAAAAGTTTTCAATTATATCAAATTTTGGAGGTCGGTTGTGCTTCCGCACACTAGCGAATAGAAAATTTTATATGTTGACATTGAAGATTCCTATAAGGAAAATAAAAATTTAACTTAAGTTATTAACAACATCTATATTCCCAAGTTACCTACATATTATATAATTGTACACACCGTTAATTATTGACAAGGGAAAAAAAAATCACTATATTTTTTGATACATTAAAATGTAAGCAGTTCTTGGGTCAGTTCCGCTGTCACCTACAGTTAATACATCAGCCTTCTTTAATTCCGTAATTCCGACATCATCTATTCTGTACCATTGATCATTTGTCTTGTGGTATACATCGGCAGTGTAATGGCCACCGTCCGAACTCATACCATGATGGTATATGACACCAGATAAACTGTAACGTCTGTTCTCTTCACGTTGTTTCAATGCTGGTGACGAAACAGAATCAGCAGGTATTATCATTTCATGTTCATATGCAATCTTCTTGCGGACCTTTTCAATACGACCACTGTATGCGTTATAGTTTGTCATGGAATTATCTGTGTCTGTATTATTAATGAATGAAAATCTCTTTAATTGAATCAATAGAACTTCAGGTAATTTATCGATGAATGTTTGTTTCTTAGCTTCAACGTCACTACCGTTAGATGATCTAAAAGGAATCAATTCATATTCACTGAATTTCTTAAATGCAGATTGTAAATCGTTAACTTCTGGATCAGATATATCTAATTGGATGGTCTGGAATGGATCTAAAGTAATTGATTGAGATTCCTTATTATTAGGAATATCTAATACTGAGCGGAATTGACCACCAAACAGGTTCGATATTGGCGATGGAATAATTTCAACAGTTCTCTTAGCAGCAGTCTTGTTTTTCTTTCCCTTCTTACTGGTTCCGCTAACCTCGTGCCATTCATTTTCATCGTCGTTGTCATCGATATTACCATATCTTTCGATCAAAGCTGGTAGTTGACCTGTAGCACTCTTCATGAATTGGGCATTCTTGTAACGTCCAAGGTTCCTTATGATGAAAATTCTTAATTCTTCGTCATTTATACTTTGCAAAATATTTTGAATCTCATTTTCGGTTAAGTTATTGATAGCGGTAATTAGTTCTTCGTGTAATTGATCTAACATTTGAGTCAAAAATTCTTCAGCATCTTCTTGGTGACCCCAACGTAAATCCTTGAATTTTGGAATAGTAGATAAACTTTTGTAGAATTCATCTGGTTTAATAGCATCAGAAATACTTGCAAATTTAGTCTCATCCTTCTGAGAACGAGGTGTTGTTTCTCTACTGTTCTTCTTGGAGGCATTTTGTGGAGTTGGAGATAATTCTTTATTCTTTTCGAAAGCTTCCTTGTCAAATTTCGTAAATAAATTGATACATGCATCCCATAGTTTTGTAGAACATGAACTTACTCTTGAATTTGGATTTCTTGTACTTAGAACATTCAAAATGTCAATAAATGGTCTGCAATATAGTAAAACTTGTAAAACGGAACTCATGAAACAAATGTTCGCAGTATTGATAATACCTCTTGGTATTATTGTCTTTAAAGGTAAATCATTTTCACCACTTGGTCCATGCTTCTTTAGGGTGTAACCAACATAGTCAGGATCAAAACAGGCTCTTAGTGCAATGGAACCAATTGGTTCCGCGCCCTTTGTGGATGGTGGAACGTACTTTTTGTCCTTTTTTGGTCTACTTGTTGAAATTGAGACATTCGAAGCATTTCTTGAGTGGGCATTTGGAGTGGAAACTTTACTAGAAACGTTCGATTTAGCTTTAGCACCTGCGGAAGAGGCAATAGCTGACCATGATTTTGGAGTTGCAGGTTCGATAGTAGAAGTTTCTACAGTAGAAGTCAGAGTAGCAGTTGATGCTGTTGTAGATATTGGAGATGTAGCTGCTGTAGTATTATCGCTAGCAATAGAGGCAATACTAGTCGTTGATTCAACGGTTGGCAATTTCTTAGATTCATCATCCTTCTTATGACGAGTTTCTTTCTCTTTCTCTTTCTTCTTACCTTCAGAATCCTTTGACTTCTTCTTACTTTCGTGACTAACTGGTACGGCAGGTTCATTCTGAATGTCACCAGATTCCTTTTCAGTTTTTACAGGTTCAGCTTTAGTTGTTGAAACCTCGACAGGGGCTTCTTTTATGGTAACAGGCTTCTTAGTTTCTGTCTTTTCGACAGCGGTTTCCTTTTCAGTTTCTGGCACCTCTTTATTTTCCACAGCTTCTGGTACTTCTTTCCTTTCTACGGCCTCTGGTTGTTCTGGTACTTTGGTAAAATGTTTTCTACTTCTAGCTTCATTGAATTCTGCTGCGTTGGTATTGATAAATAATGGGAACTTCTTGCAGGATTCGGAAATTTTTGTAACATTTAATTTAGAAACATCAAATTTATATGGGTCATAGTTAGTTGAACTAGATCTGCTGTTTCTAGTTTGGTTACTACCGCCTGCAGATTGACCGTAAAAATTTTGGCTTTGGTTAGGATAGTATGGTTGAGATTTAGCTGGGTTCATAGTACCAGTAACTCCGCTGGTGGTGCCAGCATTACTGTTACCATTGTTGTTGTTATTGTTATTCCATTTCTTTTTAGAGCCCATGTTACCTTGTGGAATACCGCCTTGGTATCCCATTTGATTATGAGGTTGATTTGGATTCATCATCTTGTAGTTGTAACTTGGCTGAGCGTACATATATGGAGCCTGGTAGTTATACATTGGGACAGCGTTCTGGTAGATTGGGAATTGCATATTCACATGGGGCATAGGTGGAGGAGACGAAGTCTTGGGGTACATAGAGTATGACTCTTCTTGATTTTCGGAGCCGTTCATATTGTCTGGTTACTTATTACAAAAATGTGATTATTTTTCAAAAAGCAATAAGTATCGGAAATATGCTGTCTAGGTTCCTTTGCAAGTGAAGAAATGACAAGACCAAAATACTGCAATTCAACTTGATCTTTCTTTTAAGTTGCTATCAAAGTATATGTATCTGTCAAGTCTACCTTTTAGAATTGAGAACGTTTGAAATTTTCGGGTCGGTGGAAAAAGAAATTGGTATGAGGGTAACTTGCATTGAAATCAGATCTGATACGATACTGTCATTGACTGTCAACAGTAATGTGATATCTTATATGTATCTTGTTTCTGTATCTATGAAAAATGTATATATAATATCTATAAACTTTTGTCAGAACTTTAGTTTCAATTCTGTGGCATAGTCTTTGCATATTGACCCGAATAGTTTAATCCCGGTTTCTATCTCTTCCTTCTCCATGAAACTGATTGATAATCTTGCAGATCTGCGACCCCATCCCTTTGGATCGCCAATCACTTCGAAATTAGAACCATTTGCTAAGATAACTTCATATTTAGCGTTTAATCTTCTTTGGATCTCTTCCATATCATACCCCTCGGGTAGTGTAATCCATACAAAATAGCCTCCATGAATCACATCACAATCTGTCTTAGAAGGTAAATATTTCTTGACATTATTATAAAGTACTTGGCCACGCTCCTTGTATACCGATATTAGATTCCTTAACACTTTAGTAGCAGTCCCATTTTTCAACATTGTACCTACAATCATTGAATTTAGTTGCGATGGTGTACCACCAGATATATTGGCACCACCCTCAGACAATTGCCACGCTAACCTTTCCGTCACAGTTTCATGGTAACCAAATCTTAACCCAGGAGCAATCAGCTTTGAGAAGGTAGCATTCGAAATAGTATTACCAAATGGATCATCTTTACCTTCTACTCTTGTGTTTCTATCCAAATGAACAAATCTTGTAGGTGGAGTAGGTAATTGGTTTGAATCATTTGAGATATCTTGATCATAGTTCAATATATCGTATACGTCATCAGCGATTATTAACATGTCATATTTTCGAGCTAGTTGAATTAATTTAATTCGGGTGGATTCTGAATATGAATGACCTGATGGGTTTGAATATGCAGGCACCAAATAAATGACGTATTTGTATAGTTTCTTCTGTCTATCGATTTGAGGATTTTCAATACAGCCTGTAGAATCATTATTGGTTGGCTGAGATTCAAAATCTTCCAGTTTCTTTTCCAAAATTTCGAAATCAATTGAGTCATATCCGACTTCATCAATTGCGGTCAATTTACCTGCAAAGCCTGCATCGATAAAACAATTATTGATTAGAAAATAAGTAGGTGATATAATAAATGCTTGTCTTGTATAACCTGTGTGTGCTAATGTTGATTGTAATAGAATACTTAGTATACCATACGATGCACCGGAATCCAGATTTATACATTCAGCGGAAGATCTCATTCTGGAATCCTTGGGGAATTTAAACACTTGGTCGTTAAGGAAAGAACATATTGTTTCTCTAACCCAGAGGGCACCTGGATCGGAACCGTATGTCAAGGGATGTCTATTGTTAGTATCCGCATCAAAATCCCTGGATTCTGGGGTTAGAAGTTCAGTGGTAGCCCTGATAATTTCCTCGTTTGGCAATAGTCTGAAGGAAGGATGGCCTTTAAAGAAATTTAATGAAGCTGGAGCATCCATACTCATCTTGTAATGGTTAAGTGTATGATAATATACAGCGTACTGAGCAATTAATTCAGGATTCAATGAACTAGAAGAGTAACGTTGTGGTTTCCTCTCGACCATATATACGTATATATGTATACATATATCGTGTGTTGCTGGTAACTGTGATTCAATTGCAGTGACGCCGCGTATCTGACGAACAGGTTCCCACGGTATCAGATGTCGATGATGATAAGATCTCAAGACAATGGATGCTTGTATTGGGTCGTATCAGTGAAATCTCTCGTTAGTTACTTATAGTATTTACAGGAATATAAATATATATATATATATATACTAGTCGTGTATATCTTCAGGTATGTCTTTTTTATGTGTGAACTGTACCGGCCAGCTTGGAAAGTTGAATGTGTTCGTTCAATTTGAAACTGTACGATGTGTCTTTTATTCCTTCAATTAGCAGTTTCGCAGCTTGTGTGGATAATTGTAAATTGCCCTCGTCTAGCTTAGATGCAAAATCGACTATTTCAGATAAATTATAACCATCTCCTTTGAGGAATCTACACAAGATGATCAACGAATCATCATGGTCTAGTTGTGGATGGAATCCATAGAACCTTTTGAATAATCGGAGTTTGAACGAACTCGAAAATGTCGGTTGTAATAGTACAAGGTTTACTAACAAAGGTAGAGTCGACGGATTCTTGATACTTAATTTCTTCTCTGTAAATAACATGTCTAATAGTATCGGCTCTGTAACGTTACCTATTTCAATATCGTGGTGCAAGGCTTTCCCTAAATTTGGGAAGTCTCGTACAGAGATCTTTGTTGTTACAGGTAGATCACTGTCCATGTCTTCTAAAAATACTTTCCATTTCTCGCTGAAAGTTGAAGATTCCCCTGTACCCTTCGCAAAACTCTCAATTTTGATCCTTAATAGTTCGTACTTCCATTTTAATAAAATGACATCGTATCTTTTAGTGCCATACATTTTCCTAAAGTATTCATATATCTGTTTCGTGACAAAAAATTTATCATTGGCCAATGCCAAATTACCAAGTTCGCATAATACATGAGGTCGTATCACCAATACGTGATTTTTAATAACATATTTATGCCATATATAATCTGCCGACTCCATGTGACCCCATATACAACTTTTAGCCAAATAAAGCTGTAAGAAGCCGTAGTCCATCTCATTCACAGGAATACGTCTCACTTGGGACAGAGCCTTATCGAATTCTCTGTTCAGACACTGTACATATAGTTGTTTCCTTACATCTTCACTCATAAATCGACGGAATATACCGTTTATCACCACGTTAGAACGTATCATCAATCAAAGCGATAACTCCAGACTCAGATTCTTGAATGCATGAACCAATTGAGGCAGTATCTGTAGCGATATATCAAACCAACGTGTTATTACCGGTACCAAATGATTTCAGAAGTTCTCTTCCGATGTATTTTATAACTATACTATCTCTGTTCTGGGTTGGGCGATTGTTCCCTTATTAAAAATCACGTTCTTTGGCCAAAGTTGGCAATACTCAAAGGACCGAGAAAACAAGAAGAGTCAGTCGCCCATAAAAACATTCAACAATCAAATAATTGACAAACACAAGGATATATGGGAAACAAAGAACAGGTAATTTGTGCTTTACTTGACTACATATACTACATAGACTGTTAGACTGTTAATAGGATAATAGACCGTTATTTTGCAAATTATTATTAGTAAACTATAATTGGTCAAATACTAGCTGAGAAACTTTTTTCATCCCATTTGAATCCACTCCATATAAGAGACATCAACTATCCATTAACTTTCTATATATACTCCTGTTTTCGTATATCCATACCACGATGTTTTTGAAATCTTCATTATTAAATGTTGCTAGATATTCTGGTCGCAGGTCAATTATTAGACCAACGGTTCTGAACAACACTATGTTAAGAAAGACCTCTATTCTAGGTTCTATGCCTCCTATCCGTTTTAAATCAACAAACACAATTGAACAAATTAACGAAATTCAAACACAGTTACCTTCTTTAGATGACATGGTTACAAGTTCATCAAATGTTGTTGAGCAAGCTACACAATCCATTGGGGAATTATCAAACCATATAGGTTATTTGAATAGTATTGGTTTAGCCCAGACTTGGCACTGGCCTGCTGATATCATCCAGCATACTTTAGAATATGTTCACGTCTATACAGGTTTACCATGGTGGGGTACAATTTGTACTGTTACTTTATTGGTTCGTTTAGCCATGTTCCCATTATATGTGAAATCCTCAGATACTATTGCACGTAACTCAAGGATCAAGCCAGAATTAGATAAGGTTACTAAAGAATTAATGGCCACCACAGATATGGCCGACGGTCAAAGGGTGGCTTTAAGAAGAAAGAAATTGTTATCTGATAATGGTATTAAGAACAGATGGTTAGCTGCTCCAATGTTACAATTACCTGTTGCTATTGGATTTTTCAATGGTCTAAGAAGTATGGCTAATTTCCCAGTAGACGGTTTTGCTAACCAAGGTGCATTATGGTTTCACGATTTAACTTTAGCCGATCCTTATTTAGGTTTACAAGTTATCACAGCTGCAGTATTAATGTCCTTCTCAAGATTGGGTGGTGAAACAGGTGCACAACAATTTAGTGGTCCAATGAAAAGATTCTTTATTATCCTTCCTTTAGTTTCTATCCCGGCAACAATGAACCTTTCCGCAGCAGTTGTTCTTTATTTTGCTGTTAATGGTTGTTTCTCGGTAGCCCAAACATTAGTATTAAGAAATAAATGGGTAAGGAAGCAACTTAAGATAGCAGACGTTGTTCAGCATCCTCAATCGCCCACAGATGCAAATAAAGGTATTTTCCAAGCAATTAAAGATAGTATGGCTAAATCTAGGGATCAAGCGGAGAGAAGACGTATTATGCAAGAGAAGCAAGAGAAATTACAAGAAGAAGCTAAGGCAAGAAAAGTCAACTCTAGGATCAAGATCGTTCGTAGATCTGATTTGAATAAGTAGAGTCTAAAAAATAAAAAAGAGAAAAAAGGATGATTGTATATTTAAATTATAATCACTTGTAAATATTTTATCTTTGTTATATATTTGTAAATTATTCCTCTATCATTATTTAGTCCATTTATTATACCTCGTCACAGAATGTATGGTGTATGAATAAACCATGGACACATTCGGTTTTCGTGCAAACAACATAACCGTTAGTATGTAATTACACACAGAAGTGTATACTTCGACTAAGTTAATTAATAATAAATTTATTGACTATGTAATTTCTATAAATTAATGCTGAAACGTAGAATTATAAAACATGTCTTAGTTTATATACATGTCGGGAGCATGTTTTTGAAAAGGTCCATAAATGTCGTTCATAGTAAATAAGCATGCTCTTAGTCTCACTTCTTTTCAATAAAAAAGTCAGAAGGGTCCTTGATAAAATCTTGTAAAATAGATTGGACCGCACCTAATGTTGGACCCATACTATTGGAAAGATCTTCCTGATCAATGAAACTCATAGAGAAAACAATTGCTAAATTGGAGGCATCCATACGGTTATTAGATACATGTTGGTGTACTTTGTTTAAATGAAGTACAATTCTTCTCATCGTTTGGTAATAACAAACGGGTAATTGGTTCAATAGTGTGATCATATTGCTTCTGTAAACATCGCGAGAAATCTCTTCTGCCTTATAACTTAACGCTAATTTCGTAAAATCGTTCACCTTTTCGTTAGAAAATAACGAGTCTGGTAACTCCCTTAAGTACATCTTAAAACAACCAGCAATAGCATTGATTTCAAACCACCTATCATCTTCTAGTGTAAATGAATTGTGAGTCGCGCCTTCTTCATCAAAAGCCTTTTTAAGGGCATTAATACTACCTACAGAACCTGGAATTCTGTACAGACCAACTTCATCTAAACCTCTTAATTCTATTTCTTCCAATAGTTTTACAATAATAGTTGGAATAACTGTTCCTTCCCTAGCACAGATATCTTCTAATGGTACACCGAATACCTTTTTGGATGTTTTTCCCTTGAATTTTCTGGAATGGAAAGAGTATCTTTTGGAAGCTTTAATCATCTTTATCCAGTCATGTAGATCTTCTGAACTAGTAGCTTGAATTGTAAACTCATGGTTATCTTGCATAATAATTTTAAAAGAATACGCGTAAGCAGGAATGTTTCTGTGGTTCATTATCTCTAGGATACTTTTGATATCAAACGTCTTTAAACATAGAGTAGGTTTAGACTCATTTATAACTTGATTGGATAAATCTGGTAGCAAATATGACTCAATTACTTTCTTAGATCCTACATCTTGGGAAAGTGAACTGTTTAACGAATAATTTGACATTGATGTATTGAAACCAGCAATCGAGAAAGGTCTCCTGAAAAAACCACCTAATTTCTTACTAACACCACTACTTTGTGAGGGTTGAGATGGTCCGCTCACGGATGTTCTAGTACTTACATTTGAAATAGAGTTCCTACTGTTCCTAGAAATCGTTCCTGAAGTTGAAATACCGTTAGGAACTTGATTATTGCTATGTGTATGTGAGTTAGATGATTGGTAAGAGGTGGTAGATAACGCCCTAACTTTCTGTCTACTCGCATCTTGTTGTAGCTTATTCGAAAGTATAGCATCTTTTTCTTGTGTTTTCAAGCTGTCTAGTTTAACTTGTTCTCTTTTTATTTTATCCACTTCGGAAATTAGAATATCATTAAACACACCACATTCTTGATATTTGGTTATTCTTGCCTCTGACCGAGCTAACTCTTTACAAGCCTTTCTAAAGGTGTTATCAGAGTCAGCAAATTCATTCATTAGCGCATAACCACATTTATTAGCTAGCTTCTTCAAATCAGTAGGAATCAGTACGGAGATATTGGCAATGATATTATGTACGAATCTCCGTTTATCGAAATTGATTAATCTTGTATTGGATATACTCATATTTGGTACAAACTGCGAAATTTCAAGTAGTCTGCTAATAAACCAACCAGGACATGGAGTAAGGGTAGATACCTTGGAGTCAAATACGTTATCCAACGAAATGAAGGCCTTCATATGTTTTTTGTCAATACCATTTAATATATGGCAGATAGATTTTAAGTTTCCGCTGTAAGGTTCTTGGCCATCAGAGAGCATTGAATATGCATTTTTCCAATTTTGCTCGAAAAGTCTACTGTCGGGAGAAACAATTGCGTCACAGATTGCGGATTCAATAAATGATGGAATGTGCGCAGACAGAGCATGTGGATCAATTGTATCGACTGATTCAAATAAGTCTAAGGCAGCATTCTTTGTACGAGCAAAGTTTAGCATTTGTACTAAAATAGCACAAATATTGTTACGTTGTTCTATGTTTATCTTTGGATTTGTAATCTCAACCTTGAAAAATGAAACTACCGAATTATGTAGCTTTATAATTATTTGTACTGAGTTTGGAAGTTTCTCGATCAACGAAGATTGACTCTTCGTTTGCGTATCCAATACCACCAATGTTGACAACCATTTAAAAATATTCAAAATTTCCAGATCTTTCAATTGAGTAGATGTCGAATTAACTAGATTCGATGATAGAATATTCAGTGGATAATTGTAAAACGTTGTAAGGGATTTCAAAGACTCAAGTTCAAGAATCTGATATACAGATATCCAGTCACGTTTATCAATAAGTTGCATCTTCTCTGCAATAAACATGTTTAAATCCTCTATCCAATCAAGAATACCTTCATAATCATCATATTTCAGGCCATGAAATTGGGATAACAGACTATCATCTAAATGCTTACTATTTAATAAACTCTGTAATTCGTCGTATGAAAATAATTTGAACGACTCTAAAATTTCAGTAATCTTTCTTTGAGTTTTGTTGATACCAACTGGTCTGTATAATTCCTTTTGGTAAGTTGATTTTGTCTTCTGGAAAAGTTCAATTAATTTATCAACTAACGCATTAACATCCTCATATTGTTCTGGATTTTTTTCTTTAGTGTTTTGTAACATGAGTGGCCATTCGTATGTCACCTCTTTTTCCATCACTTTCAAAATATCAAAAAATATTGAGTTACACTTAGAATCATCGGCAAAATCACTGTAATGGTTTTGAACAAGGTGATAAATTGCTTCTGCAGCGCCAATTTGAATCTTAGCAAGGTAAACCAGATTAATATCCATTTCTTCATCAACCTTAGTGTTCCAGTCAGGAAACTTCATACCATCTTTAGTATTCTTAGGGTCCTCACCAGAATCTAACATAGATGTAATAGTGACTGCGCAACTTTTAGCACCGATGTATCTTTTACCCAAATTCTCTAACACATTTGTAGTTGTAGTAAAACTTCTATATGAATCAAAAAATGTCTCGGTAAAAATATCATCATCAAGTATTAGTTTGACAAACGCATAATCTAATAAACCCATTGAGTTCGTCTTCTTGTTGCCTTCAGAATTGTTAACACTTCTGTTTTTATGTTGGAAGTAGCTTTCTAAATCCTTTGTGTCTACCAACTTTGAGAATACATTGGCAGTTAGCACTAATAAATCCAAAATTCTTTCCAAGGATGCGGATTTTAGGACAACGTCGATCACAGATTCCTTGAAAGTATCAGATTCACTCCCAATTCCGTCGAAGAAATTCATATTTTCTAAAGTCTTACTTAATCTATTCATATCGTGTGAATCTCTGGCGGGATTATTACCGAAGGATTGCTGGGAAAACTTTCTTGGGGATTCGAGTACCATACTTGTTGGTCTTGATTTAATATCTTTTTCGATATTGGATTTGAAAACAAGGTCATCTGAAACATGGAATAAATCTGTATCGATATTGAACATGTCTCTTATTGACTTCATTAGCATTTGTTTAGTTGATTGTCTCTGAGCTAACTCCTTGATAGTTGGACCATCGATATTACCAATACCGGTAATTTGGTTGGTATCGTTCTTACTATTATTACCTTGTACACTGCTCAAATTCACTAATGATTCAGACTTTCCGATGGTTGTTAAAGTGGTGGATATGCGTGCGGATGATCTTGCAGGTATTGCGGGTGCCTTGTTTACTGTTGGACCAGCTGCACCGATTAAGGAGGCCTTTGGGAATAAACTATAACTTGGAAGTGGTTCATTAAACAAAATAGGTAAATAACTACCAGTTAAAAGTGGGCTTCTCCTTGAATTGATTTCAGAATATAAATGTGGATCAACAACAGGAGGCTCATATTGTAAACTCATCTGCATGAGACTTTCAATGTTAATTGGTTTTTGGGCCATACTATAACGCCAAAATTGATAGACGCCGCTAGTGTCTGGATCAATTTTTTCAGTAGTTATTGTTCGTTTAGGTATCTTAGAAGTCTCGTTAACTGTATCTAATCTTTGTTGCCATTTATGGAATGCATTTTTAGTTCTATTAATTTTTTTCTCTAGATATTTGAATTTGACACTTTGTGATAAATCATCCGCATATATAATCAGATCACCAAAATAGGATATCACATTATCTCTAATAAAAGGATCTGTTAAATTTGGTGGTGCTAGAATAAATACACTACTCGTTGATTTAGAGGAAGCTTGTCTTCTTTCCAGTTGTACAATTGTTGGAACCCAATCCTTAAATATAATTTTTAAAGTAGTGTCAGATACAAATTGCCAGGATTTAAATAATCTTAAAACGGGAACGGAACAAATGACTGTTGCAATTGCTAACCATGAAACCATGTCACCCAGATGCTCGAATTTACAACCTAATTGAACCCATTTTCTCAATATTTTGGCTCTCAGTTTTGGTGTTATAGAGGATTTGTCAGAAGGAAACAATTGATAAACCAATAATCTTCCTAAAAAGTGTAGGTTTTCAGAATTGTTGAACACTAATGGGTTTAAACTTAAAATATCCTGGTTAATATATTTTGATGAATATAATAACGAATAGTCCTCTCTCGGTGTCCAAACTTTATCGAATTCCAAATTAATTGAATGAACTTCGTTAGCAAATTTGCCCGCGTCAATATCAAGAAATTTTTTATGGTTTAGAATATTATTTAATAAGGGATCATTTCTGATATTTTCTTTATTGCATTGGCTTTTAGATTTTTCGTTTAATTTAATGTAAGAGGTTAATGATGTGATTTCGTTATGTCTGTTAGCAATTGATATCTTTAGATTATTAGAAATTTCGTCATTATGCAAAGAAATTGTATTCAATAATGCAATGGTCGCTTGAAATATTTTCTCATCCAGTAGAAAACCTGGCATAATATCTAGGATAGTTTTAACAACTAGAGCTAATCTTTCGGTCAATTGATCATCCATTTCATTACTAATATTATAATATTGAGCAGAATTTTCTGTTAATTTCATCTTATGTTTTGTGAAAGTTAACCCATACTGATTAAACATAGTGATGAACTTAATGAAATAGTCGACTAATGGTAACAATAATAATAAATTGACTATATTTCTTTGTTTTTTATTCGTGTTTGAACCATGTTTCCCTGATGACATCGGTGAAAATAATACAGCATGACATAAACTTTCTATGTCACCACCAATAATTCTGTGTTCTTTATCCAATTTTAAATTTGGATGTGGATATTTTTCACTTAAATATTTAATTTCTGTCGCTACAACGGCCTTTGGATCTATATGCTCTTTAATATCAATGTCGGTACCTCTTCTTGTTGAACTTTCATTGATGAAATATTTAGCAGCGGAAATTGTTGATCTTTTACCATAATCGTTAGTGTTTTCTCTATTGTCAACTGTGTTTTGTGCAGTATTTTCAGGTGCGACAGCAGTAGGATCGAAACTTCTGACATTATTGCCTAAGTTATCTTTATAAAGATTCAATAAGCAACCTTTCAATTCAGCACGATATATTCTATAATCAGGTACCATTGTTTGAGAATCCATCAATGTACTGTTTCTAACATTATCTAGCCTCATTGAATCTTTATTATTTGTTCCTGATTCATTTTCGAAGCCGTTCAATTGAGCCAACATATCTGCACCAAACAAAACACTTTCCCTATGTGCCATTTTCCTATCACGTATCTGTTGAGTAGATGGAGAATGAATCATTTGATTATGTGTCTGTGCTAATACTTGACCATGGGATCTATTGATCCACCCTACTTTAAAAGTTGTACTATCGAAATTATCATCGTTCAAATGAGTAAACATTCTCGTCATGGTGTCTCTTCTTCCCTTGGGACTGGTTTCATTAATAAGTGTAGTAGATTGCGTACTAAAGTTTTTACTTGGTCGAGGTGCAGAAGCAATTGGGGATAAAATTGGGGCTTTGATATCTTCTTTACTTATATGATGACGACTATGACTATGATCATCATTTGATATGGTTGAAACGGTCGCAATATCATCCGATACAACGGATTCGGTATCATCCTTACCGTGGTTTGATGATAAATTTAAATGATTAGATAATATACTTCTTGTTGATCTGGCATGACCATCTGATCCGTAAACCTTCTTGTTTGTATCAATGGAAGTATGCTTGTGTGCATTTGAATGATGTTGGTTGTATTCTAAAGAACTTTGTCTCTTAATCTGATCCGGTTGTACGTGTGTTGAATTGGATTTAATGCTATGTTTAGAGATATGAGATTGACGATTTAAGGAGATTGATGATAGATTTGAACTTGAACTTTTCTCACGTAATACATGTGTTAATGTCTCAGCAGTTGTACTATTGGTATTTGATTGAGATAAATTAGTTATAGATGCAGATGATGATGAAGTTGAACTTGATCTTTTTGAGTGTCGACTTGCTCTCTCATTGTTTGGAGGTTTACTGGTCGATGATTTCTTTTTTGACCAGAGAAAACCTTTCATTTTGATAGTAAATTTAATAAATAATAAGTTCCGGATCAAAATATTGAACTTCTATTACTAAATTAGATATAAACTGAAAATTTTAGAAGCCTTTTTTGCACAACTCTATCTCTGTTCTTTTTCTCTCTCTCTTTATATTGGCAATAAACAGTACTTTCTCTTTATGAAATGCAAAAAAAAATAATAATATGATCGAAAGCGTATCTATGTCTTATATGTCTTATATTTCTAGAACACTGATACGTATTATTTCACTTGATATAAATGATTTCAGTTCACGGCTATAATGTCCTCGTCGATAAGTAACTACTAGTAGTAATGCTGTCTATCTACTATCACAAATAACTTAATTGTTCTATAATTATCCTTTACAGTTTATTGTACAACTTGTCAATGAAAACAATCATAATAATGCACATTTGTTCTGTTCGTCTCCCATGTACACACACTACAATATTATTTTTTTCATTATAATTTACGTATTCGCGAAACAGATGTATGTAAGCCTCTAATCTATTCTTCATGGCAAATAATAGTTTGCCCCCCCAGAGAACAATACGTACGGACCCACTCCCAAAAAAAGAGAAACGGTAATAAGGCGTCGCGAAAGCGTGGCATAGTGTATTTTTGAGTTTTTGATTTTTCTTTTTACAGTGAAATGGTCGTAGAAGCACCGAGCGGTCACGTGCCGGTTTCTAAATATATCAGCAGTATACGTACCTACTCACATATAGTAATGGTAAACCTATGAGAATAAATACGTAATTTGAGTGAGTACTATGAGATTAAATAGTTTAGATTTCAGTAATGTATATTGTTATAGATTATGTACAAAAAACAAATGGTATAGGTGTCACAGCTGTTTGGGTTGCTTATAGGGACATTCTTGCGAGTTGTAAGACAGCATCCTTGGTTTTGGCACCACCGATGAAGCCGGCTGTATGAATGAAAATACAACCTGGAACACCACTCTTTTCGCTTAATACGTCATCTCTTAGACCTCTTAATGGTTCAGGTAGACCCTTTCTGAACTCAAAGGAGCCAGATGAAACTGGGACAGTTGAGATTCTCCAGGTGTTGGAAGAATCAGGGAATAATACAAATTGGATTTGTCCCTCGATGGATAATTCCTTTTCAATTTCATATAAATGTTCCTTCCATGGACAGAATTGTTCAAAGACCACTATTTTACCAGATGGATCGACATCCATTCTCTTTTCAACAGCTTCCTTAACTAAGGATTTGGCAGGTAACCAACTTAAACCGTAACCCTTGACTAAATCAACAAAGATTTCACCTATGAAATTGGACGCCTTTTGGAAATTCTTGTCAAAGGTTTCGTTAGAGTTATCCTCGTTCCAACGTGGGTTAAAACCTGAAATTATACCTGGAATAGTAACATTCTTTTCATTGAATTTAGATTTGATGGAGGTACCTTTCAAATCATATTGAGAAATACCATTATCATTTGCATCTAAGGCTTCGATGAAATTCTTGTAAACCTTTTCGTAAAGAATCTCTAAATCGTTGGTAGACGCCTTGCCATCTAATATTTGTTGAATAATATCCTTACCAAAATGTTTGTATACTAAACCGGCACTGGATAGCTTAGTATGATAGTTGTCGGAGAATGTACCAGTGAATTCACGTTGATGATGATCAAAGAATTTAACACCATCGTATTGTGCACCGACATCAACAACAATGTCACTAGCAGCCCAATCTTCTGGGTTTCTAGATCTACAAACAGTAGCATCTTTATATGTAGGTAATAACCTTAGCATGTATACAGCTAGGGATTCATCCGCATGGAAGGAACCGGAATGTGTACAAATTTGTTTAACCATCTTATCTAACTTTATCTTCTTAGCAACTGACATAGTATTCACACTAGGTTTGAGAATATAAACTAAGACTTGTAAGATGGTGAAGAAGACATCTTATCAGTTGAAATTTTTAACTAGTTTATACATCGATATCAGTAAAGTATTCATTTGTTCGGGCATCGCGATGAGACTGAAAATTTTTCGTTAAAGTTATTCACCAAGAGGTCTTTATGCATTAAGTAGTTCGGTTCATTGAGAATATACTCTAATGATAAAAGGTTGCAAGTCAAATGGTCTAGTATATCGATTCTACTAATTAAGTGTTTGAGTCTCATGTTCAGTAAAATAGGAGTTGTATCATTTTTTGCCTAATTTAGGTCCTAATATTTGCAATAAACTACGAACTTCTTTCAATGTAATAGTGTAACCATATTTATTGTACTTGATTCTGCTTGTAACTTTTTGTTGTGTTACTAATTTATTAAGTGACGTGGAATAAAAGATATATTTCTACATACTTCAATTTTAAACTTGTATCGCTTTATACGACACACTATTTGCGACTAGCCGAAATATATTCAATCAGGTAAATAAATCTCGATTTTATATTTTAACTTCGTAATCAATCTCTTTGAAAATGCTAAAAAGTTGTAACTGATAAGTATATGAAATAACAAGATAACAAATCAATCATAAAGTTTGCAGAATGGTGAGAAGTAGAAGGAACTCATTGGTTCAAGAAATTGCCGTTCAACCGGCCACGTCAGAACTACAAGAAAGTACTTTATTAGATGACACTTACCTATTAGAAAACTTGAAGAAGTTATCAATAGCTATTAATGTAACAGAGAAAAGGAGTAAGCAAGAGATATCTTCTCTACCTTCCGAGTCAGCTTCTACTGTAGATAAATACGGACAGTACACAACATATTTAGAACAACTAGATGACAACCTTAAAGAATATGATAATATTTTAAAGCAAACTCATAGAATTAGCAATCAATTGGAGGATTCTTTGACTCAGTTTAATGGAATCGCAGATCAAACATCTGATTTTATCAAAGATACGCATACCTTATATGAATCTCGTAAAGATCTGGTCAAAATGTCAACGGCTCTTCCATCTTATTTATCCTATTTTGATAACTTAGCTCCAATTGTTCGTAGACTCAATCATGCAAACTCAGCCAATATTGTTCGTAAGGAATCCTTCAAGACGATGTTATCGAATATTGATAAATCGTTATTCTTTTTAGATGAGAATCCTGACATTCAAGAAGCTGAAAATTATAGAATTAAATTTAAACAATGTTTAATCAGAGCTTGTGATCTGATCTCAAAGTATCTAATTAATAATTTGAAACAGATCCAAAATGAAATCAATGAAAAAAGTGTAATGACAAATAAAAACACCAGAGATGCTTTGTTATATAATAAATTTGCAACCATTTCTGAGGATTTCAAACAAAATATAATTGTACTGCTTCAAAGAGTAACAGACAGTAGATATAAAAGATATAAAGATGAATTGAACTCTATCCTAAATGATACATTCGATCAATATTTCCAAATTAGACATAAGTTCCTAAAGCAAATAGTTTGGTTACAAGTAGACGATACAATCATTAGAGACAAGAAATTTAACATTATCCAATTTATCCAAGACAACAAGATATATGTTCAACAACTCTGCAATCGTGAATATAAGTTATTTATGGATTTTTTCCCAAACTATCCAATTTGTAAGGAGAAAATTAATGCTTGGTTCATTAAACTATGTGATCCATTTTATGTTACGGTTGGTGTTAAATGCGGTCGCGAATCAGATATTGATGTATTATGTGATTCTCTAATGATCTTTGAACCATACTATCAATTTGAAGAAGATTCAGAAGAATATGCAAGACAATTCGAGGAAGTTCAATTTGACAAAATTTTCTCACCTATCGTTACGAGACTTCAAAATAGATTGATTCAAACTGTAAAGAACTATATCCATAGAACAATTATTAGTTATAAACCTTCCTCAGAATCGTTCATGATTTCGAACAAAAAATTGAAGTTACAAGATGATGAAGGTTTTGTTAAGACATATATCGATAATTTTAGAAATAATTTAACGAATGACCAAAATACTGAGAATCAAGATATCACGGCAATCTCTTCGTATTATACTCCATTGATTAAGGGGTTAGCATTGTTGTTTAAATTTTATGAAATGGTTAATCCAATTATTTTTGATCAATTAGCTCATCATACTGTCCACGCATGTATTATTTCCTTGAAGAACTCGTATATTTATATTACCAGAAATGAGAAATCAGATACCTCTATTACTCACGATCTAGATGTTAAATTATTCTATTTGAGAAACCTCTTACTTCTAAGGGATGAAATACAAGAATTTAATATCAAATACACGTTGAATACTAAGTCCATTGAATTTTCGGGTGTGGAGTCATTTATGAAGAATTATAAATCGGGTACAAAATCCCTTTTCTCCCTGGCTAAAGATTTTGTTCCTAAAGTTGTTGATAACATGATTGATGCACGTACCGAGTTAGTACAAGAATTGAGAATTTGTATCAAAGATTTTACTGAATCGGCAAGTAAAGATATAACGTCTGGTTGTTTTGAAACATTCACATCTACAGCCGTTACAACTGTGAATCAAAATCTAACATCAAATATAGAAACTAAAATTCCAAGAATATATGAACAAATAAGTCATTCTATCGATGATACTGGGATCTCGCAACATTTAATTGAGGCAATTCAACAGAACTGTAGCGAATTATACTCTCAATTCTATGATAAAGTTGTAACCCTTGGGGAAGAGTCTAAATTATCACGCGATGATGTGCTTCAACTTGTCCCAGCAGATATGTTTAATCAATCATTCGAGATTTTAGTAAAGAAGACTCTGGAGGACAAGTGATTGCAAATAACTTTCTTTTGTATAGTTATACGAGTATATGTATCATGTATAACAGAAAATGTGTAAGTGAAACAGTTTATATTTCTTACACAGTAATGCTGATTGTATAACTGTTGTTACGGCCACTGACGCTAGACACATATAACAGACAGCTCTTTGAGTGTAACAGAAACATAGAGCAACCGTTATTACCGAAACTAGTTCTCTTAATAATATATTATACTCCTCTTTCTAAGAGGAAGAGAAAATACTGAGTACCTGGAAATAATTTGGCAGCTTCATAGAAGATATTATGTCGCAAGATATCGGTCGTATCAATTAAAATATGTTATTCATTAAACTGACTGTCTCTTTCGAAAATGATAAGACCAAAAAAATACTAATTTCCGGTTAAAATAGACCTCGGCGGCTATTTTGACAAAAATAGCAAAAATAATAAGCTCCGATACGGGGAGTCGAACCCCGGTCTCCACGGTGAAAGCGTGATGTGATAGCCGTTACACTATATCGGATACTAATTTATAAAAAAGTGTAACCAAGATGGCCTTTTCAGGTAATCAAAAAATGACCATCCGGTGACACAAATTCTCCATATGATAATTACTCAATCAAAATAGCATCTCTATAAGAACTATGACATGGATAAGATTCACTAACCTCAAATAGCATAGTGTGACACTTTATTCCATCACTTTAAACCGTCTCCTCAGCAATTAGGAACGTCAGGAGCATATCACCCAGAAACAGCCGTAGAACAGTAAATCGACCTGCAGGATGGGACATGTGACATTCCATCGTGCACTTTAAGGAAATCACATAGGTAACTGTCTGGGATGTAAATATTAAATCCGAACACCCGGACCAATGAGACGAAGTGTACGCATTCGGTGACATGGGACGATGAGTAGCACAACCTGCACAAGCTGGCATAGCTAACAGGGCTACGGGAGTTTGTCCATACTGGACAGTAATGACAAAGAAGAAGGCATTTCTCATTCGAACGTATTCCAATAAATACACCTCGAAGGATTGGAGAACATTCTGTATTCAGAAATTCTCTACATTTTCTATATAAGAATAATACAAGCTTTTAAGTTTGTTTATTTCCTGTTATCTTTCAGAAGAAAGAACCAACTAAGGATAACCAAGGTTAAACAAAAGAACTGAGACTTATTCAGAAGATTAATCGATAATCAACGTTAACTTAATCTATTAAGCATAACGAAGAATTATTTAAGACACAAAAGGATTAACAACTTCGTTTAACTATAACTAGCTATCAAAGACATCTCCGCAAGTGAGAATCTTAGAACCTAGAATTAATATAGCATAAACAAGATACAGTCTCTTCTTACCCTCCTTATTTGGAACAAGAAATATTCAACCTTACTAGTTCGTTCAGAAAGACATCTCAAGAGCGACTCAGTTTGAATAACCTAAGAATACATTCAAACCCTAATCACGATAAACGCCAGAGTCGTTACAAAAAGTTATAACATAGGCGTCTTTTAAGCCGTATGTCATTTTATACGTCTCTTCGAGGGTTTCTAAGGCAGGTATGTTATAGTCATAATAATACTTCTTCAAAAGAAGTTAGACTATTTTTAAGACGTCATTCTTAATGTATAGCGTCGTTAGTATACTAAGATATTAATAATGGCATTACAAGACATAGTGTCGTAACGTTATCATTAACCAGACACCTTATATAAGCTAGCTCTGGACTACTTACCAGTTAACACATGTGTATATAATATTAAGTAGAAATTTGCTTACGTAGCTAAATAGAAGTCCTACAAGTTATTAGGCCATGAGCATATGTACATTACCTTAATGAAGTAATGTAGCCCATGTTAGCGAAAGACTAAAATACTTAGTCGCGACGCTCTGAAAAATAATAATTCAGTGACGCCGTGACGGATGGGATTGGAGAAAATTGGAGAAAAGTAAGGGAAAGAAAAAACTAAATAATAATATATAAAGAGAAGACGTTCTCCACTTTTATATAAAATATGTAACTGCTGGTTACTAGAAGTTTCCTTTCAGGAGAAAGGGTCAGAAAAGAAAAGACAAGACAAGACAAGAAGAAAGACAAGATTAGGAGGAAAAAGGATCAAGACTCAATAATCTTTAATCACGTTATTATCGGTAAACTATAATAACACCATCTTATTTGATTTAACTTCTAATAACTGACACTCTATTGGTGAGCCGTATAGTTAGCAAGAACACCTACAGAGTTACACATCATTCACATGACTATATTAACTCGTAACTGTTACTAAAGGTAATATTAGTAATACTTGTGACATATATTATTTCACCCTTTCTACGAGGTTGTCTAGGGTGTGGAATGTTACTATTATTATAGAACTTCTTAATGCACTTATTTCCTTATAAATTGTAGAGAATTATATTATACTGTTATATACAATCAATTTGATACATTATGATATTGTTGTGAAAAAATTTACATATAAAATGAAACGATATTTCCGAAGTTATATAAGATTATTCAAGACACTTTATATATATATATATCTTTCTTGTTAAAGAGGGGGAGCTCTGCTGCATCATAGGGATGTATAATTCTATGCTCTGGTATATTGATATAATACGATATACATTGAATACATTTTAGTCTTTTTCTCCCATCCCCTTTCGAAGAATCAAGCATAAAAAAAACTGTTAGGATTTTATTATTTTATGTTATTATGTTTACAGAATTGAAGAAGTGACTTAATATAATGTTAGAACACCGGATCAAAACCAAAATAAGAACAACGACGTCCGAAAGTAGTTGTATGACTTAACCAATTACGAGTTATAGATTAAATAAATGGGCTGATACAATATGTTGACTCGACAAGAAGTCAGTGGAAAAATGATAATAGCATACGAATAATCCATTATCTAGAATACTGGAAACTAGTATACGAAGAAGGAATTTTGATATTATAAATTAATTCTTTTTTTTATAATAACTTCTTGTAGAAATAACTAGTAGGACAAAAATGATTAGAATTAACTAGAACTTAAGGCTTTGTATTGTGGTAGTTATTAGAGATATGTCGTACCAAATAGTGGGTATCATTATGTGCAATATTGTAGTGTTTATCATCTAATAAGAGTTTTATTGGTGTGTGCTAGTAATATCGATATAAAAACTTAGAACATGATAATGAACTTTGTAATACCTGTTTTGTCGTAAATTATAAGATACATGTATACGGTCGCAGATATTATAAAATGAAGAAATATATACGTATGTGTTAAGTACTTTGGTAATAAGGTTCACATTTGCAACTAATCAAGATACACCAATTAAAAACAAGAAGAAAGTTTAACTGGCATAGTCGAACAAGTGTTCACTTGCCAAAACATTGGTAGTTTATAATCATGAGTTAATTCAATTTTTATTGTATAAAGAAAACAATAAATTCAATAGAAAGTAATTCCATCCCTGGGTGCTCTTTAAGTATATCATAATTTATATAATAAGTAGATCTGACGACTATATGTTGGTTCTTCTTCAACAGGTTTTATAAAATTATTTTAAAAAAATAGATAAGTTTAATATTTCAAACTGAAGACAGATCATTTATAAAATGAATACTATATAATAAATAAAAAGATAATCTGAAACAAAATTAATTTTTACAACAGCTACTCTAAAGGTTCAGAAAATATCTAATTTATCCAAGCATCCATAATACCATTGAGGTCTTGATATTTTTTTCTGAAGAAATTCTACACCAAGAAAAGGAATTTTACAGAAAATTTCAAAAAAATTAAATACCTGAATAAAAAATCGGTCTTGAAATTGGTCATGATCTGTCCTACCTGGATAGTCTCAATTACCTGTCTGTATACGTAAATCTTCCCACAAGCACAGTCTGGCGGAACTCCTTTCGCAATAGAGAAAATGGTGTTTAATGAATAGAGCTGAAGATGAATGCAAGACAGGAGTTAATTAATAAATAGATCATGAAATAAAGACAGTAACGGAGATAACTATAAACTCACGTATACCTCCCTAATTTGAGTAACTGTAACTCTTTGATTCGAGTAACTATAAACTCACGTATACTTCCCTAATTTGAGTAACTGTAACTCAAATTAGGGAGGTATACGTGAGTTTATAGTTATCTCCGTTACTGTCTTTATTTCATGATCTATTTATTAATTAACTCCTGTCTTGCATTCATCTTCAGCTCTATTCATTAAACACCATATTCTCTATTGCGAAAGGAGTTCCGAGGATGCTTTTTAACCCCGTTGTCTTGCACAGGGGTATCCCGCAGACAGTACTTGTTGACAGAATTACGTATGTATGTAAACTGCTATTTTTAGTTACTCTTGAAGTTAAGCAAGACAGTGGAAAATTATCACGGCGCGGTGATTTGTGAGAACTCAAATTTCTTCGTGAAAAAAAAAATTTTCAGATGAAAAAAAAAAAAGAGGTCAGATATGTAGAAATCAAAAAAGCAAATGTGAAAAACAGGAAATCATATGTTAAAGATAAGAAAATGCTTAAGATAATAAATCAATTTTAAAGAATTACTAAATTAATGCATTTACTGCAAGGTAGCTTGGTCTAAAAAGATACTCTCAATTAAACAAAAAAATGAAAAGTGATAGTCTTCTAAAACTTGTATAAGTAGTATAATGAACTTGAAATACGAATAACGCGGGAGCTTAATATTCTAAGAATGTATAGTGCAAGACAACCATATGAGCAAGAAGATCACAGAATATTACAATTGATCATTACAACTGGATAAGCTTGCATCACGACATTCAAATGTGAACAAAATGCAAACCTCCCAACATAACATCTTCAGCTTCAACATTAGTTATCCTCAATATATGGTCAATATGATATGATTAACTAATTATGCACATAAAATTTAAAAAAAATCTACCTAATCAATAAGTTAATTAAAAAGCAAACAAGGCGTATATGTATATGTCACACTTAAGAGAGAGAGATGTAGAAACAAAATGAATATTTATATGTATTATGTGAAAGGGAAGGGAAAGTAAAAAATGAAAATATTTTACCCTTGTATAGGGGAAGGGATATTAAAAGTTGGAAAAAAAGTTCCATTGTATTGTGAAAATAGGTCCAAATGTAACTTAACTATGTGTGAAACTTTTCCAAAATTTTCACTGCGAGGCCCACTCTCAAAACAAATACCTCCGGACTGAAATTTAAAGTTATGAAAGCTCAACGTAAGGGCGGGGTATGCATTCGGCAAAACATGGGGCGCTGAAAATGATCCGTGGAGATCCCAACAATCTGTCAGGCACAAAGAATTCGGCGTTTTTTTTTCTTTTTTACAGTGGTTTGTTAGTACCACAGAGAGTGACGTACAATGAATGCAGTTTAGCTAATAATGCATTTCACCCAAAGTAATGACGTATTATTTTGGAGGATAGTATTAGCTAATGATAGCAGCCGGTTCACTTTCCACGAATACTCTGAACCGTCTGAATTGTCTGGACCGTCCGAACCGTTTGAATGCAGATCATATCCCTGAGTGTACTTCCCTTGAACCTATGTTAAAGAGATGATATAAGCTATTGAATTTATCATCATCTATCATAGAATTGCAATTCGACCATCATATATAAAGGGCAAGGTCAATGGGCATCATTCATTTATTCTTATACTTTTATTCTATAATAATATAACTAAAAAAAAGAAAAAGAAAGGCTTTAAAAATTAAAATAAAAAAAATGTCTAGTTCACAATCATCTTTTCATAGTAATATAGACATTCAAGATGCCTCTAATATTGAAGTTTATGTCTCGCCACCTGTAGAAAAAGAGTGGTCGGATGGGGTTTATGACAATGAAGTCATAAACGGAAATTCCATTGAACCACCAAAGAGGGGATATCTAGGTTATCTTACTATCTATCTGCTTTGTATTCCTATCTCCTTTGGGGGGTTCCTACCTGGTTGGGATAGTGGTATTACGGCTGGGTTCATTAACATGGACAACTTTAAAATGAATTTCGGTTCTTACAAACACAGTACTGGAGAATATTACTTGAGTAATGTGCGTATGGGTCTTCTAGTGGCAATGTTCAGTGTTGGTTGTGCTATAGGAGGTCTTCTTTTTGCCCGTTTTGCAGATACTTTAGGTAGAAGGTTAGCAATTGTCATCGTGGTATTGGTATATATGATTGGTGCAATTATTCAGATTAGTTCAAATCACAAGTGGTACCAATACTTTATCGGTAAGATCATTTATGGTCTCGGTGCTGGTGGATGTTCGGTGTTGTGTCCAATGCTTTTGTCTGAAATAGCTCCTAAAGACATGAGAGGTGGGCTTGTTTCATTGTATCAATTGAACATGACGTTTGGTATTTTCCTAGGTTATTGTAGTGTTTATGGCACCAGAAAGTATAATAATACTGCACAATGGAGGATCCCTGTTGGACTTTGCTTTTTGTGGGCCCTAATTATCATCATTGGTATGCTATTGGTTCCAGAATCCCCAAGATACTTGGTTGAACAGGAAAGACATGATGAGGCACGCGCTTCTATTGCCAAGATCAACAAGATTTCACCAGAGGATGCATGGGTACATGGAGAAGTAGAAGAAATTATCGCCGGTGTGCTTGCCCAAAGGGAACAAGGTGAAGCTTCATGGAAGGAACTTTTTTCACCTGAGTCAAATATCCTTCAGCGTTTGATTACAGGTATTCTAGTGCAAACGTTTTTACAACTTACTGGTGAAAACTACTTTTTCTTTTACGGTACAACTATTTTCAAATCAGTGGGTCTTACTGACGGATTTGAGACTTCTATCATTCTGGGTACGGTGAATTTCTTCTCCACTATTATTGCTGTTATAGTTGTGGACAAAATCGGCCGTCGTAAATGTCTATTATTTGGAGCAGCTGGCATGATGGCCTGTATGGTCATATTCGCAAGTGTCGGAGTCAAATGTCTTTATCCTCATGGTGACAGTGCCCCATCCTCGAAAGGTGCTGGTAATGTGATGATTGTATTTACCTGTTTCTACCTATTTTGCTTCGCAACATCATGGGCTCCTGTTGCTTATATTGTGGTTGCCGAATCATTCCCCTCGAGGTTCAAGTCCAGAGCCATGTCGATTTCTACCGCATGTAACTGGTTATGGCAATTTTTGATTGGTTTTTTCACACCATTCATTACCGGTTCTATCCACTTCTACTATGGTTACGTATTTGTCGGTTGTTTGGTAGCTATGTTTCTATATGTTTTCTTCTTTCTACCGGAAACGATTGGTTTGTCTTTGGAAGAAATCCAATTACTATATGAAGAAGGTGTACAACCATGGAAATCTGCATCTTGGGTTCCCCCATCAAGGAGAGGAAAACCTGTAGAAGAGAGTGAGAATGAAAAGAAAGATTGGAAAGAATACTTCAAGTTCTCAAAGAGTTCTGACTGATCACTAATTGAATAGTAGTATTGTATATTCCATTTTACATAAGTGACAGAAATATGGTACCAAAAATACAACACAAAGTATTAGGAAATCACAATTCATTTGATGATCAAAGCTTAAGTTAGTAAAAGCAACGTGTATAAAGGGTAAATCTGGACTCACATTTGAGTTTCAGTTCGTTCATGTATTTAAGATTTTATAATTTACATAATATAATAAAAACCAAAAAAACAGAACGTATTGGCATTATGTTGAGGTGGGATACTCGATAAAGTGTGTTCACCGGACTCAACCCCTGAACCTTCGGTGTTAGTGTTATTGTTGGTAGTGTTGGACAATGGTCGTGGTTTTCAGTAGATATTTGCATATGTTCAATGCATCAATTATGTATGTTTATTGTAATAAGTTCTATATAATTTCCATCAGTTCGTTTCTCTGTTACATAAAACGGGCAGTGGACGGAGGCGAGAAAGAATACCGTTTGTGGGTGAACTGACGTAAGGTGCGCTGGTGATAGTGACAGTACAGAAGAAATCTATTTTATTACTTACTGAAGATTATTGAAAAAAATTTATAACACTATATGTTATTAATTATTTAAATAAAAGTATATACAAGTATATGACCCAATATACATTTTTTCCCAAGGTATCTAATCAATAGTAATCGAAGGGATGTATGTAGATCAGATCACCTTTAAAATCAAACTTGGTCTAGAATTTCATTAATAGCGGCAATTGGACCTTTATCATAAACAGTTTCCAGGGAACGGGTTAACTGAGCAACAAAATCCTTGTTATCACGAATCTCAGAACTGAAAAGGACCTCGATGTTAAGCAATTCGTGAGGATCTTTACCACCTTTTACTGCAGCTGCTTTCAGGATCGATGCCATGGGATCCTCAATTTCGAATGGTTTCCCATTCATATCAACACCAGTTAAGTAACGGAACCAACCAGCTACACAAACTGCCAATAACTTGTATTTACCATTTGGTTTGCGTAATTGCTCATAAATTGATGGCAACACATACTTAGGCATCTTACCAGAACCCATCAAACAAATACGTGCAACAGTATCCTGAATTGCGGGATTAGAGAATCTTTCTAACACTGAAGCGGTATACTCCTCGAAGTCAACACCTGGAACTTCAGGTAATAATGGGATAACTTCCTCATGCATTAAAACACGGATATACTTGTTGATAGTTGGGTCGTTGACAACTTCATCAATGTATGTGTAACCTGCTAAGTACCCCAAGTATCCCATTGCTGAGTGACCACCGTTAAGTAGACGCAATTTCATCAGTTCATAAGAATCAACATTCTTGACAACTTGAACACCAACAAGTTCCCATGGAGGACGACCATCAGAGAAACTATCTTCAAGAACCCATTGGACGAAAGGTTCTGCAACAACTGGGCATTGATCCTTAATCCCCCATGTGTCAGCAACATACCTGCGCTCTTTATCAGTACAACGTGGTGTAACACGATCAACCATACAATTTGGAGAAACAACCTTATCTTCGATCCAAGCAGCGAACTTCTCATCCTTCTTTAACTTGGCAAATGCGACTAACATTGTTTTGACTGTGACACCATTCTGTGGCATGTTGTCACACGACATAATAGTAAATGGAGTCAAACTTTTCTTGTAACGTAGCAACAGGGCCTCATATAGATATCCGTACAGAGTGGATGGGTCCTCTGGATGGTTCAAATCATTGACAATTTCAGGAGCATCGACCATCAATGAATTTGTAGCTTCACTGTGATAGTAACCGTTTTCTGTGACAGTTAGAGATACGATATGTGTGTCAGGATTGGCCATCTTTTCAATAACAGCTCTCTTATTATCTGGAGCATACATATAATCAGTAATTGAACCAACAACATAAGCGTTAGCATCCTTGATACCACGTTCAACAACTGTGTAAAGACAATCTTGAGATTTCATGGCATCACGCATAAGTGCATCTTGCTTCATCAAACCAACACCACATATGGACCAGTCTTGCAAGTTGTGTTCCTGCATTAAACGGTTCATGAAAACGGCTAAATGAGAACGGTGGAATGCACCAACCCCTAGGTGAACAATACCTTGTTTAACACCTTCTCTTGGATAAGTTGGTACTGGAAGAATTGATTCAAAACTCTTTAGTGTCTTGGCATTCAAGCTAGTAGCTGTAGTTTCAATTGATTTTGACATTTTTTGTTTGAAACTTTTATTTTTTTTTTCTTATTATTATTAGTATTAGTATTACCGTATGATAAGATTTAGGGAAAAGGAAAAGGATGTGGATATTGAGAATTGAACAGTTTAAGTTAGCTATTTATATGTAAAATTAAATGATATTTAATGGTTCAGATGCAGCCAGCACTTTAACTCCTTCCACATTGAATGTTATGATTATCATATCTGGTTGAAAATGTAAAGATAAATTTCTCCTTCAGTTTCCTCCTTCAATTTTCCCCGCGTAGAACGTCAAAGTTTAAATAATGACGTATTACTATTATTATTATGTAACTGCAGGCATTCCAGATCCGCTCCGTGGGATATAGCAACGGTACGATCTCGGGGGAAAAAAGAAAAAAGATTTCCCCATAATGAAGCCAATTTTACAGAAGTATAGCATTAATACGTTCATATAAGCAAGATAATAATTGGAATACATCACATACATTAAATAAATACTTGTATCATAAAATGAAACAAAATATTGCTACTGATATTGCTCAACAAGATAGAAAAGAGGATTTCTATCAGATTTTTTCTTTAAAATGAAATTATTTATTTTTTTCGTCAGTTAGTTAAACAAACTTTTGCTATCTTGAAAAAGCTCCAAATAACCAGAAAGAAAAAAACAAAACCTATTGGTCAGCTCAGATTAAAATTCAGAAGTCCTTGATTTTACTAGTTTGAAAAGTTTCTTTGAAACACCGTAAACCTTTTGGCAGAAGTGTTCGCGATTTTGAGAATAAGGGACTCCCGGGGGCTCTTAGTTACAAAAAGGGAAACGACATATGAATATTAAATTCATTAAGGTGAAAATAAAATATGTTTACTATGTTTCTCATACAAAATAAATGCAATAATCTTACGAATTGTGAGAAAAACTTCTTAAATAACTATTTTATTAGGTGTATTCAAATCAATTTGTCTCTTTAAATCAACTTATTTGCGGATAATACCTCTTGTGTAAAATTTTTGAATATCAGTGGTTTCTACGTTGTTGTACACTTACAAATCAAAACAATAACTGATTTACCAATGTTTTTCTGGGAACTTTCCTAAAATATCCTAAAAAAGTGCAGCCATCCCTAGTATTGTTATGGTGCCGCAGAGTAAGAAGAACCGGCACATATACAAAATCAAGAAGGCAAAGCTAAATACTCCACTTCTCATTACATCATCAGCCCTCTTTTCTTGAGGTACCCCTGAAAAAGAAATTTATGCAGGAGTGCAGAGAGCAAAGTTCTCCGGATCAATTTCTTATTTGTGGTAAAGACAAAAAATGTTCTGATTAGCATATGATTCCTATATCTTCCGTTGGTATCGGCCGTTCTCGGGATTGGAAATGAATGAATTTTGTTCCAAGAAATTACAGTCTTTCTTAAATATCATAAATCTTATAGCACTGTATTTATCTCCGGTCTCATGTTTCCTTTCGTGTATTATGTAAGATCGATACGTGAAACTGCTAATATCTATTGTAGACAACATAAACCAATGGCGGAGATAACCAAGCAGATTACTATTTTGGTTTTCGACTTAATAAAGGATTTCTATAAAAAGAAAAGTGTATATTTAAAACTATAATAGAGGTTCGGAGGGGCGAACGATGTCCCTGCGTAGAACTTATAGCAATTGATGTACATTCTAATGAAGTAGTTATAGGTCCGCTTTGACGGTAGTTATTTTTGTTTGCGTACGTGAAGGATCTGGGGGGCTGTCGATGGGCTTAGACTGCCGTGCGTTGACACCAGTGACGTCATGTTTTTTCAGTCGCCAGATCAACACGGCAATTGACATATGTACATGAAACACTGAAAAGAGCGTACAAAGCAAGATGAATCTGCTTAAACATACACTTTGTTAAAAGAAACCCACTAGAATTATGTGGGGAAGCTTATGTAAATTTTGTCAAGTGTGGTAATATTAAGTAATTTCTTGTATATACTACAGTGAATGAAAGACAAATGAATCTACAATTAAGTTCAGGATAAAACTTATCTTCGCCTTCCCAACCCCGCAACCGAATAACATGACAGTCTGCGTCTCCTGTATTTCTTTCCTCAGGATGTACCAGATAGGTTATTTACCATGGAGTTTCGGCTGTTATTCATAATATGGTTTGGTATTAACCTATTTTGTTGTATTTTTCATTACACTGGGCCAGGGAGCTATTGCAAAGTAAAACAGATGATGTGGAATCTTAAACAGTACTAGAGAAGTTATCAGATACAATTGTATGTATCTATACATAGTAATTATAGAGTATTATTTTAATTATGATATTCATCTGTTGAAAGATTTACCATCTTTGATGTTCGTTTTCTTAATATTTGATCGTACTACTCTTATCTCCGTGTCTACGCAACTTCTTGAAGTTTCAATAATGTAATAATGAATGTGTATTTAGTAAGATATTTCAACAAATATCCTTCATATCTCCGAAATGCAAGCAAATATGAAGGCAAACTGTGACCAGTCGGAATTTATTACTTCGGAAATAAAATAAAAATAACAACTTGTCAAAGTACCCAGCAAACACTGAAATTACTCACCCCTTGAGGTAGCACACAAAAATTAATTTCTAAAAGATATGGAAATTTAGTTCTTGTGTTTTCAGTAAAATTGTTTAGGTCAAAGTCAATTAACCCGAATAATGACATCTTAGTAATTCTAATCTACAAATATACAAAGAGGGCAGAAAATATTGAACTGTCTGAAAGGTAAACAACATATCTCGTGAAATTTTTAAAATTATTGCAAAATTTTCAGTACTTACATTGAATATACTATCTATAAGTTTATAATTCGTAGAACTTATAATGTCTCAATTTAGTTATCATTGTATAAATAGAAAATATTATCCGCTTAAAGACAACCTGACGCGATTAGTTAATTTTTCCTGATGAGAAATTTAGTGTCATCGAGAAATTGAAAGTCTTAAATAAAGGAGCTCGATGACATACGTGTACTATCTGGTATATATTTTATATACTTTCTACATACTATAGAAAAAGAACAGAACAATAGTTTATATTAATTGGTATTTATAAGATATGTCTTCGAGTGAAAGAAATTTAACATTGGAATTTTTCTCTCTATTGAACCTGTGCCAACACTCTGTTGTTTTATAGTGAACAAAAGTTATGATTTAGAATTGAAATTATTCAAGGGAGTCATTCTTGAGTTATCTATGAAGGGAATATATTTATTGTGAGACAGGGAAAAGAAGAGATGTATTAGTTCAACTGCAGGACAGATCTTCTTCCAGTATAGTATTTAATATACTGTTTTTCATTTCTAATTGTTTCAGATTCCCGATACTTCATATGTTAAAAACTGGTCTATATATTTCTTAATCTGACTGGTTTATGCAGAGACTGCGAAGAGAGACTTACGATCATCCACTAATATTAAATGTTTAAATGACCTGTAGTTCAAAAAGAGTTAAAACTAGCTAAGAGTTAGGTTTTTTTATTTGCAGTAGTTATATAATAATATGTCACTAGTCGGATTATGAGTGTCATCCTGTGTAACATAGTAGAATTCGATTCATGTAAAAGTGTTAAAGCGGTATATGCTTATAATATGGATATATAAACTCAGAAACTCATAATGCACTGTACAACAAGTTGTTATTGTCATATCTGGATATATGACTACATCTCAGGTTGTAACCTTAGACATGATACACACCACCATTAGATTAGATTGTTAATTTTGTATAAGATAATTAAATATCGATCATTATTTATTGCTGTATTATTGTCATGTGAGTGTTCTACTCTTAGAAAACATGTTAATAAATATTTGAACCAATCCTACTATCTTCTTCAAACGTATTAAACAGTAGTTTCAAGATACCACATGAAGATTATCTTATTGGATGTAGTCAAGTCGAGTGCCGGAATTATCCAAATGAAAATGAATAATAATGGACTCATGAGTTTAATTGTGAGTTGTTACTTATTGTATTGATGACATTTCACATATTGCAGGACTTGATATAAATTGATTGCCACTGTACAACCATTTTTCAATCTCCCCGTCTCAGTTTATTAAATAGATATCAATAATCCAATGTGTGATACACTTAATTGATTAAAGTGCATATCCCTGTCATATTAATATGTTTAGACATATCGAAAGGGTCAGGTTTTTGAAAAGGGAACAACTTTACAAAGATGATATAAGAAATGTGAAAAAAAAGAATGAATATAATATAATATAAAAAAATGTATATAAAAATATTCTATAAAAAAAAAAGGCGATGAAGGTAGCGGACTAGTATTCATATTAGCGAAAGAAATGAGTATTACGTCTACTTTCTGGATGGACAAACATTTCAACTCTTTTAAATTGATTCATTTCAATTTTAATTGTACTATTATTGAAATTTGATATACCATTCTCCCCTGAACCATCATCTTCTGGATCCGCTCTCTCATATTCATCACTACCATATGTTTCATCCATATAAATTTCTGTGCTGAATCTAACGTGTGGTAAATCTTCAGTATCATCATGTAACGATACGGATAAAGATGAACCAAATGAAGTTGAATGTAAAGTTGGACTAGAATATGAATTGTTAATTAAAGATGATGTGTTTAAATGTACGGTATCCCATTGTTCTTCTAATCTAGATAAAATTGTCTCCTTGTTATCTGTTTCAATTGGTGTGACAGTAACATTTGGAACAATAACATTTGTAGTTTTAATTGTCTCCTTCTCTCTTGATATAGATTTATTTCTAACTAAACCTTTAAAAAATTTAGAAAATCTCCCATCTTTCTTCTTGGGACTACTTGTACTGTTAGTTGTATTGGTTACAATAGGTTCAGGTTCATGTTTGGGTATATCAGGTAAAATATGAATATTAATTACATTTTTCTTTTTTTCGAATTCACGATGTGGTGTAAAGACTTCACCATTTGGGAAAGTAAACGATTTTTGCATCTTTTCCCTTTGAATTTGAAATGGAGTCATAAAATGATTTTTATTAACTACAGGTTCCATATTTTTATTAGAAGTAGCTAAACTATTAGCAAAAGCATAAGGAGATGAACCAATTTGATTCAATTGTCTAATTGAGGGATTTCTATTTGGGGTATGAGCATTAATACTTCTTGAACGATGAACTGTCGTACTATTATTTCTTCTAACATTATTATTATATTGTGGTTGATAAGGTGAATGACCATGTGTGTTATTATTATTAAGATGTCCTTGTGAATATGAATGTTGATGTGGGATAAAATCTATATTACCTGTATTTATAGTAGTCATATTATTATTACTATTATTATTATTATTATTATTATTATTATTATTATTATTATTATTATTATTATTATTATTTGAATAATATGACGATTCAATAGGCCGTCTAGCACTATAAGTATTACTTCTTGCAATCATAATTTTAATGTGATATTATTGGTATAATAATATATTTTGTTATCCTTATTGAATTGAGATAGATAATAAAACCAAATAATAAATATTGAGATATTGTTCTTATATATATATATGTGCGTGAGTGGGTAAGTTATTTATTTTACCTATTTGTTTTTCTACAAGATCATTTATATATATTTATTTTATTTTATAGTGTATTATAAAATTACCTTTACAACCACATTCGTAACTATATGAAATTCAATTGCAAAGAGTGTTTAGTCATAATAATTATTTAAAAATTTTGTCAGTAAAATTTGCTTAGCAAGTAAGAGAGAAAAGGATTATCTTCCTATTAAGTATTTCATTTTTAAGAGGTATAATATCAAAAAAGGTCCCGCCAGACCTGAATACTCAATAAAAATGAGAAAAACAGAGAAAGAGAGTGCTCAACATTTGTTAGATGGGGAATATACAGACAGAATCTATAATTATAAAAAAAAAAAAAAGAGATGTACAGTGAAACGGGTGCAGCACAGTTGACAAAAGAGAGAATAAAATAAATTTGAAATTGAATTTGGTAGAGAGTCATCGAAATCTGCGCGGCGCGTTAACAAACATAAATGAAATAATCGCGTATGTATTTCTACAATGTTTATGCTGTAAAAAGATAAAATACATAAATAAATATTTATTTAGCTGTTTTACGTGTCGTATTAAATTACATTAATTTCTTTTCTTACCTCGGTCAAAATATTTGTACAGGAGTTTACTGTATTCAATCAATCAATCAATCAATCAATCATAATTTCAGAGGCTGAGCCACGCAAAGATGTCAACTTTCTTCTTCTTCTTTTGTCTCATGAAAACAAAACGGCACCGCAGTGAGGTCGGTTGGCGGGCGGGCCGGCGGGCGAGTCTGCCCAGTCGCGCGCGGGTACATGGTTCCTAAACCCGTGCGGGTCTTTCTCCACTACGCATCCCGCTCAGTTCTTCCGCCTACAGGCTGAAACAACTTTGTTCTGTAAACAGTTCGTACCTAGTAAATACGCGCGTACAGCTAAATTTGATTCTCTCTGAAAAAAAAGGGTAGATTCCTACATCATTTTCTTAGTCGTTTATAAAAACAATAAAAATGAAATTACAGCGGGAAAAAAATGGCTATCATTATAAACGAGGGTGTAAGAGCATCAACTTTTTTATGCCCAAACTGCTGCTGAAGGAGACGACACAGACTTTTTTCTCTTCTCATCATCGTTTCCACTGACACAATTTTATTGATATTGTCTCTTTTTCTAATTTTCCGCTTCATTATCACCACATACGGCCTCACGTAAAAAATCAAATTTCTCCGAATTCATTATTGTATCACGTAACGTTTCAGATGATATTCTTTTATTACCTTGTGAACGTGCAGTTTGACCTGCTTGTGATACTAACATAGCAACAAATAATTCTAATGCACGTCCGGCAATGACAGGTGTAGCTTGTGAAACTTTACCAATATCTTCATCAGTTTGCATTATCTTCTTAATTTTAGCTGGTGGGAAATGTGTTGAAATTCTATTAAAAATTTCTTGTTCGTCGTTTTGTACGTCGCTCATCTCGCTTAACAATTCAATTTATTCTCTTTCTTTCTTTTTCTCTTTTCGCTTTGTTAATTTTTGCAATAAAAAAAAAAAAAATTCTTTGGTTCCCCCACTGTGACTTCCATTTATTTATTTATGGTTTTTTCCGTCGCCTTTATATACTTTTTCCAATTGATGACGAAAATCAACTGTTGACCGTCGGCATACAATTTTTGGTTTGTTTGTTTGTTTAATTTTGCTTAAATTATAAGTGTCGTTCGTAGTGATATTTCATTGTCATTATATTACTTAGCATACATATATGTATATTGCTTTTATTGTCATTATTATCTAGATTGATTTCTTGATTTTTGTTTCATTTTAGCCTTAGCTTCATCATGTTTACGTAACCAAGCTTGTTCTCTTTTATCTTCTAATCTAGCTGCTTTTGTAGCTTCTTCTTCTTCTGCCATAATATCAATTTCATTTGTTTCCATATCATCAGAATCCCAATCATCCTGCGGTATAGCAGCATTGGATCCTCTACCACGTCTATTGAATAATGCCCATATTTCATCACGATCATATCCACGATCATCATGATGATTGTTACTCTTCCCTCTATGTCTACTACTATATGAGTCCTCTTCTTCTTCATCATCTTCTATAAAATCATCTAGATCCTCATCATATTCTTCTTCCGCATATCTTGATGGTTTACGGTTGTTATCTAATTTGGCTTGGAAACGTTTATGTGGTTGTGCTAATCCAGTTGAAACACGAGTATTGATACGAATCATCTCTGGTGTCTTCTCTCTAGATACAGATTCATTTGAATGGTTTGGATTCCTTTGAATCTTTGAAGTATCTCTTTTTCTAAAACCTGGTTTATTTAATCTTGTAGATGCAACTTTAGTTCCTCGTATAGAACTTTGTATAGGTTTATTTGGTGTTGTTGATTTCTCCTTTATTGGTAATTTTGTTTGTGAATCAGCTTGTTTCATTAATTCTTCAAAACTCATCTTCTTAATAGGTTCTCTTCTTATATTAGTTACATTATTCTTCATCTGTTGTCCTGAACTTCCAATACGACGTTTATATACTGTACCTACATCTTTCTCATTATCATTATTTCGTTTCTTACTGACTCTCTTAGTAGTTGATGTCCTTGTAGGTTTCTTCTTTTCAATATATTTCTGATTCTTGATACGTTCTTGACGTCGTAGTTCTTTTAATCTGCTGACCGCTGGATCCTCATCTCTAATATAATTCTTAGGTAATAATGATGAAATTTTATCATCATTTGTTTTATCATTATTTATTGGTCTAGAGTGTTGAGTAGGGTTAGTCTTTTTCAACTCGGAAAGTTTAGAAAGAAAACTCATGTTCGTTTTTATTGTCCTTATTTCGAATTTAATTTCGTTCTTTATTCAAATTTATATAAATGTTCAATTTTGTCTGTTGTTATATAATAGTTACATATTATTTCTTTCTTTTTCAGTTTTCTTATAATAAAGATTACTTCGTCATCAGCTTCTACAATTTTCTTTTTTTTCCTTGCTCGCTTGCTTGCTTGCTTGCTTGCTTGTTTGTTTGCTGTCTGTCACCGAGCGCAAGTTTCTTTATATAGTGGTGTTGTTATATTTTTAGGATATATCTTCCATAAACATCGCATATTCATCATTTAGTTCTTCACCAGAATGGTTATGTTCATCTTCCAGTGTATTTGAAGGGTCAGGTGAAGGTTCCAATGATGACGATGAGCCATCATCGTCATTGTCTCTTGGTTTCAGTTCATTCCCTGTAACGAAAAAGCCACCCCCCATTTCAACTGGTTCCTCATTCTCAAGTTCTTCATGTTGTTCTGACGGTTTAGTTTCACTTTCTTGTACAGTACCATATGTATTGATTAAATCTTCTTTAATACGCATCTTTGTCAATAAGGTTCTCCACATCTCTAACGCATACAATTCTTCTTGTTGTCTCTTTGTCTCTTCCTCAATATATTCAATACCATCGATACACGCAACAACAGCATCCTTAAACCATATTCCAACCACTACACCATTGATTACAACTTTTGCTTTAGCACCACGTTCGAATTTAAATTTTGTTACTGCAGGTGTAAATTGAATTCCAATAAATTTACAAGCTTTAATGGCAACAGGACTTTCAATTAAACAACAATTTCCTGGAATCATTGAAGGTACAAAAATTTCAACATTACCAAATGTATTCTTTTGAATTTCACCTAATGGATAAGTTGCTAATGGTGGTACATATATCTCAGTTGAATCAATTGCATATAATCTTTCATCTTCCATTTCACCTTCTTTATTTTTCTTTTGTACAACTTTCAAATGTTTACTACCTTTCTTAAGAATTCGTCCTTCATTATACCATTGTCTACCACTTTTCAAATCTATAATATCCTTACGTGCATAAACTTTAATCATTCCTTTATTTGGTAAATTCAAATATCCACATTCTTTACAACCGGTCCGTAATACTTGATTAGAATGAAGATCTCTTTCCAAAATATAATATGGGTGTGATTTCATATCTGCAAGACAATCAGGCATCCCCTCATCCTCGTTCCTAATTTCAAAATAATTATCCTCATAATCATCAATCTTGGTACGATTCCTTTTATGTAATGTGGAAATCACTTTGTTGTACCATTCCATACCTTCGGGATCCTTTGTGATACGTTTCCTACGAATCTTTGCATTATACCATTTAGTATATCGTCTTGTGACATCACGACAACCCATTTGTCGATCATATGCAATTACATACCGTATCATATTACGTTTACAACATGCAACACCACGAGGTTCCATCTTTGTATAGTGTTTAATTTGTTCAATAGTCTTCAGATTCATTGGATCGATACTGATCCATTGCTTTGAGAATTTATCCCATACTTCACACCAAAAGATCGGATATTTAATCATATCATCATATGATACCTGACATGGATCATTAGATTCCTTCATATTGGTAAAATCGCATGGTTGACATGACATTATTAACCTTGCATTGATATTACATGATCTTAATAATGCAACAAATCCCTGTGTTGCAACATCTCTATCACCGACTCCCTTCAGTACCTGTTTTATGAAACTTTGTTTAGTCATGTTACTACGGTTAATATTTTCATTGGTTCTCATTACTTCATCCCACGTTTTCATATATAGTCCCGTTGAATTATGATATTTCTGAACAATTTTCATATGTTTCTGCCAAATTTGCATAGTTTGTTTCAATCCATCCAATAATTTTCTTGTACTTCGTAAAATCATTTCATTATCTTTCTTAGGATGTAATAATTCTAAAACTTTGTCAGGTACTAAACGATTCAATTTCCTCATTAATTTAGAATTATTTAACCACGTATTACGCACTGATCCATGTATCATTAGACATAATAGTTGAAACATATGTTGGAATTTCCTTCTTCTCTTCTCATCATTATCACACATATTCCGAACTGCACTTTTTTTCTTAGTAATAGGTTCAGTTTTCTTGTGGATTGTCACGGATATACCCTCTATTGGATGTTCCCGTTCTGTACTAGTATTTGGCACATCCTCAAAATCATCAGAATCATAGTCACTGGCTGTCTCAGGTTCCGATTCTTCCTCAGATGGAATATCTGTACTTACTTCAATGGTTGATTTCTTGACAGTGTCATCTTCCTTTTCTGATTCTGAGTCAATGTTAATAACTACATTAGGCTCACTTGCTATAGGTTTTACCGATACCTTTGGTAACTCTTTGTTCACACAACGACGTTTCCGTTTGAGGGGTCTTTCATTTGTTGTACCATTTGAATTTTTCTCCCTGACGACTTTCCTTATCAAATCGAAATATTCCTTTGGTAAATTCTCATTCATTGATAATATTACACACTGAAAATATAACTCATCTCAACTAGTTGAGCTTCTTTCCATTTTTTATCATGTATATAATATATGCCACATCGTCATATATACTTGCATATATTCTTATTATGTAATTTAAAATTTCCCACTCGCGGACCGAAGAAGCAGAGAACGACGAAAATAAAAGATCATCGTCCCCCTCCCTCATCAGGCAGGGTCCAAATTATCATAAATTCATTATAAAAAGATACATCTACAAATTCTTATGTACTTCTTCCAATAGTTCCTTTAAATAATTATCGGTATTTATCAAGGAGGAGGATCCAGTTAAAGTCATTTCATCTAAGGAATCACATAATTGTTTCAAATATTTATAATTTGATCCACTTGGTCCATGTGAGGTAGCAATCACGGCAGCGGTCTCATTAATCTTCTCAGGTCCAACAAATGCCTCATTATCCACGGTACCTATATAAACTGTTGTCCTTAACACTCTTCTACCTGATGGTTCATGAATCTCTAGATGATTTAAAGATTCTTGTAATTCAGATTCTTGTGATGGTGAAACATCTAAATGAACATCGACTTCATGTAAAGTATACCCATTCTGTTCTCTGACATCCAAATTTTCCCTTACATCAGCCGCATGATCCGAAGGAATATAATATACTACACCTAATGTAGTTAAATCATCCTTAGTTAGATTCGTTGCATCTAATTTTTCATATTGATAAAAATCATTCTTGAAAGTTTCTCTGTTGATGATTTCTTCATATGGAATCAATGTAACTACTCTACCTGGTGCCTCTGGTGTACCTCTATGATCTATTGAACTTTGCCAGAATCTTCTTTCAAAACCATGAATAATTGCTGGAATTCGATGTGTGAAATGTGGTGGGGGTTTATAAATTAAGGAACCGTAACCTAAGATCCAAAGCCCTTCATCGATGGTCATTTTCTGTAATCTGATTATTTTAATAAAGTGAGAGTGATACTGAGCTTGTGGTGCGAAAGAAGTATCTAACTTATTCTAATATTTACAAAAATGTATAAATTGTGTTTTGTTTTTTTATACTTTTAGATCAAGTTTCTATTATACAGTTTTAAATTTTTCAGTAAGCGCGAGTCATGGGTGTACAAAGGTAATGAGTGAACTCTTGTAGTAACAAGTGATATGAAAAGGGAAACTCAAAGGGAATAGTTAGGGGCTATAACCTCCGCTATTAAGGGAATTTTACCATTAGGATAATTACGGATTTTAACTGAAAATAATTTAGGAAGTATTAAATCCTGAATGTTATATAGGAAAAAATTGAGAGACAGTAATATTTGGTAAATCATCTGTTTACTCATTGTATTCGGAGAATTATTGGAAACAATGTATTTAATTTTATATTAGCATGTGTATTGGCTCTGAAAATGAAGAATTATTTTGGAAATGACCTTATAATAATCCTTTTGAAGAGTTTCAAAGATTATCACTTTTGCTTTTTTGTTTACATGTTTAGTAGCATTTGGACTATGGTTGACAGATAGCAAACCTATAAATTTGAAAAGATGTACTTTTGCCATCATACAGAATTCAGAAACTGGCTATTCTTTCAACCGACGGAGAATATTATACAAGCTAAGCCAATGTTTTAAAATATTAACATTTTAAACTCTTCCAGTTTATATTCCATTGTCTCTTAATGGCAAATATTTGTTATCTTACCTCAAGACCTACCTGCAACGTGCATACTAATTTCAGAAATTGCTACAATTATGCATATGGGGTTTGAAACTTTACTTAGTTGTAATTTCCCCGTACCAAAAATGATAACATATCGTCTGCGCTGGTTTCACTGGGGTGTCCACGTTTTCGCCGTTCCCAATTTTTTTTTCTTTTTTGCTTCTTCGACCAGTGGGAGAATAAATTTGTATATAAAGCAATGGGTTCATCAGAGGAACAAGTTTTTTTGGTTTTCTCTCTTCCAATTTTCTTGGTTATGTGTGTAAGATCGAGTTTTCAAATGACTAAGAAATTTAAGGGAAAACAGAAAATTTAGGGAAATGATTCATTGCTAGGATTTCTTAGATCGTTTCATGTTCTCGGAGAATTGACTAAGTTCTCGTTGCTGCCGTTATTTAGATATGATAACTAACTATTTGTTCTTTGTTACTGTTTCCCAACTAGGTTCATGATGTGTCACACTATTCGCTTGTGACAAAATTTTTAGTGGACCTTTTTTTTGCCATCATAAATCTAACATGGTTCTATTAACAGTTGTTTGATGACACTCTAGAAATATATGGTTAGATGCTGTAATCTGGGTCGCGTTTCGTGTTACTGATAGTAGACGCCACTACGTCTCTATGTTGCCATAATATATGTTGTATCATATTATATCTCTGTCAAGATGACCTAAAATATAATTATTTTTTACCCTTCATTAATGAGAAATATTTTTATATTTTCACTTTAGTGACTCCACCTACGTTATATTATCAGAAAAGGTATGTTGCTACAAATGTCTAACAACTTTGGTGTTGGTACAGGACTGCTTAATCTTCTAGATTACGTGCATGTCTTCGCCAAAGTTAATGTTCTACAAGATAATAAGATCAACCGTTGGTAATTTAAAAAGGTAGAAGCTTTTTTTTTTCCAGATTTCTGTTACTATTTGATAATTACGTTCATCTTGGTTGGTATTAAACATTATCATTACCCATTATATCAATACCTTTCTTGTAGATTTTATCTTTATCTTATTGTAAAATACGTTACCCTCTCTATTCTAAAATTCACTTTCTTGTTTTCATCGTCTCCTGCAGTAAATTCTTTGTTTTTTTACCCAATTCTTGCTATTTTTGCTATTTTTTTTTTGCTTTTTCAGAATATTGTTCACGAAGGTAAGCCAACAAATTTCACAAGACAGTACGTGAGTCGTCAATTTTCCTTGTAGAAACAAATCCAACTAATAGCAATAAACAACAAGGTAAAAAAAAACAAAGACAGACATATATACCTCTTACCTTGTAAGCACTATTATAAAAAATAAAAATTACTATAAATAAGAGGATCATATTTTCATCAAATTAAGATTCAAATCCTTGTCTCTTTCTTTTATCAGTCTGTTATCATTTTAAAATTATTATAATAAAAATCATAAAAGTAACTCAAATTACAAATATAAAAAGGATACCATAGTAATTTAATAATATAATAATAATTTTATAAAGAAAACAGTAGTTTAGAATATAATATAATGAAGGACGATTTATCTGATGCAGTATTGGAAAATCCAGAATTGTATGGTTTAAGAAGATCTCATCGTGCTACAGCAACTCATCACCAGACTTACTATGATTCCGATGATGATGATGATGAGGATAGTATTACTGTTAATAGAAGACCAAAGAGATCCAACCGAAATAAAGATGTAAGTAGTAACGATGATGAGGACAATTCCTCAAATGAAGATTACGATATGAATAGTAACGACGATGATGATAATGATGACGATGATGAAGATGAAGATGATATGGATGATTTTATTAACGATGATGAGGATGATGAAGATGACTATGCAAGTAAGAAGAAATCTACAAAGAGGAACACAACAACGAAAAGGAAAACACAGAGGAAATCAAAGTCATCATCGAAGAAGGTTAAAGATGAAGAAGATGTCGTTATACCAACTCGTTTCTCATCTCGTAATAATAATAGATCAGTTAATTATAATGTCGATTACTCAGATGATGATCTATTGGAGTCTGAAGAAGAACAAGAGGATTACGACGAGGATTTAGATGGTACTGAATTCGAAGAAGAAGGATCTGTAACACCATCAAGTTTAGAAGAACAACATTCTATCGATATTGTAGTAGACCACAGATTGAAAGAAGATGCTAACCAAGAACTTTTAAAGAAAATTCCATCCTTAGAAGAATGTAAACAAAATTTCGAATTTTTAATTAAATGGGCAGATGAATCACATTTACACAATACATGGGAAACTTATTCATCCTTAGAACAAGTTAAAGGTACTAAAAGATTAGATAATTATTGTAAACAATTCATAATACAGGACCAAGAAATTAGATTAGATCCATACATTACACGTGAAGATCTAGAAGTAATGGATATGGAACGTGAAAGAAGATCCGATGAATTTGAAGAATATACCGTTCCAGAAAGAATCATCGATAATCAACGTGTTACATTAGAAGATGGTACAGAAGAATTACAATATCTGGTTAAATGGTCAAGACTAAATTACGATGAGGCTACATGGGAAAATGCAGAGGAAATTGTAAAATTATCCCCAGATGGGGTTAGACATTTCCAAAATAGAGCTAACTCAAATATTTTACCACAGTATTCAGAAAATTATGGTACCCATAGACCTAAATTCTCTAAATTGGATGAACAGCCATCCTATATTAAAGGTGGTGAATTAAGAGATTTCCAATTGACAGGTATTAACTGGATGGCTTTCCTGTGGTCTAAAAATGACAACGGTATCTTAGCAGATGAAATGGGTCTAGGTAAAACTGTCCAAACTGTTTCATTTATTAGTTGGTTAATTTATGCTAGAAAACAATGTGGTCCACATATTGTTGTTGTACCATTATCAACCATGCCAGCATGGCAAGAAACATTTGCTAAATGGGCACCTGAATTAAATTGTATATGTTATATGGGTAATCAAAAATCAAGAGAAGCCATCAGAGATTATGAATTTTATACAAATCCACAAGCTAAGGGGAAGAAACATATGAAATTTAATGTATTAATGACCACATATGAATATATATTGAAAGATCGTACTGAACTAGGGTCAATAAAATGGCAATTCTTAGCAGTCGATGAAGCTCATAGATTAAAGAATGCAGAATCATCATTGTACGAATCCTTAAACAGTTTCAAGGTATCCAATAGATTATTGATTACTGGTACACCATTGCAAAATAACATTAAAGAATTAGCCGCATTAGTAAACTTCCTAATGCCTGGCAGATTTACAATTGATCAAGAAATTGATTTTGAAAATCAAGATAATGAACAAGAAGATTATATTAGAGATTTACAAAGTAGAATTAAACCATTCATTTTACGTCGTTTGAAAAAAGATGTTGAAAAATCTTTACCATCCAAGACAGAACGTATCTTACGTGTTGAATTATCTGATGTTCAAACTGAATATTACAAGAACATTTTGACAAGAAATTATAGGGCACTAACAGAGGGTGCAAAAGGTGGTCATTTCTCGCTGTTAAATATCATGAGTGAACTTAAGAAGGCTTCTAATCATCCATATCTATTTGATAACGCAGAAGAACGTGTCTTACAAAAATTTGGTGATGGTAAAATGTCTCGTGAGAATATTTTAAGAGGTTTAATCATGTCCTCAGGTAAGATGGTTTTGTTAGATCAATTATTAACAAGGTTGAAGAAAGACGGTCACAGAGTTTTGATTTTCTCTCAAATGGTTAGAATGTTGGATATTCTTGGTGATTATTTATCTATCAAGGGTATCAATTTCCAAAGATTAGACGGTACAATCTCTTCTGGTCAAAGAAGAATATCTATCGATCATTTCAATGCCCCTGATTCTAAGGATGATGTTTTCTTATTATCAACGAGAGCTGGTGGTTTAGGTATCAATCTGATGACTGCTGACACTGTCATTATCTTTGATTCCGATTGGAACCCACAAGCGGATTTACAAGCTATGGCAAGAGCTCATCGTATCGGTCAAAAGAACCATGTTATGGTATACAGATTTGTATCGAAGGATACTGTAGAGGAAGAAATCTTGGAAAGAGCTCGTAAGAAGATGATTTTAGAATATGCTATCATCTCTCTAGGTGTCACTGATGGTAATAAATATAGAAAGAAGAGTGATCCAAATGCAGGTGAACTATCTGAGATTTTGAAATTTGGTGCAGGTAATATGTTTGCTGCAACAGACAATCAAAAGAAATTAGAAGATTTGAATCTGGACGAAGTTTTGAATCATGCTGAAGATCATGTTACCACTCCAGAGCTTGGTGAGTCACACTTAGGTGGTGAAGAATTTTTGAAACAATTTGAAGTTACTGATTATAAAGCAGATGTCGACTGGAATGATATTATTCCTGAAGAGGACTTAAAGAAATTCCAAGACGAAGAAATAAGACGAAAGGATGAAGAATACGTGAAAGAACAACTAGATATGATGAATAGAAGAGACAATGCTTTGAAGAGAATTAAAAATAGTGTTAATGGTACAGGTACACCAAACGAATCTGAGGATGATGAGGAAGGAAATGGTTCGAGATCAAGAAGAAGAGCAAGAGCTAATAATTTGAATGCTATTGGTGAGACTGAAATTCGTGCATTATACAGAGCTGTATTGAAATATGGTGATTTGACTGATTTGTTTGAAACTTTAATTGCTGATAACGCTTTACCAGTGAGGTCCATTGATAAATATGAAGAAATTTATTCAGAATTAATGTCAGATGCTAAAGAATACTTAACCGACGAGGAAAACAAGAGAAATGAAATTATGGACAAACTAGAAAAGGAAGCAACTGAGTATAGATTGAAGTTGAAATCAGGACAAATCGAACAAGAGAACCAATCAGCAGAAAATCCATTGACTAGACTTGCAGCTAAGAGAAAAGAGAAGAGAGCTGTTTTGTTTACATTTAAGGGTGTGAAATCGTTAAATGCAGAATCATTAATGAATAGGGCTGATGAATTAACTTACTTGAAGAAATTTATTCATGATCATCACAAAGAAGATTCCTTAAAGTTCAAGATTGAAAACAAAAATCCAAAGCCTGTTCAAAGTTGGAGTTGTAATTGGAATAAAGAAGATGACGAGAAATTGTTAGTGGGGGTGTACAAATATGGTTATGGTTCATGGACTCATATAAGAGATGATCCATTCTTGGGATTATCGAACAAGATCTTTTTGAATGATCAACAAAAGGCTGCCGGCAAAGCTAATTCAGATGCAAACGCTCCAAAGAAAGGTAAAGGTATTACAGGTTCATCCAAGAAGGTACCTGGTGCCATCCATTTAGGTAGGAGAGTAGACTACTTAATCTCAGTAATGAGAGGTGAAACAAAGGAGGCAACACCTAGCACTAATGGTAAAACCAATGGCTCGAGTGCCAGTGGGACTGATACCAATTCTGTCTCTGATAAGACTCCAGTAGGACCAAGAAAGAAAAGAGTACGCAAAACTGAAGATAATGGTAATTTGGCCGTTAAAAAGGTGAACAGAAAGACTGATGGTCCTGCTGCCAAACGTGCTAAACCTTTACCAAGAGGACCAGCTCCGAAGAGACCAACTCCAAAGGGCCCAAGTCCAAAATTGTCTCCACCAAAGGGCCCAGCTCCAAAATTACACAAACCTGTTGACGCTAAAGAGGAGAAACATGAGAAGGAATATGACAGTATGGATGAAAACGAATGTAGAAACAAAATGACATCTGTACGGGTATCATTACAAAGACTAAGGCGTGGTGGTAAAGGGCTAGACAGAAGAGATTGGGCCAATATTCTAAAGAAAGAGCTTACCAATATTGGTGACCATATTGAAAGTGAGAAATCTACTTCCCAAACAACTTCTACTGATAGACTACGTAAACATTTATGGTCATACGCAGCAAACTTCTGGCCTGCAAATGTTAAGAGTGAGAAGTTAATGGCAATGTACGATAAGATCCACGCTACTAAAATAGCTGGCACTACCACAAACGACACTAAGGAAAATACCCAAAACTAGCATGCATATATATATAATATATGTTTATAAAACTCATACACATCACTGCTCTACTTTCATATAATTCATAAAACCTTGTATAATAATATAAAAACTTATCAAATATTTAATGTAATCTAAGATTTTGACGTTCATCCAGTTTTAAGGTATCAATCCCATGGGGTCTATGGTGAAAGGTCATCGCGTATGGCATCTCATCTCTTTCGTGCACAACGATCTTCCGTCTGAAAATTTTTTTTTCTTTCGCAGAAACCGTTTTTTTTCTTTTTTCTGCGCCTCTCGTTTCTTTTGCAGAGAGAGTCCTAGCAACGCAAAACAGATGAAAAATTTTTCTCTTTGCGTTGAAGTTTACCCAAGTTTGTGAAACTTTTGTGCGAAATTTGATAAAATTTCTCTTGTTTTTGCTACTCTAATCGCGAACTTCCAACAACGTTTCAGTTTACCTAACATTTCCAAATTTTTCCCAGTTTTGGACAACATCCAGTCTGAAGTTGAAGGTAAAAAGGATTCAATAAGTTTACCATTTTAAGAGAGTTTATTAATTATCTTTTAATATATATTTATATTTTTACTTTAATTTATAATTATTTCTTGTTTCTAAGATCAGTGAGCTGCATATAACTTCATTAGTTTATCTTCAGAAAACACTAGTTAATTTATTATAGTATTTAAGCATATTTTATTGTTATCATTATTTTGGAATACAGACACCGTACCATTTAATTAGATTTATATTAATAGCTTCCATATTATTGAAATTTACTTTATATTGAAAAATTTACAAAAAAAAATTAAAAAACTCAGTTTAAAAAATCAAAAAAAATCACTTTAGATATTTTTTTACTTTTTTATATACCCAAGGAAAATAGTAATTTAATTTAATCATAGAAATATTCATAATGTCTGATATTACTGATAAAACCGCTGAACAATTGGAACAATTGAAGATCAACGATGATCAAGAAACCCCTGTCACTTCTAACACCACTACTGAAGAACAAGGTGACAACGCTGCCCAAACTTCTTTATACGTTGGCGATTTAGATCCATCCGTCACTGAAGCTTTGTTATACGATATCTTCTCCCCAATCGGTTCCGTTACTTCTATTCGTGTCTGTCGTGATGCTATCACTAAGACCTCTTTAGGTTACGCTTATGTCAACTTCAACGAACATGAAGCTGGTTCCACCGCCATTGAAAAATTGAACTATACTCCAATTAAGGGTAGACTTTGTAGAATCATGTGGTCTCAACGTGACCCAGCTCTAAGAAAGAAGGGTAATGGTAACATTTTCATCAAGAACTTGAATGAAGATATTGACAACAAGGCTTTATACGATACTTTCTCCGTTTTCGGTAACATTTTATCCTCTAAGATTGCTACTGATGAAAATGGTCACTCCAAGGGTTTCGGTTTCGTTCATTTCGAAGACGAATCTGCCGCTAAGGAAGCTGTTGACGCTTTGAATGGTATGTTATTAAACGGTAAAGAAATCTACGTTGCTCCTCATTTATCTAGAAAGGAACGTGACTCCCAACTAGAAGAAACTAGAGCTAACTTCTGTAACGTTTACGTTAAGAACATTGACCCAGAAACTACCGACAAAGAATTTGAAGATTTATTCTCTAAATACGGTGAAACTACCTCTATTGCTTTAGAAAAGACTCCAGAAGGTACTTTGAAGGGTTTCGGTTTTGTTAACTACGTTAACCACGAAGGTGCTGCCAAGGCCGTTGATGAATTAAACGATTTAGATTTCAAGGGTCAAAAACTATACGTTGGTCGTGCTCAAAAGAAGTTTGAACGTATGCAAGCTTTAAAGAAACAATACGAAGCTACTAGACAAGAAAAGATGGCTAAGTACCAAGGTGTTAACTTATTTGTTAAGAACTTAGATGACTCTATTGATGACGAAAAATTAAAGGAAGAATTTGCTCCATTCGGTACCATTACTTCCGCTAAGGTTATGACCACTGAAAACGGTAAATCTAAGGGTTTCGGTTTCGTTTGTTTCTCTAGCCCAGAAGAAGCTACTAAGGCTATTACTGAAAAGAACCAACAAATTGTTGCTGGTAAGCCATTATACGTTGCCATTGCTCAAAGAAAGGATGTCAGAAGAAACCAACTAGCTCAACAAATTCAAGCTAGAAACCAAATGAGATATCAACAAGCTACTGCCGCTGCCGCCGCCGCTGCTGCTGGTATCCCAGGTCAATTCATGCCACCAATGTTCTACGGTGTTATGCCACCAAGAGGTGTTCCATTCAACGGTCCAAACCCACAACAAATGAACGGTGTTCCACCACAACAATTCAGAAACGGTCCAATGTACGGTATGCCACCACAAGGTGCTCCACAAGGTGGTTTCCCAAGAAATGGTGCTAACGCTAACCAATTCTACCAACAAAAGCAAAGACAAGCTCTAGGTGAACAATTATACAAAAAGATTTCTGCTAAGACCTCTGACGAAGAAGCTGCTGGTAAGATCACTGGTATGATCTTAGATCTACCACCACAAGAAGTTGTTTCCTTATTAGAAAACGATGAATTATTCGAACAACATTTCACTGAAGCTTCCGCTGCTTACGAATCCTTCAAGAAAGAACAAGAACAAGCTCCCCAAGCTGAAGGTGCAGCTCCAGCTGCTGAACCAGAACAATCTGCTTAAATTTTTTAATTAGTTATTTTTCAATTAAGATAGAATGAAGAAAAAACTACTGAAGTTATAGTCCATTTTTTTTTTTATTAAAGAATATTTTTCTTTTTTTCTTATTCTTATGTAACTATTAATTTTTTTATCTTTTGTTTTAATTCATTTGTATCCTACGTTTCTCCTTCATTTTTTTTTATTAACGTTTGGAAGTCAATCAAACGGTATTAGTTTCATATTTTGTTGATTCGATATCATTTGATTGCCAATGTTTCCTAACTGAACAAACATCAAACACACCCTGGTTATCTTTGCACAACCAACACCCATTTTGAAATTACTTCTTCTATTCTACTTTATTTGATGAAGAATAAATTCTTTCGTATATTATTTTACAAAAGGTATACGATCAATGTCCAGTGATAATATGGTATTATTATCATTGTGATACATTTTATATATCTTCTTTACAACTGTATATTGTATAATTTTAGTATCTATATTTTTGAATTTCTTTTTTTGTTCAAGTTGACTGTATTCTATTTTAAGAAAAGCAAGATCGTATCCACATTATCGTCATCAAAAGTCTCATACCTCAAAATAGTATCTTTCAACATGCAATTTACCCAAATGACTTTCTATCTATCTGTATAATTATTCTCCTTCTAGATTGAGTTGCACTATTTGAAATATCTACAGATTTCCCAAAGTCCCTTATTGTTTGAGACACCAAACAAAATATCATTATGTGATGCGAGACAGCAAAACGCCATCGCGTGCAAAAAAAAATAAAGCAAAAAAATAAAACAGCAAACTAATCAGTGGATGGACATTTAATCAAAATGTACTCATACAACCGCAGAATAGATTTCAACATAATATAATCTCTGACAACTATTTTAGGAAACAAATTTATATTTTTAATAAACATCAGTGATATATAACACAGATTGACTAGTTGTTTAGTTTTGGATATTCCTTAAATTTGAATACTTGCTAAAGATTTAATTCTGGATTTATCGCAAGTACAAACAAATTTGCTAATTGACAAATATAGATCTGTTATAAAAGAACACAATTTCTTTAAATTTTAAAGAGTTAATTGTATTGCTAAAAGAAAGATCTCTCACTTTACTCTTTTGAAGTGAATGAGTCGGAGTGGAAATAAAATAGAATACCTCTATTATGTCATCTAAGAAACAAGCTGGAACTAATCCCTTTGAGGACGATGTCGCGGCTTCTCCCTTTGGTGATGAATTCACATTCGAAGGATTAAATCAAGATCCGATAAGAAACAATAATTTGGATATTCATGAATCACTAGAAAGTTTATCATTGAGTGATAATCATAATAATGATACTCATTCTTTTGAGGCTACTCCACAAATCAATACAGATGTAGCTAGAACAGGTACATTTGATGATATCCAATTGGAGAATGATATATCCGAACAAAATAATAATGATACACAAATGAAAAGAATGAGGATGGGTACTCAGAGAAAACCGGATGGGAACCCATTAGTTGGCAGAGCAAAGACATTAAAATGGGCAGAACGAAATTTTATTAGTCCAATTGAAGAATTTGTTAAAGGTGATGAAGAAGATGATGAAGACAGGAACCATGCCGATCAATTAAGAACTATTTATTATAATATGCCTCTTCCAGATGACATGTTAGATGCAGAGGGGAAGCCAATTGCTGAATATGCAACTAATAAAATCAGGACCACAAAATATACACCCTTAACATTTCTACCGAAAAATATCTTATTTCAATTTACCAATTTTGCTAATATTTATTTCTTAGTATTGAATATTTTAGGTGCATTTCAAATTTTTGGTGTCACAAATCCTGGTTTAAGTGCAGTCCCATTGGTCGTTATTGTTATTATTACTGCAATTAAGGATGGGATGGAAGATTCAAGACGTACTGTTTTAGATTTAGAAGTTAATAATACAAATACCCATATCTTAAATGGTGTCCAAAATGATAATGTTTCTGCTGACAACGTCTCCCTATGGAGAAAATTCAAGAAAGCTAATTCCAGATTATTATTTAGATTTATTCAATACTGTAAGAGTCGTTTTACTGAGGAAGGTAAGCGTAAACGTGCGATGCGTAAACGTAATCAATTACGAGCACAAAGAGTTGCTCAAACAAGTGGCAACGCTCCTCGTGGCTCATTAGACTCTGTCGGTAGTTATAGATATTCTGCGGATTTAGGACGTGCCTCCCTAGATTATACAAATGAAATTGATACTGCAAATGTTGCTTCTGTCATGGATCGTACTTTACCACCAAGAACGGATTGCAAATTTGAAAAGGGATTCTGGAAAAATATATCTGTTGGTGATATCATTCGTATTCATAACAATGATGAAATTCCAGCTGATGTTATCTTATTATCTACATCCGATGCCGATGGTGCCTGTTATGTAGAAACAAAGAATTTAGATGGTGAAACTAATTTAAAGGTTCGTCAAGCTTTAAAATGCAGTCAAACTATTAAAAGTTCAAGAGACGTTGCCAGATCAAAGTTTTGGATTGAAAGCGAAGGTCCTCACGCAAATTTATATTCTTATCAAGGTAATGTTAAATGGGTTGATTCTAAGGATGGTGATTTGAAGAATGAACCAGCCTCTATCAATAACATGTTATTACGTGGATGTACTCTAAGAAACACCAAATGGGCAATGGGGATTGTTGTATTTACTGGTAGCGAAACTAAGATTATGTTAAACGCCGGTGTCACTCCAACCAAGAAATCAAGAATATCTCGTGAATTGAATTTCTCAGTTTTAATGAATTTCTTACTGTTGTTCATTATTTGTTTTATTTCTGGTATCATCAACGGTGTCTATTATGATAAGCACCCAAGATCAAGAGATTTTTTTGAATTTGGTACTGCTGCAGGTAATGCCGCCACTAATGGTTTTGTCTCCTTTTGGGTATCTGTTATTTTATTCCAATCGTTGGTTCCAATTTCCCTGTATATTTCTATTGAAATTATCAAGACAGCTCAGGCTGCGTTTATTTATGGTGATGTTCTATTGTATAACGCCAAGTTAGATTATCCATGTACTCCAAAATCTTGGAATATCTCCGATGATTTAGGTCAAATTGAATATATCTTTTCTGATAAAACAGGTACTTTAACACAGAATGTTATGGAATTCAAGAAATGTACAATTAACGGTGTTACATATGGTCGTGCATATACAGAAGCTCTAGCTGGTTTAAGAAAGAGACAAGGTATCGATGTTGAAGAAGAAGGCAGAATTGAAAGAGACGGTATTTCGAAAGATAAAGATATCATGATTGATGAATTATCCCGACTATCTCACAATTCTCAATTTTATCCGGATGAAATTACATTTGTCTCCAAGGAATTTGTTCAAGATTTAAAAGGTCAAAGTGGTGAAGAACAACAAAAATGTTGTGAACATTTCATGTTAGCTCTTGCTTTATGTCATTCTGTTTTAGTAGAACCAAGTAAAAAGGATCCAAATAAGTTAGAAATCAAAGCTCAATCTCCGGATGAAGCTGCATTAGTTTCAGCGGCAAGAGATGTGGGTTTCAGTTTTGTTGGTAAGACTAAGAAGGGTTTAATTATTGAAATCCAAGGTATTCAAAAGGAATTTGAAATCTTGAACATGTTAGAATTTAATTCTACAAGAAAGAGAATGAGTTGTATTGTTAAGATTCCTGCAGCTGGCCCAAATGAGGAACCAAAAGCATTATTGATTACTAAAGGTGCTGATTCTATTATTTACTCTAGACTAAGTGTCGAAAAGGGTGCCAATGATGAGAAATTACTTGAAAGAACCGCTTTACATTTGGAACAATATGCCACCGAAGGTTTAAGAACATTATGTATTGCTCAACGTGAAATATCTTGGTCTGATTATGAAAAATGGAATGCTAGATACAATGTCGCAGCTTCTGCTGTTACAGATAGAGAAAAGAAACTCGATGCTGTTTCCGAAGAAATGGAACGTGAATTAATCCTATTAGGTGGTACCGCCATTGAGGATCGTTTACAAGATGGTGTTCCAGATTCAATTGCTATTCTTGCTGAAGCAGGTATTAAATTATGGGTATTAACTGGTGATAAAGTTGAAACTGCCATTAACATTGGTTTCTCATGTAATTTATTGAACAACGAAATGGAATTATTAGTTATTAAATCTGGTGGTGAAGATGTTCAAGATTTGGGATCTGAGCCTGAAGAAGTTGTTGATAATTTAATCTCTAAATATTTACACGAGAAATTTGGTTTACGTGGTACTGAAATGGAATTAGCGGATTCGAAAAATGATCATGACCAACCTAGTGGAAACTTTGCTGTTGTCATTGATGGTGATGCATTAAAGGTATCATTATCAGATGAAGTTGTTAGACGTAAATTTTTACTATTGTGTAAGAATTGTAGAGTATCCCCAGCTCAAAAGGCTGCTGTTGTTAAATTGGTTAAGAATACTTTAGATGTTATGACTTTAGCTATTGGTGATGGTTCGAATGATGTTGCCATGATTCAATCAGCAGATGTTGGTGTTGGTATTGCAGGTGAAGAAGGTAGACAAGCTGTTATGTGTTCTGATTATGCAATTGGTCAATTTAGATATTTAACTAGATTAATTCTAGTTCATGGTAGATGGTCATATAAGAGATTAGCAGAAATGATTCCTGCTTTCTTCTACAAGAATGTTATTTTTACAATGGCATTATTTTGGTATGGTATTTATAATAATTACGATGGTTCATATTTATTTGAATATACCTATTTGATGTTTTACAATTTAGCCTTTACAGCGTTACCTGTTATTTTCCTTGGTATCTTAGATCAAGATGTTAGTGATACCGTTTCATTAGTTGTTCCTCAATTATATCGTGTTGGTATCTTAAGATTAGAATGGAATCAACGTAAATTTTTATGGTATATGTTTGATGGGTTATATCAATCCCTAATTTCTTTCTTTTTCCCATATTGTGTGTATAAGAGAACTATGATTGTAACTAAGAATGGTTTGGGTTTAGATCATCGTTACTATGTTGGTATTATGGTTGCATCTATTGCTGTTATATCATGTAATTTATATGTTTTATTACATCAATATAGATGGGATTGGTTTAGTACATTATTTATTGGTATTTCATGTATTTCATTATTTTTCTGGTCAGGTGTTTGGTCAAGTTCATTAAAATCACATGAATTATTTAGAGCAGCATCAAGAATATATGGATCTCCATCATTTTGGGGTGTATTTTTCATTGGTGTAATGTTTTGTTTATTACCTAGATTTACATTAGATTGTTATAAAGATTTTTTCTATCCAAAGGATGTTACAATTATTCGTGAAATGTGGGCAAGAGGTGATTATGATCAATATCCGGAAGGTTATGATCCAACTGATCCAAATAGACCAAAAATATCTCAACGTGGTAAATTTAGTAATGGTATTACAATGGATAGATTTTTCACTGGTTCGAATGCATCTCATGATAGTATAATGACTGAAGAGATTCCAATGAGAGTAATGAATAATGAACATACAGGTAATCCAACAGGTATTAAAATTGGTGATGAAACTGAGGATAAGAATCCACAAGCTAAACAATCTAGACAATGGAAACGTACTGCATCCTCACCTAAGGAGACACAAGATTTATTATTTTCACCAACTATTGAACAAAATAATGCTAATGATTCTGAGAATCCATTTGCTGATTATAGAACCTCGTTAGATCAAACAAGACAAGAGATGTTGGACAGTAATGCATTAGATAATAGATATAGTGTTGATAGAGCTCGTATATCATTAGATTTACCTGGTGTTACAAATGCCAATTCATTAATTGATGCAAGGAAAAGTAATCAATTTAATCGTTAATCATGCGTAACAAATAATTTCCAATATTGATATTGATGATAAGATAGGAATATGAACATTATATATATATATATAATATATGTATAAGAAACTTGTATATTAATAGCAAAGATAAAAAAAAAAAGACAAATTGATAAATAAAATAATCATACTAGATGTTGTTGGTGACGTTCGTAACGTATAGACTTTTAATGACATTGGGAGATTTCCTATTTGATATGCGTGGGATAGGATGATCCGGCTTCCGGAAGGAAAAAAAAGACAAAAGGGATTATCGTCTTATGACGTGGGCTGATAAATCGAAAATGTGAGAAGAAATGGCGAATTTAATTTCTGGGAGATAAACGCGAAATGTGATGGGCTGTTGAAGTAGAGAATCAGACGTACAAGAGCAATCAAACACGTATATATATATATATTCATTCCGAGATTCTCGTGTAAGATGATAGGAATCTAAGAACAAATATATTAATTTATCTATTTTTAATTTTTTTTTTAATTTCACCGCGGGCTATAAATATCCGTGGAACAAGGCTCAAAATATTGCAAGATTGTTAATTATTATTCATACTATCAATAATAGATTAGTGGAAATTAAGAAGATTTTTTGATTATTTCCCCAATGTTATCTCTCAAACATACTTGATACTAATGGAGACTATATACATGGGTGATAAATGAACCATTCTTGAACGTGGTAAGTATGTGTGATATTTAAATAATTGCTACCACAGAAAATAACTTTTGTCCTTTTATGATATATCTTTGAGTGTTTCCCTTAATGCCATAGATACACCCCGGTAGATAAAGGACTTTCAACTACCAGGTTAAAAATATACTTGTTCTCTCTTTATACGTATGTGATTCTCTCTATGTAGTGTGTTTCACTAATTCATCCCCGGAGTTAAAAGGAATACACTTCCTTCCGGACAGAAAGGGACCCACTAATCTTAGTCTATCTGTCTGCCTGGGATGAAAAAAAATCTCTGTCTAACTTTAGACAGAGCGAGCTTACACAGGCAGCCACCTTCAGTTTATTTAGCGTTATCTTTTCTAACTAGGCTGACAACAAAAGGGAAAAATAAAAATGAAATATTATTAATATATCTCTCTCTATTGCTCCATACCCGAAAGTTGTCCCCTTGTATTTGTTTCACGTTTTCCCACTCCACCCCGTCCTGTCTCAACGGACAAAGAGACAGACAAACCGCCGCTGAATATGTGGTTCGCCTCCTTCCGGGAATGGGGATAATGCACTGTCTGGAATGAACAAAATGTGAGAAAATCAGAAAATGCTGTCAACGACAACAGCAGCGAAACGAAACGAAACGAAACGAAATAATTTGGACAGGCAGACGGAGTGGGCGAGCGAGTGAGAGAAAAAATTGCGCGGTGAAGTTAATTTTATATTTAAATTTGGAGAAAGACGGACAGACAAACTTTATTGTGTTTTGTACGTAGTTGATGTGCTAATTGAAATGTCCCATTATTTTACAGTATCAAAAGAGAGGAAATATACTTAATCTGCATAATTGTAAAATACTAAATAATAATAATAATAATAATAACAAAGACAATTAATTATCTTGACGTTCAATAATAATATATTTTTGTAAAACGATTCAAAAGATAATAATAATAGTCTCTTCATAAGATAATAGTGACATATCCAAGAACTTAATTATAATTATTTACACCACACTAAATAATTTCAAATTGATTTTTCGTTCGGTTCGATTGTCTAGGATTTAGAAGAAACAAAAGATATCAATTTTTTTTTATACACATTTTTGAGCTTCTCCAAAATTTTAGTTTCAGCTCAGTTTATAACTTATTTTGTTTAGTGAACACCAAACTGTTACTTATTTGAATTCATTGGATTTTTTAAGAAAAAAAAAATATATCAAGATCAAAATCCTATTAAGAAATATATCTTCAATATTTTATTATCTCGAGAGATCAAGTTTTAATAAGAAAATCAATTCATATAACTCTTTACCTAGAGGTGTTTATTTTTATTAGAACTATTTCAACAATTCTCCTAATAAATTAATATTAGACTATTATTTTTGTACATATTAAAAGTATTTTAAAGAAATTGATTTGTTCCTTTTTACATTCGTTTTTTGTCTCTCTCCTTCGAGAATACCAATTAATCTCACAGCTATATTAGTTTAGAAGATACAGAACAAGAGTATAGCATTCGTTTTCTGTACCTAATACATAGTAGTTTACACTACAATTGATAAACATTTTTTTTTTATAATGCCAAGACACTCAAAGGCTCCATCTTTTTCAAATATAGATATGACTACTGCTGGTTCAATAGTTACAAAGAGTCCCAATGAAGCTCTTAATAAATGGAAAATTCCACATTATTACAAGAAGAATTCATCTACTGCATCATCATCATCTTCTGCAGATACTCCATCAGATAATAATTCAGATCAACAACAGATACTTCCATCAAAAAATAATTCTGCATTATCAACTCCTGATTTATCACATTTAAATAAATCTTCAAATGGTAAATTTATGAAATCTCCAACTTTTAAAAATTTAACAAGTCCCAAGAAAATGATTATGCATGATAATGATAAGAAACAATCACGATCTAAAAAAAATGGTAAAAATGGAATGGTTTTCGTTAATTATACAATTCAAGATGATCCAGATAAAATTAATAATGATGAAAATATAATTTCACAAAATAATAGTAATAATAATTTTATTCAACATGATTTACCTAATGAAATTTCACAAGAATTATTTAATTCACCAAATTTAATCGCTTCATTACCACAATCAAAACAAGTTAATTCAAAACAAAAATCTGCAAGAAAAAGAATGTTGAAAATTTTCGGTTCTTCTAAAAATAAATTTGCTAATATGAATGGATTAATGAAGGATGATAAAGAAAATAGATTAGATACTTCTACAATGGATGCTAATAATACAATATCATATATTCCAACAACAAGGAAGTCGGTATCAAAACCAACACCTTTAAATAGATCAATTTCAACTCCAAGTCTAAATCAAGAAGAAATGGTTATGCCAAGTAATACAAGTTCAAAATCATCTCAAAGTAGGAAAAAATCGTATGGTTCATTATTGAAATATGGGAAATCAAGAAATAGTGCAACTAGTTTCAATAATATCCCTGTAATGGAAGATATATCCTTCGATGATATGATGAATGAAATTGTACCGAAATCAAATAATGATAATGATAATATAGCAACTGTGCCTGTAAGTAAAAATAGAAAAGGGAGCAAGACTCCAAGAACAAGTAGAGTAGCATCTACTTCGTCCATAAAACAGAAAAGACAACAACAACAACAACAACCGCAAAGTACATATTCAAATTTATCTTCAAGTTATTTAAATGATCCAAATATGAATACAAATATTGCATCGATGCCTATGTTTGATGCAAATATGGATGCAAGTAAAGCAATGGAAATGGCAATGACTGAACAACAAAAGTTTAACGATTTTAATTTTCAAAATAGTAACAACATGCCAATGAATAATGCAAATATAAATCATTCAACCCCAAGCTTGCATTCAACAAACAATAACACTGGCCAACTGAATAGGATGTATACTTCATCATCCTCCACAATCCATCTACCTATCAATAACTCTGGTGGTACAAATAATGTTTCACCAAATACAAATATTGTCGGTTTAGGTATCAGCCCGTCATCTGACTCACCAAAAGTGAAAAATGAGGAGAATGATGCTTCAATTGCATTTAGTAAAATGGTTACTAAAAAGAAAAGAGCTAGCACAATGGATTCCATTCCATCATCACGTAATTCAATCTCAAATGGTAATAATATGATTAAACCAATTGGTTCCAATGGTGCTAATAAGGATATAAATTCTGGTTTATCATCAATGAACAACATTTATTCACCTATTAGAACCGCATCTCCTGCAAGACAAAGATCATCGACTCGTGGCTCATCAAATTACCGTTTATCAAGAGACATTTCTTCATTAAGTAGCGTTCCAGATGCTCCAGAAAATTCATATTTGGATACTCAACAGTATAATCAAAAGGTTCCAGGAACAAATGGCAATGGAACCATTGTTCCTACCAATAATGGTAACGCTAGGATTGGCCACAGAAAGAAACAAGAATCCATATCTGAAGTTTATAGACAACAACAACAAATTATGAATAATACTGTCGGTACTCCTTCTTCTGCCTCAGTACCATTTATTACCCCACCTTATTTTACATCAAATTTAGCTATGCTATCGTCGAACTCTACATCATCGACACCAAGTGTTGGTGATCTAAGTGCCGCTGGTTTGATTCCTGGTAATGGAATGAATTTAAGCCAAGGAATGTACATGAACACGAATAATTCATCATTTTTGGAAGGTAATGGATCCATAGATAATAGTCAAAATAATGCAATTATAGAGATGTCAGATATACAAACACCATTAGAAAGTAATCCTGGGATAGATGCTGTAACAACAACAACCACTCCAACTACCCAAGGTACACCAAGTAATCTTTTGAACAAGAATGGTAAGGATAGGAGATTTATTAGAAATAGTAATCTCGAACATGAAAATATGCCATATTTACCTAATGATACTAGTACTAGTAGCAGTAGTGCAATGGAATCGTTAATGACAAATTCTTTAAGTACAAGTACATCACATACATTGAATAAGATTCCAACGAATCCATCAAATATTGTATATCAGAATGCGAATGGTGAACCGTTCACTTTGGTGAATACAGGGATGGCTTCCAATGATATCAATTTAAATCATTTCAATAATGGTAAAATGCTTGGAATGCAACGCCCAAGGAATACGAATGGAAATACTAATATGTCTGATGATCAATTAATTCAACAAATGTATATGGAATTTGATTTTGAGAATCCTAATGGATTTTTAAATGATAATCAACGTGTAATGAGTGGTACTGCGCATGGTGATATGATTACTGAGAGTCCTACGATGACTTCTATCGCCGGTGCAACATCTTCCACTTCACCATCGACTATTGTTCCACAAAATGCTAATAGTAGTACCATGACACATAACCAATTACAAAATGAACTTTCTAATTCAATGATGAATAATGGCAATAGTATAACGACAAGCCATAATAATAACAATAATACTAGTTCGATGATGATGATGATGATGAATGGGGAAGAATTAATCAACACATTCAATTCTACAATGGCAAGTGGATCAGAAATTCCAGATTTTAGTAATGAAACAAATGTAGTTGATGTCAATAATGAAATGGCAACAGCTTTCTTCTTAGATAATTAAATAATAAGTATATAAGAAAAATTTAAAATGCATATTTTTTTATGAAAAAAGTTTGTTGGATAATAAAATTATTTTGGTACGATTGTCTTTACGAAATCAAGTAATTGTTCCTCTGTACCATTTGGATTATCTAATTGCCAAATGATAATATTATTATTAAGTTGACCCATCCATGGTCCTGCTTTTAAATTTAATAATTTTAATAATTTTTTACCATCTATCATTGGTTTGATCTTGTATGATTCTAGTAAATTTTCATCTTTGATATAATTCATAAAAGTATCGTATTGAGAGATGATCTGTTGTTGTAAAACAGGGTCTGTTGTCGTTAGGTATTGATTCATCATTGAAATGTAATGAGCCAATGGATAATTAGATTCAAATGATCTAATGAATAAACCTAGATCTGATCTCTTTAAGGATGTTGAATCTGTAATAAACATTTGTATCAATTCATGATATTTTGTAATTGAATCGACACATTTCCCTACAATGATACCATCCAATTTATTTAATTTTAAACCTTCTCGAATGATTGATTCAACCAAAGACATTGTATTATTAATTTTTTTCTTATGGAATACAATAACTCTCTTTTGTGACATTGGTAATAATGCAACACCAAGTATATAATTTTGTTTGAAAATTGGATCTGTATCTACTAAATTTTGTAAGGTAGGGTTTCTTTGTAGGAAAGTTAATCTTTGATTCCAAAAATTAAATAAATGTGAATTTAAGATTCCATCCGAATAAATTTTCTCAATTTGTTTATATTGATCACAATTCTCTTTTTTATTAATATCAATTAAAGTTTTATCATGATGCCAAAAGAATACTACATTTTCTAAATTACATTTCTGTATTAGATGTAAAGCAATATTTGGATTTGGACCCTTTAAAATTTTTTCCATTTCATTACCTATACGTTCCTTTGATATTTTATTATCGAATGCAATATTAATCTCTGGATCTCCCATTTCCTTAAGTACCTCCGGTACAATAGTGAAATCGAATCTTGATGCGAATCTAATCAATCTTAATACTCTTAATGGATCATCAAGGAATGTTTGTCTTGGTGGTAAAGGAGTACGTAATAACCCATTCTGTAAATCTTCGATCCCTTTCCCAGTTAAATCCTCAATTTGTCTTGTAGTTACATTATAGAATAAAGCGTTTAAAGTTGCATCACGTCTAAGAGCATCTTGTTTAGGTGTACCGAAATTAATTGTTGGAATTCTAGATAAATTTGTATATTCTTCAGATCTTAAATTAACGAAATCGATTTCAGTATCGAAAATTTTTGTTGTTGCAGTCTCTAAATGTTTTGATTTTTCAGGATTTTTCTCAATTTTATGAATTGAATGTGGTGTAATTTCATATTTATTATAATTTTCTAATAAATAATCATTTAAACCCATTGCAAATTGTTCACCAGTCATAATATTTATTGCGATATCTAAATCATGAGATCCCTGGCCTAGTAATTTATCACGGACCCAACCACCTGTGATACGTAATGTTAATGGTTCATTTATTTGTTGAGTAACAGTTTTGCTATTATTATTATTATTATATACAATAGTATAATCTTTTAATAAATTACATATTTTCGATTCTGTATCTGTTAGATTAATCTTTGGTGTAATGATATGATTCATGGTGTATAAATGATGTGTAACCAATGATCGTATTGACATATCACAATGCAATTGATATCAACTATATATGTTTATATTTGTAACTGGGAGATATGATGTTGTTGATGTTTTTAAGAGATGAGACAAAGAGATAGTTAAGAATGAAAAATTTCAAATTGATGGTGAAGAAGCCCTAGTTGAAATAGAAGAAATTAGGTCTTTGGTCACAAGACCTAGTAAGACCTAACTCAAGACCTAACAGGGTGTGTCAAGAAAAAAGCAATTTTAGTTTTCTCCAAAAAATGTTCCATGTCGTTTCTTTTTTCTTGCTAAGAGAGAAAAAAAGGGTTTTCAATTCTTGGGGGGAGTATTGTGTGCGGAGATACTGTGCCCACCAGTGAAACTAAGAGTGTAAGAGAAGAAAATTTCAGGCCTATGAACAAGCCGTAGAAAATGAACTGGATGATCCAAAAAGAGGGATGCCAGAGGAAGGGCCGTACACTTGTTGAGGGCAAAAAAGAAACGGCGGCTGGGCAGGAAATGAGAAAAGGGGCCCACAGAAACAAAAGTAGCCAACTTGTGCATTCCACATAATTGTCCGTAGGAACAAGCGAAAATAAAGGGAAATTAGCCCAAAAAAGAAAGCACAGAACTGAACCAGAAAAATGACAGGAAAAACGCGGGGAGGGGAGACCTTCAATGGGTGCCGTACGTGATGACACAACCAAGAACCCAAAACACCTACTGAACGAACGCAGAAAGGGAGTGTAACAAAAAAATGGTTTCCAACAGGCAAAGAGAAATCCAGTACATATGAACTAGTTCTGCGGCATAATTATGGTCTGTGAGAACATAGTATGTAGTGGGCAAAAAAGAAAAGGGAAAAAAGGGGACAGTCTCCGTGCCCGTCTCTGTGCACAAAACAGGGGATATACGTATATAATAATTATACAATTAATTTATCAAATCCGTTTATCCTCTCTTTCACTCTCCCCTCCCCAGAACAACACAGCAGCAGCAGCAGCGGCAGCAACAGCAGACAATCAGGAAAGCGGCAAAGCAAAAGCTCATCGCAAAATTGTAAAATTTCAAAGAGAAATTTAACAGGAGACGAGGATCAAACAGGAAATGAAAAAAACAACTGTTGGTGTGTGCACTTCGGAGACAGACAGCAAATAATAATAATAACAATTAATAATTACAATTTTACGTTACTTTAAGTGATAGTGATAGTGACATGAGACATCAACAACGTTTGCATTATTATTAGAAGAAGAAGAAGAAGAAAAATAAAGAAGGAACTGTTAATGTCTCTCTGTCTTTCTTTTCTTAATTAATCAACATTTTTTACTACTCATTACTTTACCCCAATAAGAAAGAAAAATTTTTCTTACCTTCCCTCGTACATATTAATTTTAACGGAGAATATAACAACAACGATTAAATTAATTTTTGATATATATATATATATATTTATTTATATATAAAATAAGGTCATCGCTTACAACATAAAGAAATACATTTATTACATACTCTTTTTTCCCTTTAAAATTAAAGGGTATTTTCTGATATAAGATTGATTAACATTCGATATACATATTCTTCAACTTCTTTTTTTTTTTTTTTGTTTACCTGATTGACAGATCTGTGAATATATATATCGATTACAAAGTATTTTTTTTTTCGTTTATATATAATATTTTCAGATTTACAAAAGAAATAGTTGTATATCTATCTTTCCCTATTTTTGGTTATTTATTAAAATAAGTTGGTTAATCTTTTAAAGATACTAAATTTATAATTTCCCAGTGAGTTCATATATTCTATTATTATAAGAATATAAATATAAATAGCCCATCGCTCCCTGTTTCTCTCTCCATTTAAAAAGAATTGGGCCTCATCGCTTTATTTATTCATTACGAGATATCTTTTTTTTCTATTTTATTCCTGCAGGACAAACAACAAGGCTTTCTCTATCGTCTCTTCTTTTTCTTTTTCTTTTTTTTTAAGTTATTTTTTTTTGGCTTTTGTTTCTGTGGACATTTTTCAAGAAAATAAGGGATATATATAAGAATAATAACAAATATTATTATTATTATTTTTTTTTTTTGAAGAAAGGTTATAAACTTTATAAAATAAAGGATAATACTTTCTGTCTCTCTCTCACCATAGTGTGATAATCTAATAGTTATAATATATTCATTGGTAAGAACAAACAAGATGAATAATAATAATAACAGTAATAATAATTTTGTTACACCTGATCATTTCTCTGATGGCGGTATACCAATTTTTAAACCATCTTTTGATCAATTTAAAGATTTTTATAATTTTATTAAATCAATTAATAGTTATGGTATGCAAAGTGGTATTGTTAAAATTATTCCACCAAATGAATGGTTAATTTTACAAGATAAGAATTTAAATTTTATTTCAAATATTGAAATTGAAAATCCAATTCAACAACAAATTTCTGGTGAAAAGGGTATTTATATTATTGAAAATATTGAAAAAAATAAAAAATTTAATCTTTTACAATGGAAAAATTTATCATTAAATTATCCTTTACCAAATTCAACAATTTATAAAGATAATTTAATTAAATTAAATAATTTTAATGATTTAATTAATAATTTATTAATTACAGATGATAATTCATTAAAACAATTTAATGATAAAGAAAGATTAATTTTTTTAGAAAATTATTATTGGAAAACTTTAAATTTTACAACTCCATTTTATGGTGCAGATACAAAGGGTACATTATTTCCAAAAGATTTAAAAATTTGGAATATTAATAATTTACCAAATTTATTAAATTATCTTGATACGAAAATTCCTGGTGTTAATGAATCTTATCTTTATGCAGGTCTTTGGAAATCTTCTTTTGCTTGGCATTTAGAAGATAAAGATTTATATTCAATTAATTATATTCATTTTGGTTCACCAAAACAATGGTATTCAATTCCACAATCTCATGAAAAACAATTTTTATCATTTGTTAAACAAGAATTTAATCAAGAATTTAAAAATTGTCAAGAATTTTTAAGACATAAACAAGTTTTAATTTCCCCTAAAACTTTAAAAGATAATGGTATACCTGTTAATAAAATTACTCATTATGCTAATGAATTTATTATTACTTTTCCTTATGGTTATCATTCAGGTTTTAATTATGGTTTTAATTTAGCTGAATCTGTAAATTTTGCAACTGATGATTGGTTAGATATTGGTGAAAGAGCTAAAACTTGTAATTGTATTAATGATTCTGTTCAAATTGATGTTAAACAATTAAGAGAAAATTGGGAAAATAATAATAAAAATAAGAAATTTAATGAATTATTAAATCATTCTTCACAAGAATTGAAAAATATTGATACTTCTTCAATTAAAAAACAATCACAATCTCAACAGAATAACAATAATAACGCGCTATTATCTTCTACTTCTTTTAAAGAAAATTCAATGGCTCCTTTATTCCCAAATATTTCTTTAAGATCAACTAGTCCAAGTTTAAATCAAACTTTAAATCAAGCTAATCCATCTTTATCAAGAGTTTCATCACCATTCTTATCAAGAATGATGGATCTTTCAAATATTATTGAACCAACTTTAGATGATCAAACTTTGAAAAGAAGATTAATTTCTCCACAACCATTAACTTTAAAGAATGAAAATCAAACAAAAATTTCAAATCAAAATAATTCTAATAATAATGTTACAAATAATAACAATAACAATAGTAGTAATAGTAATGTTCCACTTGCTCCTTTAGCGGTACGATCATTTACTACACCTTCATCTGCTTTATTCGATTATAATGATGATAATTTATTAGCTTTAAGTTTAACTTCAATGGCAAATAGTGGGAATTCTTCACCAAGATTAAGAAAACCAATGTTAAATTCACCAATTGATCATTATGGTAATTCAAATATTAATGGTAGTTTAATGGCTGCAACAAGTAATTTTACTTCAGGAACAAACAACAATAATAATTCAAGTTCATTAAGACCTTTATTTTCACCTTCTGGTAATAATAGTACTCATCAATTAGCTTATGAAACTATACCTTTATCAAATAATAATAGATTATTAAATAATGGTTCTTTCCAAACTAATAATATTAATACTAGTAGTCCTCTTTTACAATCATATCCATCAAATTATAATATTTCTTCACCAAATGGTACAACTAATGCACCTTTTATTAAACGTCCAAAATCTTCAAATATTGTAACATTAAATATATCAAGAGAATCTTCAAGAAGTCCAATTTCAATGAATAATAATAATAATAATAATAATAATAATAATAATAATAACGTCAACCTACAGAATCAAATAATACAAAATAATAATAATAAGAACCCAAGTAATAATATTAATCAACAAATCAACAATATTAAATATTCATCATTAAATCAAATTGAAAATCCAAATGGCAGGATCCCAATGGATAATAACGGAATACCAATAACAAAGAAGAAGAAATTAAATAATAAAAGGGTATTATCTTCTCCATTATCTGGTTTAGCATCAACAACAACAACAATACCAATATCAACAAATACTATATTGAATCAACAACCAACCGCCTTGGATAATGATGAATATATTAGAAATCAAAATTCAATAACAACGACAACTACTTCTACTTCTACTACACAACCAACAAAATTTACTTCAGATGAAGTAGTTGTATCGAAATTTGGTAAAGTTTACGTTTGTCAAGAATGTAAACGTCAATTCTCTTCGGGACATCATTTAACAAGACATAAGAAATCTGTTCATTCAGGTGAAAAGCCTTATTCTTGTCCAAAATGTGGTAAAAGATTTAAAAGACGTGATCACGTATTACAACATTTAAATAAGAAAATACCATGTGTTCCAAATAATATAACAACAACTGTCACAGAGACATAAACATAAATATAAAATATATCACTGGTTGATATTAGTAACATGTATATCTCTCTCCTTATTTTGACAATTCATAAGTTTCTTTTAGTTTCATTCTTAGATATATATATATATATATACCACCATTACATAGTCATTAACAATAAATTATTTCATATAAGAACATAAAAAATAGCGGCCATAGAAATGATCGCGCGAAGTAAATTTAGTAGTATGGGGTGTACATTGTCCGTTAAACCCTTCTTTAGGTCAGATTTCTGTAAACATTGACTCAAATAAATATTATGATTTAAACAACTACAACTAAAGTTATACAATCGAACCAATCCAACAGTTGTTATAGCCCTAGACACGATGAATCCTTTTCGATTATTACTATTAGGTGCACCAGGTGCCGGGAAGGGTACAATTACAAAGAAACTTAGATCCGTAGTACCAAATTTACAATCTATTGCCTCTGGTGATTTACTACGTCAAGAGATTCAACAGAGATCCAAATTGGGACAAATTGCATCGAAATATATCAGTAGAGGAATGTTAATCCCTGATGATTTAATTATATCGTTGGTTACGAGTCACATCGGGAAGTTATCTAAGGATGAAGTAGCTAGATCCTGGTTATTGGATGGATTTCCTAGAACTTTACATCAAGCCGTTGCGTTGGATAGTATCCTGGAACCTAGAGGACAGAATTTGACTAGTGTCATTGAGTTGGATGTACCGGAGTCAGCTATCTTGGGAAGGATAGAGACACGATATATTCATGTACCAAGTGGAAGGATATATAATTCATCATACAATCCACCAAATGTACCTGGTAAGGATGATGTAACTGGGGAACCGTTAGAGAAAAGATCAGATGATAATGAACAGACAATTATTAAAAGATTAAATGATTATAATACGAAGGTGAAACCCCTTAGAGAATATTATAAGGAGAAAGGATTATTGACTACAGTTCATGGTGATACATCAGATATTATTTTCCCACAAGTGGTAGAATGCCTAGAGAAGTTGTGAGATTACAAATGATGATGAGATGATAGATCTTTAAATTTATTCTTTGAATTACGACGGAAACTGCTTAGCTATACATACTATAAAACTGTAAATAAAATCGCATATAGCTATCACTATCCAGTACAGTACATTATATAAATATACCCATACGTCCATAAGTGTTTGGAAAGTTTCACATATATAATCGGAATCATCTTGTATTATACTAGAACAGTAGAGGAAGTCTCACCAAACAGATATGAGAGTTATTGTTCATCTAAAGAGTGAAATCTCGGAGTTACAAATACAGACATCTTACAACATAAAAACCATATAAATTCTTCAGAATTTGTAACAAAATAACGCAGAATCTCAGTATTTACAAGTGATATCGTTATAATAGCAATGCATGTACTAATGTCTAAAGTTAACCTCTTATGACAATGCAAGTACCCATTCTTTGTACGGCACCAGTTGTTAGACTTGATCCCATTTTTCCGTGACCCAACCGCCCTGAAAAATTTCAGCAAACTGTTTTGTTAAGCGGCGTAAAGCTCGATACATAGAAAAGTTCCTTAAATGAACAATTGGTTCAGTTCACAAGGATTAACTCTATTGATTAAATTTTAAGTTCTTAGTCTTCATTGTCAGGATATACAGCTATTCCACATTACAATTACTAGTGTTTTATTCCTTTCTCTTTCTAAGCAAGAAATTAGCAGACTCTAGGAGATATATAACTATCTCTCAAACCCTAGACAAAGATTACTAATCATGAAGTTTTATATTGATGATCTACCAGTTCTGTTCCCATATCCAAAGATATATCCTGAACAATACCACTATATGTGTGATATCAAACGTACTTTAGATGCGGGTGGTAATAGTATCTTAGAAATGCCTTCTGGAACTGGTAAGACCGTTTCACTGTTGTCTCTAGCTGTTGCTTATCAAATGCATTATCCAGAACATAGAAAGATTGTTTATTGTTCTCGTACCATGTCTGAAATTGAAAAGACTTTAGTTGAGTTGGAGAACCTTATGGATTATAGAGCTAGAGAATTAGGACACCGTGAAGAATTTCGTGGATTAGGTTTAACATCAAGAAAGAATTTATGTTTACATCCTGTTGTCTCTAAGGAAAGAAAGGGTTCTGTCGTGGATGAGAAATGTAGAAGATTAACAAATGGTGTCAACAAACGCAAGTTAGAAGATGATCCAAATGCAGATGCCGAATTATGTGATTATCATGAAAATTTATACAATATGGAAGTTAGCGAATATTTACCAACTGGTGTTTTCTCCTTTGAAAAATTAATTAACTATTGTGAAGAGAAGACTATTTGTCCATATTTTACCGTTCGTCGTATGATTTCATTATGTGATATCATTATTTATTCCTATCATTATCTTTTAGATCCAAAGATTGCTGAAAGAGTCTCTAACGAAGTCTCTAAGGATAGTATCGTGATCTTTGATGAAGCGCATAATATTGATAATGTCTGCATTGAATCTCTATCGTTAGATTTAACAAATGATGTACTGAGACGTGCAACTAAAGGTGCCAATGCACTGGAAGATCGTATAGACGAAGTAAGGAAGGTCGATTCGCAAAAATTGCAAGATGAATATGATAAATTAGTGCAAGGTCTCCATAGCAGTGATATAATAAGACCTGAAGAAGAGGTATTTGTTGAGCCACCTGTATTGTCTGAAGATCTACTGACTGAAGCCGTCCCAGGTAATATTAGAAGAGCAGAACATTTTGTATCCTTCTTGAAAAGATTAATCGAATATTTAAAGACAAGAATGAAGGTTTTACACGTTATTTCAGAAACTCCAAAGTCATTTTTACAACATTTAAAACAATTGACATTTATCGATAGGAAACCACTACGGTTCTGTGCGGAAAGATTGTCACTGCTGGTCAGGACTTTAGAAGTTCAAGAAGTGGAAGATTTCACCGCACTGAAGGATATTGCTACATTTGCAACATTAATTTCAACATACGAGGATGGGTTTCTATTAATTATTGAACCATATGAGATAGAAAATGCTGCAGTTCCAAATCCAATCATGAGATTCTCATGTCTAGATGCATCAATTGCTATAAAGCCCGTGTTCGAGAAATTTTCTTCTGTCATTATTACTTCAGGTACCATTTCTCCTTTGGACATGTATCCAAGAATGTTAAATTTCGAGACTGTTTTACAGAAATCGTATGCCATGACATTAGCTAAAAAATCATTTTTACCCATGATTATCACCAAGGGTTCTGATCAAGTTGCAATTTCATCACGTTTCGAAATCAGAAATGATCCTAGTATTGTTCGTAATTATGGATCAATGTTAGTTGAATTTGCCAAGGTTACTCCTGATGGTATGGTCGTTTTCTTCCCATCTTATTTATATATGGAGAGTATTGTTTCTATGTGGCAAACTATGGGTATCTTGGACGAAGTTTGGAAACATAAATTAATTTTAGTTGAAACTCCTGATGCTCAAGAAACATCATTAGCTCTAGAAACATATAGAAAAGCATGTTCGAACGGTAGAGGTGCTATTTTGCTTTCTGTTGCTAGAGGTAAAGTTTCAGAAGGTATCGATTTTGATCATCAGTACGGTAGAACCGTACTAATGATAGGTATTCCCTTCCAATATACTGAATCTCGTATATTAAAGGCCCGTCTAGAATTCTTAAGAGAGAATTATCAAATTAGAGAAAACGATTTTTTATCATTCGACGCCATGAGACACGCAGCTCAATGTTTAGGGAGAGTCTTGAGAGGTAAAGACGATTACGGTGTTATGGTTTTGGCTGATCGTAGATTCCCAAGAAAGAGAAATCAATTACCAAAATGGATTGCACAAGGTTTATCGGATGCCGATTTAAATCTTTCAACAGATATGGCTATTTCTAATGCCAAACAATTTCTAAGAACAATGGCTCAACCCACTGATATTAAGGATCAAGAAGGTATATCTGTTTGGAGTATCGATGATTTAAACAAGTATCAAGAAAAGAAGAGAAGTAAAGAAGGTAATATCGCCGAAGTATCTGCCGAGGATAATATTGATAATGATGGCGATATAGACATGGATTAAAAGTCCTTTTATCTTATGTATTTTCGTTATTTCTTTATATCTTTTGTAAGACTTGTCTGGATGGTGTAAGAGCATATGCACATTAAATTTTATCTAAATAAAAGTTTACCTATATAATATTGTTCTTATTTAACGTTGACCTCAAATGTTACTTCTTTATCAGTATCCATGTATGAATCACAAATACACCATAGTGTGATTGAATGTTCTCCCGTTTCTGGTAACATAAACTCTATCTCATATTGGTTATGCTCTTCCTTTAATGATACTCTCTTCAAAGCGTACAATTGTCTAGTAGATGTCTCACCAACAACAATCCACCAACCCTCATTTTTGGCAAATGGGAAACGCTCTGAAACGACAGAGAGAGATTCTGGCTCGTCATCTCTATCGATAACGACAGTTAATTTATTCAATTTGTTTGGAACAATATTTTTCGCATTCTCTAAAGTATATTTCATTTCAATGTTTGGATAATTATTGATAAACTTAGCTACAGTCATGATTTTGCCATTGTCCATAGTCAGAATTTCATCACGATCTTCATCTTCTAGGGCCATTATGTCGTAAACAGTTTCAACTCTCTTCTCAGCACATTTCTGTAAAATATTTTCATCAAAATATGGGATTTGTCTCAATGGACTATCTACATCCCATATTGCTTGTGTAACCATTTGTGATATGTCCATAGCTATTGTCGCATTTAAGTAGCCGTTGCCACCAAGAATATCAACAAGGGTATTGACTAGCGGTGTCATCATACCCACAATAGTTTTTAGATCATTCTGCAAACTGGATGGTAGTTCTATTCTTGAAAAGTACGCTTGAAGCAACGTGAATACCTTAAAACTGGTACTGTCAGAATCGGTAGAGCCCTTGAATTTAAGTGGGAGTAATCCTTGAAGCTTTACAAGTTTTGGATAATCACTTTGATTTAATGGGATTACTTCAAATTCATTGGCAGATGCTAGAATCTCTAATAAGTTTGCTAGTGTGGAAGATTTCTTGGAATGCATAATAAAGGAATGCATTGTAATAAAACTAACGTTGTTGTGAGAACTGATGAGACAACCATTCAACGGCATTATAGAATCTTCTGTGTGCCCCTCGTCACTATCCCTTTCAGTAGATCCATTTTCGTTGATTTCGATCATGGAAAGCTTTGATAGATCCACTAATGTGGATTCTACAAGTTCAGTTAAAAATGCAGATATACCATACTCGTTTGAGCTCTTCACACCATAGAATGATGGATTCGCATGAATCCTTCTGTAAAAATACGTATATGTTAGCCAATCCACGCAATCCTGTTTACACTCTATAATAGAATTACTTATACCGTTGATTAAAATATCATGGAAATTAAAATAGAGGAAACTTTCAGTAGGTAACGGCTCTTGTAGGAACTTTTTGAAGTACGGTTTTCGAGCAGTGGTGGTATAAATAATAACTCTTCCAGTTTCATTGTTTTTACTTTTAACATTCCCAATCATCTCTAAAAGTTGATTAGCCGTATAGTTCGTAGCATGATGGTCTCTAATGTCATAATTCTCTGTACCACAAATGATAGCAAGATTTGAATTGATCGTCTCATCAAAGCAGTCTTTTGATATCAATAAGAAAGAAAATGCTCCAGAATCCATAAGTTGTTTAACAATACTATGATCCTTCTTGTCCATGTTAGTGTAAATGAACCCAATACCGCAGTTTAATGCTAAGGCCAGTTGTCTATCCTTTAATAGCTTGGAATACTCTTGCATTTGTTCCTCGTCTGCCCTTTGAATATCCATATGTCTTCTGCGAGCAATAGAATTCAAGTGTGTGGCCACACCAATGCAAGTATGTCTGTCTGGGACATAAATTACTGGAGTGGAATTACCAGTTTCAGATACATCAAATATTTTATTCATTATATTTCTAGGTGTAGAATCGTACGATAATTCGTCTTCAACCTCCATATGGATAGTAATAGGCTCGATCCTTTCTAAACTTGAGTAATTAAATATCTTTGTTTTATCAATGCCCATCCATTCTGAGAAGTCTCGACTGCTTGCTAATGGTGACGATAAGGCTACTATTCTCTGTTTCTTTTCTAACTGAAACGCAATAAACATTAACCGTGAAATCAATATTTCATATAGAGACCCTTCTATACCGCTACACATTTCATGGATGTCATCGAATATCATTAGTTCAATATTCTGGACATTCTTTCTTTGCCTCCATCTCCTCGATAGGATATCAAACTGTTTGGGAGTGGCCAGAGTAAGATGACTACGACCTAAAATACGATTATTTTCGTTGGGATTATCGGTAAGCTTATTTACACTTTTTCCACCTGCAATATCTGAGTATTTTTCTGCCCATGTTCTTCTTAATGAATTAATTTTACCTTGTGATGGATTAATATATATAATTCTCCCACCATTCTGTCTCCAGTGGTTTAATATTGCCAATTCCGCCATTGCTGTCTTTCCGGAGCCTTTGGAGCACCCAATGAAAATACTGTCGTTACTATTGTAGATATGGTCAAAGACATTTGATTGTATCAGATTAAACCTGTCAAACGGGAAAACATTCCCAAATGTTTCATTCAATGATAATGTATCCATTAATTGAATATCCTCCAGTTTAGTGGGAGCTGGAAACTTCTTAGGTAAAATAATACTATCAAGACGAACGGCTATCTGTTCGTCACATTGTAACCATTTTTCCGATATTACAGATATGAAAATATTGGGTGGCATATTCTTCTGTTGTCCTGAAGTTAGTTGAACTGGAAAATCAAGAATGATTTCTTTATTCATTGCGTCAGGTCTGATCAGAATGGTATCCGAATATAATATCTCACTACCTGCCAAATCTTCTACTAAAATGAGAAACGATTCTGTAGATCCGTGAAGGGATTCATCCCATATCCAGTTTGGTGTTATTTCTAACTGGAACTTTAACAGACTAGGAGTTATCGGCTGGGTTACACAGTCCATTTTTAATTTTGGAAATCTTTGGATCAAGTCAAATATTAATTTTCCATATTTTTCTAATCTAATAGCGTAACCAGCTTGAGATGGAGATTGCAGAGACAGGTATTCATTCCACTGCAGGTTTGAGGATTCTGCCTTTCTTATTACTTCAATGGGACATTTCTTGTATTGCCTTAGAGGGGAGTTTGTGACCCACATTTTTCTATCTATGCATTTACTCAATGTAAGAAGCAATTTAGTGACTTTGGACCATTTCTTTTTAAGACATAACTCAAACATTGCTCGTATCAATCTTCCAGCATTTTGTTGTATGAAAATCATATCAGCATGGAGAGCAAATCCATCCAATTTTATATTAGAAATAAACGCTTGAAGTAATAAGTTAACTTTGGTCGAACTTTCGTCGATTTCACTTTTTATTGGAATAGGAACCCTAGCATATAGCTCACGGATTTCTTTAGCTTCTTCAGGTCTAATGGAAAAATACTTGAATTCGTCAGAAAGTGTGAATATTCTAAATACGTCAATAACGGACACATTTTCCGATAATTCTTGGTTGTAAATATTCATTGTTTCATACTTAATATAGAAGTATGATGCGATTCTACCTAATTCTGTGGGGACGACTGCACCACTAGATTCGTTGTACAACAGCAGATTCTGTTCTGATAGGATGGAGAATACGGTGTGGGCCAGGTTAGTTCTAAAATTTTTAAAAGTATCGTCTTCATTCAGATCTGACACTTTATACAAATCAGGTGCAACGAGAATTCTTACATAAAAATAGGTAAAGGTTAACCAATCAACAGCCTCTAATAATGATTTAACATTCCCAGCAACAACTTCGGCATTCAAGTTATCAACGACTTTTGATATCAATTGAGACTCAATAGGTAATTGTTGGTTAAGAACTGCCAGGTAATACTGAATATCCGATTGGTTTGTAATAATGATACCATCACCATGAGTGTCATATCTTGGCCTACCTGCACGCCCTAACATTTGTAGCATATCCTGCGGCGATAAACGGACCCAGTTGCTTTGCTCTGGGGAGTACACATCTGTACCCTTAATGATGACCGTATGTGCAGGCAAATTAACACCCCAGGCTAATGTTGCTGTTGAGACTAGTACTCTTAGCAGACCATCTGCAAACATATCCTCTGCCATGGATCTATCTTCCCTAGATAACCCTGCATGATGAATACCTATACCATGTGTCAGTAGTTTCTTTAAATCTTGGTCCAGGATATTATTGGATTCAGACTTCAAGATTTCTTTGGAACCCGCCTCTGAATTGATTAGTTTGTCAGCTAATTCAGATTCTAGAAATTTTGTCCGCAGGTATTCACCAGTCCTTCCAGTTTCCTTTCTTGAATGAACGAACACGATAATCTGGTTCCCTTCGGTCAATGACTCTAGTACTTTATCATAGCAGGCCAGATTCATTGCATTCAGTTTTTTGAGACTACCTTCACTCTTGATACCACAAAATTGTTGAGATAGTGGGCAAGGTCTGTAAGATGAATCAAAATAAAAAAGGCCATCTTCGGGAACTCTTAGGAATGTTGCAACATCTGTATAGTTAGGAAGTGTGGCAGACAAACCTACCAATCTTGGTTTATCTATATAATCTTTGGATCGTAACGTTCTTGCAACGATAGATTCAAGGACTGGACCTCTCTCATCGTGTAACAGATGAATTTCATCAATAATTATTAGCTTTACAGAATCGGTGTACCAATTGTCACTTGATTTTCTCGTTATGATATCCCATTTCTCAGGAGTTGAAACTAGTATCTGGGCGGTTTCGATTTCTTTCCTTGATAGTCTTGAATCACCAGTCAATTCCGCCACCTTGATATCAAATGGCGATAATCTCCTACGGAATTCCCTAACCTGTTCTTGAACTAAAGCTTTCAAAGGTGCGATGTATATGATTTTAAATTTCCTAACTTGGAATGAATCATTAAGTTCGTTATGGTAATGTGAGAGTGTTCGTAAGACAGTCAACATGGCCACATTAGTTTTACCGGCACCAGTAGGCGCACATAAAAGCATATTGTGATCACTTTTGAATGCTGTTGGGAAAACCTTTGATTGTACTGCGTTCAATGTATCGGTTTCACCCGATGGAAATGCTTTTCTAGCCCAGTTTGGTAGATTTGTAATTGGTACCAAATCGTAATCAATTTCAGCTTTTGCAGGTGGAGGTATATGTATTTCATCGTACTCAGGTTTGATTCTCTTAAAGGAACCTTCCGGTAATTTAACCTTTGTATTTGTCATTAAATCAGAGCCTTGATCAAATTTAATTGTGGATAAATCTAGAATGCTTAACTCATCTTCTACTTCAGATTTTTGCTTTTTGAAATCTGAGGTCTCTGTGTCATTGTTGTTACCACTGTATCTTCGTGTCTTGGTAATTTTTTGACTTTGTTGGAATTCTCGTACTAGGTCCTCTAATCCATTTTCTTTCATATGTTCAAGATCTCTTTGTAAATTACGATTCCCACTTACATTCAATCTAATTGCCCATAAAAGTTTTGCTTTGTTTTCTATTATAATTCTTATTATGCTTTCATCTGTGATATGGAGTTCATCCTTTAAGTCTTGTTTTAATATTTGGTCATCATGTTCTTTATCAGATAATCTCTTTTCTAAATTTGATATTGATACATCTCCATCTATGCCCAAAATGTTTCTTATGTAATCCTTGTCGATATTAGAGATTGGTGGGAGGATAACTTTCCCGGACGTTATCGTTAAGATATCTGAGTTATCAATCTGTGGAACAGATGCTACACTTTTCTTTTTCTGTGGAATAAAGTGGTCGGATATTTCTTGTTCCATATTGATTTCTTGTTCCAATGCATTCATTTCATCCTCATTATCTTCATTGTCACTATTGGCCAATACTGTTACAACATCCTCTGTTTTCTGGGGGGACTTTTTCACACCAAAATCGGTGATACGTTTAATTATTTTGAACACTTCTATAAATTTGGATTCCTCGATATCGATCCCTAAATCTGCTTCCAGAGTTTTTCGTTTATTATCTGGAAGTCCATCATTCTCCTGCTCATCCTTTTTTAATGTGGTAATTATTATATCTGCGGTACCTGTTATTATATCGTGTGGCATGTCACTCCCTAGAAGATCGGTAACCCAATCTAAAACTTCTCTATATGTCTCCATATTATCATATGTAGTAGGATAATATATTAAATTTGTTTGATTGCTACTTCCTAACAGTGTGTTATTATTTGATGTATACTTTTCAAAAGTCTTATTTGTATTTTGCCTCCTTTCTGAATCTGTAGCCTGTTCTACTTCTTTCTCCACTGCATTTCTTTCATTTGTATCAAGTTCCTGTCTTACACTTGAACCCATATCCTTGAATGATATCATCCCTTTCATTGACTTCGGATGTGATAGTTCTGCATCCTTTAAAGGGTCTGTCTGTGTATTTTGAAAATTTTTGTCTGCTTTTAATACCTTATTTGACATTTCATCATAACGGTATAATTCTTTAATCTTCGAAGATTTAATATCTTCCTCATCTGTGCCTTTTGCCATATTAAATAGTAGTTTGTTTCGTTAGCTGTTGCTTCCCTGCACTTCAAATTGACTTCCGAAAACAGGATATTGATAGATACTATAATGGTTCTTAGGGAATTGAAAATTAGATGTTAGAAATGTTTATATCTTCAAATATACTGTGTTTAAAATTTTTCATTCCTTGAAGCAATGGGTTAATTTTTTAAAAATTTCATCCTGCCTTGTTTATTTATTTTTTTTTTCCTTTGTGAAGGGCCCATCGAAATATTTTCATTAAATCTAGAACCAGATCAACCACCCATAAGAAAGGTCGATCTGAACTCAAATTAAAAAGACGATGTTGATTCCAAAACAGATATAGTAATAAGGGACTTTCGACTTTGATGTGTACTGGAATCGTGGTTTTTTCTAAATGAAACGGCGTTATAGATATGGGAAGAGATCTGAGAATCGGGATGAGGAAAAGGAATCCAACACAAAGCTTAGAAAGATGTCCCGGAAGGGAATGGTCAAAAGTGACCCAGTTACTAAACATAAGGTATCGGAACCAGATGATGAGCGGAATATTCCATGGTTTCAAAAGTATGAACCTCGATCAATAGTTGAAGTCGCGTTACATAAGAAGAAACTAAATGATGTCACTGCGAGTCTCGATAATATGTTATCCCAAACATCTGAGACCAGAATATTATTGTTGACAGGACCTAGTGGTTGTTCTAAAAGTACGATAGTGAGACAATTGGCACATTCGTTGATTCCAAAATACCAGAGCTCAAATCATAATTCGATGACTCTTTTATCTCAACAGTCAGCAAGTCCCGATTACATTGAGTATATCAGTGATCTATCAATGAATGGAACGAACCAAAGCAATAACTTTCGACAATTTTTAGATAATTGTAAATATAGAATTGGTTCAAATTTATCATTGATCCTTGTTGAAGATTTTCCAAATGTATTTCATACTGAAACGAGAAAAATATTCCAAAATGCATTGATGGAATGGTTGTATTGTGATAATGAACAATTACCACCATTGGTATTATGTTTAAGTGAGTGTGAAATAGAGACAGATAATCCTCGTGGTAATAGTTTTAGTGTTGACAATATGTATACTGCAGAGACTATTATTGGTAGAGAACTTTTAAATGATCCAAGAGTAGAACGTATCAAATTTAATCCAATTAGTATGACGTTAACTAAGAAGACTTTAAATATTATTGCGACTAATGAGAAAGCGACATTGAAGAAAAACGAGAAATGGGTTCAAAAGAATGCATTTATTAATGAATTGTCACAGAATTGTGGAGATATTAGAGCATCCATATGCGCATTAGAGTTTTGGGCCACTACCAATATCGAATTGGAGATGGCAATACGGAAACAACCGCCTTCATATTTCCATGCTATTGGGAAGATAATGTATGGGTCTAAGGATATTCCTGATGATAACAAGATGATTAACGCATTGATGTCTTCGACGTCAGGTATTGTGAGCAACTCTAGTTTCAAACTAGGTTTATTAGAGAATTATGAAAATTATAATAAAGGTAAATTCGATATTCAATCAGCATATAAGATAACAAACGCATTGAGTGAAAGCGATTTGGGAAAATTATCAAATGAGAATTTAGAGTATGGTATAAGGAAAGTCCGTAATACTTTCCATGATTTGAAGATACAGTTAGGTATTACAGATTCGCAAATTTCTCAGGGATATCATGGACGTACTAATTTCCCAGTTGAATGGAAACTTAATAAATTGATCAAAACGTTCAATATTGAAAGTGAAGAATATTTTAATGTGGAGTTGTATAAATATAAAAGTATTCCATCGAATAGAGATATTGAATTAACGTATGGTTACTATGGGCCCTTGATTAGGAAACAATTATCGTACAAGAAAAATTCAATGATGCATTACCTTAGGACTTTACCTACTGAGAAACAAATAGAGTTAAAACAAGGTAAACAAGACATATTTGATGTTGAAGAAGATATTGATATGACGAATCGATTAGGCGGACCATTAACTAATCGTGAAATAGATAGGAGTGAATTAGTCTCTGCTGGTTCAGATACACACGAATCGACTAAGTTATTTGATATAGTACAATATAAGAAAAGATCAAAGATTCAAAAATTGCTAGAACGTCATTCTCAATCGATGTCCAATGGTTCCAATCTAAAATTATCTAACCTTGATGAAGAAGATCGTGCAATGATGAACGACGTAATTGATAATAGTGAGGATGACGATGAAATCGACGATTTTGAAAATGATGCAGATGATTCGATGTACGAAATGCTATCACAACGTGCACCTAAGAAGTCTCCTGAGAAGATGACAACTAAGACCACTATAAATGAATCGTTGTCAGACTCCGATTTAGAACTGTTGTAATTGTTGAATATAACCGGTCGTGAAATTGAAAACGTATGTAATGTATGTAATGTAAATATATAAAAGAGCCCGTTCTTGATAAAATAGTATAGAAGTGTTTGTTACAGTAAAGCAGTATTAAAGTAATCAGGATCCTCTTTTATGGTATCCTTGACAATATCTAAACCACCTACAAATTCACCATTAACGTATAATTGTGGGAAAGTTGGCCAATCTGAGAATTTCTTCATACCTTTCCTTACTACATCATTTTGTAATATATCAAAATAACCGAATCTAATTCTATTTTCTCTTAAAATTGAAACTAATTGCCTTGAATATCTACAACGTGGTTCAGATGGAGAACCCTTTAAGAAAATCATTACTGGGACAGCTTGTACCAATTTTGATAGGGAATCATTTAAATCTGAGTTAAATTCGGGATCATTTTCCTCATCCAGCAAGGAATCTGAACCAATTGTACTATCAGTTTCGATTGAAGAGACTGAATCGTTTCTATATTTTATTTGACGAGCATCAATCTCGTTTGTATTATTGGGTGATACTGGGGTAGTATGGTGATTGTTAATGGTTAATAACGTTTCGGAGCATTCATCCAAAGAGAAGACAAACTCTTCCAATTCTGATCCGGTCATTGTACGTAATATATAGCCGTTTCTAACTATCACTAAATATGGAGTAACAGGCACTTTGAATAATGTAATTAATTCATCGTTGATTGTTGAATCGATGAAGAGAAAATTGATTGTCTCCTTTGTATATTTTAAACTTGCTGTTTGAATACCTTCATTAATTGTTTTCGAATGTTCATTATCGTGAGCATAAAAATATAATACTAGTAATTTATTCTTGTCCTCTGAGGAGACGACTTTTTCGAGATGTGTTCTATTAGATATTTGTATGATAGACATTGCTTTCTTCTTGAATGTATGATATTATTTATTATTAAGTGTTTGTTAGCTTACCTGGTGTCAAGAGCAAAGGAATAAGAAAACATAATGGCTGAGGGCACTATAGATCAACTAGACATATTTTTCCATTTATATATATATATATAAGAATATTCCGAACTGCTCAATATTCCTAAAAGAAATAATAATTGATAAGAATGATACACTGACATACACCCCCAGGAGTCATGTAACAAAATAATCGATTTGCTAATAGAATAATCCTTTAAGATCGCACCCTTCTTGTTGTTCATTACTTAATTACCGACTGGTTCCTTTTGCTTAATAATCGCATCGCCAATCTGAAATTTTTCACTTTATTTGTTGTAGTAAGCGGTGAGTGCGCGGTCTCCTACGCTTTTCACTCTGCGACGCAGAGTGAGAGAGAGAGAGAGAGAAACAATTTCTGGGTGGACACCCTTTCGGTAACTGTGACACTTCACCGCACGGTAAGAGACAGCCGCACAAGCCAAATGGTTATTCGAGGGTGTCTTCCCGCTATCACACCCGCATTTCTTTTTTTGCTGTGGCCAATCATAATGGAGTGCGTTAGTAAGACGCAAAGAGAGAGTGATATTAATAATCGTTATACCAATAGTGAAAAGTGAATTATATATATATAGAGAGAGATACTTGTGTATGTCTTGTGTTGAGATATGGTTATTACTGGAGACGGCTTGGTTTGGTTTGGTTTGGTTTGTGTTAGCGACGAGTGCCTAGCAAGTAGAATGAACTCCATGTTACATGGACGATACGATTCATATCCTTTAACTCCGGATGTAATGATTGTAACTGTGCTACTAGTTGATCGCATGGATCTGGTAGCGTGGAGTTCTTGATATCTTTCTTCCAAGCATGGTAGGCACTACATGTTCTTAAGTATGCAATATACGCATTTAGTGTCATTTGTTTTGATATTCTTAATGGGAATTTCGTGATATCGGACTTTTCGCTGCTGTCTTTCTGAGGTGCAGTTTCTCTAGCAAAGATATGTTTTTCCTCGATTCTTTCAAATAATGCACTATCCAGATGCTTATCTCTTAACAAGCCACGTAGAATTGCTCTACCTGGTTGTTCCCAGTATGGTCCCAATTTATCTTCACTATATTGTAAATCTAGCATAAGTTCATCGGTATCCGGATAATCAAACAGAACAGAATCGATGTACCCCCAGATTGCAAATGTACCATGGGGGTTCAAGTTATTAGCTACAGCGTTTTGAAAATTAGTGAAATTGAACCAATGGGCACATTCGGCAGCTGTAATCATATCACATTTCTGCCCAACTTGTAAAAAATTAAAATCTTCACTTGAGGAGACTTGAAATTCAACTGCACACCCATTGGATTTCTTTGTTGTTTTTAACTTCTCTTGTGCTTTCTTAATCATCGGATCTGATATATCAGTACCTATAATCCTTTTGAAATTGGGCATGTTTTCTACCAATTGGAAAGTAGCAACACCAGGTCCACATCCTACATCCACCAGTAAATCGTTCCCACCTTTGTGGTATTGTGACAAATATTCATAGAACTCCAGGGGATAATTTGGTCTGGCATTCGAATAATTATCAGTCTTGAAATCAGTTTGGGAGAATTGTGACATCTTAAAATTCGTACACCCTTCTATACTTCTTGAACTGTATAATTGGCGATATCCCTATTATTGTGCCTTTTTATATACCCCAGATCTGTGTCGAAGATCCATGCCATTTCTTGTTTCGGAATTGCAATCGGGAACGATCGGGCCCTGTGTCGGAAGAATTGAAATAATTGATATTAGTTACCTCAAAGAGTCATTCTCTACACTATTAAATTTGAAATTGATGACAACCGAAATACATAAAGCGTGACATCCATTGAGTCATGTCCATCTGTACAAGGATTATAATCTCGTTAATCCTATTATTGGTTAATTAGTAACATCAGCTTTAGTTAGCCCTACATTAGGGCTGCCCAATCCATATCATTGTTTGAACAAAATTCATTTGTACGCCCTTTTGTTGGAGCATTCGAGCTTGCCGTTCCCTTGACTAAATTTTTCACTTCTGTCTTCTTCTTCTTCTTTTTTGACCGCTTCTTCTTATTGCGATGTCTTAATGATTTATTACACAAACGTATATCAGATTTTATATTCAAATTATATAAGCATTTTTAACCTTATCTTGACAATTTTGCCATCCTCAAAGCTACAGGACTCATATTGTATTTTTAAGTCAACAAACATACGTAATGGTGACTGCACAATTTAAATGTACAACATGTGATTATACCAGTCCAGCTGATACCATGATGAAACATCTAGGTTCAGTTAGACATAAGACAGTAGTTGATTCCACACATGATGAGATGGTATGTTGTGAAGAATGTTCGAATAACAATATTCATCAGTTACAAATCATTAGATTTGGTGGGGATGATATGGTTTTGTTATGTGATCCATGTTATAATAAATTATACAAAGGTGTTGAGAGACCTTCTTCAGCTTATTCTTTGAAAAATGGGACCATTTTGACATTTTGGGAACGTTATAGAAAGGTGAGGGATTGCAATTGTTCGAAATGTCATAAGGAGGTCAATTTAATGGTTGATCAGAATTCTAATGTCCTTTGTAAAGATTGCATTAAAATTTTAAAGAAGGATCCTAAAAATTTCGTTAGTGAAGATTCTGGAAAATTCGTTTATTATTTATTAAAGATTAAAGAACCAAAGGGGAACACCAATAATAAACATGGCAAAAAATTTGCTAGAAGAAAAGGTAGATCAAAGAGAGGGAAACCAGGTAATAAAGGTGGTAAGAAATCTGGATCAGCTTCAACTTCGAACTCAAGGGATTCAGGTAGAAATTCTTCAAATAAACAAAATGAACCCAAAGGTGTATTGAAGAAGATCAACGCTACAATGTATCAAAATAGAAAAGAAAATACAAGGATCGAAAGTACCACAAAGTTAAATCTAAGATCGTTTTCAGGTTTTAAAGCTGTCACAAGTGATACAAATTTAGCTGCTACAATTGAACAAAATTTAGATAGGAACATATCTAGAAACCAAAGTGCAACTAATTTAGCAGGTGGAAATGTTAATAATAGACAACTTACAATGAACATGAACAATTTGAATAAACCTGGTGAATTAATGAGAGCGTTGTCCACTACAGATTTAACACAAAAGAATAAACAAAACTCTAAAAAGAACAAGAAAGAAAACTTTAGTAAAGATGATAAGAAGACAGATAATGGTAAGAAGAATGATAAAAAGGCAAAGTCAAAGAAGGAAAATGGTAAGCCAGACAATTCAAAGACAAATGATAATAAAACTGCTAATTCAAAGAAGGAGAATATGAAGACTGATAACGTCAAAAAAGAAACCAACAAACAAAACAAAAAACAAAATGAAAAGAAAAAAGAAATTACACCTGAACCTCAAAAGGAAGAAGTCTCTTGGGGACAAAATAGTGGTTGGGAAGTTAGTTGGGATGCATCTCCAAGTCCTGCAACATTAACTGCCGCTGAGCAATCCACATCATCTAAGAAGAATAAGAAGAATAAGGCTGCAAATAGCACGACACCAAGTCCATCCCAGAGTAAAGAAAACACACCTGCTAAGAATAACAATAAAAAGACTAAGAAACCGAAGAAACCTGTGGATCCAATTGAAGAAGGTGTTCAAAATAAAAAATTTAGTAGATTTACACCAAAGTTAACATTCCCAGATTTAACCAATTATTTGGATACTTTCTCGCAAGCCATGTTTTTAGAACAAAAATTAGAAAATGAATTTTTAGAAGATTTTCAAATTTCTTGGCCAAATGATATTAAAGAACGTGTATTTTTAGTTGATTTTCAATCTAAGAATAATGAGGAATTGAAAAGATTAATTTTACCACATATGGCCTCTAAGACTAAAAATCCATTTAATGAAAGACAACCATTGATGTTAACAACTGTAGATGAATCTCTAGTTTGGTATACTTTTATTAAAGAAGTTAAAGAGGAAAGAAATCGTGTTAGATTATTATTAGAGTTGTTCCCATGGAATAAGATGAATCTACCAACTAAGATTGGTTCTGAACATATGAAATTATTACCTGTATCTGTTCAAGCAAGTAGAATCATATTTGCAATGACTCGTGTTAATAATCCTAAATTTATTGATTTGTTATTAGGTAATAAAAAATTGAAACCAATTTATTTTAATAATAGATTAAAATTTAAGAAGGGTACTTTAAATAAATCACAACGTAATGCAATTGAATATGTGTTAAATAATCCCGTGACAGTAATTCAAGGTCCACCAGGTACAGGTAAGACATCTACAATTGAAGAATTAATTCATCAAATTATTACAAATTTCCATTCTTTCCCAATTTTATGTGTTGCAGCATCAAATATTGCCATTGATAATATTGCTGAGAAATTTATCGATAATAAAGATGGTATTAAAGTTATTAGAATACTATCAGATAGGAAAGAGTCTGAATATAATTTATCTCATCCATTAGGTAAAGTATGTTTACATAATATTGTTTATGATATGTTACCAGCAGATTTAAAACGTGAAGAAGATTTATTAAGATCTCGTGGTAAGAGTGCATTATCCCCCAAAAATGAGAAAAGATTATATATGGCAAAGAGTGCATTAGTTAATAAAATTATTGCACAAGCACAAATTATTTGTACTACAAATATTACCGCAGGTGGTAGACAATTAAAGAGTGTTAAAGAGATTCCAACGGTAATTATGGATGAAAGTACACAATCTTCAGAGGCTACAACATTAGTACCATTATCATTACCAGGTATTAAAAGTTTCTTATTTGTTGGTGATGAGAAACAATTATCAAGTTTTAGTAATATTCCACAATTAGAGATGTCATTATTTGAAAGAATTTTATTAAATAAAACATGTGGTGATCCACAAATGTTAGATACACAATATAGAATGCATCCACAAATTAGTGAATTTTCTATTCATCATGTTTATAATGATAAATTATTAAATGGTGTTACGGAGAAACAGAAACAATGGCCAGGTATTAATTATCCTTTATTTTTTTATCAATGTGATTTAGGTTATGAGGATAGAGCATATAATGAAACTAATTCAAATAATGGTGGTGGATTTAGTTATAATAATAAATATGAATGTGAAGCAATTTTAGAGATAATTTATAAATTACTTACTGAAAAGAAAGTTAATTTATCACAAATTGGTATCATTACAGCATATTCTGCACAACGTGATTTATTATCTGAAATTTTATTAAAGGATCCATTAATTAATCCATTAAATAAAGCAATGATACGTGAAACTGATGAAGATGAATTTTTAAATAAGAATGATTATCCTGGACATAATTTACAAAGTCATGTTGTTAATATTGTTAATCATTTACAAATTGCTACTGTTGATTCATTTCAAGGTCATGAGAAAGAATTTATTATATTTTCATGTGTTCGTAATAATGCTGATAATAAGATTGGATTTTTATCAGATAAGAGAAGATTAAATGTTGCATTAACAAGAGCTAAAAATGGTTTAATTATTGTTGGTAATAAGAATGTATTAGAAAGTGGTAAAACAATCTGGACAGATTTTATTAAATTCTTGGAAAAGAAAGAATTAATCTTTGATAATTTAAATAGTTTCTAGTGTTATATATATTATAATATTTATAGAATAGTATAGATTAAAAAAAGAAGGGCGTATCTCTTCAGCAGCAAATTGTTGTCCTGGGACAACGTACCCTAAACTAGGGTCAATTTCAGATTCTGAAATATCCACGGATCAAAGGAGTTAAAACAAAAGACTGTACTACACTAAATGGAGGGCGCTGACAATGGCACCACAGTGATATGTACGAAGGCAAGATGGAAAATCTATTATATACTTATATCTTTTAGAGGAATCCATGCATGCGGGCTTCCAGATTCGGTGTTTCTTGTAGACGTGCGGTATTGTAAATACGTATGGTTCTGTTGCTCCGCCTCTTACTGAGAGAATGGGAAGGCCAGACTTGCATTATGATGAGAGTCGCGGCTTCCACTAAAATGTACATCACTAAATACGACAACCCGGGTAACACCTCTTTTTTCAAATGAAGCGTACTGAAAGAAATTTTGCCACCGTCCTCGCGCCCCCTTAAAAAGAGAAAACAGCTCGGTGGGCATGTCCCGAATTCAGACAACTGACTGTTCTGGTCCCCTTTTCCGAGTTGGGGGGAAAGTCGAGAGTGTAACAACGGTACGTACAGCTTCCATTTCTACTAAGATTCCCAGTTGTCCATAACTAGGACACCGCAGCCCTTTTTTGGGTTCTGTTTCGCCTGCTGGCTACGCCCCTTTTACTGTGCGTGTATATATATTTGTACTTTTTCATAAAACGGGACAAAAGAATCCAAAAAACAAATGATATTCAATTCAATTTATTGCAATTATTATTGTCTGTCACTTTCACTTCAATTGCAATTCCTGATAATAAATCACCCATTTTATCAAAAAGTTTGAAAGGAAGAAGAAAAAATTGGTGATACTCATTTTTTTTGTTGTTTTATTATTTAATATTATTTATATATTTACGATCGATAATAAAAACAAATTCATATTTCAAAGGAATAATTTCTTATCTTTTTCACTACAAATTAAAGATCTTATTGCAATTCAATCAATATACAAGAGAACGTTTAATCTAAACATACGTATTCTCTCTTTTACCTATATATATATATCGACCCCCCTCCCTATCGTGTCCGTTCATTGCGCTCATTCCGTCGTACCTTATCCCTTTAATCCAAGAATTCCAATTTAATATTAATTAAGAAATATATTTATAATGTCATCAAGTCGTGAAGATTCCGTTTATTTAGCTAAATTAGCTGAACAAGCCGAACGTTATGAAGAAATGGTTGAAAATATGAAAGAAGTCGCTTCGGCAGGACAAGAACTTTCTGTTGAAGAAAGAAATTTATTATCCGTTGCATATAAGAATGTTATCGGTGCAAGACGTGCCTCATGGAGAATCGTTTCATCAATTGAACAAAAAGAAGAATCTAAGGAAAAATCTGAACATCAAGTCTCATTAATTAGAAATTATCGTTCAAAGATTGAAGAAGAATTAACTAAAATTTCTGATGATATATTAAATGTTTTAGATGCTCATTTAATTCCTTCTGCTACTACAGGTGAATCTAAAGTTTTCTATTATAAGATGAAAGGTGATTATCATCGTTATTTAGCTGAATTCTCAACAGCTGATAAAAGAGAACAAGCTACTAATGCTTCCTTAGAAGCTTATAAGACTGCATCAGAAATCGCTACTACAGAATTACCTCCAACTCATCCAATTAGATTAGGTTTAGCTTTGAATTTCTCTGTCTTTTACTACGAAATTCAAAACTCTCCAGATAAAGCTTGTCATTTAGCTAAACAAGCATTCGATGATGCTATTGCAGAATTAGATACTTTATCTGAAGAATCATACAAGGATAGTACGCTGATTATGCAATTATTAAGAGATAATTTGACTCTATGGACTTCTGATATGTCAGAAAATGCTCATGATGAACAACAACAGCAACCTGCCGCTGCACAAGAATCTACTGATGCAGATGCTCCAAAATAAAGATAATTGAAGCAAGCATCATAACAAAAATATCAAAATTAAAATAAATAAAAAAATATCAAAAAATAACAACAACAACTTTATATCCTGTCACCATCACGTCTTACTGTCAATTTCCCTGTTTTATATCTATCTACGAAATATATATCAGTATATATAAACTAAAATATTGAAGAAAAAAATAACAATAACTAATAACAACAACTGTTACCATGACAATTGCTATCTGATAAATTTAATATTATCCATATGTAAGTCGGTACAACATCTCTCAAATACACCTATACATCTATAAATTCATTTCCTCTTATTTTATACATTGCATCACAATATGTCAAGAGGGGAAGAAACCAAGTGCCGTTGTTGTCACAGCCGGCGAATTAATTAGTTGCATAAATTTTTCAGTGATGTCGCACACAAATGAAATAAACAAGTGAATTTAGAGGGACAGTTTTCGCTGCCCCTTCAAGAGTAAAATCTTTATAAAGGAGAACCTATACATACACACACAACTATATACATACGTATAATTGAATCGAGTACATTAGATTTATACTATAACGACCAATATATAACAAAAAAGATGTTATCAGTTACTCGTAATGTTCAGAGATTGGCATTGCCCAAACTATTATTTTCTTCATCAAAGACTTACACTAGATCACTAGCAACTACAACAAAGGCTGCTGAGAGTGGTTCCAATGATGATATCATTACAATTAATTTACCAAAGGAATCCTTCGAAGGATATATGGTGGAGCCACCTTCTTTGACATATCAGACTACAAAGGGTGAATTGTTACAAATGTATAAAGATATGGTCATTATTAGAAGAATGGAAATGGCTTGCGATGCCCTTTATAAAGCTAAAAAGATTAGAGGGTTCTGTCATTTATCAGTAGGTCAAGAAGCAATTGCTGTAGGGATTGAAAATGCAATCACTAAAGCTGATTCTGTTATTACTTCTTATAGATGTCATGGGTTCACTTATATGAGAGGTGCAACTGTTAAAGCTGTCCTTGCAGAATTGATTGGTAGAAGAGCAGGTGTATCTCATGGTAAAGGTGGTTCAATGCATTTATATGCTCCAGGTTTCTATGGTGGGAATGGTATCGTTGGTGGACAAGTTCCATTAGGTGCAGGTTTAGCATTTGCTCATCAATATAAAAATGAAGACGCTTGTTCTTTCACTTTATATGGTGATGGGGCTTCAAATCAAGGTCAAGTGTTTGAATCATTTAATATGGCAAAATTATGGAATTTACCTGTTGTCTTCTGTTGTGAAAATAATAGATATGGTATGGGTACCGCTGCATCAAGATCTTCCGCAACAACAGAATATTATAAACGTGGTCAGTATATTCCAGGTATCAAAGTTAATGGTATGGATGTTCTATCCATTTATCAAGCATCTAAATTCGCTAAGGATTGGTGTGTCTCCGGTAAAGGTCCATTACTATTAGAATATGAAACTTATAGATATGGTGGACATTCCATGTCAGATCCAGGTACTACATATAGAACAAGAGAAGAAATTCAAAACATGAGATCTAAGAATGATCCAATTGCAGGCTTAAAGATGCATTTAATCGATCTAGGTATTGCAACAGATGCAGAAGTTAAAGCTTACGATAAATCTGCAAGAAAACATGTCGATGAACAAGTCGAATTAGCTGACGCTTGTGCTCCACCTGAGGCTAAGTTATCCATCTTGTTCGAAGATGTTTACGTCAAGGGTTCAGAGACTCCAACTTTAAGAGGTAGAATCTCTGAGGATACATGGGATTTCCAAAAAGGTGGTTTTGCCAATAGAGATTAGTCACTTCATATATTTCCAAATTCTAATATTTTCTTGTCGCTAACTAATGCTTTGGCATAATTATGTCTCATTCATATTATACCAATCAAAACTATATTCTCCATCGAATGATTTTTATCTTCTCTATCACAATTATTTATCCTTAAATATAGTACATAATAATAATAATATATATATATATTGACCAAACACTTTATTTTTTGCCCGTTTGAGGGTTAGCCGCCGAGGTGTTCCGTTGGAGACATCGCATGGGAGGGGGAAAATTGTATATAAAGAGGTAGATGATTCGAGTCAATAAACAGAAGAGAATAACTCTTGAACAATGTTTCTTTCCCTCTATTTTACTCTTCTTTCATTGCAATAACACGTTCACTTCAAGATGTCTACCACCACTGAGCTAGCAGAGACTGAATCGAGAAATATTGTAAGTGTTGAAGAATTACAAAATTATGGTATCAATGTATCAGATATTCAAAAATTGAAAAGTACAGGTATATTTACTGTTAATACAGTATTATCTACAACAAGGAGACATCTTTGTAAAATTAAAGGGCTAAGTGAAGTGAAAGTTGAAAAGATTAAAGAAGCAGCCAATAAAGTTATTAAAGTTGGTTTCATTTCTGCTACTGTTCAATTAGATATCAGGAAAAATGTCTTCTCTTTATCTACAGGTTCAAAACAATTGGATTCCATTCTTGGTGGTGGGATCATGACAATGAGTATCACAGAAGTATTTGGAGAATTCCGTTGTGGTAAGACTCAATTATCTCACACTCTATGTGTCACTACACAGTTACCCAAGGAAATGGGAGGTGGTGAAGGCAAAGTCGCTTATATTGATACAGAAGGTACATTTAGACCTGAAAGGATTAAACAGATTGCTGAAAGATATGATTTGGATCCCGATACTTGTTTAGAGAATGTCACTTATGCAAGGGCGTTAAATAGTGAACATCAGATGGAACTAATTGAAGCATTGGGTTCGGAGTTAAGTTCTGGTGATTATAGATTAATTATTGTGGATTCAATAATGGCTAATTTTAGAGTAGACTACTGTGGACGTGGTGAATTAAACGAAAGACAACAAAAGTTAAATCAACATCTTTTTAAATTAAATAGATTAGCAGAAGAATTTAACATTGCTGTCTTCTTAACGAATCAAGTTCAATCAGATCCAGGTGCATCGGCATTATTTGCATCAGCAGATGGTCGTAAACCTGTTGGAGGCCATGTATTAGCACATGCCTCTGCAACAAGAATCCTACTACGTAAAGGCCGTGGTGAGGAAAGAGTAGCTAAGTTGCAAGATTCTCCTGATATGCCAGAAAAAGAATGTGTCTATATCATTGGGGAGAATGGGATCACAGATTCAAATGATTGAAAGAAATAAAATAATTGTTTGTATTCCTAATGTTGTAAAATATATAAAAATATATCACAAAAGAAAAGAGAAATTGAGTTTCAATTAAATTCCATAATATTCCGTCATAGAATTATCTGAAGATTCTAAATCAAAGTCATGTTCCTCAAAATTATCTTGTGATGTATATAACGAATCATCTTTTTGATTCAATGCTTCAATATAATGTTTCATCGGGAAATTATAAAAACTTTGACGTTCGTTATAAAGTTCAAAATACCCATAACGATCTACCCCAAATAAATAATACAATAGATAATCTATTCGTTTAACAGTATTTCTCAATGCTCGATATTCTAACTCTTTACCAAACTTCATCGGTTTCCTTCTAAACACCGCATCGTTTTCAATCATCAATGGAATCATATCTTCTTCATCAAACCTACTCTCATAATCATATACTCGATAAAATGGTGGGAAATCAATTCCTCTACGGTCATATAATTTAGATACTGCACTAAGATCAATTTTAATCTCTTCTCGTAATGGGATATCTGTCAAATCCTCTTCCACATATGGTAAAATGGGTACTGTATTCTGTTGAAGTCTAGTTTTCACTATTTCATTTGGTCTTTTCCCAATAGGACGAGGAGCTAACATTCTAACATGTTTATACATCGAAGGATTTTCGTTTCTTATAAAATTAACATTTTCTTCGCCAATTATAGGAACTTCATTATTAGTTTTGTTCTTATTTTTAGTTTGGGACTCAAAATGTGATACTTTGAAACCATTTTTCACATATGAAGATGATTGAACATTATTATTTTGGATAATATTTAACGGTAACATCCTCATTTGAATCTGAACTGCTCGTGAATTTTTACCAAATACACATTCCTAAATTGCTACTTAATTGAATCAATTCAAAAGATTCTTTTAAATGCAACTGCATATTGCGTCCTGACGTTTGTGTTGTATAGTATGAATTGACGTAAAAATACGTCAATGGCTTTTCTTTTTTCGTTTGTATGGGGAATAAGTTCTAATATAGTAGTCCATCTATTTATCTAAAACATTACTCGATGACATAAGGTTATCGATGTATTCATGAAGATATGCATTTTCCTGTTTCAGTTGTTCACATATCTTTCTTTGTTCTAGCGTCTTATCCCAAAGTAAATCTAACGTATCTCTCAAAAGTTTAGTTTCATTCAACACTTTTTGGTCTTCTGATAACGTAAACGATGTCTCGTGCTCATCATTTGAAGCTTGCACTTCTTCTAATTCAGTAGTATCAGTAGGATTAGACGTCATATTTATGATTTTAAGCAGCAAATTTTCACAGTGGTTTTCTCCTCTTGAATATCCCAACTTATGATAGAAACAAATATCCTATTCTATATTGAGAAACAAGTATATCCTTAGAGAAATATTTAAATATAGACCACTTATTGTTACGTCGATTAATTACAGAGTAGATGGTTAAGATTGGTTCAATGGTACCGACATTCGCCTCCAAAAGATGCATTTATTTTGTTTTGGACAGTTCAAGGCTTTTACCGCCCGGCAGACGGATTTCATAAATAGATTTTTTCAATGCCAACATCTGCCAACAAAGATATTAAATCGATAAAACTGGGTCTACTGACTATATTCACTTAAGAGACGTATGGAAAATGATCAACTTGGGGGAGGGAGAAGATCATTTATAGATCAGACAATGATTTTAACTTCCGCATCGAAGAAGAACATTAGGATGAATGTGAGATATTGGTTTCCTCATTAGAGGTTATTTAATGGGGCAAAGTTGAGTTGTAAAGGCAGAAAGAACAAACAAGCTTAATAATTTTGAATAAGGTTTGTTTTATATGCTGATTCTTTTTGGATTTAAAAGTATAGAACAATTTTGAAATTATGAAGGTAAGGTAAAAGAATCACAAAGTTTATGATGGTGCGGGGATAAAAAAGGTGCCAATAAGAAATGTCATTTGTTAATTGGATTGAATCAAGGGATTTCAATGCGAATGGGATCTCTTTAAATCTGTCCAGCGGTTCCTTCCAACTTATAGTAAAATTATTACTTAGGAATGTTGATACTCAATTCACGTAACATTTAGGAAATTTTTATCAACAAGTACAATAACCGAATACATTGAAATCCCAACCATATATACCCCGTTTATTTCTATTCGACAATTCACCTTAGATCAATCTTATCCTAGTATCATTTCAACAAACTTCAATAGATAGGCACTTTAGAGAAACTAAATAGGAACATGACTCCAGCAACCAGTATCGCTCGATAGAAAGTTGTTTTCGAAAGCTGTAACTTGAACGAACATTACTATGCCAATTAAGTGGTTTAATTTCGATAGCAGGTTGTGGTATTCAAACAGTTAACAAGCATGTATATGAAATGTGGAGTAAAGTATTTCAAGAACCAACAATATTCACAAGAATCTATCTTCAGACTAGAAAGTTAATCCTATGCAACAATTTTCAACAATGCCAAAACATCAGATGAACTACTGCTCATTATACTATACATAGCATGGATAAAATGTTATGAATTATAGCTTAATTTTATCATAACCGTTACATGATTAAAGATGAATTCGATTGAGAAAGAATGGGCACACAAAAACTGTCAATTAACCACTTCTGGAAGATCATTACAACAAATATCAGATGTAAGATCAATAAAGCAAAGTCTGCTGATTTCAGCATAAAATTTAGACAACATTGTTAAAGTAGGAAATAAACTTAGCGGAAGAATTACAGTGTTTGTCAGAATTATTCGGTAGGTCAGATCATAGATGAAGAAACAGAAAAGCAATTTCCAAACTTTTATTGATTTTACAAATGATAAACTAGAAAGGTTATAAAAAACCGATATTCAACCGCTCAAATGTTAAGAGAACAAGCAAATAACTAAATAGATGTGATAGTCGAGCAAGCGATCGTCGAATGAATGAACACTTATTGCAGATACATGACTCCAGGATTCTTTATTAGCAAAAGAGGAACAAACGAGTTAAGGTTAGTCATCAATTACCGAGAAGTTAACGAAGACGTCAAGGGTATTGAGTCCGAATTACCATGTATCTATCATTTTATAGTTACACTGTCGAATTCCGTTCTAAATGTGCTCGATATAAAATCTACCTTCTATGCAGTGAAGCTCGACGAAATACCATAAGATTACTTATGTTTTAAAGGTAATGATGAGACATACCACCCCTTAAGAGCTCATATGGGGTGTAAAAATTCAGCACTCTTGTTCATAGCTTTCCTTCATCACATTTTGCCACAGGAGTTAAAATCACATCTAACAGTATATGTAGATGACATATTGTTTATTAGAACAGAAAGTTCGATCGTAGAGTTAACCAGACAAGCAATTACACAAGTGGGGAAATATGGCATTTGCTTTTCAGCAAAAAAGATACAGCTTAAGCAAAGTGAAATCGAATACTTAGGATATAAGGTAGTGCCTGGTGGAATCGAACCATTGCCTAGACATATCGAAGCAATTACGGCCTTGCGTCAACCAATAACCACTTCTTTTAAGGTTATGTATGATACTATTAAAGAATATAACATCAACAAAACTCTTCACTTCATGTGCTTTGTCCAACATTTGTGAGACACTTAGCAGTGCAGCGGATTATGCCTCAATGTGAAAAGAAGGTATTTAATCTGAGAGAAAGAAATTCATTCCTTCTACATATTCCTCGTTTATCTACGAACTATAATACTGACAGATCCGATGAGATTCATCTTGTCGAGAAAATATGATATTCAGACAAGCTAAAATTTTCGTCCTTCGCAAGATGATGATCCATAGAAACCAACGTAGAAAAATCAACAAGATCACGTGACTTCTAAAAAATTTATAAAAAGGAATGGTCCCTAGCGGGATCGAACCGCTGATCTTGGCGTTATTAGCACCACGCCTTAACCAACTGGGCCAAGGGACCTTCTACATTTTTTAAACAATTTCTATTCTTTAAATTCCACGGAAAAGGTCAAGTCTTGAATTTGAGAAAAGCAGAAAAGAGACAAATTCTCCTTCAAAATTAAAATATTTTTTATGTTCAGGGAAAGCTACTGTTTTTGTGAAATTTTTATATCAAGGTTTACATACATCCCATATACAGCATAACAATGTAGAGACAAAAACAAGTAATACCCTTCAAGGAACAAGATAATTTAATCCATAAACAATTTCCCCATTTTATATAAATTGAATAGAGATAATAATGTGTACCAGTTTATGTGGTTATTTTATAAATGTGAAGCAAAGGTTTTTTTTCTTTTTTTCCCATTTTTCCTCACTTTGGCTTAATAATTATTTTATATTATTGAGTGTATTGATTCTATTCACGCTTTTCCTCTTAGGTTTTGTAATAATGGCTTTGCTCTTCACTGTTGTAAGCACGAACAACCTTAATCACTCTATATTGTAATAATTAAACGGAACCAAAAATTATGAATGTTCCAGGGATGCCAATCCAATAATTTTATTGGTAATCCCTACAAAATGCGTCCTAACGGACTTCTGTTAACTTTACGACAAAAATAAACATGTTAAGAGGCAGTTCATTAAAAATGAAACAAGGAACTTATATCATTAGAATTGTGGTGTGCAACTGTTGAAGATTAGATTCATTAGATGAATCAAAAGTAGGTAAGTTACTGTACAGAATAACAAATGAACCTGTTTTTTGTTGACTATCCTTTGAATCTGATAGGAAACTAAAACTAGAGAACTCTATTCACAAAATTAATGGTAAATAACTAACGCATTATATGATTGAAGATCCAAAATCTTTTTATATTTTTTTGTTCTCTATAATGAGGAATAACGTTCTGCGAAGGGTGTTTAAATGTTTGAGGCTCAAAAATTTTACATCTTTAAAATAAGTTGTAAGAAAGATATCTAATTATAAGATAGTCATCTTAACGGATTGTGTGTTGTAATTGGTAATGTGCTCTTTTTATCACTCTTATATTGCTTATTCATCTAGTAGAAATTTTTCTCAAAATTCTAAATTTTATGTTTTGTATAAAAAGTCATTACTGGTAGGTACTTAGAAGGATGCTACTGCAGTGGCGCGAGTAAACAAAAAACCGAAAGTGATAATTAGTCGATAATTTTATAATGACATGAATTTAGTACTTTAAGTAATATCCGTATCAGGACCAGTTCACTACATCAAACTGAATTATATATGGAAACATTGATTATCAAATATGTGTTTTTATCCTTTAAATTTATTTATATACTCTATAACAAAGTGTTAACTTTATATACAACAATATATAATGCATTAATCAACCTTAATGGAGGAGTAGATCTTTCTGATAAAGAACATAGAACTCATGAACCCAATGGCACCAGTAACAATGCAACATAGTACTGAGATAACGGTGGAGTAACCAACATATAGGACGATTGTTGTGAAGCCGCCCAACTTAAACTTGGTAAATAGGATAGAATGAATGAAGACGTAGATAGCACAACCGACACCACCAAGAATAAAACTTCTCCAATGCCATAACCAGTTCTCTAGACATAAGGAATGATATGTGATCAAAATAGTAACTAAACATGTAGTTAAAGTCAATAATAAGAAAGAAAAGAATAAGAAACCAAACATGTAGAATATCTTGTTGAACCATAAACTGGAGTAAATGAAGTATAATTCAATGGCAATAGAACCAAATGGGAAAATACCGGCAATTAGGGTTGCTGGAATAGTCTTTAGATACCAAGGTTGGAATGGAATTTGTCTTGCGATTTGGTTAGTCTTAGTTGGATGTTCATCCCAGTGACATTTCTTATGAGCAATCAAGGAACCTGCAACGGCGGATGGCATTGAGAAGATAATCCATAAACAGACCATAAAGAATAATGTACTTGCTGGAATAACATCTGACGAATGAACGTATAATAAAATCAAGTTCATCGATAAAATAACAGAGAAGATAAAACCTGGTACTAGGATTGGAGTTAAGATCATGTTTGCCTTCCAATATGGACCTTGGAAGAATTTGTAGACACCCATAGAGGTATATGAACCAACAAAACCGAATAAGGCATATAGCATAAACATAACCGTAGCCAAGGAACCTCTAGAACTTGGGGATAAGAAACCTAGAGCTGCGAAGAAGATGGTAGTAACAATCATCACGAATAATTGAACACCAGAACCTACCAAAACAGAAAGAAGCATAGATTTATGTGGAATACGGAAAACATCACCGTGACCTAACTTCCAACCTGCGTCTTCATGGAATTCGTCATCCAGGTTTAATTCGTTGTAACGAACAAAATCACTCTTCAAGGCTTTTAGTAAAGAATGAATAACGACAGAGGATAACAATAGCACAATAATGGAAAAATTAATTAATGAAAACCATTGAATAGTTGGATCATATGTGTGTAAGTATTTATCCCATCTTGTTGCCCAGACAGTTTCAGAAGGAGTAAATTTAACAGAGTAAGTGAAGTAAACGTGATTTTCTTGGTCCTCTTGTAAAATTAATGGATTCCCAGTGGAAGAACAAGATCCTGTAGATGAACGTTCAATAGATTTTGGATGAACAGTAACACCGACAACACGGTAGTTACCTTCTCCACGGTCATGGTATTCAATATTAATATCGTAATGATTAACGAAATATGTCATTTCAACGTTTTCTATAGTTTGGACATTCTTTGGATCACGTTCTTCCAATTCGATTCCTTCATTAGATGTAGGTCTCTTTGGTGCAACGTTAACTTGTCCTGTACCAACAGCTTGTACGACTTCAACAAAACCTAATTCGAAACCAGCACCGTAGAAATCGGTCTTGGTCTTGGAATCGTGGATCTCTTTAGCTGCTGGCAAACCATCAATTAACCAATTTTGGAAGAATCCGTTCTTAATCAACTTATTAATGAATTTTGCATCGTCACCTGGGATAACGCTACCACATAAGGAAGAACATTCTTTATCTTCTAACATTTTGATTTCGAACGGAGAATTGTAAATCCTATCACCAAAGATAACAGAACCTAAGGATTCCGGTTGCTTAACGATCTTTTCAGGTTTACAGAAATGGAACTTTTCATAATAGTAATCATATGAGTATAGATACCTTTCTTTATCGCTCTTGACAGTCTTTCCATCTTCATCTAAATGTTGGAAATACATAGATGGTGACAAATGATTAACTAAAAGTGGAATATCATCACCCTTTTGAAATGTCATTGGCGCAACCCCCGGTAGATAGAAACCTGTAACAGTCTCTAAACACAGCGATGCAGCCAAAAGACCACTAACTACCATATTTCCAGACAGCATTTGTAATTATTTACGTATAGGAATATGTTTGTTTTTCTTGACAACTTTTCACCTGTAATGTTCCAATTGAATGAATATATAACTACGTAATACTTCTATATGTTATTTCCTACTCCCAAGCAATATGAGCACTTCTGGTAGTTCTTTCCTCAGCCTTCAAACAAAATTCGAAATTCTTCATTCATCGAAACTAAAATTAACAAAGCTGAATTTTTGTCGCGAGTACTTGTTGATCCTGCCACTAATTGCGGCGACTTCGTGTAACTCGCGTGAAATTTTTTGTCTCGTCGCCATTTGTATGCATACTGAAAAATTTAAATTTAACAAGACCTCTCTGTCCCAATCTATCACAAGAACATCGAATTTGCGATGGGCCTGGCTCATAAGAGACAAAATATGCTATTGTCATGGTGATGATACTATATTTGAGTAAGTTTCAGGTAGTCATTTGATATACAAAAGAATGAGAAAGTTTCCAAGCCAGGAGAGCTCTAGCGGACCAATGTTGAGTCAATTCAAAATTAATTAAGCGGATATTATTATATATAGAACTTTTATCATATATTTATGTATGTATGTATGAACTAATCTGTTCTTGTAATTCATTGTAGCATTGTTGAAAGTGTGATTAGGCTTCTGAAATATATGATGAAAAATCTGGAGGCCGTTCGTCAGGTAACTTTCCTTACCGTATAATATTCAGCTTGGAAAATCTTAAGATTTTATCAGAAGACATACCTGCCTATATTCAAACCACAAAGTGTAGAAATAAAGATGAACACTCCACCATAAGGTAGAGCAGGTATTATTTTTTTTTCGTAATTATTACATTTACCCTTAATAGACTTTTCGAGTATGTGCAAGGTTTTCCAGAAATCTCACATTTCTTACCAGCCCAGATTTTGCTGCAACGACCAGCCTAATAGAATTCTCACTACCCAATAAAGTGCGGAAGACTTACATAAATTTCATCAATTTTTCAGGTGGAACAGTATCAACCATATCATTTTCATCAATATGAGGTGTCAGAGGTTGATATTTGATTTCTTCATCTCTAAATAATGCAGCCAACAGAACACCAAATAATCCTAATACAGCAACTGTACCAAGAGCTAAAGCCAGCCCAATCAATACAACAAACCCACGATGTATCTTCTTACTTTTTGTATGCGGTTTCTTAGGATGTGAGGTGGAAGAAGCCGTAGCAGTTGCAGATGTGGAAGATCCCGAAGAGGTTGTCTTCGGAGCTATTACCGTAGAGTTCGTATTTCGTAGAATTACTGGAGTGTTGAATATATTTGTTACATCTTGATCGACAAAGAGGTTTGCACCATTAGTAGTTTCTTGATTTGATCCTGATTCGAATGTCATGTAAGGTGTCCATTGTTTAAAGTCATAGACATATGATTGGATAGATCCATATTGCGAGCTATAAAACTGTCCATTTAGTATTAATATTTTATTGGAACTTGAACCATCCCTTTTGGTTAAGGAGTCACCAGAAGTAGAACCTGTTACCACTGAAACCGAAGATATTTCACTTGAAGAATTTATACGAGGTATTTGCAGATTGGACCATTCTTCATTTTCATATATGAATAGTTCAGTCATGTTCCATGCTATAATACTACTATTGCTAACAATAAAGGATTCTAATTTAGCCTCATCTTTTCTTAATGGTGTAAGCTCATTAGTATTTAAGTTAAACATCGATAATGATATGCCAGATGTATTTTTCGAATCATATAAACCTGAAACAATAAAAGAAGTATCATTGTAAAATTGTAAGGATGTTACATACCCACTTATCAAACCATTAGCAAATGTACTGAAATTATTCGTATTGTAATTGTATAAACATAAACCATTACAATTTACGTTGGTTAAATTGAAGTCACCACCAATAAGTAATGTAGAATTAGCCTCAAAATTTAGTAGACCTGTTATATTAAAGCTGGTACCAAGTAAGGTCTGCTTATGAGCAACAGAATTGGTCGTGGTATTTAGAATCGTTAGTTGAGCTCCCATACTATTACTGGATGAGGTACCAACAGCCAGTAATGACTGATTAGCTGAATACAACATTGATGATACTTTACCTGGCCAGGATGCGATGTTTAGGATTTGCATACTGTTATTGAAATACAACGAATTTTCTTCTGAACTAGATTCATACGCGTATACAGTAGAAGACGAATTTAGATATAACCCCAAATATGGATCAGAAGCGATATGTATGCCTAACGAGGCTATGGTACCGTTAGATCCAACTGAAATAGACCCATTTACGTTGGTAAACTGATTCAGACGTATTGACCCATACATTATGTTATCATTATAGTTATTTTGAGCTGAAGACCAAATCCCTAGACATAATTTGGAGTCATTGTTAACTTGTTGCGAATCCGAAATATTCCAAATAAAATTATTATTCAATACCAATAATTCGGAATCGTCAATTGTAATGTTGGCGAAATTTTTGGTTTGACTACCATCATTACCAGTGAATTGGTGGAACGATCCATTATAGATAAGGTTATTAGATTCTTCCCCAGAAAGCTTCAAATTGTCACCTGCAATGAAAATAGTATTATCGAAATTATTGAAAGAGTTAACTTTACCAGATATATCTGTACTATTAATCGAATCTACTTCGAAATTATAACCTAATTTAATAATTGAAATTCCACTGTTTTGATCTGCGACTAAAAGCGTATCATTTTGATATAGTTTAGCAACAACAGATGCATTCGTCTTTAAGGTATTATTGACGGATTGCAGCAATGACGTTTCCGTTACACTATCTTCAGAAGCATTAAAGGCTGAGGTGAAATTTGATAACTGATATTGGAATAACCCATTCAGCCCAATATGGTATTTCGTATTCGTTGCAGTAAGTTGGTTCAGATCAGATGTATCCAATTTTACAATAGATATACTAGCCCTGTCAGCGACAACAGTCACAGGTGAGTTTGCTGCATAAAGTCCTTTTTGGTATGTCAATGTAATACGACATGTTGAAATATTTAAAGTCCCACTGTATAGTTGATCATATTTTAGTTGTTCATTATTTTGATAAATAGACTTGGTTGAAATAACCGAATCATCGGTAGTATCCCAAACTGTAACATTAACAATACCTCTTGAACTACACGTCCCATCGGAAGAACAGCCTGGGGTATACATATCAATAGTATATTGACCATTATATTGTAAATCAACAGAAAACTCAACGGAAGGAACAGCGTCGATTTCTGGAGTATAATGGGTACTGATGTAATTCACTGAATTTGACACGCTTTTCCAATCATTTTCGGAAAGTGATACTGAAGTAGCACTTGTTTCGTCCTCACAATTTGGTTCATTTAAAGTATCATTTGCGAAACTGTTAAACGAATCCTGGAACAATTGGAAACCCATCAGTGCAACATTCGAGCCATATGAGCTAAGAGCCTGGAAAGTTAAGGATTCAAGATCTACTGGGTTGACAAATGCAAAATCCTGGTAATTCTGTCCCCATTTAATAATTGTTGTGTTATCACTGACCAACTTTACCTTGTCGGATATGCTAAACGAATCGTTTTGTGCTTGTGATTCTAAAATTCTTGTTGTATAGAGTGGGCAAAATGCATCACAATAAGTCAATTGTCCAGATAGAGGGTCAATATATGTTAAATTCAAAATGTTATTGGATGGATTTGTAGTTATTCTAAAGACGGAAACTTCATTATCAGAATTTGGAGAATTAAATAATCTTATTTTCGCTGGAATTACATCATATGGCAAATTTACAGTAAATGACCCTGTATTTCCAGACTGAAGCCACGACTCCTTTTGATTATTTGGACAAATTAAATTACTTGGATCTAGCTCTCCCGACGAGCCTGTCGTCCATGTTGCTGCTTTTAAGGAAACCAGAGATCCTAACTCGATACTAGTTAAATTAACTGAGCTATTGTTGCCCTGATCAGATTTTATTGTAAGGTATGTATTATTACCCAAAGTAGAGAATTCACCTGTAAATAGAATATTATCATCATTTAATCTAAGTATAGAATTAACTTTTGAGTTTTTACCGAAACCTGCAAATGGCAATGGAGATGTAACATTATCTTTAAAATTCCACATATATGCCCCAGTTGACCCATTAAATGTGAAATTTCCACCAAAGTAAACTGTGTCATTATCAACCAATATGGTAGTAACTGTGTTTAAACTTTCATCGAATATCGGATGCATTGAAAGTGTCGTTAAATTATAAACCAATTGCTTAGAAAGATCATAATTAGAAATGGAGCCTACCCCACTGAGTATGAATGAGTCATCGGATAAAGGAATTATATTATCTATCATGGCATCCGGGCTGAATTCATTACTCGATAGTAATTCGACTAGTATGTCGTTGGAATAATAAATTAAAGATGACTCAGCATTAGAACAACTCTCATTATTAGTAAAATTTTGCTGTCCAGAATATTTGTAAAAGGATACTGTATCTATATTCCCCAATAGCTGTATTCCGTTTTGTAATGTTGGTAGATCGAATGTTTCTATTCCTAGTTCCGACTCTATATGTGTTAATTGATTTGAATATACCAATACAGGTAACCATACCAGTGTACACAAGTATGCTAATTTAGTATGTAACATCAAGCTGATTATATTGCCATATAGTTTGTCCAGTATTATAAGGGATAGTAATATGAATAGTGTGCTTGTAACTTGATTCGTTCAAACGATAATGTCCTTAGTATGAATATGGTAATTGTCTAAACGTTTTTTTCAATTCACTTCGAACTCTATTTAAATCATTACTTACTTACAAATTACATAAATGCATCAAATTCCAGATGTGTCAATCAGTCTATGCGATTACGTGGGATCGAAGGGCTTGTTGATTAATTCATCGCCAAATTGCAATTGTCAATTTCCCATTTTCGCAAAATTGTATGCATTTCCGTTTGAAATTTTCGCAAATTTGCGGACTCCGCACGTCATTTCCTGATTTAGCGTCCCAAAACAGGAAATTTATCAACACGAAAAGTCAATATTGTTTGAGAACCGTGAGATTTCTTCTTTCCAATTTTCGTATTCTCGATGCAAATTTGCGGGCCATTTCCCCTCAGAAACGTGAGTACAACACAAAGTTAAATTTTCACTGGTAGGGTAAGTAAAATCCTATCTAAGGGAAACATAATAATGAATTAATTAATTCGTTATCATATCCATGTTTGATAGCCGAATCTATTCTTGGTACACCAATCCGTACCATGTTCTAAGTATTCTTCTCTTGTAACTCTAAATTGTTTGTAAACATCAGTTTGTGCAAATGTCTGCATTGCTTCCCAACCAAATAGAGACGAGTCACCTCTAGACAACGCTAACCTACAGGTCCAATCTGTAGGCAATTGTCTTTGTAATTCACTGCATAGTCTTGTTCCGAAATGAGGTAAATTAAAATTACCACCGGTGCATACAATGTTACTAACCATTAAGGGACGGATCAATTCAGGTAACATGGATAAACTTTCAAGAATTGTCTCTACGATACCAGGTTTAAGTAACTGCGCAATTTCTGGATGGAAAAAAGTCTCTGGTATAGAAAATAGTTCATCCTTTAATGTAATACTTTGTGAATTTTCAGCTAACTTATGTTCGGAATCAACTACGTAACCGATTACACTTGTTTGGAAATCCGGCAAAGCGTATACCACACCCTTTTCATCCTTTTTCTTGAAACTATCAAAATATGACGTAGGACTGATGAATAAACATTTCTCTTTGATTTCATTTACTAATATACTTTCATCCATCATATTGTAATGGCGAAAAGATAATGTCTCCTTTAACAATCCGTTTAGGAATCTTCCACCAATATCTAACTTCTTCACAGCTTTATATACAGGAACACCCTTAATGACAGGTACAATATAGGTGCAATCAAACCCAGAATCAACAACCAACTGATAATCTCTATACTCATTGTTTAACCCTGGACCAATTTTTTCGTCATGATTACCATCTGTTGTAATAGGCTTACTATTATTCGTAACATTATCAACATTATCTTCGTTCTCCTTACCAGAAATGATGCGGTAGTTTGCACTGGACACAAATGGCATATAACCAGCAACACATGTCTTATACATACTTTTGAAATCATACTCTTCAAATATCACTTGATCACAATGTTTACTCAACTCTGGAATTGCCATGCACGCTTCGCTCAATACTAAATCTCGTTCTGTCGTATCGACTACATCGAACCCATTGAATTCCTCTGGATTATATAGGGCATAATCCCATATATGACTCTCTAATTCCCACGATACTAGTTGTCCTAGTTCATGCGGTCTCCTTATTGTTGCCGAAGAGATATCCTTAATATTCTTAACTTGATTCGAAAGATATGAAACACCGTATTTATCTTTAACCAGACAGTTTTTTGCAACATGGGGAGTAGCAATACTATCATCTACATTTGCAAATCCAAATTTCACTGTATATGATCCATTGTCAACAACCAACGGACTTTGATCCATATTGTTAATTCCCAGCACTCAGAATGTCTTTTTATTTAATCTATATCTCAAGAAATAAAACGAAAAGATGGATATTAATTGACAGACTTACTCTAAAGGCTTCAAATACACGGGAACTCCCTTCTTCTACTTGTTGATGACATGTCGTTATTATTCAGTACATCAACAGAAAGTTGGTCGTGATTTTATTCATTTACGTAAAGAAATTTTCAAGCTCAAAACGGCAAGTGAGAGTCGAATAAATCTGAACCCTCTTCGCGCTTTTTAGCCCTTCCCAATGGGATCAAATTTATTTGTAAACAAAGCATCACAACAAACAAACTAACCATCCACACAACGTTTCGAGTCTTCAAAACAAGAGTAACGGCCCCTTTAAAAATAAGGTTTCATATCAAGATCATTTTGGTTGTACCATCATTATAACATCAAACTTAAAGAAATATAACACAATTAGACCTGAAGTTATGTCTGATAGCCCACTGAGTAAAAAACAGAAGCTTGAATTGGCGGAAAAGACTCCAGAACCGGCACTTTTACCAAATTTAACACCAACCCATGACCATACTCCAAACAACCTCATACACGAGGAAAGTGGGACCCCAAGTGATCAAGATTCTAACAGCGAAGATGAAGAAAGAGATGACATTGTTCCATCGAATATATCCTACTCAAAGTCTCGAACACCAAGAAAGTTAGTTTTAGGCTCTACCGATAACAGATTTGCATTCTCACAGCCACTAGATTCAAATCCTACTTCTTCGTTTCAAGTACCTAGCCTTCAACCACCGTTGACTCAGGAGAGTCGATCTGGTCGCAAGATCAAATCGTATTCACAATCTCCTCCTAGATCACCAGGAAGATCTCAGGGTAGATCTCCAACTAGGAAGTTAGAACTAATTCAATTGTCTCCAATCAAGAACAGTAGAGTAGAATTACAGAAGCTGTATAGCGCCCATAATATGAAACTGAAGAAAGAGGGTAGATTATATATCAATAAATTAGTATTGAACGATTTCAAATCATATGCAGGGAGACAAGTTGTTGGTCCATTTAGCACAAGCTTTTCTGCAATCGTAGGACCTAATGGTTCAGGTAAATCAAATGTTATTGACTCAATGCTATTTGTGTTTGGATTTCGTGCTAATAAGATGAGACAGGATAGATTAGCCGATTTGATTCACAAATCTGAAAAATACCCAAATTTACCATCTTGTTCTATTGAGGTACATTTCCAATACGTAAATGATCTTCCAGATGGTTCCACAAAGATTGATACCGAAAAAGGTGATTTAGTAATAACTAGAAGAGCATTTAAGAATAATTCATCAAAATATTACATAAATGGTAAGGAAAGTAATTACAAAACTGTCACAGAGTTACTGAAACAAGAAGGTATCGATTTAGATCATAAGCGTTTCTTAATTTTACAAGGTGAAGTTGAAAATATTGCACAAATGAAAGCTAAAGCAGAAAAGGACAACGACGACGGTTTACTTGAATATCTAGAAGATATCATAGGTACAACCAAATATAAACCCTTAATTGAAGAAAATACTGAAAAGATGGAATCTCTTAATGACATTTGTATTGAAAAGGAAAACAGATTTGAAATTGTGGACAGAGATAAAAAGTCGCTGGAGAAAGACAAAGATTCTGCCTTAGAATATATCGAGAAAGAGAAAGCGCTAGCCCTAGCAAAATCAAAGAGACTCCAATTAAAGATATTTGAAAGTAATTCCAAATTTAAAAATTCCTTGCATAAATTGAACGATTTACAAACCCAACTTGCTAATGAAAAGGAAAAATTCGAAGCTCAACAGAAGCAAGTCTCAGCTTTAATAGAATCTCGCGATGGGATGACACAACAATTATCAAATTATGACTCAGAGGAAAAGAAAATAAATCAAGAAAAAAGGGAAAATAAAACGAAAAGTATATCTTTGGATGAAATGTTGAAAAGTATTAACCACAAGAAAAGAAAGGCCGAAAAATCATTAAAGACCACTCAGGAGAAAATCAGTGAATGTGAGACACGCCTAAAGAATTTAGAAGACGAAATCGTAGAGGATGAAGAATCATTGAACAATTTGAATAAAGAATTGGATGAAGAAAAAATAAAACTAGAAGACATTAAGATCGAGTTAAAGGATAAAACTAATGATATAACAAAGGAGATTACGAAATATGAAAACGAACTCGAACCCTGGGAGGTTAAGATCCAAGAAAAGAAATTACAAATTCAATTGAGTGAATCTGAAATATCTGTCCTACAAGAGATCCAAACAAATCTAGAAAAGGATATTGCAAATACAAAAAGTGATATCCATTCTAACACAAAAAGCATTCAAGAGAAGGAGGAACAAACAGAAAAGTTAGTTGACGAACGTCAAGCATTAAAAAAAGAAATTGCTATAGGTACTCGAGAGTGTGGGACTGCAAAAGAGAAATTGAAAGACATGCAATCAGTATTAAATGCACAAAGACAAAGAGCCAACGAAGCCAGGTCGGCTCTTTCAACTGTACAGAATAAGAATAAAGTCTTAGCTGCGCTTTCAAGACTTGAGAAATGTGGACGTATATCTGGCTTCTATGGTAGGTTAGGTGACTTGGGTATCATCTCAGAAAAATATGACATTGCAATATCTACAGCATGTCCGCGTCTTGATGATATTGTTGTAGAAACAGTCGAATGTGGCCAACAATGTATCGACTACCTAAGAAAGAACAAATTAGGTTATGCGAGGTTTATTTTACTAGACAAATTAAGAAAAGCAAATGTTAATCAATTCCAAGGACCAGATAATGCGCCACGTCTTTTTGATTTAATTCAACCTCAAAATCCGAAATTTGTCAACGCTTTTTATTCTGTTTTAAGAGATACTCTAGTAGTAACTGACCTTAACCAAGCAAATAAAGTTGCTTATGGTAAAAGAAGATACAGAGTGGTGACGCTGGATGGTCAATTAATTGATATATCTGGTACAATGAGTGGGGGTGGTAACCAAGTCTCTCGCGGTTTAATGAAACTAGGTGATAAATCTAGTATTCAAATGACTACGTATACACCAGACGATGTTAGAAAGATAGAAAGCGAGCTCGAAGAAAGAGAAAAGAATTTCAAAATTGCTAATGACACCTATCACGAAATGGAGGTAGAATTGAACAGATTAAAGGACAGAGATCCACAAATAGAAATGGAAGTATCAAAATTGTCTCTAGATATCGATTCATTGAAGAGTGAAACTGAACTTCTGAATACTACTTTAAAACAGCGAATCTCATCTTTTAATACTTCTCAAAATGACAAGGATGAAATGAATGAGGCTCAGGATAAACTGAAGGGTTTACATACAGAGTTAAAAGATTTGGAAAATCAAACGAAAACCACTCAAGAGAAGCTGCAAAAGTTAAGAGAGACAGTAATGGAGATTGGTGGGATTAACCTACAATTACAAAATGCGAAAGTGACATCTTTAGCTGAACGCATTGACATAATCCAAAGCAAACTCAAAAAGAAAAGATCTGAGATGAAAAAGAAACATAACGAGATGAAAAAATTTCAAAAGACTTTAAATGGAGCTCAAACAGAAGTGGAGACATGTGATGTAGAATTAGTAAAGATAGAGGAACAATTATTAACCACAAAGGAAAGCATTTCACAACTTGATAAATCTTTAGAGAAGATCTTAGATGAGAAGGAAGACTTAAAAGAGAAGATTAACGAACTTAAGGAGCAAATATCTGAATTCGAAGCTGACAACAACCAATATAAATCGTTCAAGGTCGAAATCGAGAATAAACTAGAAAAATTGAACAAACTTGTCTCGTATGTTAAGAAAGAGATAAAACAGTTTGATACAGAGCTACATGATTTAAAAATAAGAAATATAACAAGAATCTTGCAACAGCTTGAGGATGAAAAACAAACCAATAATAACAGCAGCCCCGAAAAGAGTAATGAGGTGGAAGACCCAGGAGCTGCAGGGAAACAAAATCTTGAAGAGGAACTGAATGCAGCCGAAAATGATGAAAATGAGATTGAAATGGAAAACTCAGTAGATATGAATAAGGAAGATATCGAGGAGCATACTGACGATAATGACGCAATGGACATTGATTCTGACCGTGGTGAAATTTCGGAAGGTATTCCAAAATTGGCTGATACTGAATTAGCTAATATTGACTTAGATGAGTTGGATCAGGAGATTGTTGCCCTAGAAAAATACCTAAACACTACAAACGCAAACATCGATGTTTTGGAAGAGTATGTTAAACGATTAATAGAGTACAGGAATAGAAAAAATGATCTAAATACTGCCATAGAAACTAGAGATAAGGTCGGTAAAGTACTAGAGGATCTAAAAACTAAAAGATATGATGAATTTATGGAGGGTTTCAGTATCATTTCAATGACACTAAAAGAAATGTACCAAATGATCACCATGGGGGGAAACGCAGAATTAGAGTTAGTAGATAGTTTGGACCCCTTCTCGGAGGGTGTTACATTTAGTGTAATGCCACCGAGAAAGAGTTGGAGGAATATCACAAATTTGTCTGGTGGTGAAAAGACCCTGAGTTCATTGGCGCTTGTATTTGCTCTGCACAAATACAAACCCACTCCATTATATGTCATGGATGAAATTGATGCAGCGCTTGATTTCAGAAATGTATCAATTGTGGCAAATTATATTAAAGAGAGTACCAAGAATGCTCAATTTATTGTTATTTCATTAAGAAATAATATGTTTGAACTTGCTCAACAGTTAGTAGGTATATATAAAAGAGAAAACATGACCAAGAGTGTAACGTTACAGAACGAAGATATATTCAAACAAGAAATTAAACCCAAAAACGATGAACAAAATGCAGTTCTGTGATCAGTAGTTGGTAATATAAAATCCAACTAATTAGCATGAAACATTTATATCTTCTGAATAACACTACTTTAATTAAAAGTATATATACAACAAAACTAATATAAAAACAATATTCATAAAATATATAATCGCAATACACCATCTATGAATATACTTAAAATGTCCTTATAAACAAGATTACTTACTGGGAACGTCCTATGATACTAGCGTATTGTCTCTCAGCTGTGTGAACGATTTGCTGTACAGGTTTAATGACAGTAATGTGAGTAAACATCGGTAGCCGTTTCCTATTAACCCCGAACCATTCTAAAGGAGGAGTTGCATCACCTAAATCTTTAATTTGAGGCATATCAATTTTAGGGTCCCTAAGTGGAACATATATAAATTTAGACGTGCTCTCTTCTTCTTTTAGTCTCTTTTCAACATCCTCTTCATTATCTAACGAAATATTAGCCACATTCTGTGAATGACGAACAGCCATAGCTCTTACGTGAGTTGCCCACATTTCCTTGATGAAATTGACCGGACCTAAATTCCATTTAACACCCACCTTTTCGCCGAAAGTACAGTCATATATAAACTCTAAAATATTACTATCTCCTTCTTGCCATGTCGTCATACTTATATCAACCATAGGCATTTCTACAATAGTACCACCCGTGATATGAGCTGCATATACCATGTATTGTTCCACAGAGATTTTTGACACAGTTTCCTCGTCCATCTCCATCTTTGAAGTTGATAATGCCACATAGGCATCACGAACACGTAGGCTAAGATCTGTTTTAACTTTTGGACCGGAATGTGTACCAGAACTTGCTGATAGTTGTCCAATATTAATGACAAGAACTTCAACATCATATAATGATATAGGCGATATTTGAATATTCAACGTAGATATATTCACTAAGACATCGGTTTGTAACAGGTTAAGCGATTTAATGACCTCACCATATGTATCTTGGTTTCCATTCTCCGAAGAATTTGACTCCCTCAATGTTTCGAGGTAGGATATCTTATTATCTTGTCTCATACGCATAATAGTATTGTACAAATCTACGATATTAGCTGCAACCAGGGCTGTCGAGCACACGTTGATTGATTCGCATGTAACTCTAACTTTTAGTAAATCTGGCATAATATTGTTGATGTCCATTTCGCTATGTAGGTGGAATTTCGTATTAAATATAGTACTGATTAAGAACATGTGGTAATCGAAAGCTGCCTTCACAGAAATGTTATCGATATTGGCTGACAATGAAACAAGAGGGTATTTATGACCAAAGGATTCATGTGGCCAGTTAACTTCAATAATAGATGATGCACCAATAACTTCCAGTACACCACTCAGCCTACCCTTAGAAAGTAGACGAATATCATCAATAAATGTGTAGAGTAATTGTCTCTTGTCTTGGTAATGATCTGATGCCACCCATGTTCGTTTCAATTTCAAAGAAACTAGACCCAACGAAGAACCCAAATCAACATCACCGTTGATATTTGTAAATATTAATGTAAAGGACCAAGGTGTGTCAATGTTTATAGTTGCCACTGTCGGTATTGACAAGTGACTACTTTCTCTTGATATGTTCTGTATTGGTTTACTCTTCAGTAAACTACTTAACATCCAGATATCCAGAAATAAATACAGATTTTGCAGCTGCTTCATATTAAAATAGACATTAACATCAGATATGAGACCTAGGCCAAAGATGTTAATAACATCAGGATGAGTGAATATCATAGTTAAATTTATCAGATCAACGTTGAAAGATGTACTGGCCTCTCTTGAAAATACATGTTTAATAGAAGCCTCCGTGTTCTCGATTATCAAAGAAATATTAAATGGATCAGAATCCTCCTTCTCATTGGTTGTAATGTCAAAAGTAAAAGATCCAAAACCAATATCTGACTGAACTTTAGCTTTAGGTTCACAACTTAAACTCAGCTTTTGTTCAGATGATGTAATTTTGAATGCCATGTCAATTGGGTCTAATAAACGCTTATAGTCAATACTCGAATTGGATGGTGACGGTTTAATCGCTGGTGTTCTCATTTCTCGCTTTTCATTATCATTATATCTTGTTATAATGTTTTGTAACTGCATTGCAAATGCTGCGATCAGTGGCGCACATTTTGCATAAAGTAGATTATAAGTACTTTCAATATTAACTAGACCTCTTATCCAATGCGGTTTAACAGCACCCGGATCGTGTTTGTAGTTCAGATAAATTTGTACACCTGGACTCTTCACTTCAAAAGATGGATCTAATTTGGATTCGTAATCATGGATTGAGTAGACCTTAAAAACACCACCATCGTATTGGAATTGACAGTTTATGGATCTTATACCAGAAAACAACGGTGCGAATGTTTTTGTTGGATCCATTGGTTTGTGATCTTTGTTCTTCTTTTTATTCTTAGATGGCTGCATTTTAATAAGTGTGTGTTTCAGATGTTGGAACAGTTCCAATGATTTCACACAAGATTCAACAACCTCTATTACTAGAGGCAAAAAATTGACATCAAGCGCCTCACCTCTAAATCTAACATATACGTCCCTAAGCTCTTCGAATTTCTCAAACCAATATGAAATTTGCATATTAGGCAGGTAACTTCTATTGAAACGATCTTTTTCATTGCCTTGAGAATAAAATGTAGAGGATGTGTTACCGTTCGCTACGGAGAGAAAAGCTTCTATCAGTGTTAATTTACCAAAACCCTTCTCATATGCAGAAAACAATCTGCTAAAACCTAGCATAACACCCGGTTCTTTTCCATTACGATCCTGGAAGATCCACCCAACACAGAAGTTGTACGACAAAATATGGATTGAAGATAGCTTCAAAGGTAACTCTGATGTACCAGATTCATCTTTTTTCATAATGTTATCCAAAGTTTCGTAGTTCCATAAATTCGGAATTCTGTTCTCCCTGTAATAGTCGTACAACGTCATTAATTGATGGTTACCCCATATTAAACGTACAAAAGAAAATGGCGAAAAACACACTCTGAAATGATTACTCTCAAGTTCGAAGGATTTATCTGAATCTAAAGCTTTTTGAGTTGTCGAAAATTTCAATGAAAGGTCCAATATCTTTGAAAGACTTGAAGGAACGTCGCGATCTTTGATTAAGAATAAAATATTTTCCGCGGATACTTGCCCTGACACCTCATCTTCATTCTCATTTTTAATGTCATCTAAATCGGAATATGACCCAAGCAAGGAATGGAATTCCAAAACAAAAAAAGTTGTAGAAATCGGAATCAAAATACCTAAATATGTTATATCCATATCGAAAATACAACGACTCTTATTAGCGGAAGAATATTCTTTACCAACTGCTAATCTTTGGAAGATGGGAATTAACTTTTCAAATTGGGCAAAACTTTGGGACGCAATACGTTCATCTTGTAGGTAGCTCGCAATCATTCTATGGGGTTCAGAAAAGGTTAACTTCGCTATGGATGCCGCCAAACCAATGTTAAAACTCGTACTTGTATCGTTATTAATATCATACTTTAACTGCAGATCACCTAAAGATATTCTGAAATATTGTTGTTTTGTGAAGTTTGAACTAACGTAAATATCTGTATCCCAAACGTTCAAAATTACATTTTGAGTGTCATACTTGTTGAAAATAATTTCAACCTTTCTAATTTCACTACGGCATTGAAATGGAGAAAGAGGCATAACTTCCACACTAACGTTGGATAAAAAGAATAATACATCTGCATTAATTTTATGATCATTAAGGTAGGAACTATTAATTATCTTCTTTGATGGTTTCCATGATTTTCTTATTTCCTGTATCGTACCTTCAATTTCACCTATGGATTTCACCAGGACATCTGTATTTGCCATAGCTCTTAAATGTAAATCACTGCATTGGGCATTCACAACAAATGTTGGTTGATTAGACCAAGATTCAGCAGTTGTGGAAACCGACAAATCATGAAATTGTCCTTCTGCCAACACAACACCTCTATGTTTCAGCCACAATTCCGACGTCTCAGAAAACAAAATAATAGACCCTGCTTGAGAGGTATATTCTTTAGGACTCTCCCACAGCATACTAACGGTACCACCATTTATGGTATTCACCAAGTTAGTTTTCCCAACAGCTAATTGAAGTTCACTGTGACCGAACAACATGGCTACATTAAGCTTAAACGTCTTAGAAAGGGTCTTTACCCTCTTTAATTGATTATCATCCTGACTTTTAAGAACGGGTATCAGTTCTTGTATTTTAAGTAGTTTATCACTAAATTTACCCTTAATCGTTCCAATCTTACCAGTTACATTAATGTATTTCTCACGATTGATACCCAGCTCTGAAAATTGCGGGGTCTGTTCCAATAAAAAGTCCGCATCAGTAACTACAAAGTTATGATCAACCTCGTAACCTTCGGTATACACTGTAATAAAGAAGGACGCAATACTAGCTTTGACAATTCTCCGTAATGTATCTTCATCTTGTTTAATTTGGCCTTCTAAAAATAATTTATTATAAATATACGAACGGGCAACATCTGAGAATTCCCAATTTCTCCAATTAGAAAATACCGACATAAAAATTTCTTTTGCATCTTTCAGTGTGTTAAGATTTCTGTCCTTGAATGTGGAATCAATCGTTTGATCCCAATTATCTGGTAGATATGTTAGAATGTGGCGTAAACGAGTAATAATTTTCCAACTACGATTCTCTCTTATGTGCCCCCGGGATAATCTCATGATGAATGCAGGTTTGGTAATAACATAAGAGTCATGGCTGATTTGGTAATGCTCACTAGCAGCCGTGATTTTCGATATCAAAGACTTACGCGATCCTGCCCTTAATGCTTGGATGTTATTAAATGTATCAGTTACCTCTTTAATAAATTTATCTTGGACACTGAAGAATTCGAATAACCATTCGACTTGAGATTCATCTACAGTAAAATCGGTGGACGTGATTTTTACGGAGTTCATCTGGTCTTCATCTGTTGTTGACCATGCCTCTGCACCTTCCATAACTAATGACAGTGCTGGTGGTCTTTCATCTTCCACTGTTTGACTGTCATGCTCACTAATTGTTATTCTAATAGACTTTGACTTCATTAAAAGTGTCAAGTCCTTTACTCTTTTTTCTCTATTTTCCTCAATCTCTTTTTCTGACATCTCAAAATCAATTTTATCCAAGAATAATTCAATACCACTACCTTGTTTGATACCCCAAAATATATCGAAGTATAAGATTCTCAATTTTACATTTGTTATCACAGAGTTTCCCTCATTTAATTTTCCTAAATTATTAACAATACCTATTTCAATACCATCTAAAACTCCAATGATAGATTCCGTATAAAAATCCTTCAAAAATTGTTGTAAATATTTACCGACACTTGGGTTCAGTTCCAGAGAAATGTAATTTATGTCGAAAACCAAGTCTGATTGATCAATATCAGATTCATTTGTTATGGTGTCAAGTTCATTACCCAGAGATGTCATGTTTAAACGCTTAACCATAGCAAAGTCTGATTGTTTGGTTGAAGTTTTTGATAAATAATTGGTATTTGAAGAAAGATTCTCAATATCACTTTTAACAGGAGACATAACTTCTATTAGTGACGCATATTCACCTAGAAATTCTTCTATGACAATATCAATCGTTTCTGGCAAAACTGGTAACGGTAAAGATGGCAAAGATGAAGATGGCACGATAGCACCAAATAAATCATTGAATGTAGTGGAATTCTGGTATTCTTCTGGCAATAAAAACGATACTCTATGGAAAGCTGAATCACTGACTTCCATGTATTTGTGCTGTCTAACAGTCTTTTCTCTAAAATCCTTTGTCTTTGAAAAGTTACTAAAGTTCAGTTTTGTTTCAAAATTGAAGAAACATGTAACCTCATTTTCTGCAGTATATCCATACAGTGATATTTTCAAATTTGGTAATACAATGTCTTGCCTCGTTGAATATCTATCATTCATGAAATCAATAGAGCTGACACATAAGTCGCTAACACGGACAGATAAAAATGACTTCGGTTCAGGTGTATTCAAAACTATTTCAACAGAACTTAAATTTAATGTAACAGATGTCATATCATCCACGATGTCCTTTTGATACAGCAATATATTTTCTAGATCATCATGACCAAATTTAATCTTTTGAATAGCAAGACCTAAACCCTTTACAATCTCTAAAGTGGAATTAATATCAATATCACCAATATCTATGCTCCACTTGCAGAAGTATGTGTGTTCTTCAGGGGGTAAACCATACATTCTATGTCCACATATAGATAATCCCGAGAGGGTACCAAATTCAGTTATATCTGAACCATTATTCTTACGTACGCTTTCATAAATATCATTAGCTTGCTTACCCATAAACCTTCTCAAACGAATATCATCTAAGGAGGCTAAAATATCCATGTAGTAGTTATTGTTTCTTATATCCACAACTAGTTCGCTAAAATGTAAACCAATGCAAGGATCTGCATTATAATTTGTTTCAGGTAATATAAGCGCACCTTCAATAACTGAAAACGTAAACCACACTTCTGATTCGTTCTCCTTTCTTTTCAGTTTAAATGGTGATATTTTATCACTGTCTTTATCCAAATTAATATTTCCTTGGTCATCAAAATTGGCATCAATCACTGAGAACGAATCGTCATCATTATTTCCTGGACCCATCATAAAGTTAGTATTATTTGAAGATATTAAGTTTTCTGTATATTCCTCTGATGTAATGAAATGGGCGAAATCACCAAAATAATTTTCTTGAACATTCGTAATGTATCTAATAACAAACCCATAACAATGCAAGGTGGTAGACTTACTGACACATTCAATTATAATCTCATCAACATTATCTACACCTAATTTCGAATAATGAATATAAGAACCGCTTGCTGTAAAATCATATGATCGCCCGACTTCCTTATGCTTCATAAATTCATTAAGGGTATTCCATGGTGGAGCATTCAATAATAATCTGTACATCGGAGTATAAATTTTGTAATCGATTTTGGAGCGAGTATTTGTAATGCTAGTACTTGGAACAGAAACATCTATCGTAAGCTTATCCCCGTGAAGGGATAAATAACAGTTTTCATTAAAATCTAATGGGTTATTAATAATATTATGGTCATTAACATTCAAATAAATGGAATAACCATCCATTAACCAACTCAATTCAAACACCGAAGGTCTATATTGCTCATAAATAGTACCCGATGTAGCTGTAAAGTCTGATACAATATCACTGATTAGTGTCATGTGTTCCCTAAGTAAGAAAATTTCAGATTGTGCCGACGACATACTAACCTTCCATTTATATTTTTCATTCCAACCTAATGGGTAATGCATCAAGAGACCAAAATCAAAGTATTGACATTTTAAGAAGATGTCATGGTTAACACTGGATCTTATTTCATTGTTTACCAAATGTATATTAATATTGTTTTTGATACCATCAGCTGTCGGGCACAATACGAATGTTACCTCGGCACTTGATTCCTTTGAAAATTTTAAATCTGTCCAACCAAATGGCCTATATTCATCCTTCGTCTCCTTATAATGTTCCAAAAATGTCACATCTTTACTCGACTCTCTTGTTGGAACACGCCATGTAGTATCATCTAAGATAACAATAGATATAGTGAAAATGGTATATATTCTCTTTGAACCCGGTGTCAATTTCTCGACTGGTTTTTGCGACTTCGAAACAGATGGTGTTAATAGAGCTTGAATATGACCAAGTTGTCTTTGAGCCCAAGGCCCATAAGAGATGGAACCACTACTTAATTGAATATCGAGATGGTTAGTTGGAGGAGCGCCATTATTACCAACATCTGGTCCATCTACTCCTGAAATTGTTCTATGAGCACCATGTGGTACTGATCCAGGAAGTGCCATTTCATAAATCAGATCAACTTTAGGAGACTTTACGATGGTGGAGGATTTGGCGTATTCATGACTAGTAAAATCAAAATCAATATCATCTAACTCATTATTCGTATTATCTCTTGCTGATCCCTTGTATAATGACAAACCTTGCCATTTTTGGAAGAAAATGGCATCTGTAGCTTCGTTTTTATTCTTTTTGTGCGTTATACCCAGTGGCCTTGTTATTAAACCAGTAATCACAGAGAAACGTTTCCAAAGTTTTGATAGTTTACCTTTATTCAATTTAAATTTGATGGATACTTCCTCATTATAGCCAATATTAGGTTTCATTGCTACAACTAGGTTTGTAAGTTGGAGTTTATAATTCGATGTGAAGATATCTAGCTTTGAGTCCGGCTGTCTATAATCTATGAACCCATTACCACTATCTGCACTCATTACAATTAGTGATGGTGTAAATTTATTACCTAGAACCACAGAAAGATGCTTTAATCTAAATTCGATGGGTAGGAATTTTAAGAAAGAATATGAATTATGTTTTTTACCTGGTTGTGTGAATATTTTATCATTCGGAGCTCCTGAATCCATCGAATCGGTTGGAACGTCAGCTACATGTTCGATATTTTCGTCGATCTTTGTTTCATCACTTGTGCTATTACTTGTTGAATTAAACGATTCTTCTTTATCTGCGTTGTTTGGGTTTCCTGAATCATCACAATTTGTACAATAGTCACTAAAGTTATTTTTTGACAAAAATGCTGAGAATTTTTCTTTCTCTTCCTTAGAGAAAAGATTAATAATATTATCATAGGAGACTTTTCTATTATATACAAAACATTCCACACCATCACATTCGATTAAAAATCGACATGGTAGGGACCAATTTTTCGATTCTGATTGTTCAACAACATCTGGATGTTTAGATGAATCTGCAAATTGTGACTGTCTTGTTCTAAAGATCCAATATCTCCACGTTATACAACCTTGTAAGAATGATATTGTGTGATCCTTTTCAATTATTGTTAAGTTCTTGAAAAATATACGTCCACCTAATAATGAAAATCGTATTGATTCCAGGTTTATCTTTATATTAAAATGCTTCCATACTATCCATTCTAATGCTAAATTTATAATGTATGCGAATGCTCTATTTAAATAGAAAATGACTGTTAGGCAAAGAATCACTAGAAGAATCCAGTCCACTAGGAAAACCCAACTGAAATTTCTTCCTCCATTAAGAGAGACATTGTCAAACTCGGTTATCGTATCTATCATAATGGTGTATATCACGATATTATGTTAGATTATGCTATAATGTACGATATGTGCGTACTTTAATGAAAGTAAATAATTGTAGTAACTTAAAAGTAACGTAAATAATGTAAATTCTATAACAGTTATTCTTCAACCATTTATCAGATGACTGCGTAATTGTTAATCTCTTTTTAAATGATATGATGTATCCTAACTAAATAAACTTGAACGTATATGTGTATGTGCAAAATTGTACTTATCATCCATGATGATGTTTTGTTAGTAAATAAACGCTAAATAACTTCAGGCATCTTTTTTTCTTCTTTCTTTCCTGTCCTCGTTACGTTGCGCGCAGTAGTAAAGGCGGACCTTAGGGCTGATAGCTTAAAGTATTAGTAACTTCTGAACAAGAGGAAAGTATGTGAAATAACGAAACTTGAATCTGTTATTCTATTTTGGTATATGAATGTTATATATCTATATGTATATGTGTATATATGCGTATATTTAAGTAATAATACAACTGTGTTGAAATAGGGAAAATGCAGAGTTGATTATGAGTGACATATTTTATTTCAAGATTTCCTTCTTAATCACGGTACTTGTCGAAGAAGGCTTTATGGAATTCAGCCCAGTCCTTAATCCATTGCTCACCAGGAGCTAAGAATGTAGTTCTTAAATGATATGTACCACTAACTTGACCGAAACCTGAACCAGGAACAGTACAGATACCTGTAGCTTCTAATAATTCCTTACAATAGAATTCATCTGGAGTCATTTCTAAATGATGAGCTTTTTGAATAGCTTTAAAAGGCATCTTAATATTTGGGAATAAATACATAGCACCTTCTGGTTTTTGACAATCGATACCTTCTAAATTATTGAATGTCTCATATAGTAACTGAGATCTCCTAGATAATTCGGCATGAATTGAAGATCTTTCCAATTGATCTTGTTCGTATGATTCATCACCAAGTTGTGGTGGTGCAACCATTAAATCAATTAGAACTTGACCTGTAACAACTGGACATAAAGAGATGGAAGCTAATTTTAAGAGCACTTGTCTAATCTCAGGTCTGAAACCTGTTAATTCCATATAACCACCTCTTTGACCACATTCACCGGAGACACCCTTTGATGTAGAATGTAATGAAGCCAATTGGACGTCATCGAATTGACCTGGATGTTCATGTTGCAATTCTCTTAAGACTTTCTTCATGGAGACGAATTCAACATCACCGAAAATATTTTCTTGGTAAACTTCATCAGCAATGACAACGATACCATATTTAGAGGCAATTTCAAAGATTTTACCAATGGATTCCCTCGATAGAACGGCACCTGTTGGATTACCTGGATTGATGACTACGAGGACAGATGGTTTGACACCATCAGCAATGGCCTTTTTGACAACTTTTTCAATGTCAATAATATTAGTAGACCAACCAGTCTTTTCTTCTAGATAATAAGGTAAAGCATGTGTGTTATTTAAAGCCAAAGTAGCAGTATATAGAGGATATTGTGGAATTGGAATCAATACACCAGTTTCTTTACCTCTACTTAAAGTGGATAATAAGTAATTTACGGCAGCTGAAGCACCTGCAGTTAAAAAGATATCTTCAGGATAAGCTGGTTCACCTTCATCTCTTCTAGTGATGAAATCAGCAACAGTTTCTCTAATTTCATAAACACCTTGAGAGTTTGAATAAGCACCTACTGAACCACCGATTGCGTTCAATAGACGTCTTGCCCTTTTTATAGCGTCTAATTTATAATCATCAGTTGGACCGGATTTTTCTAAAGATTTTAAAAGATCAGGGTATTGTACTAAGGATAGAACTTGTCTATAGAAAGTTAAAGGTTTCTGTTTTAATTGTTGTGGATTACCAATATTAGCGTTAATAATTTTATCGAATGGTAATGAATTTGGATCCTTTTGTAATTGTATCTTTAATTCTTCGGCTCTCATTGGTATCGAACCTCTAACGGCGTATTTAGCGTTTAATACATATTCATTTAAATCTTGAATAGCTAATGGTTCAGCAGGTTGAAAATTATATTTTTGAGCCTTTGATTTTTTCACAGCACGTGAATTTATTGAACCAGTTACAGGACCTGTATGGAAACTTTTCAGGTTATAAGCTGGGTTATTTATTAAAATTGATGGGGACATGTTTGTATTTTTTGTATTAATGTATGATAAGTATGCAGAATTTTTTTGAATGGTTCTCTTCAATAAAGAAGAAGAATTTCTTAAAAGTAAAAACTGTGACATGATAAAAAGATAAGAAATTTAATTCAGATAATAGGAATATAGCTGTTATATTTATATGTTTTCAGTGTATCAATATTTGTTAACGCGTTTGTTAATATGATGATATTGTTTATTCTTTAAATTAAAAGGGTATCAATTGTAAACTTTTCTACGTATGATAGCGCAAAAAAAACAAAAATTACGTATTGATATGGGATGAAGAGGGGTTATTTGTGGATGAAATTATTCCTAATTGAGACGTCAGTTACGTATATTCTAGATTAATACGTGTAGCTTTTAAAATATGACGAATGAAAAAAAAAAAATGAAGTACTAGTATTATTTAGGAGTACCCCAGGTTTAATTTGAAAAGAAATAAAATGTGTTAGATAATTCCGAAGAAAGTGATGAATATATGTCTTCAAAAGTTCGGAGTATTCAACGATGTCTAATTCAATCTTATCGATATAGTCTAATTGGTAGAAGAGAATCTTTTAAACCAGATAAGAAAGTAAAGGAAAATAATAAAAATAATGATGCTCTTAGTGAAAATCTCCGTGGTTAATAAACTTAAAGGCAGGAGACCAGATTAAAAGATGCGTAGTTATAGTAACCTTAAAAGAAATCAAAAGCTTATTGTCATAAACGTGTGACGTCAAAATCAAATGAATAAAAAAGATGAAGATTAAAATCTTATATCTCCTCTGATTGCAGTGTTTGATGAAACTGTTTCTTGTTTATTTGCGGTTTAATCGTGTATCAATTAAATCTGAAGAAAGGAGAAAAGTTGAAAAAAAACAAAAAACGATCTTGTGGTGTTTTGTACGCGATACTAAATAATTATCGCAGACGGGGATAAAACAGAGAACCAGGGGTAGTAGACACAGGATCGTCAAAATTATCCGAACAAACAGTAACGATAAATTTAATTAAAATGATATATTCACAGAAACTAGTGAACAGAAACAATCAAATGTGAATTAATACGTAATGAATTTGATTAAGATGAAAAATTTGTAAAATTCTCTCGAGGAAAATTAGTTTCACTGATATAGAGAAACAACAAACAAACTTTTTTTTTTGTATTTAAACCAAATAGGAAACAAGGGGGGAAAGTAAGAGACTGGTACAAAATTCCTGTTGCAGCCTTGTTCTTGTTCTTGTTTCTCAGTAATAAAGTAGAAAAAGTTAGATATATCGATTGTTAATAGCAAATCTGAATATATGGGCTAGAACTCTCGGTAACTTTTCTTGAAATATAAGATATGGGATGAATGAATAAATAAATAGAACGGGTATAATAATCTGTTATATGTAAAAAATATAATACCTTTCTATCTCTTAAATGTCGGCTAGTAAAATAACAAAAAATATTCAGGCTATGTGTGTGTGTAACGTTAGACTGGATTAGATTATCGGTTGTTATGATAGTAGTAATAAATGAAAATCCAGTAAAAAACAACAACGAATAAATTTCACTTAGTATGATAATATTCAATATATGAATGGATCAATGATGTTTTATATAGACTGGGATGTTTATTGCAAGAATTATAAAGAACAGAACAGTAGCTTAACCGTATTCCAACTTTATTTAATCTACAAGATCGTCAAAATCATCTCGTTTATATATAACATATACCCATCATATATAATGGAACATCCATATCATTGTTGCTTGTTCACTTTGCTTATCAAAAATCTGTTCATTAATGAAAAAGAACAAAAAAATGTGAGCAAAAAAGAGGACAACAATAGACACCTGAAATTTTGCGCTAGGAAATGCCGCACAACGCACGTGAAAAATTTGTATGTTCTCTCTGTTTTGACTCACTAAGTTTGTTCAATTGATGGATTTTTTTATCAATAAATTATGTAGGGCTTAATCAATAAACAACAAAATGTTGCTTTATTTTAAGGGAATCCAAAAGATAAATAAAGATACAAAACGCTTCGACTGATAATCTGTCAAATTTGATCAATCGCTGATTAAAAATCGGTTTCTTGCAGTAACGGAGTATAAATTGATGAGCTACAATTTTGGATTGACTCGTTAGTGCCATCTATTCATAGTAAAAATGCCATACAAAGAGAAAGAACATTCAATGGGTTTATTTATATTGATGCATTAACTCAGAATAACTTCCGCTTTATTATATATTGGAGAGAAATGGTCTCATCTGCCTTGCTTATTTTGCAACATTGCATTTATATATGCGACTTGCAGTAGTGCGTGGGTGTTGTCGCATCTAGATGTCCGATAGTCACGTGAAGGGCACGTGATCAAAAATCTTCAATTAGGGTTGTACATAGTTGGTTTCTCTAACCCTAAACTATACTTTTATTACTTATTTGTTGTTGTTCTTTTTTTTACTGTTCATTCTCTTGCTGTCCCTCATGAATGATTATCTATGTTTGTATGACACACAAGTGCTTTTTGAAAAGAGATAGTTTCAAAATTTGGCACTTTAATATCTTTAAAGACGTAGAGCTTTGATACACACAACGTTGCAAATATGAATCCCTATACAATACTAGAGATCAGTGAAGAAGCTACTGAGGTAGAAATCAGGAAAGCGTATAAGAAACAAGCATTGAAATATCATCCAGATAAAGTCACTGATCCGGCCGAAAAGGAAGCCAATGAAATTAAATTTAAAGAAATTACTCACGCATATGAGATTTTAACTAATAAAGATGGTACAGGACATTCCTCGTTTGATGATCCCGAGGATGCAGATTTCATGAACTTCTTCACTCAGGATTTTAGTGGATATGAGAATGGTCCTCCACCTCCACCGCCAAATACGATGAAGAACGAGGATGTCATTATTGAAATTAAATTAACTATGAAGGAACTATATAATGGTAAAAATATTAAGTTCCAATTATCTAGAAATGTTAATTGTGAATTATGCGAAGGTAATGGTTGGAAACGTCGTAAAAATGGGAATTTATATGACCCACCATTAATTGATTGTAAAAAATGTTCAGGAAAAGGTTATACAGAAAGGAAATTACGAACACCATTTGGATTCAGTACAATGCAAAGAAGAGCTTGTCCGAAATGTATGTCTCGTGGTAAAATAAGAGCAAGACCAACTTCTGATAAAAATAAATGTAAAAAATGCCATGGTGAAGGGTTACTAAAAGTTAATGAGACTATAACCATTTCGATACCGCGTGGCTATGTCGAGAACGACAAAGTTACTTTAAAGAAACAAGCTGATCAAACGTTGGATGGGAAGGAACCTGGTGATATAATATTCGTTGTAAAACAAGAGGAAAACCCATCTTCCAACTCCCCTAACCTTGAAAAACGTGGTAATGATCTTTATATGACTACGACAATATCTTTACTTGAAGCAATTAGTGGCTTTGAAAACAAGTTCTTAACTGAGACGTATGACGATAGAAAATTAACTTGGTCTACACTCAAGGGTAAAGTGATAAGACCTGGTGATATTTTGAAAATTGCCAATGAGGGTTGGCCAATCTCTAATGAATCAAGGCATGATGTTTTATTTGGTGATCTTTACGTTACTATAAATATCGAATTCCCACCTGATAATTGGTTCAGTGAGAAAAATGACTTAATTCAAATTCAAAATATTTTACCAGAAGGAAGACAATCAGCGAAAGTTGAATTGGATCCAAGAAATAGTGAAAACATTACAAATTATGAAATAGTGAATGAATTACCTTCTCAAGAGAGGCCTCAAGAAGATAACAATCCTTATGGGAATGCTAATCCATATAATAGTCCAGGCGGGATGCCTCAAGGTGCACCTGAATGTGCTACACAGTAATGATGGGCTTAATCTGGAGACCGTTATCTCGGAAAGTTAAATCGCTATTCCCATGTAAATATATAAGCATATACTTCTACATAAATAAAATGCATTATTAAAGTTGACTGACAACTCACTGAGTTGAAACAAGATGTAGCTACTATTGAAAATTAAGGTATTTAATTTGTATACGTATATTTGTGGCCTCTTGGTAAAGCCCTTCGAGATGAGCGAGGTGTAACTGCCGGCCTGTCAAATCGAGTGAAAAAAAAAGAGATGTATAATGGAAATAAGAAGTAAACAGTAACACGCACACCTAATTGAAGATAACTTGATCCGGTTAACAGGAACATTTCTAACTTTATAACTAGTGAATATCAACGACAGTTTAAACTAAAAAACGACACAACTCTTTGAATACCCAACATGTCTGTGTTAAAAGCATTAAGGGGGCTTCCATTACACCCTGATACAATTACATTAATTGAACGTAACATTCTATCAAACCCGAAAACGAAACCTGAGTATCAATTACAACTTCATCAATTATTAGAAAGGTATGAGAGTGCTAGGAAAATAACAACAAAAAACAAAACCATCGAACAAATAATTTACACATCATATTTCCAATGGTTTAATACTGTCCCACCTTATTTGAAAGTGTTTGAGACACGATATGATGATTTACATAATTATTGGCCCATTGATAAGGACTCAGATCACATTCATGATAGAAAAGTACCAATGTTAAGAGACCTTTGGTTAAAGAACGATGACCGCGCAGTAGATTATACGTTGGAATACATGCTAAAACAAGACTCATGTTGCCCAACAGATATTTTTGAACCTATATTTGGGCAATTTCAATTTATAATGAAAAATCCACAAATACAGAGACGTAAGATTGGTAAGACTTCTAGAATTCCAATATTACTGCTGCCGTTAAATGTTCTAGGTGAAGATATCGCCGCGTGTCGATCCAACAACTTATTGCGAAGACAAATCAATGAAGTAAGAAGAATATTAGTTGTTGATAATCCGATATTAGATGCTAATGTGGCTGAACAATTGCTACAATTATCGAATAATTATGACAGGTCAATGGAGAGAAAGGTGTCCAGAAGGTATTATCTTACATCAAAACTTGGATATACTTGGATCAAACCAAATAGTAATGAGTCAAACGAAAATGACAATAATGGTAAGCCTCAGTTATCGACCCTAACTGGTGATGCATTCACATCAGGGTTGGAGTTGCCTCAATTTGCATCCTTCACGTGAATTTCTGAGTAAAAACGTGAAAATCACGTGCCATTGTGCTGTTTTTCAAACTTTTATCTCCGACTTTTTTATTGCCCAATTCCCACCATCTCGGCCGAAACAATGCAACTCCCACATTTCTCCGGAGAGGGTGAAACAAGCGCAGAGACTGCTATTATTCACAAGGAACAGCGCGTTATTTAACGGCGGTGGTGGCGGTGGTGGTAGTGGTGTGTTCCGCGTGTGCCACAGTTCTTGTCGTTGCATTTAGATAAGCATAATGAGGAAGAATCTTCTTAATGCGGCGACAGTAAATCCATTAACATTTTTCACAATGACACACATGAACCACATTATCATTCTGCTTAGGGGGACCAGTCCTGTTTGCCAGCTTAATACATTTTGAAGCCACTACTGTCTGAGACAAATAATTCTAGATTTGAAGGATTGTCATGGAAATAAATTTTATCAAGAACGATTGTTAGTAATACGAATGACAAATCTTAAAGGAAACTAATATATAAAGAATGATCAAACGATTTGAAAATCTCAATTCGAATGTATTTCTTATCTTTAAATTTTACTTCCCACTTGTTAATAATAAAGCCATTCATACGAATTACATATTCATAATCAAAAAACAAAATTGAGATCATATATTATTTCACTTATCTGAACTATCTCTAATATATATTTATATATTACCGCTTTTTTTTTTTTACAAAAAGAGACTGTCACCACATATTTCAACATAAAAGGCTTGGCAAGTATAGTTTATCTACCTTTAAGTTTTTGTTCGATTTATCTCTAATTGTTCGCTATTCATTTTAAAAGTCAATTTCAACATGACTAACTATCCAGAAGACAATCAACATCAATTCGATGAAATCGAAGAAACTTTAGAATTACCAGATTACGGTAGTAACAACAGTTTTAACGGAGATGCAGATTTAGACGATTTAGAACAAGAATATAATCAATACAAAGATGAAGAATTCGCTAATCCATCCTCCAATAATAATAATAATAATATTCAAAATACTAGTACAAGTAACGACAACAATAAATATTCAAAAAACTTTGACGAATCCAAATTAAATGCTAAAATTAGTCAAATTTCTTTCTTAAACGATTCTGGTGTCGAAAGTAATAATACCAATAATATTAATATTCCATCATTTCACGAACATAGTCTATCTCTACGTGAATATTACCGCCATGATTTAAAAGAATATTTCAGTTGGAAATCAGCAGGTAATTACTGTCTTTCCATCTTCCCTGTTGTTAAATGGTTACCACATTACAACTATATATGGTTCATTCAAGATTTAATCGCAGGTATCACAATCGGTTGCGTTCTAGTGCCACAATCTATGTCATATGCTCAAATTGCTACGTTACCACCACAATATGGTTTATACTCTTCGTTCATCGGTGCATTCGTTTATTCACTTTTTGCAACATCAAAGGATGTCTGTATTGGTCCAGTTGCCGTCATGTCTCTAGAGACAGCTAAGGTCGTCGCTAGAGTCACTGAGAAATTGTCTAGTGATACTGATATTACCGCTCCAATTATCGCTACTACACTAGCGTTCTTATGTGGTGTAATTGCTTTAGGTGGTGGGTTATTAAGATTAGGTTTCCTTGTTGAATTAATTTCATTAAATGCTGTTTCAGGGTTTATGACTGGTTCTGCATTAAATATCATTTGTGGTCAAGTTCCATCATTGATGGGTTACAGTTCAAAATTAAACACTAGACAATCTACTTACAAAGTTATCATTGCTGCATTGAAACATTTACCAGATACCAAATTGGATGCTGTATTTGGTTTAATCCCATTATTCATTTTATATACTTGGAAATGGTGGTGTAACAACATGGGTCCTAAGCTTGCTGAAAGACATTTCGGTAGAACTAAACCAAGATTAAATTTCTATCTTCAAAAATTTTATTTCTACGCACAAGCTTGTAGAAACGCTATCGTTATTATAGTTTTCACTTGTATTTCATGGTCTATTACTAGAGGTAAGACTAAAGCTGAAAGAAAGATCAAAATATTAGGTGCTGTGCCTTCTGGATTGAAAGATGTTGGTGTCTTTGAATTACGTGATGATTTAATGTCAAAAATTGCTCCTGAATTACCAGCTTCTGTCATTGTCTTATTATTGGAACATATCTCGATTGCTAAGTCATTTGGTAGAGTTAATGACTATAAGATTGTTCCAGATCAAGAACTAATTGCTATTGGTGTTACTAATCTATTGGGTACTTTCTTCATGGCTTATCCTGCTACAGGTTCATTTTCAAGATCTGCATTAAAGGCTAAATGTGATGTCAAGACTCCATTCTCTGGTGTTATTAGTGGTGCTTGTGTGTTATTGGCATTGTACTGTTTAACAAGTGCCTTCTTTTTCATTCCATCAGCTACTTTATCTGCCGTTATTATTCATGCTGTCTCTGATTTAATTGCTTCTTATCACACAACATGGAATTTCTGGAAAATGAATCCATTAGATTGTTTATGTTTCATTGTTACAGTTTTCATAACTGTCTTTTCGTCTATTGAAAATGGTATCTATTTCGCCATGTGTTGGTCAGCTGCCTTATTGATTTTGAAGGTAACGTTCCCAGCCGGTAAATTCTTAGGTTACATTCAAATCGCTGAAGTTGTTAATGGTAATATTGTCAATGATCCATCAATCACTGTATCTGAGCCGGTCTCTGAAAATGAGGAAGATCCAGAAGTCAATAAGAAATCTTCAACATTTAATAAATTTAAAGGTAAAATGTTTTCATCATCTGGTAAATCTGCTTCTACAAAAGAATTCAACAGTGATGAATACAAAAAGAATTTATATGAAACAATGAATGAAAGTGAAACTAATGACAGTACTGCTAAATTGAACTACTACACCAAATGGGTTCCATTCGATCATGCATATACCAAAGAATTAAACCCGGATTGTAATATTATTGCTCCTCCACCTGGCGTCATTGTTTACAGATTAACTGACAGTTATACATATTTGAATTGTTCAAGACATTTTGACATCATCTTTGATGAAGTTAAGAAACAAACTAAGAGAGGTAAATTAATTCAACATTCGAAGAAAACCGATCGTCCTTGGAATGATCCAGGTCCATGGGAACCTCCAACGTTCCACAGAGCTCTAATTAAGAAAGGTAAACAATTTTTCTCAAGAAATAAATCTGGTAATGGTGAGGATACTACTGAAGTAGATATCGATGCAAATGTATCTTTGGATAACAATACAATTGTGGATGAACGTCCATTATTAAAGATCATTTGTCTTGATTTTTCACAGGTTTCACAGGTCGATGCAACTGCATTACAATCACTAGTTGATCTAAGAAAAGCCATCAATAAATATGCTGATAGACAAGTTGAATTCCATTTTGCAGGTATTACATCTCCATGGGTCAAAAGAGGTTTAGAAAATATGAAATTCGGTAAAGTCAATGAAGAATTCAGCGATGAATCTATTATTACTGGTCATACTAGTTATCATCTAGCCAGATCTCAAGAAAAGTCAGATGATTCAAGTAATCTTGATGATTCATTTGAAGATTTAGAAAGTAGAAAGACTTATCAAATTAATGTTGCTACAGGTACTAATTTACCGTTCTTCCACATAGATATTCCTGATTTCTCACAATGGAATATTTAAAACGTTAATTTAGTCATACATATGTTTTACATATATCACTATATACATATTCTATAATAATATCAATATCAAGATAAAATAATACAATTACAAAGACGATAAAGTCGTTATCACTGTATTGGAGAAATATGCTCTCCCTGATATATATTTACAATATAAAAAAAGTATTTTTGAAAGAAGTTATAAAAAAGGAATTAATAATTGTAGAACCATACATAGAATAATGTAATAATAGAAAAAAAGAAAAGAAAAGAAAGGAAAACCAAATATTAAATCTTAAATATCAGAGCACATAATAGAAAATGAATAATGCACTTGTAATTAGAATTATTGAGAATATGAGTAAAGTTGTGTTCTTCATTCTTTGCCACCATAATCTGTCGTTAATTCTTGCTGCTTTCCTTTTAAAACCTGAACTATTATTATTTAATTTTGCTGTTTTATCAACTAACAAAGAGACACGTTCTTGTCTTTGTAAGAATTTATCGATATTATCATTCATTATTTGAATGACATCCTGAATGTCCCCTTCTGCTTGATCCCCTATACTATCGGGTAAAGATGGATCCTGTTGTTGTTTCTTAAATGTTAACAATTCTTCATGGAATTTATCCAATATTTCTCCGATGTGTACTCGTAATTCAATATTTGAATCATTTTTCTTATATTCATCCTGTTTCAGATCACTTAATATCCTTAACGGCAAGATCTTTGGAGTATCGATTTTAGTGAAACAGACCAAAATTTCATTTGTATTTATCGATGTAGTATAAAAACAGTCGTAGTCATCAATGAGTACAGAAGCAACCTTTGTTACTTTATTACCATCTAACGATATAACTTTCGGTAATACTAAATCTTCAATTATTTTATGAAATACTTCGGGTTTAATATTTTGATTATTTGTACCGTAATTGCTATCATTACTGTTCCCATCCAGTATCGAATCGTAGTATGTCGCTACGTTTTTACCATCTTTAAATATCTCTAAATAAGTAATATTAAACCTCTTCATAATTATTTAAAACAACCAATCTACTATTTTGTGATTATTAAAAAAAAAAAATGTGCTATCCCTATTTTCCAAACTATTAATAAAACCTGTTTTGTAAACTAGAAACAAAACGATATCCGGATCCTAAATTAATTTGTTATAATGAAATACCAACTAACTAACAAGTACTGATACCTTTCGATAACCTTAGTAGTTCGATAGCTAACCCTTTTAAGTGCAACCATTCCTTTCGCTCTCCCCCCTCTCCCAATTAAAAAATAAAAATAAGAGTTACTGCAGCTGTCAATTTTCTTAATTGCATATGCGTACCTTCGTCGCAAGGCCTCAAGACAAATTATTTAATAACGTACGGGACGTACAAAGAAAGCAAACGAAACAAACAGACTTTTTTTTCTGAGTGCGCGGTGATTACCGATTTTCCTTTTAACTACTATGTGGGATCCACTCTCTATATATCTGTAACGACGATGGATAGATCAATGGATAGATCAATGGATAGATTAGATGACTATCTGGTTGTGTTATGCAAAATTGTTGTATATATATATATTAATAAATAGATATGTATGTATGCAATGCTACTGAATGAACCGGCTGTCACACCAGCCCTTGACTACGTATTGCGAACCGTTAGAGAATTTCCCACATGGTTTCAACATTGCATGTTTCTCCTTGAGTTCGTTCGTATCATTACACCACGGTTTCAATGTAGAGTTCATTCTAACTAATGAACTATCCTGTAATTTTGATTTACTGCTAGTTGGATTGTTGGATTGTATGAAATCCATATTCCATGGCACCGAGTCACCATAGGGATCATTACGTAATGTACCACGTCCCAAATTGTTCCATAGTTTCAATTTAGTCTTTATAGCGAGTCGGACATCGTCATTAAAATCTAACGAATCTACAACTTGTGTATCAGGATGTACTGACAAACTATTGAAAGTTTGATTATCTATATGAACCTCCGGTAAAATATTATTATCGATACTATATCTTTCAATGGCTAGTAATTTCAAAAAATTGGGATTCATCGATCTTTGACGGATTCGTTTGTTATCTGGTAACAGCACGCTGGCGTCGACAATGCCCTCGTCGTTATTAGTCTTGCCAGAGTCGGGCCAAACTTCTAACTCAAGATCCTTTGTATTCTCCTGTATTATTTTCTTCTGTTGTGTGCTATTTGGTAGGAATGACCTTTTCTTTTTATGCCTTACGTAAATCGGAGGAATTTGTTTCATAATATCATCATCAGTTAAGGAATCTGTTAGATCTAGATCCTCCATCTTGAAAAGTTTCACTAAGGGTCCTGAACCTTGCCGTATCGTACATTTACCTTCATTATTTTGTAAAGGATGGGTCGTTTCGGGTTCGTTGCTCGGTTGTGCTCTGTGTTTACGTTTCGGAATATATATGTGCTCATCTATTACTGATCCCGAACATCTTCTTAATGGTTGTCCGTCTTGTCTTTTAATCTTATTCTGAGGCAATGACGATGTCTCGCCAGATAATTGTTTAATCTGTGAAATTACTGAACTCATCGAAGGAGTAATAGGTGAGGATACTGATCTATTTCTAAATTTATTTGTATTCGTTATCCCATTTGGATAACTCATTGTTGGCTTCGCTTTTGAGATATTCTTTATCGATAACGATATATTTTCATTCAACGATGAATTATTCATTAATACTAATGAACCCAGTATCATACTTCCTCAAATATATACCCTTAATCACTTTATAATAATGTTGGTATGTGGTTTCTTCTCTAAATATATTCAAATACTTCTATGAAGAATGTCTCCCTGATTTCTCATCAACAAATTATAACGCTTTTAGATTAAGAAAAAAATAGTAATAATCAATCAGTTCTCTAATCTCAACACTTATCTTTATCTTTAGCCAAACACTTGTCTTTATCTCTATACAATACTCTATTGTTCTGATAAATAAATTCTCAATATTTTCGAGACTTTTGAAAATCGGAAATTAATAAACGAATAAAGTAATCCAAATAATAGTAAATATTTGATGTATTGTCCCGGGAAATTTATCCTAGAAAAAAGTATTATTATCACTTAGTTCAGCAGGAGAGATCCTATTGTTTGCCTTTCCAGTTTAAGCTCTTTTATGAATAAGAAAATATATATATAACAACATCATCACAGAAATTTTTATTGTAATTTACAGTGCGCGAGCCCCCATCCCTCCTACTCCGCGCGCTGTGGAAAAAGGGTTCGTTAATAAAAATTTAGCGAGACTTGATGAATGTGTCAAAGTCGTCGTGAGTTTTACGAATTATTATAATTATTACAGATGAGGTGTATATTCTCTATGTAGAAAGTTATGGCTGGGAAGGTGGTTGCGAGGCGTTGAAGGTGTGTTGGACAGGTTCAAACATATTCTGAGCCTGAGCCTGAGTCTGAGCCTGAGTCTGACCCTGCTGTTGGACAATCGGAGTTGAAGCTGCTGTAGTATCGGTACTTGTACTTGGAGGAACGTTTGTGCTGGACACACATGAACTTATAACTTGTTGTTGCTCTTGCTTTTCAAGTAACTTTTTCATCTTTCTTTTCTCACGGTCATCGTGTTGTTTCTTTTGCTTGGCTCTCAATAATGTCAGTTCAGGTACAAATGTTTCACGTAGCTCCTTCTCAATCTTACCTAGACACATTGAACAAATAAAAGTAGCACACTCACCAAATTCGGTCCTTCTATCGGTAGGCCTCATTTCATTCAATTGATTATGCTCTTGTTCCTCCTCTTGATGTTGTCTACGGGAGGTTCTTCTAGTGGTACTATGGTGAGGTTCGTTTCTGTCATATGTAACAGTACCAAAATCACGTTGTGTCAAAAATTTCAAATTATCCAACTCTTTCTTTGAATGGACAGATGCAATAGAAAGAATATCAACTAAGGATTGTTCTTGACATTCCCAATGTTGCCATATATGACAATTGTCACAGCATATAATAGGTCTGTTTAAAATGTCTAATTTATGATATTTTTCCAAGTTGATTTCCTCACCATCATCTTGATGTATTATAACTATCTTCGGTTCCGGAGTAGTGCTGGTTTCCTCTTTGGTGGAATCCTTCATACATGAACATTGGAACATCCAATCATTCGAGTTATCCTCATGTGTTACTTCGCCACTTAAACCAAATTCTTCTGCTTCTGATACATCCTCTGTAGTGATACATAGTCTTTTCGGTAATTCTTCAATATTTTCGTATTTGACTAAAGTTTGTTCATCGGTGATGTGGTCAGTTAAGATAATTTTTGCATTATAATTAATACCATTTGGTAAAACGTACTTATCAATAGAAGTCAATGGTTCTTCCACAGTAGGTTCAGGAGCTCCATTAACCAGATCCTTTCTTTCAGACTTAACTTGTTTAGTATCTAAATCAAATTTAGCCCATAATTGGTTCCACATATTTTCTTTACAACGTTTCATTATTCTAGCAACGTTCCTCTTTCTTGCTTTCAAATATTCTTCTCTATGATCAATCTTATTCTCAAGATGACTTTCAGTTTCTTTCTTTTTAGTCTCTTCCTCCTTCTCGATTAATCTTGTGGAACGTTTTCTTCTAACCATTAATTCTTTCATTGACTTGTTTTTCTCTCTTTGTGATAATAATTTTGCCGAATTAATTCTACTTAATACAACCCATTCAATGGAATTTTCAAAGGACTCAACAATTTTCTTTACAGGTTGTTTCCTTTTCAGTAATTTCTGATATGTCTCAAATTGATTCAAATATGTTTCAAAATTATAACTTATTACATCGTTTAACAAGTGGATCTTTTGTAAATAAGAATCAATGTCTTTCGAATAATCTAAATGGACTAAATCTGTTTGTCCCAATGAATCCTCGTATTTAACGGTACAATTCTTCAATAATAAAGGTAACCGCCATGGTTCTTTATCCTTACCTAATGATTTATCTCTAGTGATACAATGTTTAATAATTGAAATAGGATATGTCATAAACATAATTTGATCTGAGTCAGCCTCATCGGATTCCTTTATCTTAATAAAATCAAATAATTCCATATTGTTTGTAATATAATTTTTGAAAACCATATTTTTCAATTCAATTTGTTTAATCATATGATAGAAAATTTGAAATTGTTTATTAATATCCGAATCGATGAATCTTTCATTTGTAGAAGGTATTAAATCAGCATGATTTGATTCAGTCAGGAAAGTATTAACTATATCATTCCATTGATTCAATTCAATTGATTTATTGTTACCTAGTTGCCTTAATAATGCCAATCTAACCAATACGTACATATTCATCTCTGATTCATCTTCAACTTCTGATTGTTGAAAATCCGGGTTATTCAATACAGTCAAAAGATCCTTTAAGAATAAAATTTCATCAAAATTTACAGTTTTCCACATTGCTTTCCCACCAGGATAGATTGTCTTTGTGACAAATGATTCAGAAACATTATATATCCATGTAATAACATATTGATACTCCCATGATTGACGCACTTTCGATAAGGAATCAAACTGTGCTTCAATTGAATCAACTACTGTCAATGGATGTCTAGCCAATTGCAACACCGTCTCATCACTTAGCCACTTATACCATGAGGGTCTCTCCTGCTGTGGCTCGCCATTTAGTCTCTGTTTCTTGACTAAGGGTTCAACCTCTTCAATTTCAGCTGGCGATTCATGCACTTGGCGACTGCTTCTAGTCGATCTTCTGGTACTGCGCTCACTCATTTTCGCTTTGTTGGTTACTAGTGTGGTTGTTTAAATATTCAATTGTAACAGTTATAACCGATTCCCATAAATAACCCTCTTCGAATGTAGCAGTAACTTTTGTTGTTCTTGTTGTCTGTATGTAATGTATGTTGATCGATTAATTGTTGCGCCAAAAATTCGAATTTTTCACGTTATTCTGGGTGTTACCCTCATATCACTTGAAATTTTTTGTAGAATTTCGTGGTCCCCAAACCTCCTGTTGTGCGGCCGTTTCTTAGCAAAATCGAACCCTCAACTTTCATTTCGGGTCTTTTTCCCCTTTTTCTCACTTTACAAAGAAATCTGAAATTTTGTTGATTAGAGAAAGAGATGCTTCTGTTGCTGGTGGTGGCGAGTAAAGGAGGAATATATTAACGTGGATCGATTGAAATCGATAAAAGTGAATTAGCAGAAGAGGACCAATTTCGATAGTCGACACTACATTTAAAGCTAGAATACCATTATTTGTGTCAGATTTCAATAAAAGTACACAGTGCAATCCACGTTTTTCTTTCTCTTTTTTTTAGTCATTTGCCTGCTCTTTTAGAATTAATAAATTAGTTGTATACAGTTCGTGTCTTACACACTATCTAATATCATATTGACATTACAATCCCTGGAATTATTGGATTAAGAAGTTATATTTTACTACAAGAAAAAGAAAAAAGCGTATCCCTGAGGATTTATTTATAGAAGTATTAAACACAATACCAACTGATTACTGAAACTGCCCTTTTTTGGTTTAAAAAGATAAATTAGAAATATGTCGAATACAGAAGACTACCACATCAATCCTAAGTTCCATATGGTCGGAACGACTCCAGTTAAAAATCATCAAAGAAAATCATCTTCGATGTTGGAACAAGAACCAGTCACACCAAGTACGGTGGCACCCGCTACATTAAGAATGATGGGGAAACAACAACAACAACCTACCCCACAACAGACACCGCAACAACAGCCACAACAACAGCAACCTCCTTTAATGCCACCTGTCAATATACCCAATGGAAGCAATAATAATTCAACATCACATAAGAGAATGAAACCAGAGTCTCAACCACAATCCCAAGCACAAACACCAAAGAGAGAAACTTCTAAAAGTACACAAGATATCAAGCAATTCCATAGAAAATCACTAGGTGATTGGGATTTTTTAGAAACTGTAGGTGCTGGGTCAATGGGTAAAGTGAAATTAGCAAAACATCATCAAACTAATGAAGTATGTGCAATTAAAATAGTTAATAGAGCTACAAAAGCATTTTTACATAAGGAACAATCAATGCCTCCACCTAAAAATGATCAAGAGATCTTAGAGAGACAGAAAAAATTAGAAAAAGAAATATCAAGAGATAAAAGAACCATTAGAGAAGCTTCTTTAGGTCAAGTATTATATCATCCTCATATTTGTAGATTATTTGAAATGTGTACTATGTCAAATCATTTTTATATGTTGTTTGAATACGTTAGTGGTGGACAATTATTAGATTATATTATTCAACATGGTTCCCTGAGAGAACATCATGCAAGAAAATTCGCTAGAGGTATTGCAAGTGCATTGAAATATTTACATGCCAACAATATTGTCCACAGGGATTTAAAGATTGAAAATATTATGATTTCGACATCAGGTGAAATTAAGATTATCGATTTTGGTTTATCAAATGTTTATGATAGTAGGAAACTATTACATACATTTTGTGGTTCTCTTTATTTTGCTGCACCTGAATTATTAAAAGCTATGCCATATATTGGTCCAGAAGTGGATATTTGGTCGTTTGGTGTTGTTCTCTACGTACTTGTTTGTGGTAAGGTACCATTTGATGATGAAAATTCAAGTGTATTACATGAAAAGATCAAACAAGGGAAAGTCGAATATCCAAATCATTTATCTATTGAAATAATATCCCTATTATCAAAGATGCTAGTGGTAGATCCACAAAGAAGAGCGAAATTAAAACAAGTCATCGAACACCCATGGATGAATAGAGGTTATGAATATCTGACTCCATCATATTTACCAAAACGTATACCATTAACACCAGATTTATTAGATGACAACGTTATTAAAGAAATGTTCCGTCTGGAATTCATTGATAATGTAGAAGATACGAAAACAATTTTATTGGATATTGTCAACGAGGAGAAATATATCGAATTGTCACATTACTATTGGTCCTTAGTGTCTGAAATGAAAAATAATAGCATCAACAGTAGTAATATCAACAGCTTAATGTCAACACAACAAAATAACAATAATTTCGAAGACCCTACTGAAGCTTATCATCCATTATTATCAATGTATTACTTAGTGTCAGAAATGTTAGCACGTAAATTAGCTAAATTACAAAGAAGAAAAGCTCAACAACAGCAACAACAGCAAATGGCTGAAAATAAGCTATTAGAAAATCCAGTCAATATTCAATCAAATAATAACTTAAAGGTTGATGATCAACAATCATCTTCTGTTTCACCTGTAAATAAAGCTGCTGCAGTTAACTCTCCAATACAGCCTACAGAGCGTAAACAAGAGTACGTACCTACAGTAACTACAACTACTAATAATAGCAATATCAATAATATAATGGGTACTCCATCGATGAATCCACAAAATATCGAACAAAAGATGGCTCCATTGAAATCACCTGTAAAATCACCTTTACCTCCCGTACCGAGTGGATCTACATCTAATAAGAAACCTTTACAAGTATTAGTACCACCAAAATTGTCGATTCCTGAACAAGCTCATACTTCGCCAACTAGTAGAAAGACTTCAGAAACCCATAATGCATTTGATACAGTAATGGCTAGCGACTCCAGTCATAACACTATTAAAATGAACAAGAATCAACAAGAGGAAGATGATGATAATTTCAATGAGGGTGCTTACATGCAACAGGCAAGCACATCCCCAGTAGATACAAACAACGCTACAAGCTTTGGTGGGATCTTCAGAAAATTATCTCAACGTCGTGCTCAACAGAATATGTCACCTCCTCCTCAATCAGGAGCAACAACAATGCAACCACAATCATACCAACCACGTATCAATGCTACGGCTGTTCCTGAAGATCGTAACAATAATAGACAACCAATCAAGAAAACTCATGCTCGTACTGTATCCGAATATGTCCCTACTGTTGTCAGAGCTCCTTCTTATGGTTCAGGTAATTATAATGCCAAGCCACATGTAGTCAAAACTAACCCTGCTGGTACACATACCATTATTACTCCACCACAAAGGTCCGCTTCTCAAAAGCATCAAAACAGGACTGATCTACCGGCTTTACCAAGTAATGCAGAATCGATGTTACAACAACAACGTGATAAACAAATTGAACAAGATATGAGGAAATTGAACATCAACGATGAAACTGATGTCACTAAATATGAAGGTAATAACTCTCAAATCGATGAAGAAAATGATGAAAATAATCCATTACCTCCATTAAATGTCATTAAAGGTAGAAAATATCATCCAAGCGCAAGAGCTAAATCTGTTGGTCATGCCCGTCGTGAATCACTTAAATATAATAGACCTGCTTTGCCAAATAATATCCCACAGCAAGGTGAAATGGACGACCATGGATTCTTGGAATATAGCGATGACAACAAGTCTGAAAATGTATCAAACGGTACACCAAGTAACAACAGCGTAATTAGAACTGGTGGTGCACAAAGTATCGATCATGCATTATATGGTGGTGCAATTAATGAACCTCCACAATTGACAGATTCTCAAATCTTAGAGGAGGCTTCAAGAGCTCCAGCGGGTTCAATGCCATCTATTGATTACCCTCGTTCTTTGTTCTTAAAGGGTTTCTTTTCAGTACAAACAACATCTTCAAAACCACTGCCTATTGTGAGATATAAGATTATCTCTGTTTTGAAAAATATGAACATTGAATTCAAGGAAGTTAAAGGTGGTTTTGTTTGTATTCAAAGGTCTCCAATTAGTCCTGAAACTAGAAATGATGAAAAGATAGAACAGTACGATCCAATTGAGGCACAGCAGCAACAGCAACAACAGCAACAGTTATTACAAGTTCCAAATCGTTCTGTATCCAGAAACAGCTCTCTTAGAAGAAAGGCATCTGTCAAGTATAATCAAGGAATGGTACCAGGCAGTCCAATGGAAGGTCCACATCATGAAAGAAACGTTTCAATGGTTACATCTCCAACTGGTGTAAATTACAATTATAACAATCCTCAAGATATTTCATCTGCCTCAATTGAGGATATGGGTCAACAAGAAGATATTTTGACCACTTCAAGAGTTCAAGATATGAACAAGATTCCAGATGGTACATCTATTAATGGTGATTACAAGAATAGAGAAAGACCACCTATTAAATTCGAAATTCATATAGTTAAAGTTAAACTAGTTGGTTTAGCAGGTGTTCATTTCAAGAAAGTTAGTGGTAACACATGGCTGTACAAGGAACTGGCATCCCACATCCTAAAGGAATTGAATCTATAAGGGTTATAAATTTCAATATTCCTGGAATTTCCAGGTTGTCGTGTTGCCTTGGTACAAGATTAAAAATATTCATCTATATATTACAAAAGATAATATAGACACGCATATATGCATATAAATAAAGTATTAGTAATAGGACAAATATTGCATCACATAGAATTCTATAAAAATTGACTGAACAATATATATTTTGTACTCATGCAGATTATGTAACTGGTGGTTTTACTAGTTTATGTGCAAACGATTTCACTCTAGAGAAGAAAAATGGCTTCTCATTTTTCAATGAACATTGTGATATATTCCCTTCTTTATCTTCTACTGTAGATTCAATCCATTTCAATCTCTGGAATCTCTTATGACCTTGATTTTTTATTGTCAACTTCTCTTTAAATGCATATTTATCATTTGCTCTCCCAATTGTAACATAATTTGTTTCACCATCAAAATATAAGTTCCATGAACAAATATGACTACCCTTAATATTATTTTCCCTAGTGAAATGTTTAACTACAAACGTTGGTTCATCTGTAGTTAACAATCTCAGAACTTTTCCATCCTCATAAAACCTGTAATATCTGTAATATGTTATCATGTGAACAGGGTTTCTTAATGAAGAAGATCCATCGGCGTTGGAACCGTATCTCAAATAATTTACCACACTTATATACACACCTTCAAATTTAATAAATGGTCTTTCTTTTAACATTAGTTCATAGTTTTTATCCCAAAATATTTGTTCTAGTTCTTTTATACTATTTTCACCATTCAAATTTAAAAGTTCTTCATCATATACTTGCTTGTTATATATCATATTCTTAAATGTCTTGAATGGTACAGAATTGTGGAAACATAACTCATTGAATCTATTACAAGACAATGATAGATTAACCCACGATTCGCCAGATTGTTTCACGACATAACTAACAACTCTTAATAATATATCATTCGGGAGCATCTCCAATATCCAACAAGGTAACAGGCTTTCATCACTACCATCCCTATCTCCATCTTCACCATTAATTTCATTATTCAGTGAGCTATCGTTATTCAGATTTAAACTCTCTAATTTTTTAAACAATAACCATTCCTCATGCAATTTCTTTCTATAAACTTTTTCCACATTATCATATATCTTCAACGCTTCCCTATAATATTTGATAGCATCTGCCATCGAGCCATCCCTTTCCTTAAACACACCTTTCTCCCATATACTTATGGCATTGTTAATTACAGGATCTTCCAATTCCTTAATAATTGCAGTGTCAGACATTATTCCATTGGTATACTTTCAAAATTATTTACTTATATGTCTTCTTGTGACATAAAGTGTCATCAGCAAACTCATCCATTGAAATATTATTATGTAATCACACAGTTCCTCCGATCAATTTCTTGGTCGCTATGTACGGTAAAAAATTCATCGTATCCGCCCGTTCCGGAAACAGGTTCTTCCGGTGACGGAGTTTTCGATCCTGAAGAAGGCACACTCTAAGAAAGTAAAAATGATTAAATGTTCATAGTTGATTCAACAGTTACATATACATAACTACGAACTACGAACATATATATTATTGACAGACACCCATTTGAAGCGCTGATATTTTTGCCAACCGTATTTTATTTTAAAGTGTGCAGACTCTTTTTATGATACTCTGGGCTTTATTGCAGTAATATATACTATTTTGATTAATCAGCTACTAGACGATATAAATTATAATATTACAATGAATGTGTGGAATTGGACGGAATCTTTCAACACTCTTGGTATGATCGATCTAGCTATTAGTTTTCACAAGGGTGCTCTTGCAGAGGTTAAAGTTTTACATGATATAGAACTTTGACCTACCGATTATGCACTAAGGATTTCTTGGTAATAGTGTAGCCAATATGGCATATATCTCTTGTTTCTTAGGCGGTTTTCATTTTACAAATTATATCTCTAACTTTGTCGCAAACTTGATAGTTTTTTGACTTAGTACTGACTGATACGAATACTGAAAATAATGACAGTTATTTACTTGCTACATCTTTTATGAAGCTCGATTTAATACAACATTCATACCAACCATTTGATAGAAGGTACGAATTTAAAATATAATTTATTTTATTTATATGTATATTATATGCATAAATAATTTGATCAAATTTTAGATTCCTCTGCTAAACCACTATTAGTATTTGGATTACTAGCGATTAAATTATCAATCTCGTTCAATAATGTGAAATCGAAATTATATTCCAACGCAAAATCTGTACCGTGAGACAAAGAACCTAACAAATCTGTAAAATCAGGATTCATATCGCTGTTATTTTCCATGTTCTTATTGCTTTCTATAAACTTTTTGGCAACCTCGTAGTTTAATGTATTAGACTCCAAAAATTCTTCAAAATCTCTATAGATATCATCCCTAATAGATTCAACATCCATGCATTGAATTGACAAAATCGCAGAGTAAACCATGTACAAATTACAACGTTCGAAAGTTCCAAATTTCTTCTTCCAGATATTCAGTAAGGTGTGTAACTCATATATACAATTCTTGATCAATCTTTTTGATTTAGTTGTATCAAAGATGAACGGCTTATTATATGAAATTATGACAATATAATAATGGAACCAAACATACACTGTAGTGATATTTAGAGTATCCAATTTCTCCAATGATTCCTTATTCCATTCTAATTCATCTCTAAGATCATTTCTCCAATTGAGGGCTTCGGTATTAAATTTGGTTAGATAACCTATTCTTTGTTCCAATGTTTCTGTTTGAATGAAAATCTTCTTGGCAAAAATTTCTGTGATTCTTGATAAAATTATTAATTTCTTCAAAGGATTAGCCATACATAATGCTTCACCTGGATTATAGATATAGTCCTCAATTCCTGTTTCAATGTCAGGTAATTCATCTGTTTCTGGGACGGTTGAGTTTGATAGTCTTAGAGAGGTGGATCTACCAAATAACACCGAGATTAAATGATCTGCAATATAACAACCCCAATATATTCTACTTCTAACTTCAATATCGATCTTGGATAATTCATCCTCATAAACATTATTCCATGCTTTGGGATTTAAGTGTAGACCAATCTCGTGGGATATTCTAAATGCCAAACCAGACAAATACCATGCCATTGGATTTTCACCTGATCCAATGTCATAAAATGCGAGACACAATAAAGTTTGAATAATTGCTAATTTGGACGAGGATGTGGAGTCTGCTAATGATTTATCCTCCAGTTGGAATATCTTCTTCAATACAATTGATTTAGCTCTATGATAATATACATCCCTTTGTTCATATAGTTCTTCACCACGTTTTGAGGCTTTACTACCTAATGCAGCGATTGCATATACTAATTCCTCGGAACAATAATATGTTTTCGTTGATTCATCACCAAAAAATGCACTCAGGAAGGTTTCTCTATGGATAAACATGTAATGACCAGGATATAACCATTTGAAGAATAATGAAAATGATCTTAAAATCAATGGAGATCTAGACAAATTCTTCAGATTGACTTGCAATTGTCTCTTTTGTTCGATTCTTCTCTTTTTTGTCGATATCGATAATGAATTTGTTGGGTATATACTATTCGTACCACTTCCGATGGTTGGTAAAGGTGAAGGAGATCTTGATCTAGTTTGATCGAGAGGTCTCTTGGTTGTTGTAACATAGTTTATACTTGGTTCTCGAGATGAGGTATCAGAAACATTTCTTTTTTCATTAGAGCCCCGTTCAGATTCTGTCTTTACTATAGCTAGAGATGCTAATGGTAGATTATTACTATTTTCCATCACTATATCTTTACTAACTGTAATATTGTTACTACTCGGGGAATCTAAATTATTTAATGGTATTTGACTCAGTAGGATATCTCTTTGTGTAGGATCCTTCGTGTTCTTAATCCTTTGTAACGAATTTTCTAAATATGCAATATGTGCCTCTAGTGCCTTCACGTAACCTGTTGAATATCTATTTCTTCTTAGATCTTGGTTTGTAAATACACATTCAGTTTCATTTCTAACACAGTTTGAACATGGTAGTTGCATATCACATTTCCGTCTGCGTTTCCTACATTGTTTACATGCCAACTTTCTTGGCTTGGGATTCATCTCCATTTTGTCTGACTTAATTACCAATATATCTGTTTTATTAACTATGTCAAAAATAAATAACTAAATAAATAAGTGTTGTAGCACGACGTTTAATAATAACTACTACCACAAATATGTTCAGTTGTTTTCAAATAATGAGATGATTCAAGAAATGATGATCAATATGAAATCTCATCTTTACTCTTTATATATTCGTTATTTTTTTGCTTGTAGGTAAAATAAATTCTCTTAACTATGTAAAAATTTTGATTCCCGCCGGAATAATGCCGATTTTTTTGCTTTTTCTATATTTTTGTGATAGAGATGAGATATATATTGTTATTATTATTACCATTGTTACTATTATATTAGTCGAATTCGATTGAATAGAGATACTAATGATTGTCTGTGCAGTGGTTCTATATTCAAGGAAGATTCTTGTATCGAACAAAATACAGAAACTGGAATAAAGTTCGAATTCCTGATTGTTTATTTGTTTATTTGTTTGTTTTTCTTATATAAAGAACAATGGATAGATAGGTTATAGTAATAATAGCTTAATAATGAATTTGAGTGGTTTTTCCCCAATTAGTTACTTTCATGCTTACTAGGGAAGTATTAATGATATTATTTGATAATGATTTCAGAATGATTAATTTGACTTTCATGAATTTGGACAGGTCGAACTCAGTACATTCTCGAGTATATGAACTGTATATAAGATGGAGGGGCAATGTATAAACTTGTCCGTTCTTCCATTGGTCGAGTATTACCAAAAAAAACTAAAACTGTGTGTTGCTGGAAACGATGACTATAACAAGAATGCCAAAAATTCCTGAGTAAAGAAAAACAATACAAGGGGCATACACAGTTCTTGATTACTGTTTTAAGGGTTTATCCCGCCAATTTTCATTGGTCAAATATGAATCTATTTGTTTCTGATATTTGAATGCATGCATGTATGTATTTACTTGAGGTATTTATTTAAAGAAAGTAAGAATTTCATCACTGAAAAATTCTGGATTATCCAAGAAAAGATTATGGCCAGCGTCTGGAACCTGGACAAAATCTATTTGTTCATGTGGTTTATAGTGATATGAATGTGCTAATTCTTTAACCATGCTATAACCTGCTTCACCATTCATCCAATCATGGTCACCATACATCAATAACACTTTTTTAGCCTTTAATTTATCTAGATTATCTAGGATTGGATCCTTAGCCAATAAATTTCTAGTAAACATATTTGTAAAATTGTTTATTGTAGTCTTTGGGAATTTATTACTTTTATAGAATACATGATATAAATAGTCATGATATTCTGTACCTGGTACTCTAACGTATGCTCTATTAATATATCTTTTAGCCAATGAACCTCCGATTGGACCCATATATCTCAAAGTATTTAATTGATTGTTAAACAACCAAGTAGGTACTTTGAAATTTCTTGAATAATATATCGATGATGGATCTTCTATAGAAACTTGGTATTCTTCAGATGGGGTGAATTTATTATTTAGGGAATAAACATTACGTTCCATCCCTAATGGAGAAATTAAACCAATCTTTTCGACTCTTTCAGGATAAGCAATTGCATATTTGAAAGAGATATAACCACCAAAGGAATGTCCAATAATATTAAATTTTTCAATATGATTCTCTTCACGCCATTCATCAATTTTTTTAACATAATAATTTTCATATTCTTTTAATAAGTTCAATTCTTTAATTGTATCATTTTTTTCATTCATTGAAAATTTTGAATAATCTTTATTAAATGTTATTTTGTGTGTTTGTAAAGTGGGTAATTTTAATTTAGGTGTCTCTGATAATCCATTCCCAGGTAAATCGATAGCATAAAGATCTCTTATCCCATTAGATAATTTATTAAAAGTTAAATGGAATGCCATTGATGAAGCTGCATACCCATGAACTAATAAAGTAGGAGTCTCTATAATTTTATTATTTTGTGAAGTAGAGATAGAATTATGGAAATGCCATTGATTGATTGTATTATGAGCGATCATATTATTTGATTTTGTTACTGAATCATTTAAAACTAATTTATTCATTATATTTTCTTGTAATAATTTTAATTGTGCATCTATAGGTTTATGTGTAGTTGAAATTGAGTCAGCGATAGACATATCGGATACTGATACAGTAGCAGTAGCAGCAGCTGTGGTAGAACGTTCACAGATGGTTGATTTAATAGATGGCCACATTCTTACTGATTTAAGCATATAAGTGTTTGTAATTGGGTTGTAATTGTTTTTTATGTTAGTGATAGGCTTTTTCTTAATGGGGAAGTTTTGAAGATGGGAAATATATTCTCGAGAACAATTAATTTAACAGTCCCTTCTCTCTATATATATATAATATTGCTCTTGGTTTTCTTTTTTTGAGTCAACAAGAAATAGTTGAGTTATTTGGTTGTAAAATTATTATACATCTTATGCAATTGGCAAAATGCTTTCGGAGGAAAGTTACATAATCTTCCTGTAGTATTGCATTCTTTAGAGCGGCGCAGTGATTGACTGGTTATATAAAACGAGAAAGTTTCGGCCGAGCACATCGGATGCAAAAATAGAAAGATTTTTTCCACAGAAAGCTCAACAGGTTGAGCGGTTCCGCGGGATGGAAATACGTGAACAGAACAGAAAAACAATTTTCTCTCTCAGTTTTTCTCTGCTGTTTCGGATTTATGACAGTTTTGTTATATAGTCATCGGCCGAAATACAGTGTTTTTTATGGGAAGGCTCATTCGGAATGAATTCGGAATTAAGAGATGAGCAGTGAGTGATTCGACACATATATATATAATTAGTCCCTGGTTCAGTAAAACAACATTATTTCAGTCATTTCAATATTCGACGTTAATTTAGAATGATTTGCGAATGTGACTTTTTGCTTTGTTCAGTTGTTGGGGACTGCAGTAAGGTTTAAACTTTCATATTTTGTTTTATTGACTTTTTTTTTAAGTATTGTACTATTTCAATAATTTATTCTTCGGGAGCAGATCGGAAGCACAAAATTAATATATTTTGAGGAAATACCATGAAAGGCTAGTTGTTTTCTTGTGAATTAAGACTATTGTGACTATTTTGACACTTCCAATTACCTTACATTGGCATGATAAGACAATAATATTTAACAATTTAGACAATTTACTAAAACATACACATGTAACATCGGACAATCACTTTCTTGCCAATGAAAAATGATTTCTTTAGCCATACATAATATTATACCATGTATCAACAATATTAACTGTCTCTATTCTACGTTTGTGACCTGCACAACATTTCTTTCTTTGTTCAATGCCCTAGTTTTACTAAACCCTAATTTCATGAAGCGAATCGTTTACCATCGTATAAAAAATAAAGAAAAATGAATGTTCTGTCAATGAGGAAGAACGATACTTTCAACAAATTTGATATATTCAATCATCTTTTGCAGGACAGTGAGGTAAGAGATAAGTGAGGAACAGAATTAAGGTGACAAAATCATTTGGATTAAAACTAGTCTCACAAATAACTAATAACATTATACCACATAAATGAACGCAGATATAATATCTCTAGAAAGTGACTCCAATGAATCCTCTCATAGTGAGATTGACTATGAGTTATTAAATCGAAATACAGAATTAGAATTAGAAGAACTGAGTCTAGAAGAGAAACTGATTAATGCAGAGAAACAATGGCAAGAAAGTCTCGAACAACTATCACATGCGATCAATTGGTTATTATTACCTCTATTAGGTAAGTATATGGGAAGAAAATTCGCAAGAATAGTTTGGTCAAGGGTTGCAGGCTTAGTTTGGTAATTGCAATCAGATATATAGATAGAAATTTAACTGACATTCTTTTCTTGTTCGATTTCAGATAAACATACCCTCTCCTTCCGTAAGATCCTGATACTAATATGGGGTTATATCATCAATCATTGCGAAGATTTGCAAATCGTAAAGATACACTGGGCGGCTAATATTCCACAATAGGCAATACAATACACATACACACATATACATATACATATATATATATATATATAACTTCACGAAATAGATATGCACCCTTAAATTCTTTTCTTTTGTTCCCAATAATAAATAGATTGCGGAAGGGACTCGGCGGCAAAAAAAAATAAGAGAAAATCGACAATAAAAAATGATATAAATATGAGGAGGGAACTTATAAAAAGACCAGTCAAGAAGTTCCAATCAAATTTTTACATTTATTTATTGAGGTATTTACTCTCAGATATATAGTTCACTAATAATTATAAATAATATATCAGTATGTTACTGTACAAGTTCAAAAGTGATTATCCTCATTGACCAATGTGGAGACTTTTTATTTTACCTTTAACAGTTTTTTTTTTTTCTTTAAATTTCAGGTGACAAACTTAATTAACACTACAACAGGGTCGTTACTGAAATACTTTCTATTTAAACGGTTCCTGTTTTATATTATTCAATACCAAATTGGAAATTTCTGTCATTTTTCACGTTAAGTTGTCTTTACTTCCAGCGCTGAGTCATAATAAAAACAAACAAAAATTGTGGATGTTTTTTCTCTGAGGGAGGAAAGAAGATCAAAATAATTTTAGTGCGAGTCCAGTATCCAAATGAGATGTTGTGCGGGAATTTCACTGGAATATCAATATAATTTTATTCTGAAAACAATTGAACCGGAAGGACGACACAGACAGAGAGATCTCTCCCATCTCTTCCTGTTTTTCTCTTTTCCAGCGTAATCGTGGGGGTAGGGAAAAAGACGACAGGACAACAATTTCAAGTTTAACCTATTGGTATATCAGTTTCATTAGAATTCTCTCACTTATATTATATGAAACATTTAGTTATGATATTAATACATATAGTCAATTATATTCTCAAAAGGTGAAAACATCAAAAAGGATAAAATCGCTAAAGATGGCTTCTGTTTCTGTGCCATTAGAAAAAGTGTCAATTTTATCAAAACCTACAATTCATGTAGGTTACGATATTCATACACATATTGTTCAAACCATTATTAAGGAATGTTCATCATCAACTTATGTTGTTGTTAATGATGCTAACTTATGTAAAGTTCCATACTGGGAACAATTAGTTACTGAATTTGAACAATCTTTACCAAAGGGTTCTCGTCTATTAAGATTTGTCACTAAACCAGGTGAAGCCCATAAGACTAGACAAACCAAAGAGAACATTGAAGATTTCATGTTAAGACAAGGTTGTACAAGAGATACCGTTGTTGTTGCAATTGGTGGTGGTATTATTGGTGACATGATTGGTTTCACAGCAGCTACATTTATGAGAGGTGTCCGTGTTGTTCAAATTCCAACCTCTTTATTAGCTATGGTCGATTCCTCAATTGGTGGTAAAACCGCCGTCGATACTCCAATTGGTAAGAATTTTATTGGTGCGTTCTGGCAACCACAATTCGTCCTTGTCGATATTAAGTGGTTACGTACTTTACCTCAAAGAGAATTCATCAATGGTATGGCTGAAGTTATTAAAACTGCTTGTATTTGGGATGCTCAAGAATTCACAAGATTAGAAGTTAACGCTAACTCATTCTTGGAAATTGTTAATAACGCTAAATTCATTGATTACAAGAGTACCATGACTAATGAAACTTATAACATCTCTGATACAAACATTGAAGCAATCCTAGAACACACTTACAAATTAGTTTTAGGTAGTATCAAGGTTAAAGCTGATGTTGTTTCATCTGATGAACGTGAATCAAGTTTAAGAAATTTGTTGAATTTTGGTCATACTATTGGACATGCTTATGAAGCTATTTTAACTCCACAAGCTTTACACGGTGAATGTGTCTCAATCGGTATGGTCAAGGAAGCTGAATTATCTCGTTATTGGGGTATTTTATCATCTACCCAAGTTGCTCGTTTATCTAAAATCCTAGTTGCATACGGTTTACCAGTATCTCCAGAAGAAAAATGGTTCAAAGAGTTAACTTTACAAAAGACTACTCCATTAGAGACTTTATTAGACAAAATGAGTATCGATAAGAAGAATGATGGTGCTAAGAAGAAATGTGTCATTTTAGAAAGTATCGGTAAATGTTACGGTACTTCTGCCCACATTGTCTCCGATGCTGACTTAAGATTTATCTTAACTGATGAAACTTTAGTTTACCCATTTAACAATATTCCAACCAATCAAAAGAAAGTTATTGTTCCACCAGGTTCTAAATCTATCTCTAATCGTGCCCTTGTCATGGCGGCTCTTGGTGAAGGTACATGTAAGATCAAGAATCTGTTACATTCCGATGATACTAAGCACATGTTAGCTGCTGTTGATTTATTAAACGGTGCTAACATTACATGGGAAGATAATGGTGAAACCGTTGTCCTAGAAGGTCGCGGTGGTGAAACTTTAACTGTTTGTGATGAAGAATTATACCTAGGTAATGCTGGTACTGCCTCTAGATTCTTAACTACCGTTGCAGCTTTGGTTAAATCTCGTTCTGATAAGAATTTCATCATTTTAACTGGTAATGCCAGAATGCAACAAAGACCAATCGGTCCCCTAGTCGATTCCTTACGTACCAATGGTACCAAGATTGAATACGTTAAGAATGAAGGTTGCTTACCATTAAAAGTCTACACCGACTCTGTCTTCAAGGGTGGTAGAATCGAATTGGCTGCTACTGTTTCATCTCAATACGTTTCATCTGTTTTAATGTGTGCTCCATATGCCCAGGAACCAGTTACTTTAGCTTTAGTTGGTGGTAAGCCAATCTCTCAATTATATGTCGATATGACAATCAGAATGATGGATGCATTTGGTATCAAGGTTACTCAATCAGAGACTGAACCATACACTTATCACATTCCAAAGGGCCACTACATCAATCCACCTGAATATGTTATTGAAAGTGATGCCTCGAGTGCTACTTACCCATTAGCATTTGCCGCTTTGACCGGTACAACTGTCACTGTTCCAAACATCGGTTCCGCTTCATTACAAGGTGATGCAAGATTTGCCAGAGATGTTCTAAAACCAATGGGTTGTACAGTTGATCAAACTGCTACCTCCACAACAGTTACTGGTCCAGCTCAAGGCCAATTAAAACCATTGAAGCATGTTGATATGGAACCAATGACCGACGCTTTCTTAACTGCATGTGTTGTTGCTGCTGCTGCCAACGACGGTCAGGGTACTGGTAATGTTACTACCATTGAAGGTATTGCTAACCAAAGAGTAAAGGAATGTAACAGAATAGAAGCTATGGCTACACAGTTAGCTAAATTTGGTGTCGAAACCAGAGAATTACCAGATGGTATTCAAGTTTACGGACTTGATTCTCTTGATGAATTAAAGGAGCCTCGTGATTCCTCAGGTCCTGTTGGGATTGATACATACGATGACCATCGTGTTGCTATGAGTTTCTCATTATTGGCTGGTATGGTTAATTACAATAAGAAGGATCAAGATGTTACCCCGGTTAGAGTTCTTGAAAGACATTGTACAGGTAAGACATGGCCAGGTTGGTGGGATGTCCTACATACCGATCTAGGTGCCAGATTAGATGGTGCTGAGCCACTAAATACTACAAAGACAAACTCAAACAAGAGTGTTGTTATTATTGGTATGAGAGCTGCTGGTAAGACCACCATTAGTAAATGGTGTGCTGCCGCATTAGGTTACAAATTGGTCGATCTAGATGACTTATTCGAACAACAGTACAAGAAGGGTACAATCAAGGAGTTTGTTGCAGAAAATGGTTGGGAAAAATTCAGAATCGAAGAAGCAAGAATCTTCAGAGAAGTTATTGAAAAATACGGTGACGCTGGTTACGTCTTCTCCACTGGGGGTGGTATTGTTGAAAGTGCTGAATCGAGGGAATCTCTAAAAAAGTTTGCTTCCGAAGGTGGTATTGTCTTACATTTGCACAGAGACATTGAAGAAACTATCATCTTCTTGCAAAGTGATCCAACCAGACCTGCTTATGTTGAGGAAATTAGAGATGTTTGGACTAAAAGAGAAAAATGGTACAATGAATGTTCCAATTATACTTTCTTTGCACCACACTGTTCTACTGAGTCCCAATTCCAAAAATTGAGAAAAGTCTTTGGTAGTTTTATTAACATGGTTGCCGGCAAGAGACAAATCACTATTCCAACCAAGAGATCTGCTTTCGTTTGCTTAACCTTTGAAGATTTAACTGAACACATTGACAGTTTAAACCCAATTACATATGGTTGTGATGCTGTTGAAGTGAGAGTCGATCATTTGGCAGAATATGATGCTGACTATGTTAGCAGACAACTATCCACTCTACGTACCGCTACTGAAGGTCTACCTATCATTTTCACTGTGAGAACAAAGAAGCAAGGTGGTAAATTTGCCGATGATGACTACGAAACTTTGAAGAAGTTGTTCAGTCTAGCATTAAAATCAGGTGTTGAATTTATTGATTTAGAATTAACTTTACCATCTGAAATCCAATACAGCGTTTTAAACAATAAGGGCTTCACTAAGATTATTGGATCTCACCATGACTTCGATGCAGCTTACGACTGGAATGATGCCGAATGGGAAAATAGATACAACCAAGCGTTATCTCTTGATGTTGATATTGTTAAGTTTGTTGGTACTGCTACTAAGTTTGAAGATAACTTAACACTGGAGAGATTTAGACATGCCCATACCACAAAGCCTTTGATCGCTATTAACATGGGTCAAGTTGGTCAAGTATCTCGTGTTCTAAACACTTTACTAACACCAATTACTTCTAAACATTTGGATGCAATTGCTGCGCCAGGTCAACTAACTATTCAAGAAATTAACCAAATTTATACTTCTATGGGTGGTATCACTGCCAAAGAATTCTTCGTTGTTGGTAAGCCAATTGGCCATTCAAGATCTCCAGTGTTACACAATACGGGTTATGAATTGCTAGGTCTTCCACATCATTTTGGTAAATATGAAACTGATTCTATTCAAGAAATCAAGAAAGAATTATTGGATGGTAAAAAGAACTTAGGTGGTTTAGCGGTTACCATTCCATTGAAATTGGATATTATTCAATATATGGATGAATTAACTGACGCAGCCAAAACTATTGGCGCTGTCAATACTGTTATCCCAATCAATGATGGTAAGTTCAAGGGTGATAACACTGACTGGCTAGGTATCAGAAATTCCTTAATTGGTAATGGTGTTCCAAATACTATATCCGGTGTATCTGGTCTTGTAATTGGTGCTGGTGGTACTTCTAGAGCTGCAATCTACGCTTTACATAACTTGGGTTGCGAAAAGATTTACTTGATCAACAGAACTACCTCCAAATTGGAAGAACTAAAGAAAGCTTTCCCTGAAGATTATAACCTAGTTGTTGTTGAAACAGTCGAAGATGCTGACAAGATCCAAGATACTATTAGTGTTGCTGTTAGTTGTGTTCCAGCTGATAAACCATTAGATGAAAATTTAGTCAGCAAATTAGAACGTTGTTTAACCAAGACTACACAAGCTAAGTTCCTACCAACATTACTCGAAGCCGCCTACCTGCCAGCTGTCACTCCAATCATGAAACTTGCAAAGGATAAATATCAGTGGCACGTTGTTCCAGGTGCTCAATTATTAGTTCACCAAGGTGTAGCTCAATTCGAGAAATGGACCGGCGTTACAGCTCCTTTCGAGGCCATCTTCGAAGAAGTTACTAAGAACTAGATACACTTTTATATATCATAATATTTGTATATTATTTATTTACAATTTCTTTTCTCAAAAATGACAATAATAAAGGTATTTAGTAACATATTTTTAATTGTTTTCTATATCTTAATTTTGAGACACAAATAAAAGGATCATTAAACAAATATATATCGGAAATAACTATACACACCCTCTAACAAACGTAGATGATATTGCCAATTTTGACTCACCATGAAAGAAGACCCTGTCATATATATCTAAGGTGTGTTTTGACAGAATGAAGAAGAACATGTCACACCAACGTACACATTTGAGAAACATCCTTCTTTGTGGAAACGGCCATAACAAAGCAATATTTAGAAACTATAAACATCATTTGATCTTAATAAATGAAAGATATCTTTAAAGAACTCAATCGTATCGAATAGAATGCCTAACAATATAGTTACGGGTTCCTTTAATCGCCCTTGTTTTACTTCAACCTCTCGGACTCAAGTTTCAGATGCCTCACAATCTCTATCTGAATTACCAGATCGATCAAGAAAATTAACTACATGAGCTACCCATTCGGTAACTTCTGTAGGGTCATAAATAGACCTCTTGCTTTCGATATGACCTCCTGCTGTATTTTCGAAGTACAAACTTGGATGTGCACCAACAAGATCAACAAATTCCGAGAAGCACAAATACTGGGTAAGCCATAGAACGTAGTTCAACCTTTTTTCGAGAGGGTAGATACGTTGCTGAGTGCGTAACGTGGTCCACAGATCCTTGTATTTTGATTGTAAACGTACAGCCAAAATGTGGGGACAATAGACGTAATAGGAATTCATCTTACACTGAGAACATGAGGATTTCGTGACCAATTCCGCTGTACAGTTTTTTAGAGAATTAATATATGCCATTCTGAAAGAAGTATATGATTCTCGTCTGTTCAATATCTTCATGCAAGCATTGAACATCAATGTCAGATCACAGTTAGTATCTGGATCATATCTTACCTTAATCGTGTTGCCAATGGTTTCAACTTTTAATGACAACGCCAAACCAATCTTAAGAGAAATAAGAACGCTACCATGTTTACAAAAGTGCTCGTGATAATTAACGTTCTCATCAGAAAGTTTTTGTAAAGCGCATAGTTGCATCATGCTCAACTGAGAAACAAGATTAACCATGTGTCCCTTCTTCAATGATCTGATCCAACCATGAAACGGACCAACCGCGTTTGTAGTAAACTGTTCGAAATTGTCATCCCGTTTGATACGGCAAAAGAGGTCTGGATTATTGCTAATCAAGTTATAAGCATTAATACACCCTTTATTAATTGGCTGGTGGAAACTATTCAGTAGGTCTTCCTTAGCTTTTATCCACTCATTCTCATCTAAAGTATGGATATATTTCTGAAAACTAGACATAGTCGTATCAGAAGTATACCTTACGAGATTCTTCTTCAAATGCTGTGTGCATTCCAATGCATTCTTTCCAAAAACTCCCCGTATGCTATTTTTCAGCGCCATAGATTGGTCACACATAATACGAACGTTATCCCAGTCACAAGGCAAATGTCTCTTGATTAGACTCAGAAACAACTGTGCTACCACTTGCTGTTTACCATATCTGTAAATCATATGAGCTACGGGTAGTGTCCTATTATCTAAAGTAATCGCAGTTAATGTAAGAAGTGTCTTGTACTCTTCATCTTTTAAAAATGTAACGTCTAGAAACATAACAGGAATGAACTTTTGAGCAATCGCACTGTCCTTAATATTTGGACACCAAAAGACACAGTCTACAATATCTCTTATCTTTACTTGTTCTTCAGGGGTGGATTCTGGTGTTAATACATTAGATTCACCTTCATACTGTTTTTCATTGGCGGGTTGACTATCAGAATGGATGGGTAAAATACTATTAAAAACCTATTAAATATACCAGTCACATCCTTGTTGAATGGAACTTCCTTTTTGAATTTACTAGATAGTTGGTAAAGGATACCAGCACTAAGTGAATGGCCGAAGCCGTCAATATCCCTCATACTGATGACATCTTCTAGGTTTTTATCCTTTTCGATGGGATCCTCAGCTTCCTCAACATTCTGCCCCTCATCGCTTTGTATCTCCTCATCACTTTGCATTTCATCATTAATACGGTCAAGTTCAATGCCTTCCATATCGAGGTTACCAAATAGTAATTTACTATCATCTCTAACAGTGAACGCACCTGCAAAAAACTGATCATCACACTTGTGTATTAGAAATTTAGCAACAGCTGTAAGTGCAAGTTGCAGACTACGATTACAAACTAGTTGAGAATTGAAATCGTTGTCATTAAGCACCCTCCCAACATTGACTCTATGTGTTTTGTACCATTTTGTCTTAAAAATGTCGAATGGTTGTAAGGGTATACACCTTGCAGCTTCAAATTCTGCATTTTTAGTGAGCAGTTCCTTATATTTCCGTTCAAAATCCAATGCCTCTAGAACTATACCAATACAATCATTCTTTAACGATACAATCTTATGCTGGTGCAAATGCAAGGAGTCCTCCTTGTGATACTTGTAATTCATCATGAACATAACTCTGCTTTCATAGAGTATACCAATCGAAAATCTATTCATCTGGACTATACAGTAAATTGCATAAAGCTTCAAATCGCCTCCAAGAATTGCAAGTGATTTTAGCAAGTCTAGGTCTTCTCCAAACTTGTTTTTTTGAATTTCCATGTGGTTACAATGCTAATCAAATTTTGCCTATTGCATTGATGAACTTCACTATCTGCGACAGCATAGTTAAATCTGAAGTTACCGTTTTCACATATAATACCGTACTGCTTTTCATGACAAAAGTTGCAGCTTAAGGTATAATAGAATCCGGAAAGGTACGGATCATACCTACTGTGCTGTATTATTAATAGTACATTTCGTTTGATCAATGCAAAACAGTATAAGAAATCCACTATCATGTTTAAAGATTTTGGTGATCTTTTGGAAATGACCGTTGTAAAAGACTCCCCATTAGACTTGTCAAGGAGAGCCGTGATTGCTACCTTGACATTGCTGAAAGGAGTTGCTGATTCTAGTATATGAGCATGTAAATCTAGTAACTCCTCTGGTTCAGATTCGATATTACTATCTTCCAAAAAGATACCATCAAATAAAGATTCGGCATTTTTTCTTCTTTTAGCGTTAGATTCATCGATTCTTCTTTTTTTAGGAGCATGCTCATTCCTTTTGGTGATCTTCTTTAGCTCTTGGATCTCCTCTGTAAATTCCTCATTCTCAATCGCAAGAGGTTCCATTTCCCCTTTCAACTTCGTTATTTCATCCACCTGTTGTTTGTTGGTTTCTTTGAGTACCTCATTCTCTTTATTTACAGTCCTCGTGGATTCTTTTATCAAGGCGATTCCCAACTCTTTTATACCAGCCTCCCTGGCTGTGTGATTGGTAACATTGTAATACCTAAAATTGTACTTAAATGCTGAGGATCAAATAGTCTCTTGTATTCGTCAGACATCTCGATTGTTCTTGTTTTTTTTGTTTTTTGTAAGTAACGTTTATTTATTTTATCAATATAGTATTTTTTTTCCTGAGCTGGCCAATTTTTAAACCAAATATCCTATAGATGCCTCGATTTGATTTTAATTTTATAAAGTAAAAAAAAAATTCTCATTATTAGGCAAAAAATGGCTACCAGAAACATTTTATTAAAACACCATGTTTCTTTATATTTTATCAACTTTGGTAAACCAATTCCCGAGAAATATCGAATCTAAAATTGAAACACGACCAACCTTGAATGGATATAGATTACTAACTATGTAGTCATTTAGATCGATTCTCCACTTTATACGTTCTGTTACATCTCAAATATATACGTTCCTTTTCTAGACTTCCCACTTCAGATTTCGACATGCATAATGCAACTTCAATAATATAAGCTTCAACTAACTTCACGTCTTTGCTATTTTTAAAACCTCTTTGAATCATCCAAACCCGCAAGATAAAACTTACTTAAAACTATAATGATATAGAATAATCAGTGCTCTTTAAAGCAAGTTTATTTCCAACCAAGGGGCAACTCCATACATCTGCTCAAATTGCCGCCGAAATCATCCCCAAAATTTGTCCCACACAGCTGCTTCTCAATTTTTGGGCTCACGTAACCACAGCGTTTTTTGAGCTCGTCCATTTTTAGTATTCGTCTCAAATCAATTTCTCTCGTTTAAAAAAAAGAACTGGCGATGGTTTCGGTTAACGCGCAGGAAACGGATCGTATCGGAGAGTAACGATTTTTCAATAAACGATATGATATGAAACTTTTCAGTAGCACACTCGAGACTATAACTATTTAAATTGATGTAAGATGTGAATTGTTTATTATAAATCGATAACTGACAGGTATTTTGAACAACCTACAAATTATTATCAAGATCTTACATTTATTATATCTGCATTAGATCACATATCAGAAACTATGAGTTCCAGAAAAGTCGCAGTTATTACGGGTACAAATAGGTATGTGAGGAGGAAAAAACTATATTTCAGATTATTTATGTACATCACTTTTACTAACAGTAGAGAATAACAAATAGGAGGAGGAAAAGGATTGTTATATTAGCAGACCTTGTCCATTCATTCACTTCATTTTTGTTTTTTGATAACAGTAACCTCGGTATAAATATTGCATACCGATTGATCGAAAGAGAGGATCCAAATACTAGATTAACAATTGTTGTCACATCTAGAACCCTACCTCGTGTCAGAGAAGTAATTGAGTTGTTAAAGGAACATGTTAAGAAAGTTAATCGTGTAGGTTTAGTTGATTATGATTACTTACTTGTTGATTTCACTAACATGGTTAGTATTTTAAACGCTTACTATGATTTACAAAAACAGTATAAAGCGATCCATTATTTATTTATTAATGCAGCACAAGGTGTTTATGATGGTATCGATTGGTTTGCTGCAGTCAAGGATGTTCTGATGAATCCCTTAGATGCAGTGACTTACCCAACTTATAAAATTCAAAGAGTAGGTGTCAAATCTGCAGATGGAATGGGTCTAGTGTTCCAAGCTAATGTATTTGGTCCTTATTATTTCATCCATAAAATTTTACCTTTATTGAAGGAAGGAAATGCAATAATTGTGTGGATCTCAAGTATAATGTCCTTACCAAAATATTTGTCTTTTAAAGATATGGAATTATTAAAGAGTGATGCATCATATGAGGGTTCAAAGAGATTAGTAGATTTGATTCATTTAGGTACATATAAAGAAATGAAAGATTTAGGTATTCACCAGTACGTTGTCCATCCAGGTATTTTCACCAGTCATTCTTTCTTCAAATTCTTAAATATTTTCACTTATTATGGTATGTTATTCTTGTTTTATTTTGCAAGATTATTAGGTTCTAAATGGCATAATATCGATGGTTACAAAGCAGCAAATGCTCCAATATATGTAGCCACGTTGGCCAATCCACATTTTGATAATCAAGAGGTTAAATTTGGTTCTGCTACCTCATTAGATGGTATAGAATATATAGAAAGATCTGATATAGATCCAACTGGTGTCAGTGATGTCATGGATTATATGAAATTAAAGACTAAAGAATGGGATGAAAAGTTGAAGGATCAAATCACTAATAGTAGAGTCCCGATCTAGTACTTGTTTATAGCGTTATACAATATACATAATTAAATTACATTTGTCTTTATAACGACATTGTAAAAATAACCATAACAACATTACTTACTGTAGTTCGAATATTTCTTGTATTTTTTGTTTCTTTAAATTTCAATTATATTATAATAGTACATAAGTAGATCTGTAATAGAAGATGATTAATTACTTAAGCCCATCATTTCTTATAAGGGCAATATTACAAATCAATATCAAACACCACTACAGTGAAAGCTATTGTCACCATAAATGACATAATTCACTTATTTAAGGACATTAATGATGCAACGAAAGTTAAAATTAATCTTGAACGAACTTCGTTGATATCTTCTGGAACTAACCAAATTAATGCACCCAACTTTCTTGCAATAGAAATAGCTAATCTAGCATTAGCATAGCTGTCTTCTGGGGTAGTTCCTGGAGTAACCAAATCATAATCAACATAACCTGGCGCAATACCATTCAATACATCCAGTAAGAAGTGTGCATTTGATAAAGATGAATCATTGAATGAACGAACTGTAGATGATTTACCACCTTTGGTAACTTGATCTTGAGCCCATTTCAAGATTTGGGCATCGCTCATATCTCTACCACTTGAAGATAATTTGTTCATTGTGTTATTAATGTTTCTACGCATTAATTGCCATACAAGTGCTAAAGTTAATAATTTGTTACCATCAAGGATATCAGAACCTTCAATACCCACTAAGGAGAAACCATTTTGTTTACCTAATTCAACAGCATAATTAGTATTTTCCAATGCTTTGAAACGTGATAATTCTGTAGCAGGATCTTTCTTATAGTTAATATGTTTCTTATCAACTGAGCCTGGCATAACTTTTTCATAAGCTTGCATTAATACGAGACCATCCTTCAAATCATCGAATAAGGAAACAATTGGAGGATCGACATCTAAGGAATTTAACCATAAAGTAAAGACTCTTGCTTCTCTTTCACCTTCTGCATCGAATTCTTCGATTTCTGGTTTTTCAGCTTCTTCAAATGGTTCTAGACCTGGATGTGTATTGAATAAATTAGCAACAAAGGCTAAATTTAATTTAGGGTTACCTTTAACTAACGCAGCAGGAGTCAAATATTTTCTACATTCTAATTTATCGGCATTATCCAAGATTTGTTCAGCTCTTTGCATTAAATCAGAAGTTTGTAATGGTGCAATAGAACATAGATCAGGAGCTAATTGATTTAATAAAACAGTGTAGTTTTCACCATCTTTAACATCTTGAGAGAAGTTAGTGACCTGTCTATGCCAGTTAGCTTTCTTCAAATGGTAATTGAACCAACGTAATAAGATTTGTTCAGGTGGTAATCTTAAGAATTGTTCTAAAGTTTCATCTTCCTCTAATAGACGGTATAATTCTGGATGTAATTTAATATCAATCTTGGATAACAGACCTCTTCTAATAACTTGCCATATTAAACCTAGGATTAAATGTTCTCTACCTTCAATAATATCTTCAGAGTGAACATTAACAACAACACATCCAATGGCTTTTGCAGAATTGATAACAATATTAGCATTTTCACTGGCCTGGAAATTATTTAAAGGTTTACCATTTTTTGGTCTATTCAATACTCTTGTATCAATTGTGTCTGGAACAGAATCATTAATCAATTTAGACAGAACCCAACCATCTCTACATTCATCGAATAATTGGAAAGTATCTGTTGGGAATGGTAATAAATGACCGACTTCATTATCACCAGCTAGGACACTGTTAATATGTTTAGTGAATTCAGTTCTTTCTTCTTCATTAATGGTATGAGTAGTACCTGATTGGGCACCACCAACAATAATTTTAGCTTGAGCACCTGTACCTTTATATTGTAAAGCCTGTTTACCTGGAGAGGTTGGCATTTGTACAGTTGTGTTTTCTACAGAGAAACTTGTTTGTGGAACTGCTCCCATTTTATTTTCCTTTAATCTTGCAACTAACGCAACATAATCATCTAATTCAACACGACCTGAAGCATCGACATCAACGTGTTTCAAAGTTTCTCTAGCTTCATCATAAGATGCTTCACCAGAGTTACTGACAGCTTCTAAAGCCTCTTGTTTCTCAACGAAACCCTTGTCATCGATATCAATGGCTCTAAACTTCTCAATAGTACTGAATAAATCTTCCTGAGTTAAAGCAGGATATTTTCTTTGTAATTTAACGATGTTCATAGTTTGTAATTGTTTGTTAAATAGGTTTCAAACTCAGGGTCTTGTAAATAATAACAATATATCTTTATTTACTGCCTCTGTATAGTTATCTCTCGAACTTTATCGAACCAATTAACAACTATCAAAGACAAAGTGCGTTTCCATATATATATATATATATATAAATAATAGTTAGAAGTTTCTAAAATTCATAAGTATCCTTGTCCCTAACTCCTATCCCATTGAACAAATTGTGGCAAAGCCTGGGAATTTAGGATCCCTTGGTATCTTCAGCAATGATAATAATTCCTATGCCTCCGCTTAACCAATATTTCTCTTTTTTTCCTTTTCGCAAATTTTTTTTGTTTTCCGTTTTCGTCCGGTGAGAAAAATTGAAAATGAATTATTTTCGGAGGTTTTCCCGAGGTGTGGTCGGCATTTCGCATAGTTAAGGTGCTTAGTTTGTATGGGTTATGCCGAGGATTTAGCACAAATAGTTACCGCACTCCCTAATTTTAAACAGTGAATATCTCAATCAATAAAAGAGATTTAGCGTTCGGAACTACGATTTTACAATTTGCACGTATAGTACGACCAGATGGAGGTAATAAAAAATAAAAAATCGAAAAAAATGATAAAAATAAACTCCGATACGGGGAGTCGAACCCCGGTCTCCACGGTGAAAGCGTGATGTGATAGCCGTTACACTATATCGGATATTAATTTACAAATATCGTTGTAACATAGGTGCCTTTTGAGCCCTATGTCATTTTAGACGTTTCTACGAGGATTTCTAGGGTAGCCTCATTATAGGTTGCACTAAACTTTCAGAAATGTAATAAACTAAGTTACCAAGACGTTATGCTTCATGTATAGCGCCGTTAGTGCTCTATTATACTAATGATGTCTTCTTATGACGTATTATAACAATTATATTGTTATAGGATCCTTAAATAAGCTAGCCCATCTTAGGATGATGTATAACACGCGTGTATAAACAATTAGTTAGATAACTACATAGTAAGACCTAGATATACTTAGGCCATGAACACAATTCGTCACCTTAATGAAGTGATGGAGTTCATGATGGCGAACAACCAATTTAATTAGTCGCGACGGGAAGAAAAATAATTCTTTGCCGGCGTGGCGGATGGTGGTTGCGACAATTGAGTGACGCACTGAAAAATGGAAAAAGTATATAAAGAGAAGACGTTCTCGAGAAACTATATAGTTATGTAATCATTTGATTACTAGAAGGTTCCTTTCAGAGGAAAGGGTCAGACAAGATTTAGCGAAGAAACCTAACAGTAAATCATTACGTCATTAACTGTTATAACCTCGTAATTATCGGTAAACCTTAATTACACCATCTTATTTGATATTTAACCTTTTAGTATCAAAATACACCAATTGGTCAGATCTTATAGTTAGTAAGAACAACTAACCCTAGGTCTTCTCATCCACGTGACCTGTATAAGTACGATAGTTGTTACAATCGTAGACAAACCTCGAGCTGGCCAATCAGAGTAATGGATTAAGGTTATCCAATGAATGTTAGAATAGGTAAGACAAGAAAAACACACAACCGGTGGCTTAGCAGATAATCAAAGTATTTAAATAATTGACACGTCAGCATTAAGGAATTCTGAAAAGTATATAAAGGGCAGATATTTCTGATGTTTCAGAAATATATCTTTCCAATTTTTATAGTCTTTATTCTTAGATAGTTTTATAAAAGACAAGACACTGAATACATAATAAGTTGTAATAAATAAGCTTTGGTTAAAAGGCTGCAATTCCCGATTACAACAACAAAAAAAAGATAAATAGCCTTTCATGTGGTATACAAAATTGTCAGTTTAAAAATCCCACATTATTGAAATAATTTATGGTTTTCACATAGTATGTAGTCTCACCTGAATAGTAGTCATTTCACAATTTGTAAAATCGCTAATAATTGTTACAGATATTGAGCTGAATGGCTAGAAGTAGCGTTAAATAGTTCGTTCTTTGTTTTTGACATTTGGAACAAGATTATGTAATAGTTGTAGAGTGTTAATAAAGCAAAATTGATATTTTGTTACTTGTTCTTTTATTATATAAAATATATAATAATTATAAATTTGAATACGAACTATCGAACTTCTGACTTCTAGTTTCAGTTTATTAGTTCTTTATATATAGAAGAATTATATTTCATCCCTTGTTAAATTATTCACTGATATCCATTCTACTGGAATTCAATATACTTTAATAGTTTAGATCTTACTTCTACAGTCTTTATAATAATACTGTGATTATTATATTCATTTATAATATCGACGTCGTAAAATCTTTATATTCGGATTTGTGTCGTCCGAGTTATGCTATATTTTGTCGCATATACATTTCCGTCAGATATTAGTATAAACAAAGCTCTGGCCAACAAACTCTTTAATTCTTAGAATAATGTTCCAAACTATATTCTTCTTAGTTTAAGTTGTTTTTAGGGATATATATTCCATAATTCCTTAATTAGTGTTACCTATACTAAGGTGTTAGTGTTGGACAGATATTAAATATATAATCGTCAAAAGAAATAATGTGGATGCCATAAGATACACATCAATTGTGTTTGTGCGGGATATTACATTGAACGTCCGTAACACAGATAGGTGGAACCTTTCTTAACCATTTGCAACACACCTCCTCTAACTAGAAGTATTTATGAAATCAACCACTTTTACAAATGAAAAATTTATTTATCTTTGTTATGGTACCATCTTGGTGGGATATAATTCTAAGTATATTCTGTTGGAAATAAAAGGTTATGAAAATAATAAGCTGGTCAGGTAATTAGTATTATTTATGATAATAACCAAGATTATAAGCAAGCAATGAAACAACATTCACCAGTGGTTGAAGATTATAATCACGACATTACAAAAGATATTATTGACGGAAACATTATCACGCTATAAAATAAATGGTTGGAAAAGAGATAAATGGTTACACTTTTATTGGCAATAGTTAAGAATGCAATAAATGGTCTTATTCCATTATCAACGTTAAAGAATGCAAAAAGTGGTTCCATTTATTGATTTTGTAAAGAATTGCTATTCATATTATTTTATTAGATGGGTAAAGTTTTTGTATTTCGTCTTATTCTTTTTTAATATATAAATTATAAAAATAATATATATGAGGATTAATTCTGGATTGTAATTTTTAATCCTGAATCTTGCTATTTATATATAAATTTATTTGCCACTTTTCAAATCATTATTATGTAATAATTTGATAATTTGATAGTTAACAAGTATTACCTAATAATTTTGTATTTTAATAGTTAACAATTCTTACGTAATAATTTCATAATTGATGTCGTGATTATAATCTTCAACCACTGATGAATGTTGTTTTTATTGTTAGCTTATAATCCTGGTTATTATCATAAAGAGTAATAATTACCTAATTATTATATTATTTTATTTCCAACACCATTATAAGACAATACTTAGAGGAGAGAAGCATTACAACATGAAGAATTTAGAGGGGTAACTAAAAATAATTCCAATAATAATGTTGGATGATAATTAAACTGAAACATCCAAAACTAATTAAATAAAATTTATATATAAACAAGACAAATCAGAACTTACATTTTAAGTTTGTGATTGATTTGATCTTTTACTTTCTGTATATTATTTTTGTATAATAAAAGAACAAGACGAAATACAGTCATTACATCTATCTAATAAGAACATTAAGAAATATGAACAGCAACACTTTAAACAGTCAATATATTCTTTTTCCATAATTCAGAAGGTTGCTTCCACAGTTGGGTATCAATTTATAAGATGGCGCATAAACAAATGCCAGTTAACAATAGTTGTTATTATTGGTGTAACAGATATTGGGTAAAGAACTTGTAAGTTATATTGAAAACCGGCTTTATATTAGAATTATTTATTGAAGTTCACGTACCTTGACAATTACGTACAATTTCATATACTGTGAGGAAATTTCAAACAATGGAAGCATAAGGTCAAGACTCATACATGGAATAGTAACAAAGGGGACACATTCTGACCTCCCTGTAATTTTCATAACGTTAGCCGATATTTAATTGAATACCAGAACGAATGACTATTTGGATGTGTGGCTAATAGCGGTAACTGTATTACCGACTGAGTATTTATCGTCACCCAATATTTGCTTTGAATCCAACATTGTATGTATCATAAAACAAATCATAGATGCAATATGCTTTTCTATTTATAAATAAAACTTGTATCTATTCCTAAGATATTTCTGGCTAGATCATATGTAACAGATTAATATAGAAGATTATGAATAGGATATATATTGTTAACATCATACCTATTTTTTAATTCACCTCATTTCTAGGCCATCTACATTTTATATTTGTTCTATTTTTATACAAACACTACAAAATTATGATTTTACGGCTCTTTTCTATACCATATATGCAATACCGTTTCGTTAATATACTTATGATTGCATATCACATCTAAAAAAAATGCAAATCCCGAAATCCTTTATCTTTAACATATATATCCCTGGATTGGGCTCGGTAGTGGACTGAACAACTAATACTTTACATGGACCTTCTATAATCATACTACTACAGACGCATCTATCCTAATATCTACTTGTATCAGTAGTCAAAAATATTTGGTCTGTAATCGTCTAAAAGTGTCCTCTAATATATAATGATTTGTTATTGTGTGTTTGTTAAGTTATAAAGTTATCAACAGATAACAACACAAAAGTTAGTACTCACCGTAATTATTCATATGGAGTCTGCAGTGGTCATACCCATACAGGCATCTGTTGTTCACAAAATTCATCGTTATTTGGAAAAACGGTCAATAAGATTCTTGGAAATCATGAAGCAACTGGAGTATCGCAACAGTATATTTGAGGGTGATTCTAGCAAAATTTATCTAAATTCTAATCGGTTTAAACATTATTATTAAAGAACTAATAATTTTATCTATGATTCAGGAGTTTGGTACATCTTTCTGTTAAAGATGTATTATGTCTTTTTGTTTTCAACTGTTCCTTGACATTTGTTAACTCCTCTAACTCGTTCAATAGAATTTGATTCTGTCTGATAATCATGTCTGTTTCTAAATAATTCAGAAGATCAGAATTTTCCCAAAAAAATTTCAATTCTAGTAACTTAGTAGCTGGTTTATGAACTGACGCACGATTTCTACCTACTAACTCTGAACTCTTTCCATTCTGATGTTTCCTGCTTTGGATCCCGTTATAGGAATCTGCGACATTTTCCGAATAATTAATTAATATATCTGAATCCTTACTGCTTTTAGGTTCGCAATCAAGCATAATATCCGGCCTATAACCTTCCGAACCATTTGGATGGCCCTCATTATGGAATATTAAACAGTGTTCTGCGGTTTCAGCTCCACGTAAATGCTTCATCTTACTTTCTGTAATAGTGTTTTTCGTCGTGAATGGATGAAAGTCATAAGGTACATCATCATACGTAATATTGTTATTTCCACCATGACTCGTGACAGAGGCCAACCTATTGGAAGCTTGCTGATCTTTAGTAGATTTCAAAGATCTGTTAATATTCCTTCTCAGTGGTGTTAATAAACTTCTCTCATTTGCTTCATTGCTATCCACACTGTTGTTCCACGGCGAGAAAGGTGGCATTTCGAACAGTGGATTAAATGCTTGGGGTCTGTTACTCCGTCCATTCACCATGGTGTTAGAGTGTTATCCTTGCTTGTATAGTGTATTGAGATTATTTCTATGACATAGACTCTTTTTCCTTTTCTATGATAGAAAGAATTGTGAACTATCTTGAAAACGTCATATAATCAATAAACTTGTTTTCTTTTTTTGTTTACAGAGCACAGCGCCATGGAGAATTTAATCAATAATGTTAAATCCCGATTAACAAAAGAATATTTATAATCATCAAAACTCCAATGATGTGTTCTAATATCTAACATATTAAATTATTGTAAATATGTATATGACTATGTAATGTGAATATGACTATCTTATTTAATTTTTTATATTATTTTAATAACCTTCCCTCTTTTCATTCTACTATTCATGTTATAATCAGAACTATCTCATAACAATCCACTTAATGTTAACCTCTCTAAGAACGGTGACAAATCATCTTTTCTGATTTCGATTATAGAACTTTCGAAGTTGTCAATTTTAACCTTTGCACCAGTTTGGGCAGTGATTTGTTGAAATGCCATACTAAAGTTATTTAATATAGGTTCTTTCTTCTTCAAATTATCTAAACCTCTTGGATATCTTGGTGAAAGCCCAGCAACTAAGTATGTGTCAGTATCCTCATCTAAACAAGCCAATACCATGGGTAATAATTGCTTATCTTCTGCCTCGGCACAACACTCTATTAACCAGTTCCCTAATCTCAATAATGTTAATGGGTTCTGATAAATTGACAGATCTGGACCATCTTGTAAGACACATAATCTGTATATTCTTAAATGTTTAATCATTTTCTTTTCAAGGACAGTAACACCGGTGTTAAATATTGCCTTTTGAAGAAATTGTGCATGCTTAATACCTCGAGATAATATATCTATATTCTTTTCGTCTAATGCATCCCAACTTAACCAGAAATTAGAAACCCATTGTTTTCTGATATTTTCCATGGAAGACAACGCTTTCTTACGGTTAACTGCTGCTACATCCTGCTCATCATCCTCTTCTTGTGCACCATTATCATCATCGTCATTATCATTGCTATTATTATCATTACTACTAGATTTCCCAGGGGAATTAGATGTATTACTATGATTTGAGCTGTTCACCGTTGATCCAGCTTCTAATAATGCCGCTAATGATTCAACATATTCACTTGCACTTATAGATCCCCTGTACCCAAATGTTCGAACAAAACCATCTCTTATGATGTCTTGTAACCCGTATCTATCTAAATTTTTATGGAAAATATTTCCTAATTCTCTTTTAATGGAGTTATCCATATAAAGCCACGTTTCATGTGCAGTACTTAATGGTATACCCATTCTTGCAAACATTTTATGCAGTCGTTTCCTACCATTTTCATTCCATAGTGATAATTTAGCGTTAACAAAATTAGAATAATAGAAACTGTCGTATAATGAAGAGTGTCTCAATAAAAATAGATAGTAATCTGGCTGAACTTCAAGAGATAAAGTATCTGGTGTTTTTGAAGAAGACCCTGTACCATTTGAACGTGTTGCAGATACGAGAAAACTATTCCCAGGTGATAACCTTTTAACTTCGTCCTGCATAATTGGGTATAAGTTATTGTAAACTGAGGAGTATGTAGTATCTAATGAAGTTGCACCTAGGATGGCTAGCCATAATTGAGTTAAATTAGTTTCACCAATAGCGGAAATCAATGAATAGACTTGAGATGATATTGAATTAACAACTGTAGTACCTTGGGAGTAGTATTCTTCCAGTACATTTTCATATCGACTTATTTCTTTCCTCCTTTGTTTTCGAGCTTGTTTCTTATATTTTATACTATCAGGGTGTAGTCTCTTACCATTTTCTAAGGAGTCATTATCATCCTCATCATCGTCGTTATCATCGTCATCTGTGTTTTCCTCATCATCTGATTCTTCTTCCGAGTTATCATCTCCTGCTGCTGTTTCTAGCCCTATCAATTTAAAATATGCCTCTTTCTGTTCCCCTAATGAATCTTCCACTGTGCCATCATCGAAACATTGTACAATGTCAGAACCAAATAAATTATCTAGATTCCACGGCCTATGACTATCCAATACGTAAATGTATCTTTTGTATGTATTATTCTCTGGTTTTTGAATTAACGATTCACTATATGAGGTATCCAACACATATTCTTGAGGGTCAATTTCTAGAAATGTCTCAATATCAATGTAACTACCAAAACCGACCAAAACTATGCTATTAATGTTTTCATCTAATTTCTTATAATGTGTTTTTAATTCAGAATAACCAAACACAGGTACAATTTGTAATTGGACTAGTTGTTTCTTGAAAAGGGTGGATAACATCCTAGTTGCACACAGTGCATCGATATTCAAACATGACACAAAAATGACTAGTTGGCATGTCGACGGATTTGAAGATTCTCTGAGAATCTTATTATATGCGTTGGTATATTGATCGATCCTGTAATACATCCTCCTCAACGTCTTCTGCAGCTACTGAAATTACCCTAAATCGTCGTTTGTTTCTTCCTCTGCACAACACGACTTGACACATATTGATATATACAATGTCAAAACGAAACAAAGATGGAATGACCAGACTTTCAACCTTTGTTGTTGTTGTTATTGAAAAGAGAAGTTTCATCAAAACAGAATTTCGCGTTTGTTGAAATCGAAAAAATTAACGCGTAGAATATCACTAACCACGAACTTCACCACTTTGATGTCAACATGGAGCGAAGAGATGCCACTGTGTTAACTAACCAACCATCTAGTTCCAGGATACAAACATATATATTTATATAACACAGTTTATTATGATTGCAAGGTATCATATTTATCGTATATACGGGTAGATATATGAACATTAGGTCGTTATCGAATAGTCCAGGAGAAAGAAGGAAATAATATGTCCTATTTAAGATCATTTAATAAAGTCATACTAGTAGCAGCATTTTTTTTATTGCTGGATGTTCAAGGGTTTATGTTTAACTTCAACCAACAACAGCAACAGCAACAACCTCCAAAATTAGAACCATATGAAGACAGAGTATTAGACAGTGATTGTAAAAACTACTTATGCCCTGTTACGCTAGAATGTGTATTATCGAAGTCCGATTGTCCATGTCCATTTCCAAAATCACAACTAAAATGCATCCTACCAAACGAAGAGGTTGTTTGTATATCAAAACCAGCTACCCATGATCAGAAGATAAACAAAATTTATGACGATCTGGTAGAAGGACCAAAAGCACACATCAAGGGAATGAGAGATTGTGGTTGGGTTCTAGATACATACAATGGTAAATAGGTTATTATAGACTAGAATAAACAGTCACATGCATGCATTCATATAATGGAAAAAAAAACAATTATATACCTTTGAACTTATATAATTAAACATTCATAGTAAATACCAAGTAGTAATAAATTATCTCTTCATTCAGTCGTTCAAATCGATCTGACATTATTAGTCACGGTTTCTTCCTGCTACCCATCTTCTGTATATAACCTCACCGACCTTAAAGCTGTTAAAAACTTTTGTTAACTGTCCCCCTTGTAACCATTCTAATATTTGTTCTTCAGTCTCTAGACGTTCTACATAGCAAAGGACTAATGTCTTATTTGCCGTGCCGCATACTCTAGCAATGGTAGAATACCATGTATAAGGTTTCGAACAATTAGAATCTAATACCATTATACAAAAGTCTGCGTGTTGAAATGGTGGACCTCTCTTGTATAAAATATAATCACTACCAAATTTTATACCAGAGCGTACACACCATCCATGAGATCTGTAATGATGATATGCAGCATATTGGATCAATAATGTGTGTAATTCCTCTGAATACCGAGATATATCAGTAAAGCAACACTTCAAAATGAAATCTACTGGTGATATATCTAAAATAGGTAATGCAAAACTTAAGAATATCGTCTCTACAGGCATTAATTCGAGTGATTCCAAATTCAATAAATTATCATTTTCATCAAATATTTCAGATTGCTGTAATAGCAGTCGTTTAGTCTCTTGTTCAGTAATATCTTCATCTTGATCCATTCTGTCTAATGAAACTTGATCATCCTTAAATTTACGTAGTTTGTCTCTTTCTTGTTCAAGAATCTCTGCTTCTTGTTCAGGTGTCAAATTACCTTCTCTCCTAAGTTGTAACAATTTCTCCTCTACTATTTCACGTTGTTTCTTGAACTCAACTCTTTGTTGTCTTCTTAATTTAGTGACTCGCTCTAAACTGATACCATTGCTCTTTTCATCGCCACTGCTTTGGAACTTCTTGCTTGTTTGTTCATACCACGTAGGTTCACTTCTGGACAATTGGCCTGTGCCAAAGAATCCATTATCCCACAAATATTTCATATCGGTTAGTTCTCTAACTTCTATATGTATGAAGTTGTTGTGTTTTGTGATATCTACATGTATCTTTGTCGATGATGCATTATAACTTGTGATGTAACTATACAACCAGTAGGTCCATGATATCGGATTATGAACAAATAATTGAGGTAGATCTAGTGGATGGATTGGTAGTGGGTGTTTATACCGTACAGTATTGCTAACTCTTTTAGACATAGTTCCTTGTTGTTAAGAATTTCTTATTGTACGACTTGATATCAGCTTCTTACTGTTTTTTTTTAAAAATAATTAAATACTAGTCACAAAAGTTTCGTAATTACTATAATATAAAAACGTACTTTTACAATGCATCTGTGTGCAAATATGAAGAAGCTCATCGGGACATTCAAGAAATGGAAACCGATTCACAACTATAATGACTATGAATCAAAACTCAGTTGTACTTTAAAATAACGAAAATGGCCAATTTAAATAGACATCTAACTTTCATTATAGAATATCAAGTGAAAAAAGTATGTAAAACAAGTACTTATTACATAAAAAAGATAAAAATCAGATACCGTTGTAGTCTATTGAGAAATCGTATTGCTCACATCGATACAAGACCTTCGAGCAATGTATTTTGTATCATCATGTAAAAATCTCTTTTTTTGATTTATATAGTTTATAGATAACCTATTATAGCATGCCATACCGTCTGGTATAATTCATTTTTGAACTACCACACACTATAATGTATTATCCCATTCTAGTACCCCCCCAAGTATTGTGAATTCAATTATTCACTAGCTTGAAGTAGTATCCGCATCATGTAACGTAACTTTTCAACTTAATTTTAGTTATATATCTAATTCTTAAGGAAATTATTAAAATATGAAATGGGAAGTAAAATTTTAATTGTAATTGAATTATATCCGTCTTCAAACTCTGTCCTTTTTATATAAAATCGTAATATTTCTACTGCGGTCCGCGTAGTTGAAAATTTTTCACTTTTTCCGAGGCGATGAGCTCAATTAATTTTGGCTACAATTTTTCAAGTTAGGGCTAACGATATCGAGATTGAATAACGTTTGAACTGACAACGACAAAAAGGGTTAAAATGACGTAACTTTTTACTATTTAATAATATACACTAATATACATATGCTTTGTTTTTTGCTTTTTTTTTATTTTATTTTCTTAATTTCTAATTTTTTTGTTATAATATACAGGTTTTTGTTCTCAGTATTATGAAAACTTAAGTAGATGCCAAATCTGAGAAATATTGGCGTAATATTAGGGACAACATCTCTGGAAGTTCGCTAATTTCATGGACAACAACGTAGAATTCGAATGGGAAATTATCCAAATATTTTGTGATTTTCAGTTGTGGCACACCATTTTTGTCTGGGATATAATTAACTTGGCTCATGTCCATAATAGATTCATTGGAACTGATACCATCAATAATAACAAAAACTAACATAATCTTCTTGTCTCTTGCACGACGTACTAATCTTTCTATAGTTTCATGATCTTCACAAACACCGTCTGAGATAATAATTTCTAATTGCCATTGATCAGAATGACTAATAGCACGACCATGTTCGAATATCTTTAATGATTCAGCAACTAATTTTTTAACATCTGTCTTTGTATCTTGGAAATCAAACCATTGAAATACCTTAGCACCAGTTTCATTACTAAATTGTTGGTCAAATGAATGTACTTCCTTGGAATGTTCACCGAATTTAACAATAGATAAACCACCAGATTCTAATTGAGACAAAGTTCTGGATACCAGACATAAACTATCAAAAGCCAATTTGACACAGTTTGATTCACTCATAGATTTAGAATTATCCAATGCAATCATAATTTGGTATTCACGTTTACTTGGTTTAGTTCTTCTTAACCAGATCTTATCCTTACGGAACTGGGATGCAATATAAGGGATAATTCTCTTCATGTTTAATCTTTTACCAGTCTTATAATCACCTTTTAGTTTAGTTGCCAGAGTTGGCTCTAAAATCAATCTTAATTGTTCACCCAATCTTGCGACTAAATCACTTGTAGATCTTTCACTTTTTTGCCACAATTCACGAGATTCTTCTATTGTTCTCTTTGGAACATCATTGATATTTTCTATTTTAGTCTCATTATCAATATTATCTATTAATTCATCCATCTCATCCTTATAATTTTCACTTTCAATCAATTGTTCTTCATTAAAGATTTCGTCCTCTTGTTGATGATCTAGTTCGTTGTCCTTATCCGCACCTGCAAAGATACGTTGACCTAATTCATTTTCTAAATCAGTCTTCTCAGTGGTACCTTCGTTAACTTCTAGATCGCTGTCTTCTTCTTCTTTGACAACTTCATCCTGTAGCATATCATGATGATCATCATCATCTTCTTCTTCTTCTTCTTCTTCTTCTTTGATCATATCCTCATTTTCAGGTAAGTCATCATCAATGGCCATATCTTCATCAATTTTTTGTAATTGATCGTGTGTGGCAGAACCTAAAGCTTGTGTATCGGTTTCCGTATTAGCACCTTCTACATGTTCGAATTCGTCTGGACGTTCATTAGCCTTAGCATTATCTTTATTTTCTTCTTCATCCTTTTCACTGATTTCATTAATGTCTTGTCTACGCCTGTGGAATTCTTTTAGGGCATCACCTAACTGTTTTAAAGTTTCTTTAGCTTCCTCTCTTGAAGAATCATTTGGCTCATTCTGATCTTCTTGTTCTTGTTGTGAATTTTGTGTAACACCGGAGCTACCAACATCTTCTTGTTCCTCAGAATCTTTAGTGTCAGAACCAGTACCCTTAGCACCAGAATTTTCATTTACTGCAGCTTCGTTATTAATTTCATCATCGTCAGATACTGAATCTGCACCATCTAAACCGTCTATATCATTATTGGTACCTTCTTCATCATCTTGGTTCTGTTTATCTTCGTTCATATCTTGTTCTTCATTTAATTCTTCTTCCTCTGATAAAGTACCTTCTTCAACAGTTTCACCTTGTTCAATATTTGGTTCTTCCGTTTCTGGTTGAGCAAATTCATCAATATCCATATTCTCCTCGTCTTGTTCTTGCTCCTGTTCTTCGTTAGCATTTTCATCTTCGATTTCGTCAATGTGGGCCTCTTGGGTTTCTTCCTCCTCACTCATATCTATATCATCCTTTTCTTCATCAGACTCTTCTGGTAGATCATCCATATTTTGTTCATTATCAGATTCTTTCTCATTGTCTTCACCAGAGTCTAGATTCATATCATCAGATAGGTCCATGGTATCAACATCAGGAACGTTGTTGTCAAGCTCTTCGCCCTCATCATTCTTTATTTCATCATCTTGTTGACCTACGTCTTCTTCGTCATTATCATCATCATTGTTATCAGAGTCAGCATCAGAGTTATTTTCCAGTTGTTCTTTATCTTCATTCGTCTCGTCGGCATTCTGTTCATCTGCTTGATTATTATCTTGATCATTAGCATTTTCTGGATTATCGTTAGTTTTGCTATCTTTCTCTTCGCTGGCTTGAACATCATTATTGTCATCCTGGTTATCTATATTCTTATCAGAATCTTTTTCCTTTGAATTGTCATCTGGTTTTTCATCCCACATCTTGTCATCAATGGCATTTGGATCATCTTCATCAAGATTATCGATCTCTTCATCAAGTTCTTCTTCGTCTTCTTCATCGAGATCTTTATCTTCTTCATCTTGTTCTTGATCAGATAGTTCTTCCATTTGACCAGCCATATCACCTTCCATCTCAACAGCATCATCATTATCATCATCTTCTCTTTCATCTTTATCCTTTTGATCTTGATTTTCTTGTTGAGCATCTTCCGTTAAATCTTCATCCTGCTCAATATCGTTGGAATTGTTTTGAGCACCCTCACCGTCACCTAAACCGGTACCGTCGTGTAAATTATTGTCTTCAGTCTCCTCGGATGGTGGCTCTGGAGAACAGAAACCATTCTTAGCTAGATTAAATAAAATGTTTGATGTGATGTATGTACCATGACTAACGTCCACATAGTAAGTTCTAACTTTCTTGAAAACAACCCTCATTAACGACATGTAGTTGGAGATTACAGGCATAGTGAAGGTAATCATTGCACGAATTAAACATGAATCGGTCACAGAGAAATCTTGTGCGTTTAATATGTTTTGCACTTTTTCGATATTCTTGATAATTGTATCACTATGAGTTAATTTGGATAGGCTGATGATACGCTTAGAGGTTGTACTTAACCAGAAATCGTCTTCCATTGTAATTGATTTAGCGTCATCTTCCATAACCTTTTGGAAAGCCAATACTATACTTGTGTAAAGTTTACGTAATAATTCATCTACTTCCGTTATTGAAACATCATTAGTGCATTCCGCATATGAAGTAGAAAAGTTCTCATTATTACTAGTAATCCAATTTAATAGAACTTCGTAAACGAAAAATGTTGATTCTGTCTTTCTCGAATTAATTTGATTAATGAAATTACCCATGAAATTTTTAAATTCAGATAAAAGCTTTGATATAGATGTATCAAGCACGAGTTTGCCATCTAATCTATCGCCAAACGATATTAGTTTCATTTTATTACTATTCAAAAATAACTTATCCTCTTCAGTCTTTATTGTCTTATCAATAATATCTAATATGTTGATACAGTAATCAATTAGCATTGGTAATCTTGAGATATAAAATGAGGCCGATGTTACACCAAATTGTAAGGATGTTTGTTTTAATGATCCAGATGAGTAGCAGTATTGTTCTAAATATTTATGTGAATCACACAACTTTGAGAAATTCTGGGATACCTTTTGAATGGATTTTCTGGATGTGATTAATGAGAACATCAAATTCTCAACCACAGCCATACCTTTCTCTACACCTACGACTGGAATATCATCTGCAGGAGATGCAACCACATTTCTTAGACGTGGTAGAATATCAATAATCCTGAAATAATATTTATCTGAATCTCGCAAATTGTCACTCTTGAACGCTAAAGAATTAGCTAATATTGTTGATGAACTACCTTGAATGTTATGAATATCCTTTCTGAAATTGGTCCTCAAACCACTTCTTCTAAACTCTTTCAATGCGTCACTGAATAGTTTTGCCTTTTGAGTCTTTAACATAGCCAGTTGCTTCTTAATTTCCTTCTTGTAAATACCAGGTGTTTCATCATGTAAACGGTCAGCTTCTTTTCCATAATCCTTAACGAAGTCGGTGAAATCAGGGAACGTTTGCTTATCAACAATGTTAACATATTTTTCCATGTTGCTACTTACAGTTTTTACATTTTGAAGAACCTTAGATCTTGTCTTCCAGCTCGTAACGTTTCTCAATACCTTGTCATTCGATTCGTCACTAAATATAGCGTGTGTGTTGAAATTAGGCAATGTAGCAGAAGATATTTGTAAATTTGGAACATAACCTAGACCATTTTCAATTAAACTTAGTACATTGGCAGATAATAAAGCTCTGTATTTCCTTACAATCTTGAAAAGACTATTATGTGAACGGCGTGAACTTTGTTTCAATGCATCAACATTTACATCCTTCCAACTAGCTAGTAGAATTATTTCTTTCATATCCTTTTCAAGTGACTTTTTGCCAGTTGCCAATTGCTTTAGGATATTATCTTTATATTGTTCATAAAATGAGATTATATTTGAAAGTGTATCAGAAAGTACAGTAGGTAGGCCAAGAACGTCAACGTGTCTCTTAAAAGCAGAAACCAAATTCAATCTGTCACAATATTCACCAACAGTACTTTTACCAAAGAATGTATTTAATGATACTATTAGTCCCATATAATTATCGTTCTCATTATTAGTATCAGTATTTGACATAATAATGGTTTCAAATAAGAAGAACCACCATTTACCGATCCTCTTACTCATTGCTCTATCTTCACTGTTGAATAATTCGTTCCAGGTACGTAACTCCATCTTTCTCCATGATACGATCAAATTCGTAATTTTTGTAATATATTCAGATAATGATACCTTGGAAGCAGCATATTTTTCCCATTCTACAACAATAGTATATATTTGTTCAACCTTATGTAATTGTTTAGCCATTGGTGTATCTGTTGGTAAATCCACGAAATCTCTTGACAAGTTGTGAAGTTCGATTAAGGTTGCGTGTTCAGGCCATTTTAAGAGTAATTTATCAACATGAGACCAAAGATTTGAAATAATACCTACAGCACGTTGTGACTCACTTACGGATGTTTCTTCGTAGAAGTTAATTGCTTCGATGTTATTGGAATTCTCAAAAGCATGGATCTTCTCGTATAGAGATGTTATAACCCCTGTTAATTGTTCTTCATTAAGAATATTACTTTGAAGCTTAGAAGATTCTCCTACCATTATTTCTACAATTGATGAACCTTCATTAACCAGATTTGTAATGTCCACTTGGTCAACATCATTGAAGATAGACATGTATAACTTCGCAACTTCATAATATAATCCGTCAATTTCGTCTTTGTTGTTTGTCTTTTTCACATCATATTCAGCACTATCTTCGTAATCTGGGAACATTTCCTTTATGGCTTCTTCAATATTATCTTCCGAATCTTCATATTTAAACAGACTTGCATCTTCTTCATTCTTTTGTTCCTCTCTTACACGTCTTAGCGACCATCTGTAATATAAACCTTCTAGAATCGTATTGATCATTGGTACCATATTAGCATCATTCTTGTAAAGCTGTGTTAATTTCAAGAAGAAAATATTAACCCTTTCGTTATTGACATTTTCTAAGGACCATCCTTTGGACATCGCATCAGTTACACTGAAAGAGGATTTTACGTTTTCAATGTTGTATACCACAGATGGATCAACCGGCCAAAGAGTAGATAACGAATAAGCTCTGTTCTTTTGTATTTCTGCGTGTCTTAAAACATCAAAACCAAATTTCATACTCATGATATAGCCAGAGAATATTTCGTTTAGATCTGGGAAGTAAGTATATCCTGTATCCAGACGGGCCATGAAATTTGAGGTATTTTGTTGAAACATTTCAAGTCTCGCAGACGATATATTTTCATTCTGAATTATTGATTTCATTAATTGCATTGCTTGTTCTGAAGAAATTGTAGATTCTAAGAACCTTAGCCACTCGTCAAACAAATTATCAATTGGGACATCAGGACGATATACCTTTGGTCTTTTTGGAGCCTCTACATCTGTCAATTCCTTGCATAATTTCTCAGTATGTATCATTTCATCACCACTAATTACTCTACGAACAATAGACCAATTTTGTAAAACAACTGAAGCAAAGTTCTTATGTTCGGAAAATAATTGGTAATCAACATAATCATTGATAGCAGGATCTACTGGTTTATTTGGAACGAACAGTTCTATTAACGCAATAGCAAATATGATCCAAGCTGTACCTAAGTCGGATAGTTGTCCTTCACATAGATTTAAAGCTGGTTTAATATATTTCGTATATACATCTTGGAAGTATTGACTGCATTCAGTGACGATAATATCATCCAATTTACTCTTTTCCAGCGATTGTAAATCGATCGGGACATGTATCATGATGATTTGCTTTATCCATGCAGTTAAAATTCTTGAATAAATTTGGTGTGGATCCTTTAAGATAACATTCGATACATTTATTGTGGAGGACATTAGTGTATTTGCATCGCAGATGGTTTGATTGATTTGACTTCCTGCAAATGTTGTAAAGTGATTACTCTTCAATACCAAATTCTCAAAATATGTAGATGAAAATATGGATTCTGTAAACGATTTGTATATTCCATTTTCAGGTTTCCATAACAAATCAAATATTGCTGGGTATGAATGTCTATCATTGTCGAGTTTAATTATTTTTTCAGTTGATAACGAAGTGAATGGTGCAATTTCTAAAAGGGTATCTTTATGATTCGCTGTTTCATTGAAAAGTAATCTAGATAGGGTATCAAAGTCATCCTTAAAGAAGTGTTTTCTACGTATCAGGAATTTTGATGATATGTTTTCCAATCCTTCAATACCATCCTCAAGTTTTCTAATAAGTTCACCGATATTGTTTTCATCGTTATTCAATAATTCCTGTGATATTTGAGAAATCATGGCTGTTAGTTCACGAATGGAGTCGTATGATTCACTGAATTGTTCTTCTTTTACCTTATCAAATTTGGCACATAAGACGAGTAATTCTTTCCATAATTTCCAATTAACTAGTGTTGATGGGTATACCTTCCTGAAATTATCCCATAAAATAACAATAGATTGACCACTAGTCAACGTTAAACTGTCCTTCATATTTAAACATATCTTAATAAATTCAGACATATTTAAGCCTTCTTGCTCTGCATTTCTTGACCAGTTCTCTAATAATTCCAAATAAACTCTAATGCGTGCTTCGTCTCTCATTTTTGAAGATTCTATTACAGATTCGACCAATAACAATAAGTCATTAAAGTACTTAAAATTGGATGGCTTCTCATATAATTGTTCTGCAGTTAAAAATTGAACAGTAAAATTGATTATATTAACTAATAGTTGAAATAATGGGATTTTTGGTGCATTTCTAACATGACGACCATTGTAAACAGCTGCAGATAATTCAAGGTAGTTCAATTCGTCCATCTTCATAACTTTAGATCTTTCGTCCACAATTTGTAATTTATTAGTTAATCTAGTCAACATTTCAAAACATGTGAATAAATAGATTGATTCGGACGAATCCATATTAGGTAAGATGCTTTTCATAACCTTTTGAATAGCAACATTTAAAATTGGGTTCATATATTGTGAGCTTTCATCTCTGTCAGGCAAGTCCAACATATTGTGCATTGGTAGCTCCATTTTTAGTTCGATATCATTTAAATTGAAAATGATGTTATTTTCTTTCAGGAATGAAATATACTTTTCAATTTGTTCATATGTCACAATGGTACTAAATGAATGGTTGTTACGGATATTTTCAGTCCATCTTTTCAGTTCATCTAATTTATCAAGAGGTATAACTCCGCCTAAAATACCAGTGTTAAGATGTCCGTGAGTTCTAGAGATTACATCTTCGAGAATTGCAAATGGTTGTAAGTCTGCTGTATATATTGGAACAAATTTCAAAAGCGGTAATGATTCTATCTCGTCCTTCAAGGATAAAGTTTTCAAATTAACTGAAATTTCCTGTTTCCTTTTGATATTATCTGCTTGCTTATCCTTATCTGAATCATGGTTTGATAACAATTCTGAATCAAATGTAGTAGCACGGTCTCTCAAATCTTCAACATATATTTCAATACCTCTATTTCTCATTGCTCTTGATAGTTCACCATATTTTGGATTCATAGTAATAAACAGCCTGAAGTTTTTGTGTGGTCTTAGTACGCGAGGTTCACCATCTTCTTGACTACATTCGTTGATTAATAATGAACCATCAGTTTCAAGTAAAGAGTTCAACCTATCTAGCACAGATGGTGAACAGAGGTTTGCATTATCCAAGACTAGCCAGTGACCTTGTTCAACTGCACGGACAAGCATACCATCAAACCATTCAAATTTAACAGCAGTTTCTTTCGCAATTATCTCCGACAGCTTATCTATTCTTTCGTTCAAATTCTCAAAATCACTGTCGTTTTCAATAAAAGCATATAATCTTTTAAACATTTCTGAGAAATCTGTGAACATACTAACCACAACGGTTCTACTTGAAATGTATTTCAGAAGTTTTAATCCTAATTGTGAGGCATCAATATTCTGGTTACCAAGTCTCAAATTAACACATAAAAGTCTTCTGATTGATACCTTTAGATCATTTGTTATGTAGGAAATTTTCCTTACTAAATCAACCTGTTCATAGCCACCTAATATATCCATACTGTCCACATCACTGTTCATTGAAAAAACGTGTAGATCCGCACCAATTACACCAGCCATGTATCTTATAATATCAGTTTTACCGGAATTTGTAGGACCAACCAAAATTAAAGGCCAGTTTCTATTAATACAACGTAGTACTGTTTCATAAATTGGAATATTACACTGTAGGGCGTTAATATGTTGAGCAGTTGGGTTACTAAATATGTCATTTCTCCTTGAAACCTCATTATTCATTTGGATGTAATCTCTTGTAATTCGGTAAAAGTTTTCCTTCTTCTGGGTGATTCCAAATACTGAGTCAATTAACTGACGGGCATTTTGTTTATCACTAGCTGTGCGGAATCTTTGAACAACTATTGTGTCTACGAAATCATGGATATCGCTATCTCCGGATATGGCCTCTCTGTCCAACAACTTCAGCCATCTTAATGCATCTCTAAGATTGAATTCCCATGGAGATCCTGATGTTGCCCATTTCCTATCTATTGTAATTTCTTGCTCTAACTTGGACATAACATTGATCATCCCTAAAATTGTATGTTCCTTTATATTCGGATATAAGTATTTGGCAATCATAATTAAATCATCTGTTTTCAAAATATCAACATAAACTACACTAAAACGGTTCACGAAAGACTTTGGTAAACCCTTTCTACCACCACCTTGATATTGTGGATTTTGAGCAGCGAAGACAATAAAATTTGGATGACGTGTAAATGAACGATCTAATTCAGGAATATAAGCTTCACCACGATGATCCAGACATGCATTTAACCCTTCTAATACGGATTGGGATGCCAAATTCATTTCATCAAGAAGCACCCATTCACCCTTTTGCATAGCTCGTAGGAACGGGGCATCACGCCAAACAAATTCACCACTTCTTTCACCAGGAGTATCAGAACCAAATAGATCAACCAGGTCGGTCTGCTCAGATAAATTTATACGTGTTAATGTATTACCAGTGATTGCAGCTAAAGCGGTAATAAGACTGGTTTTACCAACACCTGGACTACCTTCTAATAAGATTGGCTTGTGGACCTGAAGTGCTCTTACAACTCTTAATAAATTCATCTTTGTTGTTGGTGCAGATAAATTAAAGGATGGCGTATCTTGTCCAACCAGATTTCTTGCCAATGAAAAAGGACCAATTTGTAACGTATCAGATGTAATATCAATATTAGCAGCATTTGTAACATATTGTACTAAAGGCATTGATGCGAACTTAGAGAGAGCCTCTAAACATTCAATTTTCAGGTCATTTAATTTTTCTTCATTTTCTGCCAAGTATGCTGTATTGTTGGTACCTAATGCATCGATGAACACCATTGATGCACCCTGAGATAATAATAAATATGGGTCATTGATTGTGTTAAAACTGCTATTGATGAATTCAACCCACGCCAAAATATCACGTAATGAAATGACACCACTTGTAGCATTACCACCACCGAATTTCTTTCCGAACCATTCTGAAAAGCTAGTGATTGGAGTTGTAAGTTCTGTAATATCTTTATTCAATTTTGAAGAAACAATTAATCTGACATCTTTAAAATTTTCCATTGATGGAACCCAAATTTCTGTGAAACGATTTCTTAACGCTGGAGATAATTCCTTTTTACCATAGTCACCACCTGGATTCATAGTTGCGAAAAACTGGAATCCGTCAGCAGCTGTAACAAAATTATCAGTGACACCTTTTTCTGCAAGTAATATACTTCTCTCTGGTTCTAAAACACTATTTAACCTTTCCAACACTGAGTCATCAGCAAGGGATATTTCATCTAACAAGAAGAAATTACCGGTTTTTAAAGCATGGATTAAGGGACCATCAGTCCACTCAAATAAAACGCCTAATCTGTCACGCAGGGCAGAAACCATCTGTTGTTGTTCAATAGATATATTAGATTTGTCAAATTGGTCGTACAGTCCTATTAATTCATCTAGATCTTCAGATTCTGTATTTAGAATTTTCTTTAACTCATGGAGTAACTTCTCTTGTAGTTCAGAACGATTACGTACAGGTCTTTGTGCACCTAATATATCACCTGTTTCTGTATTTTGGTGTGCATTCAATGTAATTAGTTCCTTCTTTAAGTACGATGCCAAGACCTGACAAATCGTAGTTTTCCCACAACCCGTCTCACCAACTAATAATATGGGTTCATTATTCTTCAAACATGTGGAAACAAGCACAGCTAAACGACGCATTGCGCCTGTCCATACAACGGTGTCCTCAGTTTCTAAATCTTTATTTTCTAAACTTTCGTAGTAGACTTCCATATCTAGCTTTACCTTCATCACTTTCTCTAAAATTCTTTGAATAACCAATTTCTCATGAGGTGTTCTGCAACGCTCTGCTAGAAGCATATAACCATTTGCAGCAAGTTGTTCATAGCCAACTGCATCCCTTAAAGCCCAACGGAATAAATCACGAAGAGTTGCAAAACTGTTCTTCTGCTCGAATAATCTCGATGCAGATCTCTCTATAGATAATTGCCGATAAACCTCCACAATTTTCTTGGCATATGATGGAGCAATTTGGCATCTTTCTCTTAAAATAATTTCTAACTCATCTTGTGGAATATCGTCGAAATGTAACTCAAGGAAACGATTTCTAAAAGCACGTGAAAGGATCTTACGACCACCATATATCCCCGGTGGATTTTGAGTTGCAAATAACATAAAGTCAGGATGAGGGTGAACAATCTCCTGCGTTTCTGGAATGAGTAATTCTCTGTTATCATCTAACAATCTATTAAGAGCCTCTAAGACATCGGTTGGGGCAAGATTCAATTCATCTAAGACTATCCAATAACCTTTTCTAAGAGCTTCGACTAAAACACCTTCTTTGAATGCTAACTTACCTGTATCATCTGCAATGTACGTACCTAGATATTCCTGTAGATCAGTATGCTCATGATTATTAATACGGACAAACTTGTGACCCGTTATGTCAGCCAAATATTTAATCATACTTGTTTTCCCTGCAGATGTAGGACCTTGTACTAAAATAGGAAACTTTCTACTGGAAGTAGCTCTTACTAAATTCATCATATTCTTTTCTACAAAAGGAGTAATAATATAGTGCCCTTGTTCTTTTACTTGTTCGTTACCCTTCTTCATCCAATAATAGTTGAACTTAATATAATCAGCACCTGGTGATGGCGGAACCTTAGATAAGATAGATTTGACATTTTTGACCTTACCAAGAAGGTGTTTTCCAATGATCGGTTCTAACAATTCAGCTGATTTTTGATCTAGCAATGTTAGGAAACTCATGCAAAAACCATCATAAAGTGAACGACGTAAACCATAAATGTGGATAATGTCCCGAACATATAATAAGGTACGTGTTAATGTACGAATACTAAAATGTGGCCTCTGGTTGGAACCATCTACCACTCTGTTGCTTTCAGATAGCTTTTTTGCCTCAAGGTATAACTCCGCAATATCATTACCGACCCATTCATCACTTGCACTGTATTTTCCAATATACTTGTCAATAATTGCCAACAGATCAGTTATATCATTATCTGGCGAATGTACATAAATTTCAGTAAATTTTGATCTGATACCAGAAGGTAAGTCACGTTTCCCAACATCCGTGGCTGGATTCATGCATGCAAAAATGCGGAAATCTGGGTGCGCGTGGACTGGTTCTATGTCACCCTTTTCAGATAATAGAATACTTCTGGATGCAGCCTCGGCAAGTAAATCTGATAAACTTTCTAATGTGTCAGCGGATGCAAGGTTAATTTCATCAAGTAACAGCCATTCACCGTTTCTAACAGCCTTTACCAGTGAACCTTCTACAAAATCAAAAACAAAGGAATTATCGATGGAACTTGATTGTGCTTCGAATTTCTCGATTTCTTTCTTAAATTCGACCCATTGTTGTAAAAGGATAGATTTCTGTTGCGTATTTAGACTCTTTTTCTTTTTCTTTGCTGGTTCATCCTCATTCATTTCAACTACAGCCGGTTTTAATATATTCTGTGCCATCTTGAAAGCTTCTCTCCATAATCTAACTACATTTTTCCACTGACTTTTATTGAAGCATTTATGTAGCATTTTGTAGAATTTCTGATTTTTCTTTAGAGAAAACGTAGATTCAAATAATATCTCAAATGTTTCTTGAACTGGAACAGCAATGGATTTCGAGTTTACAGGTTTGTAACCACCAAGAAGATCGCCTGTTTCTGTTTGTTGAGAAACGTTTATAACCGTTAATGTCTTATTTAAACGTTTAGATAATTCCTGGACAACAGTAGTCTTACCTGTACCTGTTTCACCAACTAGCAGAACGGGTTCTGTCATTCTAACGGATACCGCAATTTGTTCCATAAGACGTAAAGAATGGTTAGTTAATGCAAAGGATGTGGTATTAATTGATTTCTTCATTAGCGCACTTGTAGACTTCTCCAATTGTGTTCTACCGATAGATATATGATTCTCAAAATCTTCAAAACCAGGCACGTGCTTATTCATGAATAGTGATATTCTAGATGATGGAACCTCTAATGCTTCCCCAATAGTGTGGGCAATAGGTTCGAGTGCCTTCATTTCACCTATTGAACTAGCAAAACAGTCAACAGCTTCGGCAAAAATATTATCATAAATTGAGGATTCAATAAGTTGATCTGGTTTGGTAATGCTATTGCTGCTGAATAAAACTTCTAATCTCTGACAGAGTTTAACTAAATCTCTTGTGGACGTACCTCTAGCGTGTGCACCCCTGTTCAGAGAAATAAACCTAGGATTCCCGTATATCCTTTTAACTGCATCGTATGTCATAATCAACCTTGGAACTAATTCAGAAAGAATGGGGTATCTGTAACATAGTATTTTATTCAAATCTTCTCTTGTAATTTCCTCCATGTAGATTTTATGCCAAATTCTCATACCAATTAAATTCAATCCAAAATCGGCAGATTCCGCAACCTTCTTGTCATCTTCATTGTTGATTCTCACAGTCGATATTAATTGAAAGCCATTGGCAGCTTTAATAGTCTCACCTCTTGATGGAATTGTTAGTTCACGTTTTTCTAATAATGATAATAAAATGGATAAAACTTCTGTTGGAGCCTTATCTATGTCTTCGATTAATACCCATCTTCCTTCCTTAACGGCGGTAGTTAACACACCAGATCTCCATTCGAATGTACCTGGTTTTTCTCCTGATGTATATGTACCAATTAATAATTTCGCATCGGTTTGTTCACCTAAATGGATCTTTACGATTGATCTTTGGCATTCCATATATTTGCTTAATTCATTGATTGAAAATGTTTTACCGGCACCAGCTTTACCTACAATCATGATTGGTGCGCATTCCTGTATTTTCTTAGCTAACGTACGTAAAATGGATATAGTTTTCTCTGTAGGCACATATGATGGTGCTTCCTTAGTTTCGATATCATCTTTCTTTAATTTAGGTACTAAGACACCACAGATCGAAACCACTTTTGTTGTTAATTCTTCAGGGTTGATAATAAAATAATGACCATTAACATCTGCTGTAAAGCATTCGTTGACTACAGGTAATTTTGAAAAATTTGAAAATCTTTTGGCTTCGTTGATATCTAAAAAATGATAATCTACATTAGAGTCATAATTATAATCTCCTAACAATTTATCGTCTGATGAACAATTTCTTTTAACCATGTCGATTGTTGCTTGTTCCCCCATGTCTAGATATAATGAAATAATCTTGATTGCCAGTAGCTTAATAATATCAGTAGAGAAATCATCCACTTTCCCATTGATAAATGCGTATAATACATCCGGATTGATAAATTGACTAAAGACATCCTTGTTGTGGTAAAGTAATCTATAATATGCTAATAAAATGCTTGTAATATCCTCTTCAGATTGAGTGGATGGATTCTGAAGAATAGTAATGAGGTGTTCATTTTCTCTCTCCATGAAGTCTTCGATTAATGACATTGATAGAGGATACACGGTAATTACGCTTGCGGATGCACTTAAAATATTGACCGCATCCTCCTTGCTGAAATTAGTTAACCAACCAGATAAAATTTCTAAAAAGATTGGCTTGTAAATAAATAATGCTGCTGGTATCCCATTGGATTTTAAGATGTCTTTGGATAAATGGAATAAATTTTCTTGTGTTGTCAGTTTCTTGTCGAACTTAAATAGCTCCTTGTTATTCTCGGCGGGTAAGATTTTGGAAAACAACGCATGTCTATGCTTTACCGCTTCTAAATCTAGAATTACAGAGTCCTGTGAAGTCATGATTAATCTATAATGATTAGATCCAAATTTTGTTCGAAACTAGTAGCTGTCCTTTTTAACTTTTTCTTTCCTATTGAATTCTGTCTTTCAGCTTCTACTCACAATTTATTAAATGAATACAATATTCCTTATAAAATTGTAAATAATGAACTTATTTTTGGTGTATACTTCTCTTGTTGATAAGTATTACTATCACTCGCAGTAGAAATTCCGATTTGGCAGTATTCTTGAACGTTCTGTGAAAGTTCTGTTACTATTAACAGTATTAACTATCCCAGGTAAAGAGATGTTTATTGTTATGAAAATTTCATCGCTTTGCTCATCGCTCAAAATTTTTCACGAATATCGTTAACAGTGAGAGAGCGGAGAAAAAAAATACTAAGACAGATGTGCAGAAAAAAAGAAACGTCTTTTGGAGATTCTTTAAATATTTCGAAGATAATCATATAAGAGAAGCCATACAGGCAAAAAGATTCGAGATGACAAGGTCGAAATAATTTGGAAGTAAAACTCAACTCTCTGTCGCGTACCATTTGTCGACATGTCAATGAAGAATGTTAGCCTTCTACCAACAGAGATGAGAAATCAACCTGCACAATATAATGATCGTTACAAAATTCTATTGAAATTGCATGAACAGCTATTGAAATGTCGTTTGAAAGTTGATCAGGGGAGGTTGAAAAGGATGGCAATTGAACTTGAAATGCGGGTAGCAAAATCTAGTACATCCTCTCAAAGTTATAGATTTCATATGAGCATATTGCTTCGAGATTTAATTAAATACAAGGGAGATTTTAGACAGATAAAGATTGCCGGTAAACCTGTAAATTCAAAGGGTAATAAATCCCATCCAGGTACTCACCAGGCTGAAATTAAAAAGAAGGAAGTAGCTATGAAAAAATTAGAAGAAATGATAATAGATCCAAAAATATTACTAAAACACAAATATATTATGTCTAAAGAACTACCTGATGATTATACAGGGAGTAGTCCATATGCTAGTTGTACAAGATGTAACACCAAGTTTGAAAAGAAAAATATAATGGAAAATACACTATGTAAATATCATCCACAAAAGAAGGTGTACAATAGGGAGACTAAGACCCATGTTTTCCCATGCTGTGGCGAATCTACCACGTCTACCTCATTCATGAGATTAGGGTGTGAGAAAGCCAATCATCATGTTTTTAAAGAAGATACATATCAAGAATTGAGAGAAATTACCGATTTCTTGAAGACTTCAGCTGTTGAAGGTAGGAAAAACGTATTGGCATTAGATTGTGAAATGGCATTTACATCAAAGGGGTTTGAGATGGTACGTCTAACCATTGTTGATTTTTTTTCTTCGAAGACTCTGTTTGATGAAATTGTTGAACCATTCGGAGAGATAATTGATTTAAATACATTGTTTAGTGGTATTCATGTTGAAGACATGAAAAAAGCGATATCTTATGAAGGTATTATGGATCGCATTCTAACTAGTGATTTAATCAATAGAAATAGTATATTAATAGGACATGGCCTGGAAAATGATTTGAATGTTATGAGAATCATTCACGATAGAATAATTGATACAGCTATTCTGTATTCAGATGGAAAATATAAGACATCGTTAAAGAATTTAACTTTCGAAACGCTAAGTGAAAAAATTCAAACTGGTGAGCATGATAGTTCACAGGATGCAATTGCTACTATGAATGTTATTAAGAAGAAGATCGGGATAGCAATAGATCGTGTAGATTGGAAATGAAATTGTGGCTGTTTATATTTTGGGAGTTTTACTGCTATTTAAATGATTCTATTCGAATCGATATCTAAATAAGTTACAGTATTTATATGAATTATCTAAAAAATTTGATTGCGCAATTTACCCATTTTATATTTTTCATGAAGGATGCCATTTTTCTTGAGTGTGGTAATCTTTTCAAAAATGTTGATAAAATAGTGAATAACTTATAGATAGATGGATAAAATTACTGTTAAAGTTTACAAGTAACTGCAGACCGCATTTTTGGTGTTGTTCAGTGATGCTGAAACGTGCGGTATTAAGAATTTGAAATTTTCTTAAATTGTGCTCTGGTTAAAATAAAATGAGCCCAAAGTACTGCATTTTATATTTTACAAAAGACTACCACTTAATACTTAGACTAATAAGATGATCTATCTTAAGTGTAAAGTTAAACATGTTGCACCGTTTAAAGAGTTAGCACAAACAGAATGTAGGTTACATGTGATTTGTGTTGTATTCAATTTTAGTCAACATACTGGAGACTTACAATATTCAGTTTTAGTATTTTATTGATACAAAGCTATTTTGGGGTATTTGTAAACATCATCTAGTTTTCACGTATTTTTAAACTTTCTTTATCTGGTTATTCTGTAAGATAAAATATTATTGTAAAGTGTCTTGATTTTAACAAAAGCGTTGATGAAATTCAATCTCGCTGATTTCTTATGTGTCGTAGGAAACGCACAATAATATCAATAGGATACTAAATTTCTCCATCATCATGACAAAACCATCCAAAATAAAACACTATTAATTATTCATTATTTAAATTGAATAAAGGTCTAACGCATCACCAAAAGTCAAAATTTTGGCTGCTTTATAAAGGTCTTAAATTTTTGATATGTGTTCGCGGAGTAACCCTCCGTGGACATTTGGTCAATTTGAAACAATACAGAGATGATCAGCAGTTCCCCTGCATAAGGATGAACCGTTTTACAAAGAGATTTAATTTATTTTTTTTGCAAAATTTTTAAACAATAATTCAAATAAATGATGTATTTATATGTTGGGAACAGGGGTAAAATGTTTCTAGTTTTTTTTTCATTAATAAGAAACCTTTCATTAATATACCTGACTCTACGGTGCCAGGTTCGAAACTCGCGAGGCTAGAGAACATTTGAAAAAGTGACAATGAAATAGTGAAGCAAAGCTCTACAACTTCAACTATTAAAAATAGATATGAATTATTATTATCCCTTTTTTTTCTTTTAAACCTATAAAAATATAAAAAATATGACTTATTATTACATAGAACCTTGGTAGATTTTCTGTTATATAAATTCAGTTAATTTATTAAATTCTTTAATACCACTAAATGAATCCATTTTAATAGCAATTAACATTAGTTGACCGTCTTTAACACCTAATTTCCATAAGGAATTTAATAGATGTAATTTCAAACCTGGAGAATATTTCTTCTTCTCCTTCTCTGAAGCATCAAATACAATATCATTAAACTTTGAGTCCGATATCAATTGACAGATATTTCTACACTGTACACCGTTAACTTGTAAATCACTTATAGATATACATGCGGGCAATACTAAATGGTCTCTTTCTTTACCGTCTTTATTTGCTGCAAATTTCCTTCTATAGCTATTCAAACTTATACCATGGCGAGATAAGAATGCGTTAAACGTTCTATCGAATGTTCTTAATGTATCACCTGTAAGATCGATGTGAATAATTTTATTATATTTATTGAAAATGACAGTATTTTCATTAGCATTTAATTGGAAAACAAGTTCTGCAGAATTATCATCAATAAATGGACGCTTGTATCTAACCATATCCCAAGGTCTTTTATGTTCACCTACTCTACGTCTTTTCTTTTGTGGTTCAGTTGAGTGACCGTTATTGTTATTAGCATTTGTTGTTGTTGTTTCATTATCACTTGAATTGTTACTACTATCCGTAGCTGGTTCACAATCATTATCATTAGTTGAGCTTGTCTTGCAGACAGTCTTGTTAGTCATACAGCCGTTATTTAAGTGAGAATATAAATGTTTCTCAATTGGGCTAGTTAAACCCTTTGAACTGATATCATTTAAATGTAATTTAATCTCGGAGATATCACTAAATGGATTAGTATTTAGATTCACTTTAATTAACCTTTGTTCTAAATTCTGGAAACGATAATATTTACATTCTTTGATTAAAGTCTCCCTTAGATCTGAACTTAAGGTCAATGTGGCACCACTTAACAGATCTAATAACATTTGAAAATATTCTGGGGATCTAGATATGAAATTTGATGAAATTGGAACAACAGATAATTTATTATTAACAAATCTATATTCGATTTCTGAATTGATAGTATTTGAGAAGACTTGGAAATAATTATTTGAATCCCCATCACGTCTAAATAATTTTTTCAAAAATTTAAATGATTTACCTCCAACGTTTGCATAATAATATGGAGATTCCTTAATATCTGTAGTTAATTTATTAAATCTGTAAAAAATTGAATCTGCTAACAACATTGAATATTCATCCTCGTCCACTATATCCAAATAATAACCTTGTAAATGTTTTACGATTCTTTTAAATGAAATAACATTCCTATCTAGAAATAAATCAAATTTATTTTCATTTTTTTGGAAATATTCAGTAAAATAATTTGGTGCATCTGAATTAAATGAGGAACCTGTTAATTTAAACAATTCGGTACCCATTTGAATAGTATAGATTTGTTCATCGGGTAAAAAAGCTTTATTTTTAATTTGAACATTATCTTGTTTTACTTGTGTCTGAGATGTGATATCTGATACATTGATTTTTTGAATAGAAGTAGTCATCGTGTTCTGATTTTATTATACTTGGTTTCTATACCTATCTAAGAAGTGTTGTAAAACTAACTCGATGAAATATTTAATGAAGATATCGCTTATATATATATATAATATTGACATTCTTGGTGTTAATTATAAATTTAACATATATATCTATGTATAAATATAAAAAATTAGCTTATTAATCACAATGGCCCATCTGACGTACATATATCCGCTTTGTTCCTTTACCCGAAAACCATAGTAAATAGCAGAAAAATTTTCATTATATCATCCAATTTATTTGTCTTTACTACGGCCATTTCTTCGTCAGGAACTATCTATATTATTAATAATTAAATTTCCCATTTTTCAAAAATCCGCGCCATAGATTCGGGCAATTAGTAATCATTTGAAATTAAGAAAAATTGAAGATAAAACACACACAGAAAGGAAATTACAAACTTTTTGGGATAAAGGCGACATCGACATAGTGACGGAGTTTTCATACATATATGTTTATACTAAAGATACGATCCTTATTCTTATTTGTTTTGTTTTTTTTGTTAATTTATTATTATTATTGTTGTTGTATATGGAATATTATATAAAATTACAGATAAAAAAGTATAAAAATGATTTATAGGTAGCAATATTAACTAACATGGGCACAACAAATGTAGGTAATGCAGTAATATATTATGAGTTACGAAAATTTCAGTCTTAGCAAAAAATGAACACAAATTGTATCAAACAATAATTGTTTTACTTTTTATCTATCTTGACATGGAATAACGTAGATGGGTTAAATGAAATTGGACTTCCCAATTTATAAAAGAAATCGTTTATTCTTGGTAGATTTTATTTTTTCTATAAAAGGGAAGTCAACATTTGAAAAAAACGATTGGTTAAACGAACATGTTCAAACCATTAAATAGGTTTGACACTTAAAATATTTTTGAACAAACAATTCAAATTGAGTTTCTAGTAAAAAAAAAATTAAATGAAATCATAAACAAAAATAATTTCAAAATTGGTTTATTTTCTTATAAAAAGACAACTTATAATAATAGAGCGGCAACACCGGCGAATAAAGCACCAGCAGCTGGTAGAACTTGGTTGGCAGCACCTTCGAAAGAGGTAACAGTGTGAGAAGAAGTAGCGTTAGAAGCCTTGGAAGTAGCTGGAGCTGGAGCAGTAGCGTTCTTGGAAACTTGAGCAGCTTCAGTTGGAATTGGACACCAGGTAGTGTATTCAGTGATTATGTCATTAACAGTAACGGTAGCAGTGGAAACTAAAGCTGGAGAAACAGTTTCTTGACAGACGTGGTCTTCACAAGAAGTGATAGTGACTAAAGTAGTAGTCTTTTGAGTAGCAGTAGCAGTAGTAACGTTAGCAGCGGCAGAAGCGACGGAAGCGATAGCGGCAATGGAGGCGACAGTGGAAAATTGCATTTTTAAATTAATTGGTTTTTTATAAGCGAAAGACTTGTTTGATGTAATATATGTTTTGGATATATAGTATGGTTTTTTTGTGAGTTATAATAAGAAGAATAAATAATGGAAAGGAAAGAATATTCCAATTATTGAAAATATCGATAGCTTTATATATGAATGAGAAAAGGAAAATAATTTATTTATCCCAGAAAGAAAGAAAAAAAAAAGGACAAAATAGAAAGAGATATCTTTATCAATTAATTACCTTACGATTAGAGGTAAAAAATGCGGTGGGTAAGGATTACAATAATTTAATGCGAAGCAAGAGAATCAACAACAACAACAACTTATTTGGGATAATTTTAACCTTTAATGTCCTGTAGAGATTAAAACTTTTAACAGTCTCTTTCCAGTTTATTTGATGGGTTTTTTCACTTACTGGTTTTAATTTCCCTTGTTTAATTTCATAGTCTCTTCGTCATTTTAATTAAAATGTAACTCTTTGCATTTGCATGTCCCAATTAGGAAATCAACAAAACAAGCCAACCTAATTAATAAAAAGCTTTTTTTCATTTTCAATCAACAAAGAAATAGATAGTACTGCGCGATTTGTTATTAATCTCTTTATATCCTGGCAAAATCAAACAAGGAAAAAGCGACAAAAGAAAAAAAAAAAGAAATAATCTCAGTGTCTCACATTTTTTTATCCCTTGCGTTAAAATTAAACAAAAGAAAAGAAGAAGGAAAAATTTTCACATCTCTGAGGAGACGGACGGCAAGGGGTGGGACTTGTACGATTTCTTGTTAGAAAATATGAGAAGTTCGATTTAAATAGGCCATTACCAATCCTTCTGTCTAAATTGAAAATAAAAAGAAATAGCCCTTCCTCTCAGTCCATTTCTAGAGTACATACCGTTTTATGGTCATATTTCCCCCACAAACTGGGCTATCCAGCAAACAAACAAACGTATGAATTAACCGAGGCTCTCAGAAGGTGTCGCACCCTTCAAACATATTTTTTTTCGTCTCTTCTTACACTTCTCTGATTTAAATTGAACCAGCAAAGAAATTTTATGTTGATCGACAAGAAGCCCGCACAAAATAAACAAATAAACACCAGAATCTATTGCAAAGTAAATTAAGTAGCAAAACTTAATATCTCTTCAGGTTCATATAGTTAATAATAAAATAAAGAAATTTTTAGTTATTTATAGAAATTTATTTACCCAGTATAATACCGAAGAAAGTTACAAAAAATATTTTGTTCATTTGTTAAACAAAAAAAATTCCTATTATTTGTATTTGTGTTTGGTTTACTATCAGATTATGAATATGTGAATCTGTGAGAACTGACAAATGATCGTAGAACAGGTCGATTTTTTTATCTTCTTTTCTTTCCCAAATAAACAAACAAACAAAATGAAATCTTACATCATTTAATTATTCAATTACAATACCAGAAGAGCCGATTAGACATTCTGATTCCCTTCAGAAGAAATAAAATTTGTTCTTGAAAAATGTACTATTACGAAACAATAAGAAATACAATACAACGCGCGCAATAATAGTAAAAAGACGCGCTTTTGGAAGTTTGTTATAGTGGATATGAGTAACGCGTCTAAGAATGTGTACTTCAAATGGCGTTTATACAGTAATTTCTTAAGAATGGACCCGTAATTTTTTTGAAAAAAATTATTTAGAATACTTCCTATTTGGAACATGGCCGAGAACGTTACGTGAATCTTCTTTGAATAAATAACTATGCGAACAAATGTCCGTAGAAAAATCCGCTTCTTTCTCTCTCTATCTTGTCGCATTTAGGGGATTCATTGATGAAAGAGATTTCATGTTAAAACAAATTGGGAGAGCACAGGCTGGATAGATCAAAGCAAAAGTTCTGCGCAGCCTTATCCTTAATCTATCTAACTGAATAAATTTTTTTGAGATATATTTCTTATAATTTCTGTTTAAAATCAACAATCCTGAAGTGGTTATGCAGTACATGGTAACAAGATAACGAATAAGAAATTAACGGGACCGTGTTGAAAAGTTCATTAAATTTCTTTTTTTTACCTGACATGAGAGCTCGGCGGTTTCTTTGTAAGAAAAGATAAATAAACAAATTACAGGAAACAAGGAAACTCGTTCCAGCTTATTCCAATTGCTTCAAATACGCGTCTAAATGGTTTCATGAAATTGAAATATAAGCATTTTTACGTATATAGTGGGCAGATCATTCCATAGGCTGGACTTCACCAATATGTTTGTTTATTTTAAAAGGATGATAAAAAGTAACCGTTCCAGTTTATTCTAAGATTTTCTTGCAATGCAGAAAAAAAATATGACCGGATAAACAGACAGGCTTAAAGATTGAGGGGGAAAATAAGCTCCGAAATTAAACTTATCTTGTTTGTCGTGTTTCATCTTCCCAAAAAGAAAAAATTAAGGATGTCATCTCTTAAAATTACCGGTATTTCAAAATTAAAACGGTTTTATTACAAAAAAGGAGAATGACGAAATTGATATCCTTTTAATGTAAGGGATTATTTGATATATAGAATCTATTTTTAATTTAGTTCGTCTTTAGTGATAATTGTCAAGAAATGGGAGAATATGAGGGTAACCCCTTGGACGTTCCATAGGGATCACTATTGACGAATTATTCTGCACAGCCGTCATAGTGTACGAACGCCCACGGTTTAAAATTCTTCCTGCTCTTTTTCTTTTTTTTTGTTTTTGGTTTGTTCAACGGTTTAATTATACCAGCCGGACATTAAATGGAATCTCCCTTGCGAAAGTTGGAAAATTACGCCATCGTTATGTCTTTTGTTGTTTCACCATTTTCTTTAAATTTTATTTTCTTCAACACCGTAATTTGTTTAATGGTTCGTTTAGAGATGATCGATTCCAATATTCTAAATGCACATTGTAGATCATTTTGAACACTAAAGTTTCTTAATTAATAAAAGTGAAAGTTGTATATATGTATTGTTATTCTTGTATTGTCATTATATACGTTTAATTAGATCAGATCTTTAACATTATTACTAGTGGTATTAAGGATAATATATTACAACAAATAATAAATCAAATAATTGATTTGTATATTCAAAACACGCATAAACGTATCTGAATAACAAAAAAAAATGGCTTCACATGAAGAATTTATTAGAACACAGATCTTTGGGACTGTGTTCGAAATTACAAATAGATATACTGATTTAAATCCTGTTGGTATGGGTGCATTTGGACTTGTTTGTTCAGCTACTGATACTTTAACGGGACAACCAGTTGCAATTAAGAAAATTATGAAACCTTTCTCCACTGCTGTATTAGCTAAAAGAACATATAGAGAATTGAAATTGTTAAAACATTTAAGACATGAAAATTTAATTGGTTTACAAGATATCTTTCTATCACCATTAGAAGATATTTATTTTGTAACAGAATTACAAGGTACAGATTTACATAGATTATTACAAACAAGACCTTTAGAGAAACAATTCGTTCAATATTTCTTATATCAAATACTACGTGGTCTTAAATATGTTCATTCAGCAGGTGTGATTCATAGAGATTTAAAACCAAGTAATATATTAATTAATGAAAATTGTGATTTAAAAATTTGTGATTTTGGTTTAGCTAGAATACAAGATCCTCAAATGACAGGTTACGTCTCAACAAGATACTATAGAGCCCCAGAAATTATGTTAACATGGCAAAAATATGATGTTGAGGTAGATATTTGGTCCGCAGGTTGTATCTTTGCAGAAATGATCGAGGGAAAACCTTTGTTCCCAGGTAAAGATCATGTTCATCAATTTTCAATCATCACTGATTTATTAGGGTCTCCTCCTGAGGATGTCATCAATACTATTTGTTCTGAAAATACTTTAAAATTCGTAACGTCATTACCACATAGAGATCCTGTTCCATTTAGTCAAACATTTAAGAATGTTGAACCTGATGCTGTCGATCTTTTAGAAAAAATGTTAGTATTTGATCCAAAGAAAAGAATCACTGCAGCAGATGCATTAGCTCATCCATATTTAGCTCCATATCATGATCCAACTGATGAACCTGTTGCAGATGCAAAATTCGATTGGCATTTTAATGATGCAGATTTACCTGTTGATACCTGGAGAGTTATGATGTATTCTGAAATATTAGACTTCCATAAGATTGGTGGTACTAATGGTCAAATCGATACGAATGCCACATTTGACGATCAAGTTGCCGCTGCCACGGCTGCTGCTGCTCAAGCTCAAGCTCAGGCACAAGCGCAAGCTCAAGCTCAAGCTCAGGCTGCTCAATCACAAAGTCAAGGTAATTCACAAATAAATTCCGAAGGTAATCAGTCAGACAATACAAATACTGGGTCGTCAAGTACAGGCAAAACTAACACTGCTGAATTACAGAACAATAATATTATGCAAGTTGAGGTGACTTCAAATACACAAGATGATAAAAATGACAATAATGAACATGATACAATAACTAGATTTGCCAATCAAGCTATACATTATGCTAATGAGTTCGAACAATCATAATGCATTTGTATATGTGATTCACTAAAATACATATCTGTAAAAAAAACATAATGGAATTGTTGTTTATTATCGAACGATTCTTATTATTTATTTGAATCGTATGGCTATTATATTAGTAAAAAAGATCAAAATAAATATATATATATATATGTAATAATAAGAAAGCAATACACTTTTAGTTCCCTTTATGAAGTGGTATCGGGAAAGCAAACAACGATATATCAGACGCACAAAAAAAAAGAAATCGGAGAAACGTAATCGTTGGCATAGTGATGCCTAGTGCAGTGTTATATTGAAGGAACAGCTTGATCGAACAATACTGATAAAATGCATTCTTTTGGGGAAAAAAACATTCAGCCTACAAAAACATTCAGCCTACAAAAACTCTCCGGTTTACATTTAACAATTAAACGGCTACCCCTCTTCAAGAATGTAGATCTCTGGTACAATTCAACAATGTCCAGCAGATCTAATTATGTATCCATTTTAGTAAATAAGCTTTTCAAAAGTTATAAATAGATTTATCCTAAAACGGCCGTTAATCATATCCGTAAAAAAGTTTAAATTTTTAAATATTTCGGATTACCGCATTGGGTAAATGCTGGTATTTATTAAGAAAATCCCGCAGCATTCCATTTTTAATTACCAGCTGAACAATTGATATATTTAATTACATGATCCCTCATTTGTTTTGTACCCCTCAGGGTATGTCATTTTTCCTAAAGGCATGAAAATATTCACGCAGCTCAGTTATTTTTAGATTTCCTTGTCCCTTTCCTGATATCTTAAGGTAAATTTGCGATGACTCCATATAATGGGAAAAGAGAATTTAGAATTATAGACGATGTAATGGGTATATTATTAAATCCGTTTCGCTGATAATTGATTGATTGGATGAAAAGGGGAATATAATTTATTGAACCTCCCGCTTCTTGTTCGGCTTGGTTTTATTCTTAATGGCAGGGACAGATCGAGATAATTTCTTGGCCAGATGCGTGGCACAGTGAACTATTTTATTGACTGTTGATATTTCTGTAAAGAGCGCTACTTTAACTAAATTTAGTAATGTTGCGATAATTATTTACACTTGCTACCTCATTGTAGATATTAGGTGCCTGGGAATATTCCTTCTATCATCCACCTTGATGAATTTAATAGCAGTTGAATTTAATATTAGTTGAATTTAATGGTGTTGAAAGAAGGTAGATTGATGGCATATAATTCAGCTTCTCATTACAATATGAAAATGCTTCATACAGAATTTAAGTAAAAGAAGGTGTTGTTAATAGATAGAAACAAGTAACTTACAAGATAATAAAAGGTTCTACTACTGACGTATATGAACTAATAATTTGTGAGTAATTGTCTGGTAAATTAGCTTGATGATCGGTCATAAATGATCTCACTCCAAACTAGGCATGTGAATTTTAACTACTGTTTATGGTAGAATTGTCCTCAACAAAAATTCGAGTGAAGACCGTTATAGAGCCACCAGTGATTTATCCAACTGTATTAAGTAGTTTCCTATACTCTTCGGTCTGTCATTTATACGTAGATATATCCAGTGTTCAAAGAAGACGTTGTCAGTCTACCACACTCATTCTCACAACATTAGGATGCCCTGATATTCTAGGTATATTAACAATAGCAAGCCATTTTTGTATCAAGGTGATTCAGATATTTTGGAGAAGAATGCATATTAGTTTCCTATAGTGTATTTAAACAGTTGGAAAATATTGTTGTAATTAATGCTAAGTTACAATACTTACATTTTAATATACAGTAGATAAGTTACTGAATGGTATTTAACTTACTACTTCCACTTTAGAAATTAACTTCCTAAATAAGCACTATTGTCCGCTTTAGGATAAAAAGCGGATAACAAATTTTTCTAAGAAAAATTTCATGTTATCGAGAAAAACTAATCGTTATATAAAAGTACTCGATGACTTATGTATACTAAATAATAGAATTTATACTTACTTTGTACAATATATAGAAAGGCTCTAACCGAAATATTTTATATTAATGGATATTTATAAAATATGTCCTCAAGTTCCATTAACCATATGTTTGGAAATTTCTCTTTAGTAAACCTGCGTCAACAAATATGCTATATATATTGTAATACTAAGTATCGAGTAGTCCACAGAATAATCGACAACAATTGATACCACTTTAATGACAGTATTGTCAAGTAATTGATGTGGGCAAAATTGTAACCTATACTTCTGTGTAATGTTGAGGCAGTTGCTATTATATTCAATCAGTAGAATATTTTTGTCAGGAATTAATGAATATATTCTAAGATAAATAACTATTACTATGTGTTATCAGGAACACAAATAATCCAAAGTGTAGGACAAAGTTTAAGTAGTTGAAACAATAATTTTATGGTGAGAAGTGTCAATCTTAGAAAGTATATACCCGAAAAGTTAACCTTACACGTAATCTGTCTGTTTCGGAAATTAAATTTGTTATCAGATTTACTTTATTACGATAATAATAAAATATTCTTGACAGTTCGTGATCAAGCATAGATTACCACTAATGTATTACTAGAACTAAAATCGTTCTCAATCATGGCATCTGATCAGTTTTATATTAAATGGCTTGGTTAACATCTTCTCTGTACCGTATGATCAGCCTGTCTCTTCCTCCCCTTCTTATATTATTCAACTTATGAAGCAACGTACAAAATATTTAACGAATAAATAGTTGTGTGACACAAATTATTCTTTCCTGTGATTAAAATCTGGTTCTAAAGTGTGGCGATTATAAGATATGGTTTATTCGCATTGTGTTAAAAAAGATATATTTGTTGCAAAGCCATTATGAGGTTCTAAGTTTCTATATCCATATAATAAGCACATACCGATATAACACTTGTAGGAGGACCGAATACTACAATGTTGCGCAGGATAACACCCATAATCTGGTACTATATACTACAAATAACTACCCCATTACAAAAACTCTAATTGTTAGTTAGTTCTAACCCTTTCTGTCCCGCTGGTCATTTCTTCAACAGTAACTTATCTACTGCATATTAAAATGTATGTATTGCAACTTAGCATTAATTACAACATGTATACTATTTAATATATATTCTTTACACTTTGCACCTTACATAGAAAAAGAACCGAACGATATTTTTTCTTAATTGATATTTATAACATATGCCTTCTAATGAACGAAATTCAACACTGGGGCTTCTGCAGTAAACCTGTTGTAGAAATGACCGGCGGCCCAAAAAGGGTTAGAACTAACTAACAATTAGAGTTTTTGTAATTGGGTAGTTATTTGTAGTATATAGTACCAGAATAATGATGTTATTCTGTGCAACATTGTAGTATTCGGTTCCCCTACAAGAGTTATATCTTCATGTACTTATAATATGAATATAAAAATTCAGAACATCATAATGGACTTTGCAACACCTGCATCAACAGTATACTCTATTAGTACTAATTCGAATTAAAAATAAAATAAGAAATAGACCATATATAATTATATCGTATAAAGTGATATAAGTTTATTGGTCATGTAGTCCTATATTTAATAATTTTGTAACGGCTCTGGTGTTTTATGGTGGTTAAAATTCATGTTTTGGAAATAGATTATACACGAGAGTCGTTCTTGAGTTGTCCTATTGAATGAAAGAGTCATTGGTTAGTTCCTTTCATTAATAGGGGGAACCTACAAGAGACGTTGTCTATGATAGATAGTTCTTGTACGACAAGGATCCAGTTGCTCATTACGCTATGCTGTATCATAAGTATAACAATTCGAGATTCTTAGTTGATAAGATGTCTGAAGTTATTATAAGTAATTCTTAGTTCTTAGTTCTTCTTCGTTCCAATTAAGAGAGTTGACAGTAGACTATGTTGTGTGCATAGCTAAGATGGATTCAGTTGGTGATAGTGCCAAGGTGTATCTTGTTGATGTTAACTACAGATTCTTAGATTCACAGATTCCTAGATTCTCAGATTCTACATTAAGTAGATGTCTTCGATCTCTTTAGATGTTTTTTGTGTGTAGTTAATACAATCATCTTAGTTATAGTTAATGGTCATCGGTTGATCTTAAGTTATGCTTAAGTTCCTTAAGTTAACTTGATTGTGAAGTTTCTTTTAGTTGTTGTCTTCATTGTTCATTAATGATTAATCTTGATTGTATTGGTTAAACTTAAGTTACCTTAACCTAACCTTAACTTATCTTAATTATTTTTAACTTGTATAAGTCGTCCGTTGTCTGTTCTTAAGATTAGTTTATTCTTGATTCTTAATTGGTTCTTTCTTTTGAAAGATAGAAGGAGATATCGAACTTAGTTATTCGTGTTACTCTTATGTGTCATGTCATGAGAATCTCTTAGTCTGAGTATTCTCTGTTTGTCGATGTGTATTCAGGAATACATTCGAGTTAGAATCTACGTGTCGTCTGATAGACGTGCTCTCCGTTGCCCTCTCTGCTATGCTGGCATGTGCAGGTTGTGCAACTCGTCAACACATGTCAGAAACAATGGTTTCTGGTTTGTTGGATATTTCTATTGTTTATTGAGATAACTCATTTTGTTGAGTCATAGAAGTTATCCACGTGATTTCCTAAAGTTCGCGAATAAATGTCACATGTCCCTGTTTACGCAGTAATTGGAAGTATTGACTTACATTAAATGCAGACATGGTTCTATTAGTATAGTTGTAATAGAATTATGTACAATTAGTATAGTTGTAATTGCTTATTTTATTATTATACATAAACTATATAAGAGTTAACTACGTATATGTACGATAGTACATTTATATATGTTACAGAAGAAGTTAACTCTGTATATTGTTTCTTTCTCGAGAAGAAGAAAATATCTAAGATATTTTCTCTTTTTCTCTATTACTGTGTGCGGGTAAATGTACACCCGCACACCACTATAATACAGTGACACATAATATATACTCTAATTCAAGTATCACATTAGTGTCTCAACAGTCCCATCTGACAGGTCGGTAGAGTGTTCTACGGCCGCTTCTGGGTGATATGCTTCTAAGGTTCCCATTTGAGAAGGATGCCTTCAATTAATATCAAGTAAAGTGTCACACTAAACCAAATGAGTATAGTTGATCTTATAAATGTCCATCTTCTGATTTCCTCAAAATGCCATATTGCTTACAAATTTTTTGTAAATTAATAGGGCGTGTGGTCTAGTGGTATGATTCTCGCTTTGGGTTTAAAACTCAAATATGTGAGAGGCCCTGGGTTCAATTCCCAGTATGCCCCTTTTTTAATTGGAATTCCAATGGGATTTTTTTTTGCAGATTTTGTACTGTTTTTTGAAATTAGACATCATTTATGATATTTTCCACTTCTTTTTATATATTTTAAGTATCTTTTGATGTGTCTAGAGGACTTTTTATGTTTCCCTTACTATGGGCGCCTATGCGAAACTAATTGCATATAATGTTCGGTTAAAAAGAAAATGAAATTATTAATTTTTTGTAGAAAAAATTCTTAAAAAGTTTGATACTTGGGGAAAAGACAAATGGAGCGAAGTATTTATCAATTGTTCATTATTCTATTTAAGAAGGCTACTATATCTTATATACATTCCTACTTAATATTCGAATTTTAGGCGGTATCGCTTTTAGAATCATTTAAAGTCAGATTTTTGAAGTCTGTCTTTTCATCTTTGTCATTGTCGGTATCGCCAGGTATAATGCTACTCTTTTCTATCATTTCAATTTCATCACTCGGTATATTCTGTTCTGTCAAATGTCCCGAATTTTGTTTATCATCACTCTCCATACTATCAACTGATTTGGTATCATCTGCAGATTGGTTATCCATATGTAGCCCAAGTCCCAAAAGAGCATTCTCGATAGCTCTCCTAGTAGATTTCTGTTGGAGGTTTGTATTTGTAACATTGTCATCCTTTCTATCTTTCCTCGATTTATGTGAGTTACTCTTGGACTTAACTGACATCGCATTGTCACTTGCGTCATTTGCTAAAGAATTTTCGTCATCATTGTGCTTGGTCTTTTTCTTGTTGAAATATTCTTTCCATGACGACCACACGTTCTCCTTCGGATTGTCACCATCCTCGCTATCGCCATTTTTACTGTCATTGTTTTGATTTTCCTTATCATTCTCAGATTTCGATGAACTCATATTCTCAGTATCCTTCTTTGAAGCAGTTGTGTCAGACTGGTCATGTTTGCTTATTACTGAGCTACTTGCATTTGACGGATGTCTTCTTAGATTTTGGAAAGCTGATACTAGTTTTTGTTGGAATATTGCAAAATTATCTATACCATTATATGGATGTTTTGGTGTGAATAAATCGAATAACCTATCATCAGTTAATCTATTGAATATTTCATAATTATTCGTGCTTTCCCACATTGTTATCCAATCATTATTAAATAGTATCCATGGACTTGAATTAATATAATCATGTGGAATACTTTGCAACGCTATTTGGTTACCTTTGTGAGCATGTATATAGTCATAAAGCTTTACGGTAGATATCAAACCTGTAATATAATCTTCAAATTGCCACCTCACAAAATCCTCGCTACCTTTAAATTGTGAATTCTTGGGGGTCTCGTCATCATTTTCGTTCCAGGTTTCCTCTACGATAGCAACAATAGATTCGATCCATTTTTTATCATACCCTGTCAATTGCAATGGTGCATCCAAGGATTTGTCTATTATTTCTAAGGTCGAAGTGTCGACATTAACTAAAATATCACATAGTTCATCTCTTCTTTCATAGAGCAACGAATTGGAGGAACCGATCACAAAAAACTTCGTCTTATCTGATTTAATATCATCTACTTGTTGCAGAGGTGTATATGGAGAAAATATTCCGCCCTTTTGAAAAATCTGTAAAGGCAAACCCAAAAACTGTAATACTGATTTTCTGTCACTTGACTTAAATGAAGTTGCCCTTGTCATTTCTGACACATCTTTGTATGTAATTGGACTTCCACTGTCTCTCAAATCCAACAACAAACTCGGAATAAGACTGATTAATCCAAATTGTAGATTACACAAATATTCAACATTACTACCATAGAATATAATTTTCTTCTCAAGAATAATTGCTTTTAGTAATGTTAAAACATCTTTCTTGAAATCGTGGAGTATTTTTCTTAGACATAATCCAATGTACAGTCTATTTTCACTTTCGGATATATCCTCATCAGCGGATGATTTGTATAGAACCTTTAGATTGTCATACAGCGAAATTAATATTTGTTTGTCGGTAAAATCATGTTGAAGGAAGTATGCATTAGTCACTATACTTAGTTTATCTCTTATTTGCCCAAAGATAGGTTCCCTGGATACTACTACTATAGCTTTTTGTACTGTGGACCTTGTAACGTCTTTATCCTTTATTAGGAGATCTTCGGTTTTGATCTGCCTTGAACATGATATTGCAAATAGAGTTGAGTAGTTTTCCTTCTCTTCTTCAGATATATCTGCCGCACCACTCTTCGGACTGCACTTATTGACTTCATCGTATAATAATGTGAAATATGTGAATGTTTCCTCAAATGAATGAGATCCGTCAGGTAGTGCCTGGAAAGGTAGATTTGCCCAAAGATCCTGCTTTTGGGTTTGTGGAGGAAGCCCGTACCAGTATTCTATTTCTGGACCTCTTTTATGATGAAAATCCACTAGACAGATGCCAAACACTACAGAATCTGCCGCTTCAGCCATATTCTTTTTTCTTCAGTTGGATATTAGTTTGTATTTCTGCTGTCTTGTTTTTTTATAATGTGTCTCACAAAAAAGATAAGCTCAATATGCTGTGATGAAAACTCTTTTCAATTCTATAGTGTGTATATACTGCTAATAAAATAATGTCTACCGTAAATTAGGTTTGTGATATCTCACAATTGGAAATAATATAACCTTTAAGGTCACTGCCTGAAGCTGCCCTTTTTGTTTGTTGTCTGAAGGTCCATGTTCCTAAAAAGTGGTCATCTCGACAACGTACCGCGAACTGAAAAATAAATATCACCAAATAAACTATCGCAAATTATTAATTAAGGAAACAATAAAGCAATCTATTATTTGAAGTGGAAGGCGTATCATATAGTGACTATTAAGTGTTTTTCATATCGAAAGAGATCGTGTCATATTATAGAGAGCAAGGGAGAATGGCTTATAAGTTGCAAACACTGGATGACGGTTCGGGTGTCTGCGTTGGTACATTAATCCGTTTTGAAACGGTAACTATACTATTGGATCCTGCATGGTTAAATACGACAGTATCATATGAGAAGTCCGTTACATTTTGGAGCTCGATTATTCCAGACGTTGATATTATCCTAATTTCTCAATCAACTGTAGATTGTTTAGGTGCATATCCATTACTCCATTATAATTTCCTCTCCCATTTTATTTCGAGAATCCGCGTATATGCAACTTTACCAATTACTAGCCTCGGAAGAGTTGCCAGTATCGATCAATATATTTCTAGTGGTATTGCAGGTCCATTTACCTCAAATGATATTGATATCGATGACATTGAATCTGCTTTTGATTTCATAGAAGCATTAAAATTTGCTCAAGATGTTGATCTAAGATCCAGATATGATGGTTTATATATGACAGCATACAATTCCGGTTTCTCGCCTGGTTCATCTATATGGTGTATTACTAATTACTCTGAAAAATTGCTATATGCAAAGAATTGGAGTCATACTAAAAGTACCATTTTGAATTCAGCTGCTTTGTTAGATAGCAGTGGTAAACCACTTTCTGCATTGACTAGGCCATCGAGTGTGATCACATCCTTGGATCAATTCGGTTCTTCTAGACCACTGAAAAGGAGGGTTAATATGTTTAACGAAACGTTACGGAAATCGGTGGCAGGGAATGGGATTGTTGTCATGCCTTGTGAAATAGGTGGGAATTTCCTTGACCTATTAGCAATGACGCATAATTTCCTGTATGAAAGACCTAATAGTATAAAACAATCAAGGATTCCGATTTTATTAATATCATATGCAAAGGGTAGAACAATCACATACGGCCAATCTATGTTAGAATGGTTTTCATCTTCGGTAATAAAGAAATGGGAAAATAGAAATGGATTATCTCCATTTGATGTCAATAATATAGTGAAGCCAGTAACACCAAAAGAATTTTTAAAGCATAAGGGACCTGCAATTTGTTTCGTTTCTAATGTGGATACATGTGTCTCGGAAACATTCAAAAACATTAGTGAGATTCCAAATGTGACGATTTTATTGACGTCGAGCAGAGAAAACGATTCTCCTATATTATCTGAGTTTAGAAATGAATGGAAAAAGCAAACTCATGAAAAGATTCAAGAAGGAACAAATGTTAGTTGTTCAATAACAGCTGAATTTGAAATATTTAATTTGAAACCGCTAAGGGATAAGTCCTTAACAGAATATAACCGAAAAATTGACGAAAGGAGGACGAAAAGAAAAGAAGAAGTAGTATCTTTACGTAAGGAAACTAAAATTTCTAATCAATTTTCACATGCTTTTAACGAAAAGGGACTAACACCTGTTATTGATGAAAATGGGAATATCATTAAGGATAGTACACCTTCTGGAGTTGGGGGTGATAATAATAATGAGGTGAACGATGATGACGACGACGATGATGATGATGACAACGACGATGATGATCCATTTGCAATGTTAAACCACAGTCGCAAAGCTGCGAAAATATTCGAGATGCCAGTTGATACGATACTGTCCTCTAATTCCACGCTAAAACAGAAGATTTTCCAATTTAAGCCAGCCAAACAGAAAATGGATGAGTATGGTACATTCGTTAACGTTGAACAGTTGATTCCAGCAGAAGAGAAGGAAAATGTCCAGGGTACTAATACTTTAGATGATAAGAAGAGGGGTCCGGATACCCAAATTTACGATAATGAGAGTGCAGAAGATAATTTACAATTAAAGAAACGAAGACAGGATTATGAGAGGGATAAAGAGAATGAATTGAAGAAGAAGAAGGAAAAAATGAAGTTTGATAATCTTGAATATCTAGACTCCAAAAATCATCCATGTTTAAGAACTAAACAGAAAGATGTGGCAACCATCTCCTGTCAACTTACATTCATAAATTTAGATAATATCGTCGATAAGAGATCGGCATCTGTTATATGGCCTACTTTGAAGCCCCGAAAGATGTTGCTGGTTGGACCTAACAGTACTCAAGATCCAAGTGTTGTCTCTGTACTGAAGAGAAGAGACATCGACATATTTGAAATTCCATTCAATAAGGACGTGGAATTCGATACTACTGTTAAAACACTAGATATATCTATAGATGTTGAGTTGGATAAAGCACTGAGATGGCAAAAGATTGGTGAAGACCATACTGTGGCACATGTTATAGGTAGATTGGTGAAAGAAATACCGTCTCAAAAGCCTGGTCGCTCGGCAAGAACCAAACTTTCTTTAAAACCGGTTAATGGAAACTATAAAAGACACAACAATGGCTCGTTGTCTATTGGTGATGTTAGGTTGGCAGAAGTAAGAAGGAAATTATTGGATTTAAACTACAATGCTGAATTCAAGGGAGAAGGTACCCTGATCGTGAATAGCCAAGTAGCAGTTACCAAAATAAGTGACGGGGAAACTATTATTAGTGGCTTTCCCTCTGATATATTCGATACGGTCAAGTCAACCATAACGGAAATGCTTGCAAAGGTTTGACGTTTCATTATTTATATATACATAAAGAGTAATCTTGAGCTCCTGTCTTATTTTAATATAAATTAATAGCATTCTATATCTGAGTAACTTTGGTACTTTTATCTGACCAGATTTTTATCGCTTCCAACGACAAGACTAATTAACGATGAGCTGAAAATTTAAAAAATAATTACAGTAACTATATGGCAACTAACCTATCGATAGCAGTAACCTTAATGAACTTCCTCTGAACTTACAAGACGAAGGTAGTTATTGAAATCGTTCTATACTATATATAGAGTGGAAGGTATCTTTATAAAAATTGAAATGATGGCGGAGGATATGGAAGATATAATAAAGAAAGTTCCAAATCACATTAATTTTTGGGATGAAGCTCAAACAGAGGTGGAGAAGGCATCAAATAATAGAATAACAAAATTGCCCCTTGGAATCACTGGGGCCTTAACCCTTGAGCAAATGAGTGCATATGAGGCTTACTATAGAATAGAAGAAATAACGGAACTCTTAAGACAAGACGCATTATTATTACCTAAATGGTTCACTAGAATGCCAAGCGCCAACCCTGTCTATGATGCAGCAGGTAAAAGAACTAATACAGATGATCAAACCTACCGTAAATATTTAGAAGATGAAAGATATAGACTAGTCGAGATCGTATTAAAAATAATACCGTACTATGTACCACCAAAAGATTACGTTAGACCAACGAAATTCCAAGAAAAGTACTATATCCCAGTAGATCAGTATACCGGAGTTAATTTTGTGGGTTTATTGTTAGGTCCTCGTGGTAACACTTTAAAGAAGTTACAAGAAGAATCCAAGTGTAAAATTGCTATTCGTGGTAGAGGGTCTGTGAAAGAAGGTAGACATTCTAGCGATCTTCCAAAGGGAGCAGCAAATATGGAGGATCCACTTCACTGCCTAATTATAGCAGACTCAGAAGACAAAATTCAGGATGGTATCAAAGCATGTCAATCCATCATTATTAGAGCGGTCACCTCACCAGAAGGTCAAAACGATTTAAAGAGAGGACAATTGAGAGAATTGGCGGAACTAAATGGTACTTTACGTGATGATGCAAGACCTTGCAGTATATGTGGTTTGAAAGGCCATATGAAACATGAATGTCCAAATAGAACGTCATTTGCACAGCAGGTTATTTGTCACAGCTGTGGCCAGGCCGGGCACATTACGAGAGATTGTCCTACAGCACAAGGCAGGTTTATGCCATCCAATCGCAACAACGTCTATAATAATAGTAATTATCAAGGAATGAATAATAAGCAAGTTCGCCAAATTCAAAATTCGAGATATAGCAATTCTATACAAGGTGGGAATAATAGTTACGGTGGTACGCCTCCGCCAACTCAAAACAGATATTATAACACAAATACATCATCTCGTTTCAGTAGGTATGGAGATGGGAATAAGAGTAATGATGTTCAAACAAGACAATCCTCAAGAAGCTCGTACATCAGCCAACAAAATATGCCGACTAAAGCAACCCACTTTTTCTCCAATTCGAAGGATGTAAACTTTTCGAGTCGTGGGATATCACCACAACCTAATGCACCTCCAGGTTTTGAAGCAGGGGCTGCTATACCTGGTTTAGACACAACCCAACAGCCATTGGGTCTTGATGCACCAATCGCACCTCCTGGCTTAGATGGACAGATGATACTACCTTCTGAGCAGGCATCAATTAATGGGCCGCCAGGACTAGACTATCAGGCAGATGGTCTATCCTTACCTCCAGGTATTTCTTCTCAATCTGCAGGTGCGAATAAAGACTCATCTCCTGGTCAACAGGTACCGCCTGGGCTCTGATTATAGTATAATAATATGGGTGTGATGAAAATAATGCAACTGTGTAATAATCATAATGAAATCTATATCTATTTACTATGTATGTATGTATGTTTGTATAGTTATAATATAAGGCTTTGGATGCATGAGCAAAATGAATCTGCTCTATTTTGGCTGTTCCTCTTCTTTCCACTGTTTTGCGAAAGAAAGGAAACGAGATACGTCCACTTTTTTAGTACTGTTTGAATCGTCTGGAAAATTATAATCGATGTATTCTTTTTCTATGCCATTCTCTAACTTCACCTTCAATACTTCTTTTGGTGTCCTCTCAAGAAGTACCTGTTGGCTTTCTTGACTGCCGAATTTATCTTCAAATTCCTTATATGATTGGAAAATTGAAAATCTACTTTTGGAATCTTCTCGTTCTCTAAAATACTCAAGAGCTCTCTCATAAATTTTTCTTGCTCTAGCAAAATTTTCCTCAGAAGGTTTAAATTCAACAGCATTATCGCCCTCTAGTTCCTCTTCCGAAGAATTTTCGTTATTGTTGTTGTTATATAATGCCTCCAGTTGGTCGTTAGTAGGAGCTGAAGATTCATACAGAGCATATGCTATCCAGATATTGGGTGCGAAATCGCCTTTGTGTAGATATCTTTCATATAACGAGCGGGCATTGTCGTACTCTTGGGCATCGGTTTCGAAATCTATAAATTTTTGTAACAAGATAAGTTGGGAATCAACTGGTATATCTATTACATTATCCTGTAACGGTATTTCGAATATGGCCCTAGCTCTATCTTCATCGCCCAAATTTTCCTCTAATTTGGAGTAGTCCAGCCAGATTTTATAGTCTGCAGGCAAATATTCTAAGAATTTCTCATAAAGTTTCCTTACCCTATCAAACTCTCTCAGTTTTATTTCCAGTTCAATATATCTGGAAAACAATTTCGACGTAGGGCACATACCTAAGGACCTTCCTAAAATTTTCCTTGCTAACGGTAGATCATTCTGTCTTATTTCAAACTCGCTATACATTATCCAAATTTCACTGAAGGTAAAATTTCTATGTGGTATCACTTCATTCAGACATCTTTTATATAGCAGTCTACACGCTTCAATATCCAATTGCTTTAATTCCATATATGTAAAGTAGCGAATCCATAGGTAGATATATCGTTTCCAGTGAATGTCCTTAGATACGGTCTGATCAGGAATGGATGTGGTTACAGCTCTCTCGAATACACTTATAATTTCGCTAGGGAAATATTGTTCCATTAAATCGATGTAAAGCATCCAATAATAATAATTTCGAAGATTGCTTTGCAATTCATTCTCGTAACTTATTTTCCGTTTGGAGATAAGTGTGTCGTTAATATCCTTCACAGAACCAAAATTTCTATTGAAATCATCCTGTGCTTTGATAATCTGTGGGTTCCCTGGGAACTTCTCCTTCAATATCTTGAAAATAGAAGAAGCCCTTTCGTATTCTCTTTCAGATATTTCCCATACTGCAAATGATATGGCCAAATGTATTAATCCTGCTTCATAATTGTCGTCATCTTTCATTGTTACTTCATATTCTGTTAGAAAATCGATTGCAATTGAATATATCTTTCGTATAGATTCTATAGTACCATAAGTGGATTCAAATCTTACCCATGCGAGCCATGTTTCAGGTTGAGGATATACCAATACATATTTTTCATAAATGTCCCTTGCATTATTGTATTTCTTTTGTCGTATTTCAAATTCAATATATGATGCCCATGCACCTCTTTCCGGTTCCAAGGAACACCATTTATTGTACAGGGATCTCACAATATCCCAGTTCTCTAGAGACTCCTCCAGAAATAAGTACTTATACCATAACTTATCAACCCTTGGTAAAGTAGTAACGGCTCTATCCAAAACGTTTCTAGCATGATTAAGAAATTTAGCCTTGATCTCAGAGTCAATGTAACGTATCCATAATGGTATGTAACCACCATTTACAAGCAAGGCTCTTTCAAAGATAGAGCGAGCTCTTCTCATATCATGTTGTTCTAATTCGAAAGTTGCGTACCGCAGCCATTGGCCCATATCTAAACGATTCCTCTTTAAATATGACTCAAATTCTCTCCTCTTTCTACCTTGGAACTCCCTGAGTTCGTCTATATCTAATATATCAAGTTTTGGTTGTGTTTTAGTGAATTTCCTCCTTGCATATACATCGTTCAGGATACTATCCACAGATAACTGTGTCGAACCTGCTTCTTCCCCAGACATTCTATTGTATATCTTTCCTCCTTGTTCCTGATATACCACTCTGGAATTCTAATTATGGTCCAATGTAAGTCTCTGAAGATAAATAGGTACAGTTTTCTATGTACTTGTATCATACTTTTTGTTATTGTTTACTTATGGGAAGTCCTTGAATTTGCCTCATCGCTTACCGCACCGAATAATTTTCAGTCCTCCCTCACATTAATTTAGGATGTCATAAAAGGCAAGTTACAAGTATGCAGACAGGATAAATATTAAGTGGTGTTATCGCATCAGTATCATATGATTGTATTAATTTATGAGTCAATTATACATTTCTATATAAATTTGTTGACCGGAATTCGAAAGTAAGCAAGTCTGTATATAAGTTCTACATCTTCCAACATTCCTTAATGAATGTAATCAGATCTTTCAATTCTTGAGGAGCAACCGAATGCTCTAAATTAGCATATTCATGAAATCTGTAATCCTTGAATTGGCAACCATCAGTTAGATAGTTCCGGGATTCTTTACCCTTTTCAATGGAGACAATTGGATCCCAATTACCGTGGCCATGGAAAATTGGTGTATTCAAATTACAACTCTGTAGTTTCTTGGTCTCTTCATCTTTCCAAATAACATCCTTAATTCCTGTGTTAGTAAACCCAGATAATGCAAAAAAACCACCTATCTTTTCCTTTAAATATAGAGCTGAACCTAGTGTAAGTGCTGCCCCTTGAGAAAATCCACCAACTATAATATTTTCAGCAGGAATACCATTAGCAAGTTCTGTCTGCACGTAATTTTCGACTTCCTTCAATGATTCGACATAACCTTCGGTATCAAATTGTCTCATATGAGGGTCCCATTCCTTAATATCAAACCACCCTGGCATATGCATTCCGTTGTTAGCTGTAATTGGAATATGTGGTGCATTTGGGAATATAAACTTGGTTGAGGCAAAACAACTTTCATTTTGTAATTCAGACGCTAGAAATGTCCATCCGGAACCAGTATCACCTAGACCATGCAATACGATTAGGACATGGGTAGCTGGTTTCACATGAGATGCAACTCGTACAGCTTGGTTCATTTTGCTATTCTGATTTGTACGTTGATAACTTTATATTAACACCTTAATCGGTCTGATTACCAACAAGCGCATGAACTGCATAGTATGATGCTCTTATTCGTTGTATCATTTAATGGACCCTAGACTAAGAAATGAAATTCCACGATGAGATACGCCGCATGTTGTTCCTAACTTACAAAAAGAATCCAAAATTGAGACTAGGACACGAAACACGTAAAGATACGATGCAGAATAACCGATATATATCTTTCTATATTTCATTCAGGCGTATTGTTTTGGGCAGTTTTACAAATATGAATCTGTCTATTGAGGAAGATGGTTCAAGATTTGTAGCCTCGACAGTTCATTTAGATCACATTACTACCGCATTGAATTGTTTGACATCATTTGACAAGACAGAGGATGTACTAATATACATCGATAGAGATGGTTTGTCCTTTGTTCGTGAAAGTAATCATGTTATTAAGATGCAACTACTACTGGCAAGAGAATTATTTATGTCTTACTCGTATAATGACAGAGATGATAGTGAGGATGAAACCGATAGTGATGTGGAAACTACACAAGTTAGTAAGGACAAATACATGAAATTATGTGTTAAGATTAATCACCTTTTGGATAGTGTTAATATTATGAATAAAAGTTTTGATGATGTAGTAGAATGTACGCTGTCATATGATGGGACTGGTTCTCCATTCGTGTTGATGTTTGAGGATTCGTTGATCTCTGAAAGAGTCGAGTATAAGACATATGTTATTAAGAATATGGATAACGCCGGTCTTATATTAGATAAGGATCATATGATCTTTGAGTGTATTGTGAAAGGTGATGTCTTATATAGTGCATTGAAGGATTTGAAGGAGATTAATTGTAAAGAATGTTATATTTATGCAAAGACGCTAGATTCAGGTGAAAATATATTTGCATTCATATCAAAGACGCAAATGGGATATTCAAAGATAGTTATCCCAAATAGCAGATCGATATTGGAGAAATTAGAGATTTATAAAGATGATTCTACTACATTGTGTTATAATGTTCCAGTGATAGGTTATTTTGATTTTGCTACCTTTGATAAGATTAGATTAAGTACGAAGATCGCAAGTAAAGTATTATTCCGAATGGATGTTAACGGTTTGTTGAGTGTGAATGTACTGAGTCAAACCGATGACATCTTACTGTCGGACAATAACAGGTCTAAGGATAAGAGTAAAAAGGCCAAATCTGGTCGAAAGAATACAACAGAACTACCTAATGATTATCCTGGTATCGTATGTGAAATTTGTCTTTTAGAAAGAGAAATGATAGAACAAGATGTACAAGATGAGATTGAAATGTTTATGAATATTGATGAATCCGGAGTTTTAAAAAGAAAAAATATAATGCCAACACCCCGATATCTTAATCCTGTTGAGAATGAGGATACATATAGCAATACTTCTAGTGTTTTCCAAAACTCAAACATATTGAATCTGAGTAGTGAACAAACAGAAATTGTGTCTCGAAATTTTGTTGATAGCAAGAAATCTGAGAATTCTACAGTTGATGTAATGAAACCAGGAGATAACGAAGACGATGATGATGATATAAATAATGATGAACATGATAAAACAAACTCGAGTGTCGCATATGGTACTGGAGAAATACCATTGTTCTTTTGAATTAAAGTATAGAATTAGCATCGAAAATACCCTTGCATACTATTATATAATTAAAATACCTTTTTTAGATAATTAATGACACACGCCAATTGTGTGTCTTCATTTTTCTTTTTTTTTTTGAATAAAATAAATTATATTTCTTTATTATATATGAACATAATGGATGCAATTATATAAAAAAATGATAGTACATAACAATTAAAATAAATCGAAGATATTCATATCATAGATTTTGAAATTAATTGAATATATCTATATTTGATAACGAAATTCTAATCCATTTATTGTTGGGAGAAATGTTCTAGGATCATGTCACGTTCACTGGTTTCAGCACCCCAGTTCTTGACAACAACGACGGAAGAACCAACAACCTTTCTGGCGTTACCTTCACGATCGATCTTACCTAGACCGGCCCATTCACCTAATTGCTTGGCGTCAGCAACCTTGATTAATGGAACCTTGTTAGCTGGGTCGTTAGCTAGACCTTCGACTAACTTGGTGATGTTAGCTTCAGTGACAGAAGAAACTAGGACAACTAATTGAGCTTCACCTCTGGTTAAAGCCTTGGTGGATTCTCTTAGACCTCTTGCTAAACCATCGTGGATTAAAGCGGTTCTTAGAACGACCTTTAGGGCATCTTCGATGGTAACTTCAGCAGTTTGTTCAACAACTTCTTCTTGGACTTCGATAACTTCTTCAACGTCAGACATTTTAATTTATATGGATTTGGATTGGGTAGTTTTGACTTCTTCGCTAGTGAGAAATATAAAGACTGCTCCGTAAAGATTTTTTCATTTTATAACAAAAGAACAAAAATTAATTGGAAACAAGTTAAAGTTAATGATGAATCGTTGTTCAAATTGACATATTCACACGATCTTTTATTTGTTATTGAAGTCTATTACTATTCTGTGTTTAGTTTAGTGATGAGATGAAACTTTACCAAAAGATTCCAGCACTAAACTGAAGCTTTGAAAAATTCTCAGAATTTGCAGTGAAATATTTTGGAATCACTTGAAGGACAGGAAAATAGAGTAGACTGCGCGGTTTGTCTGCAAAAGTTGAAAAAATAAGAAATTGAAAAATTAATTTATAAAAAATAAACAGTATTTAAAAATCGTATGATGTGTGGGTGTTATATTTCGTAGTGTACGGATGTTCAAAATGACGTAGTCCAAATAATTTAAGTCAAAAAATTGAGTCATCCAATATACCTTTTACAAAATAAAAAAAAAAATAAAGCAAAAAACAGTTTTCCCAATAATGAATTAATAATATATTTACCTTGCGAAAAAACAAGTCATATCTAGAAATTATACATTTGTACATATATATCTATTAACACGAAATTCGTCATATTTCCATCTCCCCAACAAATTCATTGGAATCATCTTCACCCATTTGAATATCTTCCTCATCATCCTCAATTGCATTTTCATAATTGATTACACCATTGACAGATGCACCTGCAGGCATTGTATCGTTCTCTTCATCTTCAAAATCAACATCAAAGAAATCATCATCACTACCAACAATTTTTTCATATAGCACTTTTGCAGCAGTAACGACTTCATCGTAGGAAATTTCACTCGATGGCATAGCTGTGTAAATGATACTATTATCACTCGCATTTGGAATGAATTTATTGACAGAATTGGCTCTATTGTTTAATTCATCATTGTCGAACAATGCAGGGTTCACGACGTCAAAAGGTGGAGTAGAAGTCAATTGTGTATACGATAATTTCATTAAATGTTGGACACTTTCTCTTGGTACATATTCTTTAAATGATTGACCTAATCTAACTGAATTTATAATTGGACGACCATCATCTGAGATTTGAACAATATCATTATCGTTGGTAATTTCTTCTGACGATTCTCTAATGATACTGATTTCTAATGCTTCTAATGCAGCATCCAGATCCATTTCGGCACGTACACCACTTTCTGTAGTAGATAAATACCAAATAGAAGTACCTTGTGGACAACATTCAGATCCAGAACCCATGATTAAAGTTTGAACAACATGTTTATTACCTGACTTCAATGAACCTGGTGGGAATACAACTACTGCAGCGGATTCATCTTCACTGAACCATTCTTTACAATCTTTCTCAACAAGACAAACCATTCTATTTACTTCATATTTTTGTTCAGGGATATGTTTGTTACCTTCCGGAGCTTGAGTAGGTGACATAATTATCTTTTCAGTCACTGTAACTTTTGAGCCATCGGTAAAAGTAGCGACTTGAGTAGTTGGATTATAGGAATATAGTTTTTCATTTAATTTATAAGTAGCACCGGCAACGGCAGCAGATCTACAGAACCCCTGTGAGACTTCACCTGCACCACCGTATTTTGAATATAATACAGGGAATGGACCGTAAACGTCATAACTTACTAAATAACGACGAATTCTATTTAATGCCAATGGGACTTTAGTATCCATATTCGAACAAAGGCCGATAGAAAATACTAATTCGAATACCTGTGGTTTCTCTAACTTAAATTTATTGAAAAGGAAATCTGTAATTGATTTATCTGCGTAAGGTTGCCATATCTCTGGCATCTTTTCCCAATTTAATACGAATTTTAAGAATTTCATTAGATTTCTCTTTGTCATTAATGATAAATTTTGATCAGTGAATATATCTTGTTTTGTATTAGTTAATTTTTCAAATGAATCATTTTCATACGTATGGAAAGTTGATAAAGATTGAAACTCTAGATATTGGTGAACTCTTGATTTAACAAGGATAGATAATAAATCGGATTTAGCGAAAAGAATCTTTGGTGATAAATCTATACCAAAATCTCTTGAAGCATATTTACAATCTGGTCCAATATTACTTGAAGAAATGTATAATTTTGCATTCTTATATGGTTCTGATTCGTTATTACTATCGTGTATCCTATTAACCCAGTTTTTAATTTGATCTACAGTTAAAGTAGCAGCTGAATCACCATAATAATCATTAGAATCCACATGTAAAACATTAGAACCTTGCCAAGCTAAAGCAGCGGCTAATACACTTTCTACTAAACCTGTCCCGGCGATTAAAACGTCTACCTTTTCAGGAGTAGTTTCAGGTAAAGGATCTTCAATCCCTGCTAAATGTGGTACGATTAAAGTATCGATATGATTTGAATTCCCAGAGAAATTTGCAAAGGATGGACGACGTTCTGCCATCGAAGTACGGCGTTCAGGACTTAACATTATTGCTACCTTATATATTACTTAATGAAAAATGTACTCAGACCGTATAATAGTGACCTCAATAATAATTATAGGATAATATACCGTTTCCAAAATTTGTTACTTCAAAAAAAAAATTGTAAATAAATAAAAGTTAAAAAAAAAAAAAAGGGTTCTTGTCACGTATAAATCTTTTGACACACTTTAGATAATCTTCTTCTTACAACTCTGTTTACCACTATTGAATTCTACAAGTTGCTAAATAAAATAAATACAAAACTACATAGATATATATATATGTATATATATATAATCTGACTAAATATTACCTTATCAAACACACCACCTTAATAATAACCAAAAAAAAAAAAAAAAAAAAAAAGACTCTATCTAATTAAACAAATCTATCTAATTCCACTTAATTATGGCAGCTGATGTCATTTAACCCAAGACACTTGAAAATTTTTCTCTTTCTGCCGTACTTTCCCATCCACAGACTGAAACTACACAAGGGCCGCTTCATACAAAAAGAGAGAGAGACAGAACAACAGTGAAAAAATTTTTTTTTTCTTTCTTTCATTCTCCGCTCTCCGGTCTCCGCTCTCCGCGCTGTTTTTTTTCGCCTTTTTTTGGGTTTGCCGCCAAATTTGACGAAAAAATTTTCGTTGCGGAAAACGGAAAAAATTTTCATCTGGGCAGTTGTGCGGCAGGCTCTCTGTTCTGAAGCACGAATTTTCTTTAATACGCGTCAATTGTTCTTTAAGTTGCAAAGCAAGAAAAAAATATTACCATTATACATCACTAATTTGCACTTAAAATTTATTGACATTTTGAAGACAAGCCCTTTTAAAATTATCGTTTGTATATCTGGCCCGTTATCGCTAGGCCCTTTAATTGTTGCCCCGTTGTATATTTGCTTTTTATCCCGTTTTAGGTATTGTTATTATACAAAAACTTTTAAAGGAGCCTTAGGGATCTCTTATGTAAATATATATATATTGATTGATTGATTGATTGATTAAGTTTGTAACATTTATAAAGTCTTTATATAGTTCCTTAGTTATATTGGTAGACTCATCGCTGGAAGTACGAATTCTAGCATTGCACCCCTTAGATAAATCTTGTCTGTATCATTATTGTTAAATACTAAACCCCCAATTAATAGTACGGTCCCCTCGGATTCAATACTGGAGCCACCTACACTACATATCGATCTAATTTGATCTAAATGTTCTAATGCTGTTGCGTCTTGATTCTTTTCATCTTCAATAATTTCCGGATTGATAGAATCAATGGAATCTCCACCTTTCATTAAACATTGTGTCTTTAAATTAATTACATTGATTAATCCATTCTCTGTAGTTGCTCCATCATTATCCTTATTATTACGATATATACTATTGACAGAATTTTCATCCATACCTCCTATGAAAATACCTGTATAACCTGCAGAAACCATCGAATGGCCTACAAGTCTCAATTCACATACCTCTAGGGATTCTTCACTAATTGAATCTGTCGCAGTATTCTTATCCCTATCATATGTATCTATCTTTAACCATTTCATGGTATCTAAATCTAACCACCACATGTCACCAAATACATTCAAATTATCTGAACCACCATGAATTACAATGATACGTCTAGTATCTGATCCTAAATTGTAATCATATGTACAACTATTGGAATTCATACTTTTGATACCATTATGTAAGGATCCAGAATTCATACTTTCATTAGTATTCGATCTTTTATCCCTATTTCTATCATTTGTAAGATTTGGTAATGCACCTGTACGTGAATTATTAGTATTGGTCCTTGATGAATTATTTGTATTTGTAGAAGAATTAGTAGTTACTTTATCAATTGGAATATGTGAACCATGTGGAATATTTGGGAATAATAATGATTCATTATTAGTATTCGTATTGGTCATACTATTATGACCTGTCTTAAATAGATTGGTCTCAATATTAAATTCTTTCTCTAAACGTTTCAATAATGTATATTCTAAAGAATTCTTACCTTGTAATACAGTATCAGGTAAACAATATGCAAAAAAGGCTCTTGCATCTGGAATCGCACCTTCTTCTCCTACTACAGGAATATTCGATGCAACAATCGAATCAGCAAATTTCAAATAACCTTTCTTACCACGAGCAACAACAGTCACATCCAGTCTCCACATATCATCTAACGCAACATATTTATCATCGACAGTTTGTCTGTAACCACCATATATTAGTATCGAAAATATGTTATTAACATGATGCGATGAATTGTTATTACTACCACTTGTTGGATTATGTCCCATTGGTAACGAATTCGTTGGCATCATGTTTTTACTAGATTCATCATATGAAGGCGTATCTCTATTTGACATTTCATATGGAAGATGTGGTTCAGACGCACTAGATTCCTCTTTCTTCATTGAATTCGACGTACTCATCGTCAATGAACTACTACTCTCTGTAAGGGTACTATTTCTTGATAATTCTAAATCTAATCCCTTGATAGCTAATTGCATATGACCAAATCTTGGTGAAAATGTAGTTGATGTACCATCCTTAAATGATTGCGCGTTGACTTCTGTCTTGGTAAAATTATAAGATACGGTATCCAAAATATACGCAGTATTGTTTAAAAATGCTCTCTTCTTAATAAAAATCTTCCCTGTCGGGTCAAAATTGGTCTCTGTCTTAATCTCTATGCCACCATAAAATAATAAATATCTATCTGTTAATTTTGTCGCTGTCATACATAACAAAGGAGGCGGTATTTGACCCGAAATACTGGGTCTAGATAATCTCGAGGAATTGACACATTGCACATAAAGATATGGATTGTTAACCATTGTAGGGTTATTGATTACATCCTGTAATAAAGGTGGTGGTAAATTTTTTATACCATCGACATAATAATTATCTATATTTGGAATCTCTTCATCATTTCTATAACATGCCATTAATCCACCTAATATGAATACTTGGCCATTGAATTCAACTGCTGTGTGATACATTAACGATGGTAATTTGAATTCGGAAAAAATCGAAGGTAATACAGAATGTCCTGCATGGTAATCATATAATGATGGTAGATCATATGTTCCTGTCATAAATAAAGGACATGTCTTATCCTTATACATATCTATTTCCTCATCCTTGCTAATATTCTTATAGTTACTTAAAAATTGAACATGGTCCTTCCTTATAGTAGGTACCCAAAGATTATGCTTCTTTAAAATATCATAATCCTTTAAATCAACAGTCAATAATTTCTTATAGTATTTGTAATATGAATTGGCAAAATTTAAGTTTGTAAAACCATGATTATCCTTTTCAACATCATCAGATAAATGATTATCATTGTATAATTTACTCAATCTTACACTTGAATGAGAACTTGGAATATCATCGTATTTCTTTAAAGAATCTTTTAATCTATATGGGTCAATATTATTCTCTGCAAATGAAAGAAAATTTTCTATAATGAAATTAATATTCTTGTTTCTGTCGTTTTGAATCACCGAAGAATCTGACGTACTAACAACACTGTTTTGTCTTATCGTACTACTTGCAATAGGTTTCTTATATTCATAATATTTGGCCAGTTGTAATTCATTATTCAATTTAATATTTTTACTTCGGAATTCATCCAAGGTCGTACTTAGAATCGAATTATAATTCGAGATATAATTGAAAGTTTTGAAGTCATGTTCAAAATTAGCCGATATATTTAATAATGAGAATGCTGTAGACACAGGAACTGACGTTATAGGGTGGGATGAGGACTCACTGGAAACACTTCCATATCTCTCATCAAGACCTAATTGCTTCTCCATTGATGTAGAATTATGTATGAGGATATCACGAGTATCCATTTTGTAACTATATGCAAATAATATGTGCTTTTTTTTTGTGTATTCTTTTATGTGATTGGAATGTTATCTTCCTAACTTTTTCTTTTGGTTTCTCTACTGTTATCCTTCCGGAGTTCTTTGTTTTGGCAACTATTAATTCAGTAAGCGGATTCTTTAAAGTGCCTTTCCTATTAGCTATTCTTAGATGCAAAGTTTTACTCTTTTTTTGCTTTTAAATTATGACGGCTATCTACAGTTTGACTTCTTCTTCCCATCTATTTAGTTAACTCCCTTTTTACATAACCATTTGCTAATCTTTCCTTTGTTGCGATTTCCTAATTAAATTTTTCTTTTTCTGCTTGGTAAAGAAATTCTGAACTTCCTCGCTGCTACTGGGAGCCTTCGATACAGGAAATGAAAATAATAATATAATAGTGAAGATGACCGAGGGACGCAATTGTTGCGGGAAACAAGGATGATCGGGGCACACACGAACGGACAGAGTAAACAAGATAGAGATCTCTAACTCTGACAGAGTGTGAATCTCCGAATAATAAATTAATATAGACTTAATAGAGGTGTATCTTTCTGGGCATAAATATCTTGTTGTAGGTAAGGGATATATAGTATATATAGATGTATGTATGTGTGTATGTGTTTATATGGTTTGAGTTGAAGTATATCAAAAGTATTGATATACGCTAGAGAAATTTCAGATTTCCTACAAGTTCTGATAGACAATTTCTCTAGTACTAAAAGTGTCTCTGTTAGAAAGGAAATATTTCCTGTTGTCTTATCAAATTGTTTCCATTAATCTAGTACATGTCATGGAAATTTTCATTGCCTGCCATGGAATTGGATCGCCTTACCTTCATTAATTTTCCGCCATCATCTCTCTGATTACTATTTAGATCTTGAGACATATCTAGCTTCTTTTTGTTTTTAATCATCAAAGATTGTGTCCTCTTAAGATTTGATGGTTTACTGCTTATTCTTTTGTGAGCTTTAGGCGATACAGGAACAAAACTACTTGGCTCATTGAATTTATTTATACTTGATACAAAGACTTGGAATTTAGGTTTCTTTGGTTTACTCTTCTTAACCTTTTTCAATTTATTGTTATTATTATCACGTTCAATAGATAAAGCTAATGTAGAAGTCGCTGTAGATAATGAAATGTTGTTGTTGATATTTAAATGATTATTATTAACATGACTATGATTAGAATTATTGTTGATATGTGCGTTATTATTACTTGTTGGTCCACCTAATGACGCAGGTAGCGATATGGAATTATTAGCGTCACTTCTGAATGAACCCATCTTTGGTAATTCAGGTATCTTCAAGGTATCAATATCTAGCTTATTACTTGAAAAAGAAGATTTTGGAGTTGGTGATAATGGAATATTTCTTGCATTTAAATCAAATAATTTATCACCTAATCTTTCATCAATTAATTCCATATTTCTCAAATTCGGTATTCTGTTATTATCTAATCTTGAAATTGATTTAGTTACAGATGAATTTAATTGAATTGTAGTTGGCGAAGAACCATAAATATTATTATCAGCTTCAAAATCGTTATCATTATCGTTGTCATTATCATTATTAAAAGGAAGACCATTCTTTTCATACGGTAGATTTGTATTTGAAGTCTTTTTCAACGTTCTATTCTTATTACAGTCCTTAGTTGGAATATGATTAATTATATTTTTATTGTTAGTTGTACGATTACTCTTCTCATTTGTCTTGCTATTTTTCTTTAAATTTTTCCTTGTTAATTTAGCACGAGATTTAGAACCTTTCTTCTTATTATTTGGAGTCAATGATAATTTATTTCTCAAAGTTCTTACATTTAAATTCTCTTTATCATCTGGGGAACTTTGTGCAGGCTGTTCATTACCATCAACATCCTTTCTAGCCCTTTGGAAATCAACCAATGCACTATTTGTCGAATTGAATGTCTTTGAAAATGGAGTACCCATCTCATTTAATATTCGTCTACCATAAGGAGTTAAACTCATTGAAATTTTCTTCGATGGAGAAACTGAATTAGATAAGATATTTGATTGATTAAACATTAAATTAATATCAATTTTCTCTAGTGGAGTTCTACTCAAAAATGCATCTTGAAAATTATTCATCATACCAAAATCATTACTTGTTGTAGATCTCCTATCTTGTTCATCATTTTTGCCATTACCAGATGTAAATAGATGAATTAAGTTAGAACTTGAATTGGATTTGGTATTTGAAGTTAAATTAATATTCATATCCTTAGAATCAGTAACAAATCTCAAAGGCGTCTTTGCAGGAGTCTTATGAAACAAATTAAATCCACCTGGTGATTCAAATAAATATTCTTTTAATTGTTCAGGTGATGCCAATAAAAACTCATTTGGAAAATTGTTATTGAACTGTAAAACTGTTGATGGTTGCATATTCATATCTTCTAACGTATCGCCGTCATTACTATTCATTAGATCAACAGTAGGTTCTGTACTATTCATTGATGAATTACTGCTGTTAGATGCCTTAGTAGCAGCATTTAATGGATGATCCTGTAATTGTAATAATGGTTGTTGCATTTGTTGTTGATTAATTTTACCGGTATAGAGACCAGCATTAATACTATTCTCTAACATTGACGAATCAACAGATTGATGCGGTTGACTACCTGATGATAACATACTTGTATTATTATTTTGATTGCCATTATTGACATTTTTCTTTCTTGCATTGTTTCTATTATCTTGATTTGATGAATATGGGGTTGGGAATTGTGAATGAGGTAATGGGCTTATAGTACCAAATTTATTTCCCTGGGTGAAATCCTTAAAGAAGTTAGTTTCCGTTTCATCATTATTGTGGGCCCCGCTACTTTGATCTGTTGTTAAAATCAGTGAAGGTGGAGACATCTTTAAAGGCGATAAAATCGGCATTGTATTACCATCAGTACCGATTGTTCGATGTGACATAATATTTAATCCTTGTTGAGAATTAATGAAGTTATTTTTAGATGGAGAAAAGGTAGATACACTTGAATTAATTGGTATTTCTGTTGAATTGGAGTCTTGTCTACTCATTCTACTTATAAAGTTGAATGAAGACTAGTTATTTATTGCAAAACTTCGAATAAAGAAAAATAAGATGAATACACCTGCTGTTCTTAATTGTTAGATCTACCAATATTAACAAATAAGTGTCTCTTTTTACTTTGTTTAGTTTCAAAGTACTTATCAACTGTTTCTTGAAATATATCTTTTTCAGTATTGGATTTTCTTTTTGTACAGCGTATATGAAATCAAATATCCTTGATAAAATGTATTACTTATTATCCTTTTAGTAGTTTGTGTATATGTATCAATATCTATAGTAAGTATGTAAACATTCCCTAACTATAAACCTACTATCAATAAAAGAATGTCTGCTGTTTAGTTAAAAGTGACCCCTTCTTACACAGTATCAAATTAATATTATAACAATATATAGCATATAACTTTTAAAAATACACTTAGTTGTTTGTTTGTTTTGTTTGTTTATTATTCCTTTGTTTTGTTTTGTTTTGTTTAACTTTTCCCTCTGCCACTGTAGAAGAAGATGCAATAAAAAAAAAAGACATTTCGCGAATCCTGATTTTCATACAGCTTGTACTGCGGCCTCTCTGTAGATCCTTGTCTTAGCGGAAACGAGGGGTCCGTTCAATGTTATTATGTCGTTCAAAATGATGAGTCAGCCGACAATTTTTCCGTTGGATTTGTGCGTCTGTTTCTGAGTGATTGCCATACAAAACAGTAGAAAGAAAGAAAAAAAAAACAATTCGTGTTGTGCGGGTAACGATTTTGGACTCCCAAACAAATTATTTCATTTCTTTTTTTGCCATTTCGCTCTTTGAGCTGACTTAATGATTGAAACTGTCATTGTTTACATTTCGAGGAATTTGGCTCGAGCAGACTGTTTTGTTCGAAAGTAGAAGATCAATGTGCATATCTTTTAGCCTTATTGAAAAAAAAACATTACTGAGTCGCCATTAGCACTCAAATAAGTATTCATTTAAACTCAATTTACAGAGAATAAAAAAAAAGTGTAATTGCTCGACTTTAGGAACTGAAAGACAATCATTTATCAATTGAATTAGCTATTGATTGTAATCCCCGAATTTTGTCTATAATATATTTGCTACAAATTTAAAATACATGTATATGGGAATTACACATTACATTAAACATTGAAAATGACAACGGCTTTTGAACAATCCCAATTATATACAGGAATCAATGATAACAATAGCGATGAGATACAAATGAGTAATAATAGTAGCGACAATATCAGTGATTCATTAGGTGAACTATCTGACGAACTCAATTCATTTCATATAAGTCAGCCAACAACATATACAACTAAAGGAACAACGGTTGATACGAATAATAATATTGGGAAACAATTTAAAGCATATCAAGCAAATAATAGTTTCTCGGAATCCGCATTTATCTCTGGATTTCATGATAACGATGAACCAACTAATCATAACATCCATAAAGTATCACCTCATTCAGTAATATTGAATAATTCTAATAATAATAGTTCCGGAATTAATAGTGATACCAATAGTATAAGTGATGGAAATGAAAGTAATTTTATGGATTATGGAACAGTGCAACATCGAACACGACAATCCACTAGAGGGACCACTGTGGGCAACGCATCTGCACAATTCCTACCGTATATGAAACCACATCCTAGAGAAGTAGATACGAGGAGTAACCATGGCTTAAATTTTAGTTATAATGATGAAAATGAACAAATCGCTCTAAGTTCAGAAGATTTACAAAATAAACACGGTAAAAATACTGATGGTTTCAGGAGTGTAAGTACTAGAGAACCCCAATCTGCACTAATCATTAAGGATATTGGTGAATTGTCAGGTCAAGTAATAAATACATTTAAAAGGAAGAACGAACTACAACAGTCGAGAGTATATCATGATGAAACAACAGAATTTCCGTATCATAATGAAGGTGACGAGAGAGGGGAAGAAGAAGAAGAAGAAGAAGAAGAAGAATATACAGACAGTGCAATACTAGATGATGAAGATCCTGCATTGGCTGCAAAACAAGTTTATAACAACTTGCTACGAACTCAGGGGTCAAGATACTTCGATATGAAACGTAATATTACAAATCGTACTGTTTCGACCAGAGGAAGTTCTGTCAGTGGAACAAGTTACAACAAAGAATTAAATTTGATTACTCCAGGATCAATTGGTTATCGATTCAAGCATTCCAAAGGTATTTGGGTACCTGAAGAAGAATTTCAAAATATGTCAAATAGTCAAGTAGCAGAAACTACAACCACAACAAATAATACAAGTAAAATGAATCATTCATCAACAAAAAATACGACATCAACCTTTACAATGAGTGAGGAGACTCAGGATGATATTAACGATGATATTGCGAATTCAACAACTCCATTAGATCCGCCAAGAATCGATCAGGAAAGTTTACTGCGGAATGTCTTTTCTTCAGAAAAATCAAATGAAGCAATCCCTACACAGGAACATGAAACTGTTGACGATACAACCAGATTAAGTGATATACCAGAAATGTCATTTAGTGCGACAAGACAGCAAACTGTGTCTTTATTGATGAATGCATTAGAATCAACGTTGCCACAAGATTCAACTAATTGGGAAAACGTACATGCTTTAAAGATGACAAATCAAAAGATATTACGAAGCGTTGTAGCCTTAGATAGCTACACTCCTAATTTGATAAAATTGGATCTGAGTGACAACGAAATTGGTAATTTTGAAGGTCTTCCTATCACATTGAAAGAATTAAATTTAAGTAAAAATAAAGTTAACGACACATTTTGCACGTTTGCTGAAAATAATAGATTGAGAAGTTTAGATCTATCACACAACACATTGACACATGATTTACAAATACTTAAAAATTGCCATAACTTACTTTCGGTGAATCTAAGTCACAACAATATCAATGCAGTTACACAATTAGGGGACTCGATGATTCACCATCTCGATGTATCATTTAATTCTTTTAGTGGGATAATGGACTTTGAAAAAATTGTAACACAAAACGATAATCGTTTAGGTGGTTGGTTAACACTACAGGAACTAGACTTAAGCAATAACCCAGATATAACAGAATTGCATCATATTGAGAAATTGCCGTCTTTAAGAAAATTGCACGTAAACAACATTCCAGGCTTAAAGATTCGACACACTACGAACAGCATGCTAGAGATACTTGAAATGGTATGTGATAATTCGAATACTAAAATCTCTGGTAATTACGATAATAATTCTGGCGATATAAGTATAGCCGAATTCCCTAATTTACAGGAGTTGTTAATTGATAATAGTATGCATATTACAGGTGACATGCCCGTTAGTCTTCACAGTGTAACAATAGAAGGAGTTTCAAACTCTGCAGTTAGTAGCAAACATATTTCTGAACTACTAAACAAAATTTCAGAAAATATATTATCTTTGCATCTTCATAATCTGCCGCAAATAAATCCATTGATGTTGGTTAAACAGGATTATTTTCATGAGTTAAGAGAATTGTCCTTATCAGGATGTGGTATAAATTCCGTATATACATTGCTTTCACGCTTACCCTCAATTCAAAAACTTCAATATTTAGATATTAGCAATACCCCACTTTCAAGTCGTAGAATAATATCTATTGAACCTACAAATAATGGTAAAGTCGAGTTTCAAAAACAACTTCGTAATCTTATTCGAAAGGCATGTCCTGCACTTCAGGAACTACATATTTAAGGTAATTTATTTTCATTTGAGCTACCAAGTTATTCTAATAATTAAAATATTCATATCAAAATAGTTCCTACTTATAATTATAGGTATATATACATAATCCTAATTAGTAATATAATCTAATTGATAATATATAAGGAATTTTACTGATATCTTCCTTCTTATTTTTCACATAGAGATTTATAATAATCTGTGGTTGGCTATTCGCAAGAGATAAACTACTTGGGGGGAGAGAAAGTGATTCAATATTTTTTACTTCATGAAAAATCGCCCCATCAATCAGCTATTTCATAATGTGTTTTTTTTTATCATTTTTTACGTTTGTTTACGCCGAGTGCAGAAGTTTGATGCTTTCTAATGCTTAACAAAACTATAAATTTATAAATAATGCTAAATATTCGAAATTCCAAAATGAATAAATTCACTATAAAACTGATATAAACCATAGAGAACGCAAAATACTTACTTTCGACTACTTATTAACGTGGATAAATTTACTTCGTTTAACCCTAATCACAAATATCTTCAATTTGAAGAAAAAGTTTTCAAAATTTTTAGAGAATCATCTCAATATAGTAAAGGAGAGTATATAACTCCAGAAGGAGTTGTCGTTTAACATGTTTGAAATAATATTCGTCATGACAATCACACCTTTTAACCATGAACTCCAACAGATTGTATAGATTAGATGAATATCTGAGAATATTATCATAAAGATGTAGCTGGAACAAAATATTGGGACCGGTCAAGTCGATACACATTTCTGACAAAAAGGAATTGGTAAATGCAAATTTAAAAATTAAAAGAGCCTTGAAAAAAATACTTCAATATGTTTTCACTAACGGTATGTTCTGCACAGTATAGATCATTAACTAACTTTGCTAATCAATCTATGCTTGATTGAAAATGACGTTATCTTCAATTTCGTTTTATCTCCGAAACGGATGGCCAACAACATAATTAGTTGCTAAATTGGTTACAAGGTCAACAAATATAGTACGTGAAGATGCCGTTGTCTATCAAGTCTACTACAGGGATGTTACGGGTTGAAATATTTGGCTACCCAACCCAACCCCAGCCATTTCAACCCGTTTTTTAACCTGCATTCAAAAATCTCAACTCAACCTCAATCCAACCAAAAGCTCAATTCCACCCAATCTCAACCAACCCATCGTAAATATTGGTTGTGCGGCATTTCTCTGCAATTTCTACAACCTTTTTGTGTGAAAGAAAAGTTTCCAAAGAGAATATCATATTTGACGAAAGCCAAGTCGTTGAATTTGAATCCTACCCAACCCAACCCATCATTTTCCACCAAAATTCAATTTTCTACCCAACCCTCAATTCTAAAAAATGCCTCTCAACCCATCATTTGAACCCTCAAAAATCCTTAAAAATTCGGGTCAACCGAACCCTGCGTCTCAACCCTTAACATGCCTGGTCTACTATAGCAACTGGAGGTTGGTCTGTGAAATTCAAATATGATATGGTACTGATATCAAAACGTTCCCTGCTTTAATTTAATCGTTTATTTATCTTCGGAAATATCAGTGTGAATTAGTAGCTTTTTGAACGAATAATCCGAAAAGTACTATTGTTCTTTGAATTCATACATTTGGTTAAAGAATCTTGGCACACTTACATTTCGAAGAACGAATAACTAATTAACACGACATCCCGGCCGAAACAAAATAAAAAGTTTTTTGATTGTTAATAAACTCCTTATTTGTTTCGGCCGAACTTTTTGTAATTCGTTAAGGCAAATAAAAATATCCGAAATAATTTACTAATCTATATATACCTTACTACCTACTTCAAAGAAACATCATTCAAAAAAGTATTTGATATACATATATACGGTTACTTCCTCTTGTTAAATTATATCTCAATTCAGTTGTATTCTTAATTTCTTATATTATAGAAAATAACCACCCACATACATAAATAGTTAAAACTCAATTGAAATATTAAAAAAAAATTGTAACAATGTCTGTTAAATTAGTTGAACAAAAAAGATTCGGTAATACAGGAATTAAAATTTCCCCAATTATCGTTGGATGTATGTCCTTCGGATCTAAGGCTGGCAGGGGTTGGATCGAAGATGACAAGGAAAAAGTTTTCCAGGTTTTGAAATATTGTTATGACCATGGTCTACGTACCTTTGATACCGCTGATGTATATTCAAATGGTAAGAGTGAGATTTTATTAGGTGAATTTTTGAAAAAATATAATATAAGAAGAGAAACTGTTGTTATATTAACGAAAACCTATTTCCCAATTGACGAAAGTCTAGAATTCCAATTATTCGACTCTAATCAAGATGCTGAAGTTGCTTTGGATCTTGTTAATCAACAAGGTTTATCTCGTAAACATATCATGACAGGTGTTGCCAATTCTGTTAAAAGATTGGGTACCTATATTGATGTTTTACAAATTCATAGATTTGATCGAAACACCCCAATTAAGGAGACCATGAAGGCATTAAATGATGTTATTGAAAGAGGTGATGTTAGATACATTGGTGCTTCATCAATGAGACCAACTCAATTTGTTGAAATGCAATCCGTTGCTGAACTCAATGGTTGGTTTAAATTTATCAATGTTCAATCATGTTACAATCTACTTTATAGGGAAGATGAACGTGATTTAAATCTATATTGCAAGGAACATAATATTGCTTTAACTCCATGGTCTCCAAATTCTCAAGGTATCTTAACAAGACCATTAGGTGCAAAGACTACAAGAGGTACAAAGGATCCTATCATTAGCGCTTGGGGTTTCAATAATTTACCACCTGCTGATATTGAAATTGTTAACCGTGTTGAAAAATTAGCTAAAAAGAAAGGTATTCCAATGGCCGTTTTATCTACCGCATGGGTTGCCAGGAAGGGATGTTTCCCAATTGTTGGTATGAGTAAGACTGAAAGAGTTGACGATGCGTTAGCTGCTTTAGAAGTTACATTTACAGAAGAAGAATTGAAGTATTTGGAAGAACCATATGTTCCAAAGCAATTCTTATTCTAATTGGTTTGTTAACTATATATTTTACATACAAAGAAATTATGTATTTTATTTTAATGATTATATGTCTCTGAGACAATGTACTAAAAACTCCGAGAGAAGCAGAGAAAACGGACATATAATTTTTTACCCCTCATTTCTAACTACCACCCGACTTTTATAAGATAAGAAATAAGAAGCGACAATATGTTCCCGTAGTAAAAGAATCAAAAATTAATGATATCATCATCATCGATGTAAATTAAATTAAATTAACTATTGCATCTAAATAAGAGACAGATGACATTTATAAAAATTACGTCAATTATGAACAATACGTAACTAACCCAGACTTAATTCAAATCTCGAACCACATCCCAGGAACAATACAAATGGGTCAAACCAATTTTTTTGTTTTTTCAAACAATACTGCAGATCTTATAGAAGCTTTGTTACATAAGGAAGATATTGAAAAAAAATATAAATTTTGACCCAAGAAAGAGGACAAACTCCTCAAATTCGGGAAACCATTTATTTTTATATCCCTTGATACGAAAACCTTCCTGGTCAATCCCTCTCATCAACATGGTACTAAAATGATGATAATCATCACCATCAATTTCTTCCCGTGGGATAAAAAAAAAAATATTTACGTACAACATATTGCCATAGTTTCAACTCCCATTTCTTGTTACGTAACCAATAACAGACAGTGAGTGTTCCGTATTTTTTGGTCCCATTTTTCTTGTACCGCTTCTTACCGCCCCTCACAAATAACGGGATTGATTGACCGCCGTTTCATTTCATTTCTTTTTTTCTTCTTGTGGTTGCTATTTATTACCAAAGAGACAGCTGAACAACGGTCAAATGGGGCAAAATGAGGAGTTGGGCAAACAAGAAAAAAAGAAGGAATTTTTTGCAGAGAGAGAATATATACCGTATGAACGGATCCAGGTATCGTGATAGACAATTATAAGAACGGAGATAACAGCCGCTCATTTATAAATTCTCATCGGGAAGGAAATAAAGGGAAGGGAGCCGAGAGAGATGGCCATATCACATTTCAATTAAAATTAGTTAGATAATAGTGTACGTACAAGAACAACTGTAACAAGAATGTTAACGAAATTAGTTAACTATCTAAAATAATTATAATAAATTATAAAACGATATTTCCTTAAAATTTTTCTATACACAAATAAAGACAAGTTAATATTGAAAAGAAACGTTTTGAGGAGTTGATGAGATATGTTGTTTCGATGGGGGGAGGGAGGGCGGCCAATTTTTACTTTATTTTGCGGGGAGCGGGCTAGTGGGGACATGTACTTTCTTGAAATTTTGTTATAATAGGAATGAACCCTTTTTTTATTATATGGTAATACTCCTTGGAGTAAAATTAGTATATAAATAGGGGGATATATTCTATTCAAAATTAAATAAGAAACTCTTATATTCCTTTTTTTGTTTTTCTGTTTGGTTATTTTTGTTTAACTTATATTCAAATACAGTACAACAAAACATATATACACACATACACAAATATATAAACAATTATGTTTTCTGTTAGATCTACATTATTGAAAACTACCGCTGTTCAATTCGGTAAATTACAATTACGTCAATTTTCTCATTTACCATTAAATGTACCAGTTAAATTACCAAATGGTTTAGAATATGAACAACCTACAGGTCTTTTCATTGACAATAAATTTGTTCCATCTAAACAACACAAAACTTTCGAAGTTATTAACCCTTCTACAGAAGAAGAAATTTGTCATGTTTATGAAGGTAGAGAAGATGATGTAGAAGCCGCTGTTATTGCGGCTGATACAGCTTTTAATAATAATTCATGGGCTACAATTGATCCATTAGATAGAGGCAAAGCACTTTGGAGATTAGCAGATTTTATTGAAAAGGATAAAGAAATTATTGCTTCAATTGAATCTTTAGATAATGGTAAAGCTATCATGAATGCAAGAATTGATGTTCAATTAGTTATCAATTATTTAAAAGCAAGTGCAGGTTATGCCGATAAATTAGATGGTAGATTAATTAATACCGGTGAAACTCATTTCAATTATACTAAAAGAGAACCATTAGGTGTCTGTGGTCAAATCATTCCTTGGAATTTCCCATTATTAATGTGGGCTTGGAAGATTGCTCCTGCTATCATTACTGGTAATACAGTTATCTTAAAGACTGCAGAAGCTACTCCATTATCTGCATTATATGTTTCTCAATATATTCCACAAGCTGGTATTCCACCTGGTGTCATTAATATCGTTTCCGGTTTCGGTAAGATTGTCGGTGAAGCTTTAACTCAACATCCAAAAATTAAAAAAATTGCATTCACTGGTTCTACCGCTACTGGTAAACATATTTATCAAGGTGCAGCTGCAGGTTTAAAGAAAGTTACTCTTGAATTAGGTGGTAAATCTCCAAATATCGTCTTTGCTGATGCTAACATCAAGAAAGCTGTTCAAAATATCATTACTGGTATTTACTTCAATTCTGGTGAAGTTTGTTGTGCAGGTTCAAGAGCTTATGTCGAAGAATCTATCTACGATGAATTTGTTCAAGAATTAACTACCGCTGCAGAAAATGTTAAAGTCGGTAATCCATTCGATGAATCCACTTTCCAAGGTGCTCAAACTTCTCAAATGCAATTAGAAAAAATCTTAAGTTATGTCGATATCGGTAAGAAAGAAGGTGCTACTCTATTAACTGGTGGTGAAAGAGTTGGAGATAAAGGTTATTTCATTAAACCAACTATTTTCGGTGATGTTAAGGAAGATATGAGAATCGTTAAGGAAGAAATTTTCGGTCCTGTCATTACCATCACTAAATTCAAGACTTTAGATGAAGTAGTCAAGATGGCAAACGATTCTGAATATGGTTTAGCTGCTGGTATTCATACTACTAACATCAACAGTGCTATCAAGGTTGCTGACAGAGTTAAAGCTGGTACCGTTTGGGTCAACACTTACAATGACTTCCACCATTCTGTTCCATTCGGTGGTTTCAACGCTTCCGGTTTAGGTAGAGAAATGGGTTCCGAAGCCATTGATAACTATACTCAAACTAAAGCTGTCCGTGTCAGATTAGACTGAACAACCACTTTCCCTCATTTTTACATTAGCATTTAAATTTAACATCATATTTCTATTATAACTATATTCCATTATTTTTTTACACTATCTTTTAAAAGTTTTACTGAAGTATCACACTATGCCACATTTGTATTCTATATAAAAATAATTCATTAAAATCATCATTATTTTTCTTTATAAAAAGTAATTTACATTATACACATTTTTTTTTTGTTTTTACAAAACTCTCTCCATTGATGAAACATGGAAATCCTGTGATGCTACAAATGTATCTTCAAAACCAGTCCCTTTCAATTCATCTTTCTTTTGTAAAATTCTATCAAATTCAACAAATCCTAATTTGTTTTCATAATAAGTAACTAATTCATGTTCAACGATAACTTTAACAATTAGTTTCTTACAATCTGTATGTCTATCTTTGAAATGTGATAATGTCGAATTAAATGTCTGTAAACCACAACCTCTACCAACCGAAGTGAAACCAGTAACTTCAAACGAATCCGGATATTTCTCCTGAGGCAGCGGTCTATACCCTAATGTAGACAATATATTCTCTTCATCAAATCTGAAATCTGCAGGATGGTTTACCTCATACAATGGATAGGAACCAACGGTACCTGTGGCAATGATACCAGCTGTATTGTCATCCATGTTTTGAACCATCAAATATAAGTAACATTGTGGCTTTTCGAAACCTAGATCGGAGAAGAATGTGGAGACGCTATGGATACGAGGCGTTTGAACAATGTTGTATTTAACTACTTGTTGATCATACCCTTTGTTAACTATATCCATTAAGTTACGGATTGTTTCCTCTGGACATTGTTGAAGAATTTCAATTGGAATCGAAATTATACCTCTTTGTGAATCAGTCATATTGTTCAATTGTCTTGTGGGGATGTCATAAAGTTTAGAGTCAGGAATTTTTCAGCATTTGAGTTTATATAGTTTCGAGATGAGTTTGGCTGTTATGGCAACCATTAAGATCCAGAAAAAAATTTTCAGTAATTTCTTTTCTGGGCACTAAGAAAATGACGCAGAAGTCAGCGTTCATTACATTTCTTATTCGATTGTTCTGCGGTGAACCCTGTGGTTATTGGCCAGAAAAAAAAAATTGGACACATAACGACTTTGGTAAGAAAAACTATCACCATATAACGGTTCCGCAATAATACAGTGTTTTAGGTCGAACTGCATACGTACAATTGTACCAAGAACACTAATAATAAGTTTTTTTTTTTTTGATAGATTCCACACTTTTTGAAGGCCTGAGATAAAGTTTGGTGAAAATTGATAGATCACAAGTTTAGTGTTCTAAATGTTAGCTGGCGGTATAAAGAGTTCTCCTTCTCGATCAGTTCTTTCAATAGGAGTAGCTAATATGTTACTGTCCTTATTCTTAATACACAGTAGCATAAGATACCTAATGCTTCGCTTGTCTCTTGCAATTCTTGCTTTGAGAACAACTTCGTTCGGAAATTCTCGTCCTGGCCTCTTTTCTTTGATCATCCGGCATCGCGAAATTTGTTTATTGTACTTGTTCGAAGAATTTCAGTTGGCTTGAGGTTGACCTGGAGAAGAAGATAAAATAATGTGTTATTGCTCAATTGTGATTACCCATCGATATTATACAGCACCAACCTTATCCCGCAATGTTCCAATACAAAAAGAAACGGATAACTTTGTTACTTATATTAATATTCCTACTTATAATATCATTTAAACTATTTCATTTTAGTTCATCACCTGTACCGAATATAACCACTAGTGAAAACATCGTTAATACAGACACATTTAGAAATGGTGCATTTAAGAACGGTTACTATATTGAACCCGAATTGATTGAGAATACGTCTGGAATAGAACTGAAAAAGGCAAATAGTAGTTACTCTATATTCACCGAGGATTTAAATGGACAATTACATAGCTTATCAAAGACAGAAAGATGTAAAATCTTAGCAAGAACTACATTATTGAGTGATGGTTCACTTGAAGAAAGTACTACTGATGAGACTTTAGCAAGAAATGTCGAAAGGTTTAGAATTTACAATTATTGTTTCTTGAAAGGTAATATTAAATTGACCGATATCCTTCCTGATGATTCCATTATACAATTGACTACTAATTTGTTCCCTTATATGAATACAGAAATATTACTTAATAGAGAAAGTTCAAACATTATACAAAAATACGATATCAAGACGAAACAGGAAATATCAATACAATTTCACCTTAACCATGTAAACTTATTCCAAAGTTGGGTTGAAAAAGCTAACGGGAAGGGTATCATTACCACGATGGCTACAAAAGAATTTGATTTCTTTCTAAGATTAGTGAAAGTATTGGATAAATTAGATAATAGGTTACCTATTGAAATCGTTGTGACTACACAAGAGGACTATTCTAATTTTAAGAGATTATTAGAAGTCAATTTACAACACTCCAAACAAGAGATTCAGATAATAAATGTTTCTTATATACTCAATGAAGAATTTGTTAAGGAAAAGATTAGTGGATATTTGAATAAATGGATTGCTACGTTATTCAACACATTCGAAGAATTTATATTCATCGATGCAGATGTAGTACCGTTTCAATCAATCATCAATTTTCTTGATATTCCGGAATATAAACAAAATGGGTTATACCTTTATCGAGATAGAAATATCGGACATGCTAAATTAGAGAGTCATTGTAAAAATACATTTTTCAATTTAGAGCCAACAACTTCGGAAAACAGAATGATCGGCACTAAATGGTTGTTTGACTTAGAATCCAGTTCATCAAATTCCAATTTAGATAGGTCTTCAACAGAACAAAGTATACATTATTCATTTTTCAATGATGGGATAATGCACCAGATAGATAGTGGTGTGGTGATTATGCGTAAAACTATTGAAAATTATAGTAGTTTACTATTGTCACTTCAATTAAATATGGCAGAGGTTCTAAATGATTGTGTTCATGGTGATAAAGAGTATTTCTGGTTGGGTCCCTTAATTTCTGGTAATAAATACAATATTGACCCAACACGTTGTGGTGCAGTAGGTTCAATTTATGAGGAAACAGTTGAAAATACCAACACCAAAAGGTTAGGTATATGTTCTACTCAAATTGGTCATTGTGATTCCAATAATTCCCTGTTATGGTTAAATGGTGGAGCAAAACTATGCAAGAATCATGATGCTGCTAAGAATGATTTCGAAAGATATCCCGAGTTTATGACCCAAAGATACGAGAACGTGGACCATTTATCTGAAATTTACAATACAGGACTTTTTATTGATGGTATGGTTATTCCGGATATCCAAAAGGGGTCAATGCAATGGATGCAAACCAGAGAGTGTTCTCAATATAGATTTTGTGCAACTATAGATATACCAAAAGATAACCCAAATATTGCAAGCGGAAATCTTATCAGATTCGATCAAGAACAAATAGCAAGTTACAATGAGATATCAGCACTCTGGTCCGAAGATATCGGCGAATAATTGAGAAGTGATACATTATGAACTTAATTTTTAGGACTTGTAGAAAGAAAAACAAAAAAATATTTGTTTCTTGTTAGGCTATTGTCCTTTGTTTTAAGAAACAATATGCACGTGCTCAGCCGGCACTTTTAGCCTGTTTACTTTCTGACAAAATAGAAAAAGCGGTACCTGTGTCAGATATTGACATTCATTGATCTTAATAACTAAATATTGTAACATTTCAGAGATATGAACCGTAGATATCACCTTGAAGGATATTACTATTATAATTATATTATGCGTACCACATTTACTTCAAAATAGATCCTTTTTCGTAGTGTCAAGTATCAAATCCCGTTCAAGCCGTCATCTGATATCTTTTTGTCACTTAATGGAGAAAAAAGGAATTTTGACTCAGTTGAAAAATCCGGTCATCGGATTGATGTGTACCCTTTAAAACGCACAGGCAAGAGAAAGATGCGTACCAACTTTTTATATATCGTTTGGGTATTGATGAGGGAAAAACAGTTAGTAGAGATGATTCAATATGTCTAAATGCATGAAAATGCAAGAACCTCTTCAGGTAGTCATTGATATTACCAGATTAGCATCATTAAATTATTTTCATTTCATAAAGTGAGTCGGTTTAATTATTTGTCTGAAAATAGGTACCCTTATTTAGAAACTGAAATAATAGGGAGAAAGTGAAGTTCTCACTTGATAGGACCTTTGTTCAATTCACGTGTCTATTGTTAATACATGAGTCTCACAAAGTTCTTCTACATACTCCACGTGCAATATAATAATAGAATGATCGATTAGGAAGTGAACTATTAATTATATCTAATGTTGTTTGAATCTAGAACTGGTTTTATACATAGTATATATTTTCTGGATAAACAGACTTGAAAGCTCCAATCTTTGAAGCATATATAAATGAGAGTTGATTTTCTGATAAATAAGAGCTTATCTATATCCCATTTCTCTTTTTGTTTATACTGAAGAGAGTAACCGGTTTTCCACATATACCCAAAACATATTAAAAATGATTGGTCAAGTTCTAGCTTTAGCTTTTATTGCTTCTGCAGCTTCTGTTGTTGGTGCCGTTGCAATCGACTCCAGATTCCTAGAAAATGATATCTCAAAAATCGGTACCCAAAGAGATATCTACAAGTTCTTATATGGTTCTGCTCCATATTTCTCATACCCTGTGAATAACAGTCTTTCTTTTGATATCCCAGAAACTTGTGAATTAGTTCAAATTCATTTATATGCTAGACATGGTGAAAGATACCCAACTCCAGGTGCCACCGCTAATGGTATTAATAACGTTTGGTACAAATTCGGTAACTACACCGAAAAGTTCAACGGTTCCCTTGCTTTCCTAAATGGTGACTACCAATACCCATTCGATAACTCTAGTAACTATGGTTTATTAACTACTCCAGAGAACGTTGCTAATCCATACAATCCTTCATTAGGTAGTAGTACTGGTTCTAAGGAAGCTCTAGAATTCTACGAACGTTACTCTGAAATTTTAGAAAAACATCCAAATTTCACCATCTGGACTTCCAACTCTAACAGAGTTCACGCTACTTCCCAATATTTCTCCAAGGCTTTAGGTGACAAATTCCACATTAATTTACAAACAATCAGTGAAAGTGCTAGTCAAGGTCCTAATAGTTTGACTCCAATCAACGGTTGTGCTAACTACAATGGTTCATTAGCTAGTAACTATACTAGCAAGTACGATAAGACCTACTTAAAGGATATCTCCGGCAGATTAAATGCTGAAAATCCAGGCTTAAATGTAACCTCTACTGATGCTTACAACTTATTCAACTGGTGTGCTTTTGAAATTAACGTGCGTGGTTACAGTGACATTTGTGACATTTTCACTATTGAAGAATTAGTCAAATATTCTTACTACGGCGATTTATTAACTTACTACAACGAATTCGTTGGTAATCCATTATCCAAGGTTGTTGGTTCTGTTCCAGCTAAAGCCACTTTAAAAATATTAAACACTCCAGAAGACCAATTAGACCAACAAGCTTTCATCAGTTTCACTCACGATACCAACTTATTAAACTACTTAGCTGCTTTAGGTTTATTCAGCGACAACAAACCATTGACTGCAGAATACATTGAGTGGACTACTGATTTCCACAGATCATGGTTAGTTCCAGAAGGTGCTAGAGTTCAAACTCAAAAGTACAACTGTAAGTCAAGCAACGGTACTTCTACATCATATGTTAGATTCATGGTCAACGATGTTGTTAAACCAATGACCGGTTGTAGCAATGGTCCAGGTTTCTCTTGTCCATTAACCGAATATAATAGTTATTTGGATAAGAGATTAGAAGGTGTTGATTACGTTAAGCAATGTGGTTCCACTAAGGTCTCTAACATCACTGACTTGACCTTCTACTGGGATTACAAGACCCATCCTTACGATGCTCCATTACATGTTTAGTGGAAGAGTCTTATTCTTTACTTTTCGATTCCTTTTTTCTCACTTAACCTTTTTAAACTACGAAAACTGTATGTTTCAGTTCGTCAAATTATGATATCTAGTTATGTCCTAACTAGTTTCCCCCAAGATATTACTATTTTTCCATATATATATTTTATCTTTCCTTTTTTTGCTCCTATATATTTTCTATATAAATCTGATAAAAACAAATTTTCAATACCAAATTACTAATCAATCCTAATTTTTATATGTCAAGCAGGAACATTTTAGGTAAATATATATGAAAATTGTGGGATAGCTATTATGTAAGATTGATCCAATTTTAGTATCAATTAGCTTTACCCGCGGAATGACGCATCAGCCACTCGGTGAAAAAAAAAGAAGTTACTGTTACGTAATGATGAATTGAGTGAGATCTGCAACCTCGAGAAAAAATACCGAAAATAGTCAACATATATAAAGGGGGGGACTATCTATTCGAATAGAATCTACTCTTCGTCAGTTAATACAATCAGAACAACAACAAACAACAAAGATGAAGGTCCTTATTGTATTTGCCCACCCAGATAAACAATCTCTAAATCACTCTTTATTAGAAGTTACTACCAATTATCTAAAGGAGAAGAATCATGAAGTTAAAATTACTGATTTATATGCACAGAATTTCAAAGCTGGTGTAGACGGTGATGATTTCTTAAATCATGAACAAGGGAAAAGACTATTCCTAATGAGAGATGGTGGATCAGCTTATAATGAAGGTAAACTAAGTCCGGATATCATGGAAGAACAAGCCAAATTAGATTGGGCAGATTTAGTTATTTTTCAATTCCCAATGTGGTGGTATTCTATGCCTGCTTTAATGAAGGGTTGGATAGATAGAGTATTAACACAAAATTTTTCTTATACTGGTGAAAAAATGTTTGAAACTGCTCCATTAGCAGGTAAGAAGGCACTTATTATTTCAACGGTTGGTGTTCCTAAAGAGAGTTACTCAAAGGGTAAGTTGGGTTCGATTGGAGAAGTTTTCTTCCCAATTCAACATGGTACATTCGAATTAATTGGTTTCAAAGTATTGGAACCAATTATTGGTTATTCAGCTGATTCCAGATATTCCAACTGTTTTGAAATTACGTCAAAGGCTATAAAAGAACGTATTGATAACATTGATACCATTGAGCCAATGAAGGCGCAAAGTTCTTACAATTAAGTAAATTTATAGATAAATATGAATACATAATATTAATGATTCTCATTATTTGGCCTTGTATATACTTATTTACATTTATTAGCATTGAAAGAATAAAAGTACACATTTACAATAGTTATAGCTGTAATATTTAATGAAATAAAAAAACTATTTGTATGTGTGTATTTTCTATGTATATGATCTAAAAGTCATATGATCTAAAAGTCATATGCGCTTAACTGATATTTTCCTTTAGATGTTGTTACTGTCATTGTTGTCGAGATCTGCAACAATTGTCATATTTTATGACGCACTATTATTGCCAACATCGCGCGATGATAATGAAAGTTTGAGGAAAAACTTTTCTCTCTGTCTCTGTCTCATAATTGTTGTAAAATATGTAACCAACAACGTAACATTGTAACAGTTGTACACTTTGTCATATATAAAACATATTTATGTGAAAAACACAGTTATTCAGTTGATTAATAACAGATATAATTATAAAGCTATAATATACGTTAATAAATAATAGAAAATAATTGTACTAATTATAGAGAATTGATTAATTTACATTCAGTAAACCTATATTGATTGCAACCAATATCAGAAGTACCCCAACTCATTTAAATTGATTATTAGCGAACTCACTTCCCCTAATATGACGTAGCACAATAGCCTATGAGCCCCGTATTGGCATAACTAATATAAATATAAGTTCAATAAAAAGATGAGTGTAGAAAACCTTACCCAAGGTAAGGCCAAGGAGAGCAAATATCACAAATTAGCCGAACTTCTACGCGATGAGCTAAATGAAATAGAAGGATATGAGAAGGATGAGAGAAGGATGAAATAGATTTTGCTTTTGCTAGAGGAGCTATCCGGAATTACAAAAGCGCAGATGTAGTACAATCTATTCCTCATCTGGACAAAGACTTTAAGAATTATGAAAGATGGAAAAATGAGATACAAAGCACCATAGATCTCCATTTGGAATTTGCTATGTTAATGCATTTTGATGTCTTTAAACCAGATAAGAATAAAAAAGGTATAGCAATAATCTTACAAGATATGATCAACAAAGAACTAGAGGTAAAAATCGCCGATAAATCAATTATCGGGACACTAAAAAGTCTAACTTTCCCTAAACAAATTAAATGGCTAGACGATAAATATGAAATATTAAAGCCAATAAATACCAGAGAGAAAATAACCGACTTCCTTAGCGAACAAAAACAGCTTAAGCAATCAAAAACTATGAAAGGAACACTAGTCAATAATCAAGGTACCTTTAATAAAATGAGTGTAGAGTATACTGATGTAATTATAGCAAGTTCTTTATACCGAGGAGTCATTGAAATGAAGGGTGAAAACAATGTTAGAACCAAGTCAATGGAATATCTACTAAGTAGCTTTGCAAAAACTTGTGCAGAGATGGATGATGAAACGAAGGACGTAATATCTGACCATATTCAAAAGCTCCAAAAAAATTATCGGGACTTACTTCAGAAACATGCGAACTTCTCTGGAGATATTAAGCTTAAAAGACCTATGGAGTCAACTGCATTAGTAACGCAAAGTCTTGGACCATCGAATAAGAAGCGAAAATCAGATCCAATTATTTAACCTACGATCAAAGAAGACTATTAAAATTAGTTAAATTTGAAAATGGTAAGCATACAGTCGAGCTAAATAAAGCCACATTAATCAAGTGTCTACAACTAATTAATATTTGTCCAAATTGTGCAGAAAACTTAGGTGGGAACATAAGATTACATATATGCGACGAATAATTATTCAGGCAAAAGTACTTGGCTTTACTCACCTTAAATGAAACTTTATTGTTAGATTCAGAAGTATCGTTTGATAGAAATAGCTATGCTGCCGAGATGCCGTTTCTATATCCGTACTATAAACATATACCGATTTAACCCTAGTGGGGGAATGGAAAACTACAATATTGCACAGGATGAAACACATAATCTGGTACTTCCAAATTATACACCCATTCCAAACAGAGGATGCTAACTCTTAGTTAGTTATAACGCTTTTTGTCTCGCTGGTCATTTCAACACTCACAGTCAATCAAGATGATCTTACATGAATACTAGCTGACATATGTACCAATTAAAGCAATAATGCGATTTCTGTTTCTGAGAAACCAATATTTTCCTGCAAGGGGAGAAAATTGACAAAAACTAAGGAGCTAGAAGAATATATCGAATCATGAAACAAGGGACATCAAGTTAAAATTACGAAGGTAATATTACTATTTACTAAAGGAACTCTTTATTTAACTTACTATTTAAAAGGAAATAACAAACAACCGTATGCCAAGATCATAGAGAATGGTCATAATTCTACATAGATAAGTATTCAACCCAGTATACGAAATACCCACAGACCAAAAGACAATACATATAAAGTAATACCGAAAGAGAAATAGGAAGAAAACGGTTAATTACTTAAACTTAATACCAGTTTGTTTGTTAAGGATTTAAACGAGTTCCACATTTAGACTTCGACCAACAGCAAAGACCGTCACATGTATCAAGATTAGAAACTTTGTGGATTTACGTAGGACCGCTAGTCTCTTTTCTATATGGGAAGAATAGTCCTTTTTCTGATGAACCTTTTAGGTACCTGAGGACTCTTTTTAATATAATGTGATCGTTTTCAGATGGCTTGGATACTTTAGAACCTAGTTTTGACACAGCATAATTGATATCTGATCTGGTGCATAAACTTAGCCACAATAGTCCACCTACAAGTGATCTGAATCTTGATGCATCTGTATTATTTAATTTCTTGTGTTTATCTTCTCTGAGAGGGATTGGCAGAGTAGTCATTGGAGTTTGGGTAGCCTTACATTGTTCCATAGTTGCCAATTTTAGCAGTTCATTCGTATACAATGTTTGGTTGATAGACATACCAGTTTCTTTTTTTTTTTTGGAAAACCATTCCTACATACTTTTTAATAGGTCCTAGATATTTTACTTCCCAAACTAAATTCATATTTATGAATAGTTCATTTATGAGGTTGGGTTCATTAGTTGCAACTAGGAAGTCGTCTACGCATGTGAGACATATGGTTATCTTTCATTTAACTTTCTTCTGGTATAGATTTTCGTCTGCTTCGTTTGCCTGAAAACCTTGGTCTATCATGAATTGTTTTACTAGATCTATCCATTTCCTATTAGACTGTTTTAAACCATATACCGTTTTAAACCATATACCGTTTTCTTCAGTTTCCAAATATGGTTTTCTCTGAGGTTTAGAACTTTTAATAAATCATTTGGTGGTTTGTTGTAGATAGGTTTATCTAGTTTACAGTTTAGAAAAGCAGTGGAGACATCATATTGATGAATCCTTAAATTTAACGTTGAACACATTCCTACGTAGGTTCTTAGAGTTTCTAATCTTGATACCGACGATGATATTTGAAGTGCGTCAAAATCTAGACCTGGTGTTTGCCTAAATCCTTGACATACAAATCTGGCTTTATATTTTAGCAGTTTACCTTTTTCATCCAGTTTCTTCTCCAATAGTACCTTTATAGGTATTGGTAGTTGATCTGTTGGAGTTTCATATACTGGATCACAAACTTGTTTACCTCGGAACGAATTATGTTCGTTTTCTATGGCCCTTGATGAATGGTAGTTTGCCTTTACGCTTCAGATAGTAAGTAAAATGATAATTTCCCTTTGCTAATAAGTTAGTTCTATTGGTCTTTCAGAAACAAAAGTATCATTATTACGGGATATATCAAACATTCAAAGTGACATTGTCGCAAACATTTATATATTCACATAAATTAACGCTTCTTTGTTGATCAATATTACTTCTACAAATTTTTTATAAATATATATTTAGATCTACATATATACCATTATTCAATAATATGGTTTACATCCATTATGTGTGACACACTTGTCTCCATTTCCAAATTTAGCGTCGCTGAAATTTTAGCAGCGCTTTATCGAAAATTTTTCATGCGATGACCAGCTATAACAAGAGAGTCAAGTATCAATATTACATATGTATAATTGGAATGGTCAATATAGCTAAGGATACCTGAAGTAGACCAATCCACAAGAATGAGCCATAACGAGTCCGATATCGATGATTTCTCATCAGAAGATGAATCTAACAACAATCCATTATTAATTACATCTAAGAAGAAAGTACAACCAACTGGTGATGTATTTGATGAAGTTGAAGAGAGTGAAAATGAAAGTGAGAATGAGGATATAGAAACCATTACAAAACAAGATACTAATGATCATCAAACAAGTGAGGAATCTCAACAAACAAAGGAAAGCGGTTCCGAAACTAAGGATGAGAAGGAGGACGAGGAACCTGTCGAGGACAGTGCCACTAGGCTGAAGAAAAGGTTAGCATTAGTGCAACATATGCGTAAAAACTCAAAACATAAGACTGGTGTCATATATCTGTCGAGTATTCCTCCATATATGAAACCTGCCAAGATGAGACAAATCTTATCACGCTTTGGTGAAGTTGACAGATTATTCCTAAAGAGGGAAAGTGATGATAGACATAAGAGAAGGTTAAAGAGTGGTGGTAACAAGAAGACAATGTATGAAGAAGGTTGGGGTGAGTTTGTAAGAAAGAGAGATGCAAAATTATGTGCCGATACCTTAAATGGTAATATCATCGGTGGTAAGAAAGGTACTTTCTATCACGATGATATATTGAATGTTAAGTATTTACCTGGTTTCAAATGGGCTGATCTAACAGAGCAAATTGCTAGAGAAAACGATGTCAGACAAGCTAAGTTAGAGATCGAAATATCACAGGCCAATAAATTGAATGCCGATTTCATTAAGAATGTCGAACAAAGTAAAATGATCACAAACATGCAAAACAGCAGAAAGAGAAACAACAACGAGACTGAGGACTCCTCTGAACCTAACCGTAGAAACTTCAAACAACATAAGGTCGCTACAAATAGGGCAGATGCACCAAAGGCCATTAAGAACAACAGTAACAAGAAGTCTACGAATTTGAACAGCGTCCTGTCCAATTTATTGTAAGTTAAAATCTAACATTTTGTTCAAGCATATATATACCACATCCATAAGTACTAATATCATTTACAATTCATTATAAATAACACGTTACGATGATCATAATGATATGTTCATCAACTGTCGAAGTGTTGAGCCCTTCTTATTTAGAGGAAATTCAAAAAGTCACGTGCAAACTGGAACCTCTTCATGTAGAGAAACCGCGTTTGTACTGCGGTTTCACTGGAAACGAGGCCGATAGAGAAAATTTTTTCTCTTTTGAAAATTTTTGTAATCGATGAGCATCGGCAGTTTGTCAAAGACTCTGTTCTTCCATGTATTAACATCAATTATGTCATTGTAGAATCGATCAGTTCGAGTACACACTTCTATATATAGTTGGTGATCATTATATAACAACTTTTGTTTGTTCAGGAAGTTAATATATAACGAGCACAGAACACTAGAAGATAAGCAATGGGTAACTTTAAGAAAGAAAAATCCAGAAGAACCCGTGAGGGCAAGACTAAAGATGGTAATCTAAGAGTTAAAGGTGAGAATTTCTATCGTGATGGGAAGAGAGTTCAGTTCTTGAACATGTACACCAAGGGTGGTGCTGTTAAGAATAAGAACGGTGATTTGATCAGAGCCGCACCATTACAGGATGCTACTATTCCAACCGCTAGAGTTCAACCTGATCGTCGTTGGTTCGGTAACACTAGAGTCATCTCTCAGGATGCTTTAGAACATTTCAGAGGTGCAATGGGTGAAACTCAAAAGGACACTTATCAAGTTTTATTGAGAAGAAATAAATTACCAATGTCCTTATTAGAAGAAAAGGATACTACTGAATCTCCAAGAGCTAACATTTTAGAAACTGAATCTTATTTACACACATTTGGTCCTAAATCACAAAGAAAGAAACCACGTTTAGCAGCATCTTCTTTAGAAGATTTGGTTTCTGACGCTTCTAGTGACAACAAGGCTTTCGAAGAGAAACAAGAATTGAATGCTACATTAGGCCTAATGGCTGGTGATACCGATGAAGATGGGTGGACTCAAACCGCTAAGGAACATATTTTCAGTAAAGGTCAATCTAAACGTATTTGGAATGAACTTTACAAAGTTATCGATTCCTCAGATGTTGTTATCCACGTCTTGGATGCTAGGGATCCAATGGGTACTCGTTGTAAATCTGTTGAAGAATATATGAAGAAAGAAACTCCACATAAACATCTAATCTATGTCTTAAACAAGTGCGATTTAGTTCCAACCTGGGTTGCAGCTGCTTGGGTTAAGCATTTATCCAAGGAACGTCCAACTTTAGCATTCCATGCATCTATTACTAATTCCTTTGGTAAGGGTTCATTGATTCAATTGCTACGTCAATTCTCCCAATTACATAGTGATAGAAAACAAATATCGGTTGGTTTCATCGGTTACCCAAATACAGGTAAATCTTCCATTATTAACACTTTAAGAAAGAAGAAAGTTTGTCAAGTGGCTCCTATCCCAGGTGAAACCAAGGTTTGGCAATATATTACTCTAATGAAGAGAATTTTCTTAATTGATTGTCCAGGTATTGTTCCACCATCTGGTAAGGATACCGAAGAAGATATTCTTTTCAGAGGTGTCGTTAGAGTCGAGCATGTTTCTAATCCAGAACAATACATACCAGGTGTATTGAAACGTTGTCAAACCAAGCATTTGGAAAGAACTTATGAAATTTCTGGTTGGAAGAATGCCACCGAATTCATAAAGATTCTAGCTACTAAACAAGGTAGATTATTGAAGGGTGGTGAACCAGATGAATCCGGTGTCTCTAAACAAATCTTAAATGATTTCAACAGAGGTAAAATACCGTGGTTTGTCAGCCCTCCTGAAAAGACTGAAGGTAAGACTGAAGAATCAACCACTGGTGATAAGAAGAGAAAAGCTGAAGATGTCGAAGAAACTGAAATCGAAAAGGAATCAGACTCTAAAAAGGTAAAAAGTGCTTAACCAATTATAAACGGAGTACGCATAATAACACTATAAAAAATATTCAGCATTAACTTATCTGAACTTGGTTACTCATGAATACATACAGTCTTTCAAGATAATTTAGTGACCATTTTCTTCTGGCACATTTAGCAAAACAGGATCTCGCATAAGAACAAAAAATTTATATATAATCATAAATACATACGAAACTTTACTGTACATTAAATACATCAATTCAAAGATACATATTTCACCTAATTAACGTCATGGTTGAAACAGTACACAGCTCTCGAACTCGAGTTAGATCGTTATAATTTGGCATGTAGTGAACAAATACGATATCGTATATAGCGACTAAAATTTCTTAGATTTGTTAGCGAAAGAAATTTCTTGTTCGCGGGAAGAATATCTTGGTGTCCTTCAACAAAGGAAACGGCATATCGAATATATGAAAAGATTAAACAGAATTACAAAAGACCAACAGACAAATGGTTTACATAAGGATAAGAGAACTTCCAATATTGTAGAATTGTATTATTAACACATCTCTATCAGACTTGACCTTAAACCAATTATAACAGCGTAAGACAAGAAGGGATAACAAGACAAACAATTCGAGTGAACGAAAAAAAAGAAGGAAAGAGATACATATATAATACAAAAATGCAAAATATACAGCCTCAAGGGATGCCTATGCGTGACCGTCAATTCTTCAATCAAAATAATGATAAACAGAATAATAGTGCAAATGGGAATATAGCGATGGGTTTACCTAATAACACATTTGGTTCACAATTAAATGCTAATGGATTAATGAGTCAAGGTCAACAGCAGCAACCGCAACAGCAGAACCAACCCGGTCATTTACCAGTATTACAAGGTTTCAATCAACCCCAAGACCAAGGCAATGCATATCTCATGAATCAGAAAGGTGGTCCAATGATACCACCTCAACAACCGCAGCAACAATCACAACAGCCACAACAACCTCAACCATTTAATAATAACGGGAATCTAGGGGCACCTGGCCCAATGCCTAATAATTTACCACCTGGTCTAAATGTGATGCAACAACCTGGTGTTAATGTTAACGTAAATAGACCGGTAAACATGCAAATGGGTCCAAATATGAACACAGTCGGCGCTACAAACAATACAGGTGGTTCAGGAATAATGCCTCCAATGATCCTACCCCCATTAATTCATTTATTTGTACGTGAGGTATGGAAGAGTAACTTGCACAGTGAATTTGTCACAATTAGAAGGCTAGCCACACAATATAATCACGTCTCTGTCAGTACTGAATTTATTGGTACATTAGCAAGACCAATTGGGAATTTCTTATCGAAGGAAGACTATCATTATCAAACAATGAGATCAAATGTAGATATTCTAAACCCTGTACAACTTGGTATCTCCCTTAGTGACGCTAATGGTAATAAACCAGATAATGAACCATCCACATGGCAATTTAATTTTGAATTTGATACCAATAAAGAAATGATTTCTGCAGAATCCCTGGAATTATTAAGGAACTCTGGTATAAATTTTGAAAATCATCGATCTTTAGGTATTGATAAATTTGAATTCGCACAATTGATGACAGATTCAGGTTTGATTATGGATCCCAACACTACATGGATTACGTTTCATGCGGCATATGATTTAGGTTTCTTAGTACATATTTTAATGAATGATATGATGCCATCCACAAGAGATGGTTTTGAATGGTGGGTTCATAAGTTTATGCCAAATTTATTTGACCTGAATCTAATATATAAAATGATTCGTGATTTCAAGAATCCTCAACAAACACAAGCACCACCTAAATACTCATTGACTACCGTAGGTGATGAGATTGGTATTCCTCGTTTCCCGATATTTACTACAACTGGTGGTCAAGCCTTATTGATGCTACTGTCATTCTGTTATTTGAGTAAAATGTCAATGCACAAACTACCAGATGGTACTGACTTCGCTCAGTACAAAAATATCATTTACGGTATCAACGAAGATCAAACACAAGCTGCGGGACGAGTACAAGGTCAACCCCAGATCCCAATCCCGATGCAGACTCAGGGACCAAAATAAGTTTCTTTTCCTATCTCAGATCGAAACCATATTTTTATTTTTTCCCTTTGCTTCATCGATTTTGTTGGACGCAATTCCACAAATCGTATATAAATATTGAGAAAATACCTCCCCATACATATGATAACCATTATCTACTAATTCTGTAACAACTGAGCATCTATAATTAGTATAATCATCACTTATTATCTATATATTGCCAATAATACGAGTCATCGTCGCCAATCACGTGCGAGGTTGCCTTGATGGGCGGGAGACCGCAACAAAACGGAAAAATTTTCTGGAAGAGAAAAATTGCCACCTGAGACCAAACGTCGACGATGTGAAAGAGTTTCAATAGGGAGCAAGTAAAGCACATCAAGTCAAGTTCGAATCATCTTGAAGTACTAAACAGATCTTATTTGAAGTATTGTGGTGTTATCGGGTTCTTGAGCTGACAATTCTTACATTGTGATTCCATCACTGAAAATAACTAACACGTTTGTCAATCACCAACTTTGGTGTACCACTATAATAATTTTTCCTTTCTTTTCAATTGCTTTTAATTTACAGCAACAACATTAAACGATAATCTCATACTTTGACTAGTAAATTGAGATCAAACCAAATACTTATAAGAGGAAATTAACAACATCAAATCAAGTTAACTTTTCGTATAATACTGCAAATCGATAAACTTATTAAAAAAATTACGGAAAATTTTGTAAATATTAACAAAACCATTCCAATAGCATTCATCATCATTATTAACATATTTCATAAATTTCGATTTCATAGAAATATCTAAACGAATCTAACGTTTTAAAAACTAGAATAACCAAATTAAATATTTAAACAGAAGGATATCATCACCTTCCTAAAGAAACTTAATCTGGCGAGTGCATATCATACTTATATATCCCACTTTCATTTCACTGTACTTTAATTTACCATTTATTGTAGACTTCCATATCCAGTTATAAGAATCATCTACAATCATTATTAACTATACCAAACAACAACATCGATATAAATATTTCATTGCTTCGAAATAATTATTTTAATACCATTCAAGCATATACAATCAATTTATTTCAAGAATCGAAATTTGCATACCTGCATTTCATTAAAACATAAAAAAGATCCAAGATATTATAAAATACATATCTACAATTAACAACTAAATACCAAAAAAAAAAAATAATAAAAGAAATCAAAATGGGTTCAAGCATTCAAGATATCGCTTATACGTTTTTACAAACTTACTATGAGAGAATGAAAAATGATCCAAATAAACTTTCAAGTTTGTACAGTCACACTGCAGAATTAACTCATATCAATTATCAACAACTAGATTCAAATAAATCTAAAGATGATATTTTGTCAACTATCAAGCTAGCAGGTAAGGATAACATACATCGTTTCTTTGTAAGAAATGAGAAAAAAGTATCTGATTTTAAATTAAAATTAGATTCTTGTGATTTCCAAACTACTGGGATTGCTCATAAGGGTATAATAATAATGGTTACAGGTGAGTTATTTTGGTCAAATTCTCCAGTCTTTAGATTCTGTCAAATATTTACTTTAGTTCCGATTGGTAAGAACAGTGACGTATATGATATAACGAATGATATCATAAGGTTTATACCAAATGAATCTAGTAACGTCGAAATACCATCTGAATCTGTGACCGAAGAAGTAAAGGAACCTGTAAAGGAGGAACCTGTAAAGGATGAACAACCTATAGAGAAGGAACATAAAACGAATGTAGAAACCAAGAAAGAGGACACACCCGTTGTAACAGAAGATAAAGTTGAAGTGGTTCCAACTCCTGTTGAGGAATCACCAAAAGAAACCAAGAAATCTTCTAAACATAAAAAGGAATCATCGACAAACAAAGAAAGCAAGAAGACTACCGAATCGGTAAAATCAGATACTCCAGCTGTCAAAGAGACACACACCTCTTTCACTAAGAAGACAGAGGTATCTGACGCCCCTGCTGTAGAGAAGACTACTACTAAACGAGAAGAATCCGATGATAAGAAAAAGAAGAAATCTGAAGAAAAGAAGGAACCTGAAACTAAATCTAAGGATAAGAAAGATACTAAAAGCGACACTTCAGAAAAACTGAAGAACAAACATTCTGAGAAACATACCAAAACTTCCGCTCCTGAACCAACCATCATTACTGAAAATGCAGTAGAAACTGCCAAGAAAGTTGAAGTCGTACCTGAAGTCAAGAAGGAATTACAAGAACAAAGCACACCAGAGAAAGTAAAAGAGATTGAGGTGAAAGTTAAAACTGAAACAACAACAACAACCACTGCTGCAACCACTGCACAAAAACCCGAAACTCCATCTGAACCTGTCTTCACACCTGCTCCAGTACCTGTTGCTCCAAAGAAAATGTCATGGGCCTCTAAGGTCTCCCAACATGAAGGTGTTCCAAAGGAAAGTAGGAAGATTATAGTCCATCGCGAAGAACCATCTACATCTCATAACGAATCGAATAACAAGAGTAAGAAGAACAGCAACAATAATAATAACAATCGTAATAACAGAGATGGTGATCGTAGAGATCATAACAATAAACAAAATAATAACAAGAGAAGAGTCAATAATAATGTTAATAGAGACGGTTATTATCCAGTCTATATCAATGGTATACAAAATGTGAAACCTGAATCTGTTAAGAACAAAGTTATTCAAGAATTTGGACCAGTAATGAAAATGAGTACAAGAGATAATTTCATAGTGGTAGATTTCCAATTAGAATCCAGTCAAAAGGAGGCAATTGATGCTAAGAAGTTGATAGTAGATGGTGTCGAAGTTTCATTAGAAAGGAAGACTTATAAAAAGGGACAACAATCTAATAATAACAATGGTTCATCCAATTCTGCATCCTCGTCATTAACTTCAGATTATCGTAATGATTCTAGAAGTCCAAAAAGATTCAATTCGAATAAGAAACCTGTTTAAAATGAATAAAACCCATTAATGTATCATAAAAAAACTAAATAAAAACCATTCATAAACAAACTTTTCACGAATTGTTCTTCCATTTGCAAGATATCTCTAATGACCATAAATACACGTATATAAATATATAATAGAAAAAAAAAATAAAAAAATATTTTAATCATAAAGAGATTTCACATGCCTTCAAAATGGATTGAAAACGGTAAAACAATTAAAAAAAATGGGATTCTTTTTAATATAATTTCAATCCACTCTGTTCCTATACAAATACGTTCCACTCGAAAGTTTCCAATATTTATATAGTAACATGTATTTCATTATAAGGGATTCGTTTACCACAACTACCTTGATGGCGTCATAGAGATGGAGATAAAGTCCCTTGGTTTTCTTCTAAGTAAAACAAAGAAACAATTAAGAAAGAAGAAATTAAATAAAAGGAAGTAAGAATTATAGGAAGGACATTAAATTTGTGTCCTTCCCATTGCTTTATATACAAGTGAAAATTTTTTCATTTTTCTTCATTTTGGAATTATTATTTTTCGTGGCTCGCTTCGTCTTCGCCACGTACATACAAAAACAAAACAAAAAGAAGACCCGCTGAGTAAATAAGAATATTCATATCAGGGTTTACTTTTGATTTTGTAGTTAGGGCTTGGATGGGAATGCTGTAGCAAGATCGATATTCTTATGAAGAAGACGATAATAACAATATAGGAACAACAACAACAACAACAACAACAAGACATATATCTGTGGTATCAGTTTCTGAATTCTTGTACAAAATATGTATTCAAACACAATATCTGCTCTTTTCTGGGAATCTCAACGATATCTGCTCTTATTTCATTCGTAAGCGATGACGCTATTTTGAAATATCGTTGATATATTTGTGGCAAAAAGCAACAAATGTATTCCTCATTCGGTGAGAAATTATGACTATTTCTTGACTAATCATGTCATTATGACAATCCAATATATCCAATTAATGAATCATAATCAGTTGAAAAGAAAAAGAAAAAGAAAAAGAGCAGTTTATACGGCGAGCAGTCCAAATTCCGGTGAAAAACCAACACCAAAACCACCAACAAACAAAATCCCACCGGAATTATTTCATTACCAAAAAACACACCGAAAGAAAAAAATGACAGCGGGAAATTTCTTTTTTACTATGAACACGGTACTGTACAATATGTGAAAGTGCGGAAAGAAATTCCGGAATATTGTTCTTTCTTCTTACAGAGAAAATCACCAACGACAATGTTTCATTTCCTTGATTACTTAGTACTTGATTACGTACAAGGGAAGGAATAAAGCCCAATTATATGTTAAATATCAATTTCCCATTGGGATATGGGTATATATATATTATATTTGTCAACTTGTTACTGTAACTCTACGTACGTGCATCGATTTTAATAGATTTGCCCCGATTTTTTAACTTTTAATGTGTCCTTTCCCATGAAAAGTGTCTCATTGACTGACTGATTCTTTAAGAAACTTGCTCTCTCTTAGTAACTCTAAGATGATTATTGGTTTCAATGAGAAATTTTTTTAAAATCTTCTGAAATTTTGATATATAAAGCATTGAACGTAATCAATCATTTGATATTCTCTGGGTCAATTGATTTAATTCATTTCCCCTTTTCACTATATCTAATATAACCAAGTAACTTTTATTTGTATTGATATATCCTATCATATCTTTTTTTTAAAAGAATACCAAACCACAATATATTTACATTTTTTACATCATGACTAAAAGAGTTCTATTGTTAGGTTCCGGTTTTGTTGCCCAACCTGTTATTGACACATTATCTGCTACCGACGGTATTGAAGTTACCGTTGCTTGTAGAACACAAGCTAATGCTGAAAAATTAGCTAAACCATCTGGTTCTACTGCTATTTCTTTAGATGTTACTAAAGATGATGAATTAGACGCTGCTTTAACTAATCACGATCTAGTTATTTCTTTGATTCCTTATATCTATCATCCAAATGTCGTTAGAAGTGCAATCAGATTAAAGAAGGATGTTGTTACTTCTTCATATATTTCTCCAGCATTAAGAGAATTAGAACCAGAAATTAAAAAAGCTGGTATTACAGTTATGAATGAAATTGGTTTAGATCCAGGTATCGATCATTTATACGCTGTTAAGATGATCGATGAAGTTCACAAAGCTGGTGGTAAGATTAAATCTTTCTTATCATACTGTGGTGGTTTACCAGCTCCAGAAGATTCTGACAATCCATTAGGTTACAAATTCTCTTGGTCTTCAAGAGGTGTTCTTTTAGCATTAAGAAACTCTGCTAAATACTGGAAGGATGGTAAGATTGTTAACATTGCCTCCGAGGATTTAATGGCTTCTGCTAAACCATATTTCATTTATCCAGGTTTCGCTTTTGTCTGTTATCCAAACAGAGATTCAACTTTGTTCAAAGAATTATACCATATTCCAGAAGCTGAAACTGTTATTAGAGGTACTTTAAGATACCAAGGTTTCCCAGAATTCGTTAAGAGTTTAGTCGACATTGGTTTCCTAAAGGATGACGCTAATGAAATCTTCTCCAAGCCAATCGCTTGGAAAGATGCTTTACACCAATACTTAGGTGCCGCTTCTAACTCCAAGGCCGATTTGATCGCCAAGATCGACTCCTTGACCAAATGGAAGGATGCAGATGACAGAGAACGAATCCTAGCTGGTTACCAATGGTTAGGTTTCTTCTCTAATGAAAAGATTACTCCAAGAGGTAACCCATTAGATACTTTATGTGCTCGTCTAGAAGAATTAATGCAATACGAAGAAGGTGAACGTGATTTAGTCGTCTTACAACATAAATTCGGTATTGAAAATGCTGATGGTACTACTGAAACTAGAACTTCTACTTTAGTTGATTTCGGTAAAGTCGGTGGTTACAGTTCTATGGCTGCTACTGTCGGTTACCCAGTCTCCGTCGCTACTAGATTGGTATTGAATGGTACCATTCAAGGTCCAGGTCTAGTTGCTCCATATTCTCCAGAAATCAATGATCCAATCATGAAGGAACTAAAAGAAAAATACGGTATCTATTTAGTTGAAAAAACTGTCGGTTAGATTGATCAAATAATATATTCCAAAACAATATAAAACATTTTCACTAAATATAAACCATTATTATACAAATTCTCTCTTTCATGATATAACGCATATACAATTACACGATATATAAGTAAATATATATATAAATAGTATTTTTTTTTAATTCTTTTTTTTTTATTATCGATAATCTGATCGCTGCTACTTGTAGAACATCCGATATATAAACTTCGAAAGGAAATTATATCTTGGGTGAAGTAATTTACAAATCGGATGCTGTACATATACAAAGATTCAAAAGCGCAATAGCTTCTTATAACGTCTTGTATTCAATCTCAATTGAGTTTAATGGTTTGTTTAAATTACATCTTGCTTTTATATGATCTATCAGTACACCCACACACCGCACATAAACGCGAATTTTCCACATTCTACCTGTTCTCCTCCCTTTTAAAGGAATCTTTATGAACAAACGACTCGATTAAGGTAAAGGTAATATATACTTGTGATTGCTGACAGGTTGACTAAACAAACCGACTATCAAAACAATTATCTACTATTTTAATATCCTCGGACAAAACAAATTATCTGTGACTCGAATCAAATTGGAAAACAAATAGAACTCCATTATCATTATTATAAATATGTCATATTCACAAACAGACGATTCCGGGAATTTTTGGAATAAATTCAAGACTTCAACAAAATCCATATCGTCTTCTTTTTCCCAGCTGTCTGTAAAAGCAGAGACTGATGGTGATTCTCCTACTTCTACAATCGTACATAAAGCACTAGTGAAATATTACAAGAATCAAGAACCATTTACTGGGTTTCCATCATGGTTGGGTCATAAAGAAGATCTTCCTGATGAACAAAAGATTCTAAGGAGACAAACTCAACAACTAGAGAAACAGCATAAGGAACATGAAAAGCAAGTAAGAAAAGAACAAAACCCTTCAGGGTTTGCATCCTTAAGAAGAGCAGCTACATCAGTAACAGAATCATCTCATAAAGTAGAGGAACCACCAAGGAAATCAGTCGGGTATGAAAGAAGAACTAGACCAAGTGACGCATTCCAGGGGATCTATAAAGCAGATACTCCTGAAGAATATGCTAAAGACGGTAATACTTCAAGTTCCTCTCCAAGTAATGAAAATACGATACCTTCAAGATCATCGTCTGGACGTATTAATCGTCTAGGAAGACCAAGTTGGTCTCAAATGTCTAATTCTAATAACGAAAACCAGGATAATAGCAGACCTGAACTCAAATCACAATCGTCTCTACTAATGGCCGAAAGATTGCGTAGAAAGACCAGATCATGAGTTAGTTTAGTTTTAACTGCAGAAATATGTATATTTAAATCGAAATAAATCCAAACCTGAGAACTTATCTTGAATAGAGAATCTCACGTATTAAAATTAATGAGTTCGAAAATATCTACGAAACATAATGCTTTAAAGAATAGTTCCCGTACCAGGAAAGATGCTCCGAACATTCGATCTTTTCAAGTGATATGCTATTCTGATAAAGCTCGATATACATTACAGCCGGAACTCTGCTCCACATCAAGTGAAGGAAACTGTAACATTTAACAAGAAATTACAGTTATCGATTCTACCGTTGTAATTATATCTAAAATTTTACGTAATATATTTATTTGAATATATAATATATTGCATATGCATGCCTTTTACAAATCCTGTTAAAATTTATAAAATTTCTCTGAGAGGGAACCTCATATCCTTTGAATCATCTAATCTAACTGTAGGAGGATGAACAGTGTCGACTCTTGAAAACTCAGACATTGGTACATCAATTGATATATCATCAGGAACATTTGTTAAGTATCGATGATCTTCTAATCTCTTCGTTTGGAATATAACATTTAATAAGAAAATTAAAGAAAATGCGACACAGATACCTGCAACAATCAAATATACTATTCCTAACCATATATTTTTCGCACCCACAATGCTATTTGTTGTCAACACAAATGTCTTTGTTCCATTAAATGTATACACCGGATAATTCAATGCTATATCAATCGAATAATTTCCTCTCGGTAAAGGATTAGTTTCATTCTGTAAAATTTTCTTATAAAATGATGGCAATGCAGCAGTTCTCATCCAAACCTGGAATTCTTGCCATGTATGCAAATTAGGAATATTTGTTTCATTATAACCATTAGGAAACATTTTGTACCAATTAGGTGGCGGTACTATTTCGGATGCATTATATTGTGTTTGTTGATACCTATGCCTATCCGTTGATGCAGCTGTCCCATTATTGGTAAGTATAAAATCCTGTGTTGGACTTATACCTCTAAGTCTGAATTCGAATGTGTCATTGAATAAAGAATTGGCAACTAAACCACAGGGATATATGGCTTTTCCAGTATCATTATCTTTTTTCAACGGATCACAGTTCTTGTCTAAACTATTTGCACTCAAAGCAGATCCCTTTAATTGATCTAAATCGTATGATTCAATATATATACGATGATTCTGATAATAATTTGTCATTTTATAATATATGTAAATTGGGGAATTTACTTTATTCGGTATTTCAAAATTTAGTCGGCAGGTATAACTTTCATCAATTGAATTGGTATCTTTAATTAACATCCACCTAGGATCATAACTTATCTGTTTCTTGAAATGTTCACTAATATATTGTTTCGGTATTGTGGTATAAGTATTTACTGTTGCATATCTCTCACATTCATCATACTGTATCGTTATATCTTGCACATTTATAGCACTCATCAATAAACCGATCCCAATAGGGACGAAAAGCGTTATTAATACTATAAGTGTGGGTAGAGTATTTTGCGGCGACAAAGTAGGTTGCCATGCTCGCAGTCTCTGTTGACGAAATGATGTATTCAGTGGCCTTCTTGATGTAGTACTTCTTCCTGTTAGTTTCTTCCAGAACTGAGGTGCCATCTTTAACCTTATTATTTACCTTTTAAAACTTGGAAATGTGAGGCTTGTAAACCTTATAACCTTATGACTTTGTAAAAACTGTTCCTTTTGCTATTACCAATATTATATATTTTTAGTAATAACTATACTAAACAATAATAGCTACCATTCTTTTGTTATGCTTTGTGTTAATCAATATCTCGAAATTGTTTGATGTTGCTTCCCTCAGTCAGCGGCGGGCAGTCTCTTCTTGTCTCTGGCCTTTGTTCGCTTAGCCTTCTTTTTGTTTATTTTTAATGTCATTTGATGAGGCTTGCCTTCGGAATTACTCAATGATTGAGACACATAAGATCTTACATGATCAAGAAGGAAAAGTGACATTTTGACGTTATTTGAAAAGGGTTCATTAATGGTAAATACATACGTATATGTAAGTATATATATATATTGAAAGTACAACTCGGGTATTGATATATTGTGTATGCGCAGAGGGCACACGTGCATCTTCTATTTCTTAAAGAATGCCCTGTGACTGTTACTTCTAGACCGATTTGCATTTGGTGTATATGCGATCTTACCATATGAGTTATTATCACCATATATCATAGATTCGTTATCTTTTTCCATCAGACTCATGGAATTGAAATTGTGGAATGGATCATCTTCGGGCACCTCGTCGTCCGTTGCGACAGGTTCATCGAACATAACTTTCTCTTGATCCTCCATCGATAATAGAGATATATCAACTTTACTGTAGTCTATCTTTGTCTCCTCGGTGTCATCTCCAATATCAGTGCTCGATTCGTCTGGTGATTTTTGTAATGCTGCCTCCTTATTCTTTTTATTCTTCGCAGATGTAGCGGCAAAATCAAAACCGTTCTCAGTTAATTTTGGAATCAAAGGTGGTTCTTGATTTCTTAAGAATGACCATTGAACTTTCTTAAAAAATGGGTGTCTCTTAATGTCAGCTGCACCCATCTTACAACCTAATCTCTTGGATTCATTCTTACAAAGTAATTTCTTTATCAAATCTTTACAATGTCTTGAAATATCATTATTATTTGGGAACGTTATATCATTTTTCAAAATATTAGAAAATGTCTTATTTGTATCCGCACCCTTGAATGGGGTCATCCCAAATAGCATTTCGTATATTAGGATACCTAATGTCCACCAATCAACTGCTGCAGTATGTCCATTACCACGAATAACTTCAGGCGCAATGTATTCTTCGGTACCGACAAACGAGTTTGTCCTGAAGCCATCCGAAAACACTTTTGTATCAATCATTGCAGATTGATTATGTCCTGATGTTATTAATGGGGATTTAATCTTTACGTTACTGGCATCCTGTGCCTGGATCGATAAATCGAAATCGGATAACATAATGTGACCTGATCTATGTAATAAAATATTCTCAGGTTTCAGATCTCTATAAATGAAACCTAACAAATGCAAATATTCCAATGCGGCCGTGACTTCACTTGCATAAAATTTGGCATCTTCTTCACATATACATTTACTCTTTCTAGTTTGCAATGCTCTGAAAAATTCACCACCCATACAATATTCCATACATAGATAAAGATAATCCTCTGATTGGAATGAATGATATAATGTTACAATAAATGGATGATTACTTGTTGCCAGGATTTCTTGTTCAACCAATACTCTTCTAACTTTTTTTCTTTTGATCATTTGAGCTTTATTGAAAACTTTCAAAGCATATAATCTATTACTGTTTTTCTGTTTGACTAAAAATACCTTCCCAACATCACCTTGTCCTAACAATCTAACTTTTTCAAATGATTTTGGACTAACTGTGATATCCTTAAATTTATTACTGAATGATTTAGTTCTCAATCTTTGTGATCTCTTAGGCTCGTCAGTAATAAATGGCTTAGGTGGCATCTTTGGTTGGAAATCACTAATAGTAATATCTGTAATCTCTTTATTTGAATTTGTTGGTTGTTGTAAATGCTTATTTTTTCTTGTTGGCGATCTCATTTGCGGAGTCTTTTGTCCACTTCTTTGAATGTTTGCCAAATGAGATTCATCATTTTCTTCATCAGTTAACCCAACAATAATTGATGGGAACGGTTGTATACTTTCTTTACTTTCATTTGGACTATTACCTTGTGAGAAACCCTTCAATGGTGATGCAATCTTTTGTATTAGACCGCTACTACCTTTCCTTAAAGGTGACTTAAATTCGTTAAATTTATGAACTTGTTCATCTTCTTTAATATCACCTAACGAGATATTACTTAAATTTTTAGTTTGATACGGCGATGAAGTTGATGAAGAAAGGTTACTTGGTGGAGCATAACCCGAATTCATTGAAGGTGTGCTAGAATCCAATAAACCAGAATCCTGTTTTGGCATCACAGGTGCAGAAGGCGAACGTCTTCTACCAGTACTATTGTTATTTGAAAATGCTGCACCTTGTTGCTGAAATGTGAAATCCTCATGAAGTGGTTCACTCATTGGAGAACGTGGATTCGATTTAGAATTTTGTGATGGCGAACCATATGGATGATAATGTGCTTCTAAATGTGCATGGTTCGGAGATCTTAATACAGGGGATGTGGATTCCCCTTTTCCACTAGATGTGTTTTTATCCTTTGTATCAACCTGAAGTGAATCTTGCTGTGACTTCCCACTTCCCTTTGATATTGTACTGCCGCTATTAACGGCATAGTTTGCAGGACTCATATTATTGCTGTTATTACTTTGGAACATACTTTTAAATTTAGAAAATCTTGAACTCATCTCGGTATCAGCTGGTGTCACAACGGTAGTCGGTGCTGCATGCGCAGATTCCTCTTGTACGTGGTCTGTATCCTTTGATTTCAAATTCGACTGAGATGATAGATTATCATGAGATGAGTTAGAAACTTGCGCACTATTATTTGGACTGGTCGAATTATTATTACTGCTACTATTACTGTTCCATTTCCATGATTTGGATAATAGTTTGGAAAATGATACACTTCTACTTCTTTCGCTAAAAGAGGGAGGCTGGTCTATACCTTGATTTTGATTATCAGACATCATAGTTATAATTATATTAAACTCAGTTATGAGAGTGGAGTTAACGAACTAAAAAAAACACCTGTTAAGATTGGGTGCGTATGAATTCTTGAATGGATTTGAGTAGAGATACGATAAGGAATGGAATCTCTTTTAGAATGCTGATATCCCTCGTACCCGTTTGATGAAACCTATATAAATCGGTCCTCTGGCAATATTGGGGGAAATGTATCTTGCAAGTTCAACTAAAACAAAACAAAAACAAAAAAGGAAGAAGAAATAGCTTGAACTTCCCAACTGGCGAACTGGATTTGATTGCTTATTTTCAGCTACTTTAATGAAATGCAAAATCAGTAGTATACCAAATATTAATTTACTGAGATTTCCAATAGTCTATTCACTGATAGATCACTAAATTCAAATTATAAAACAATCCTTCAATTTTAATCAAGTATTCCTATCTCCTTCTACTTGTTTTCCCTTTCCCAATTTCCTTTTTTCTTCATTTCCACTTAACGTCCCCTCTCTGTCGCTGTCTCTATCTCGTACACGCAGACGGCACGGAATTTACTCGCTCAATCATCCAACCGACGGCTTATATAGACGGTTTTAACAGATGTATATATATATATATACATGATGATGATTGTTATTATATTTAGAGAACAATGATGCTATATGATTGTTAATGGTTGATAGTACTAATAGAAAACAATATATTTGAGATGTTATATAGTCTATATATCGACAGTGTGAATGTGCTTATATGTATGTGAGAAAGGAGTTCTTTTTGGTTTAATTATATTTGACGAGAAATTTTCATGGTTGTTATGTTTATGCTAGATGAGGAGGAAGTAATAGATTTGGAATACTATTCTTGATGTAATAGGTGTGTCCACAGTTCTTACATTTCATTTCACCTTCTACAATAGATGTTTGAATCAATAAGATATGTAAATCTCTTAATACGGCCATGTCATCTTCGTTTAAAGAATTCTTGTTTTCAAAGACCGGTTTGTTTGGTGGCAGGGAAGTATTACCCAAATCTGCTGCAACTTGCAATATGGCTGACCATTCAACACGGTCTAAGATATTTACTAGGAACTCTGGGTTAAATTCAATACTTTCATCCTGTTCTAATTGACATTTGGAACCATCATAGGATAATGGGAAGTTATCATTACTTGTATCACAAGTTTGCACTGAGCATTTCAAAAAATTGGTAGTTAGGAATTTCATTTTCCGTTATAACGTGAGGCTTTCGTTAGCTAGGTAGTAAATTCAGATGCAACTGTTTGAATACGGACCCAATAATACTTCTAATAGAATATACTGAACGCAGTTCTTGTTCTTGTTGTTGCTATTGATCGATGTGATGATGATGTTACAGTTATCTGAAAATTTTCTCTTTTTTCTGAAAATTTCATAGTTTCGCTTTTGCAGAAAATCGCCGCAGAAGTAATTGAATTCCGATGAGCTTTATTAGTATATCATCTATCCATATATGAAGAAGAGATGAGTTTACACAAGTTTGAATATAATTAATTTGTTTTTACTGTTGTTGTTATTTATTTATTTATAAGAATATATGTATATGTGTATCTATATGCAGCATTCCTATTTGTCTGTTGTAGAGATTTGACTCAATAATTGTAACACTCTGGGATCTTTCCCCAGTTCATCATATAGTTTAGGGTCCTGCCTATCCTTAGAGAACCATTTGCGATTCTTATATACTACTTGATTATCTGTACATAATTGAACACCAATATCACCTTTTGTAGTTAGGTAAGCGTTCTCTTTAATCATGTGAATGATACGCAAATATGTGTCGTTGTAATTTAGAATTCTACCTTTCTGTTTCTTCTCATTTTGTAAGAATAAGAATCCTTCAAGAATATTCAACATCGTATCCATTTGTACGATAGGTATGTCGATAGTATTATCCTTTTCTGTCTCTATCTTGATACTGTTGAATATTGCTTTGCTTCTTGAATTATTTGGATTTAATACCACAGAGGCATATTTTATGAAAGTAGGCGGATCATATACCGAATCCCTTAATAATTCATTATAGAAGATCTCACTTTTGCATGGAATATTAGGGTCTGAATAATGTGATGTTTTCAAATTCTGATAATTGTCATAGTACCACATTCTAGCTAATTTCTTAAATTTATTAGATTTAATACTTTCATAAAATTGTTGAAAATCATCTAGATTGTTCATCTTATTCTCATATAATACATTACAGGATTCTTTCAACGCCCCTGGGAATTGCGACCAATTTGGTAGTGTAAAATTCACAATACTTTGACTATTATCATTTTGTACTTCAGTTTGATAACTTGATCTCCATGAGTCGTAAAAATTGGTCACAGTCGGTTTAAATATATACTTTTCATCCTCTTTGGTGTTTGTTTTATTTTGTTTATCTTTAAAAAAATTCAATTCATCGTACCACGATTTAGTATATTTTTTTTGTAATTCATCATCCTTCACCATATCTTCGTATATTTTAAATGAATACAACATATTAAATAAAGAAGCTTTCATTTTTGATGAATTAAAATTAACTATACGAGTCTTATTACCGACGTCAACGTTAGCCAGGGTATAAGTTGGTAAGGGCGATGACACATCAATCATTTTAGCTTCCTTCTTTTCAGTCTTAATCTTTTCCAGTTCCTGTGTACGTTGTGTTATCTTCTCCTGTAACATTTCTAATGTTTCATTTTGATTTCTAATCCTTGTCTCATAATCTAACGGCACAGATAATTCTGGTACATCGATATGATGACCAGAAACCGTACTTACCATTGGATATAAATGTCTCCTTATCACACCTGTACTCACTATAGGATATTTATCTTGTGATATCATTTCATGATGTTGTGTATCCTCAATTTTATTTGAATTATGAAGATGACGAACATCAATCAATGTACTAAACGCTACGATCCCCGCAAATGCAAAGATATTAGTAGTCATAAATACAACATTGAACGGGGAATTAAAATATCTCCATAATGTATTCCCCAATTTTTTATTCATGGATGGGTTTAAAAGGTGATTCCCATTTCTTATTACAGATACCATTGAAGTTGTGTTTCTTTTCAGACTCTTGATATAATTGGATTCACTATCCCTAAACCTGTTCCTTAATAATTTAAAATAAGAACTTCTGTTCGTGGTATAAAATCTAGTCACAATAAGTTGTATTGAATGCAACGAAGTTTGATTTCTATGTCGTTTAAACATAACGTGTTCCATCCTCAACTAGCTCTGTAATTTTTAAGACAAGACGAAGTTGGATTAAAAAAAACGTTATTGCAAATCTATGAGTATTATATATTTTTGACTATTTCTTACCTATGTAGCTAGGAATATATTTATCACCTTTATTAACGTTTAATTCAGTTGTTTGTTATGCTTTATTCAAATATCTGTTGGTAACTGATGTTTATCTTCACTAAATTATTTTTCGTTGCGGCGTTAAGGGGGCCGGAGAAAGAAACCGGGCCATGTAGTTGGTACAACTCTCGAATAGAAAAAGGACTTTAAAAAGGAAGAATTCATTGAATTTCATAGGATGGAAAGCTATAAAATTGTACAAACTAGTATCGGTTAATGATATATGTATATTAAAACAATTATAGAAAGAGATATTTAAATTATATTATACAGAACGAATTTTTCGTGCATTTTGGTACGGTTATATAGAATGTCCGAAAAGTTCGTTGCTTATTAAGCTTAAACTTAGAATGGCATGATCAAGAAACCCAAAATCATTGCAACAAAAGAACTTTGTAACATAACACCTGAACCCTCGAAGGTGCTGACAATATGAGACACTTGTGGAACAGTGTTAGTTAATGGAGTTGTAGTTTGTTGAACGAGGGTTGGAACAGCTGGAGTAGTAATCGGAGTTGTATTTGAAGTCTCAACAGAAGAAATGATTTTCTTGTCTTGTGTTGAGATTGTGTTGAATTGACTTGAAGATGTAGCAGTAGTATGACAGTTAACACCGGTACATTCTGGTTTGACGCTAGTAGTAGTAGTTTCTGTGATAATTGAACCCGAAGTTTTAATGATAGTAGTGGTTTCAATTGTTTGCACCGATTTAGAAGTAACTGGGATAGAACTGGTAATATGAGTTGTTGAGGTTTTTGGAACTGTTAAACTTGAACTATTAATGATTGTTTTGGAGGTTGTAGCAGTAACATCAGAAGTAACAGGGATGTCAGAAGTGGAAATGACAATGGAAGTGGTGCCGTTACAAGATGGACAAACTGTTGAAGTGGTAGTTGTCAATAAGGTGGATTGAGTAGTCTCAATAGAAACTGATGGATTTAGACTGGACATAGATGAATATAGAGTCGATGAAATAGATGACTCTGTGGAACTTTCAATAGAATTTGTCTCTGTAACAGAGGAAACAAAAGTAGAAGCGGATGTGGATGACACAACTTGAGAACTTGAATTGGTTGGAACAATAGCTGAAGAAGACTCAGAGATGGAGGGTATCCCAGAAGAAGATGAAACAGAGGAATAAGAAGAAGCAGGTGATGATGATGAGACAATCACAGTAGAAGATTCAGAAGATGAAATAGTAGAGGTTGTCAAATCTTTAGAAGTTGCAGATGTAACAGTATCAGATGAGACGGTAGATGAGGAACATTTATTTTCTGGACATGACTCAATAGAAACTGTTGTGGTAGATGTTTTATCAGTGACTAATATACTAGAAGAGGCGGGATCTATTGGAGAGCTCGTTGCTTGGGAATTTGACAAAGGAATGGTGGAAGTAGTACAACTTGGACATACAGTTGATGTAATCGTAGTTGTCATAGATGTAGTAGTCATTGACGTTTGGGGAGAGCTAGTAGAAGTTAGAGATGAAGAACTGACATGATCGTCAATTTCGATAGTTGTGCATGCTCTACAAGTAGTGGATGTAATAGTAGAAGTTATCTTCATAGTGGACATACTTTGTCCCGAGACTATATTTAAACTTGCCAATGAAAATAAAAGTAAATTTGATAATTGCATAGTTTAATGACTCGCTTCTGTTTATTTAATAGTTCCAATGGTGTGTTAAGTGATATTTCAGGTTAAATAGAAAATAGTGATATAATAAATACTATGAATTCCAGTGAGTTATATATCCTGATATATATAAATAATTGAATGAAATATTACAAGAATAGAAGGTTAAAACTATACATTACCAAACCAGAAAAAAAAATTCTAAATAAAGATAGTAAATTATAGCAGTATATATAACGTTATGAAATGAATGAAAATTTTCATTCGATATATTCGACAATTCATGTAAATGGCCTAATTAGGCAAATTACATGAACTTGTCAACGAACTGAAGGCAAACCTTGAAATAAAAGAAAAAGAAATCAAAGAGGAGCATTTACAAACTCCAGCCCGTTGATACTAAACTATCAAATTTCTATTCACTAAGGCTATCCTCCAGTGAAAATGTTTACTATTCTTCCCTTCGGAACTATTGATTTCATGGGTATTTATGTAAGGACTCTCAAAATATCACCCCAAAAGACTAGGTTACCATAACCAACCAGTACAACAGTACTTCGCATATTCCTCTATTTGACTAAGATTCCAGTCTGACAATGGAGTTCATGGACTATAAATCGTCAATAAAAGGTTATTTTACCTTGTGTCGATGAGATTATTTAATAAAAAAGATAGCGATGAAGGCGCCATACAAAACCTCCTAAGAAAAAAAAAAGAACCTCAACTTGCCCAAGATCTTTAAATGATCCGCTGCTATAAAAACTTCGCATAAGAAAAGTGAAAAACAGAATAGAGATTTAAAATAGTTTCAAATTGAACCTCAAAATATATATTCTAACAACAAGATGATGCAAATGACGTTACTCTCCTTTATCTTTTCGCCAACCATAGCTACTAAAAAGAAATAAGGAGAAGTTCTAAGCTCATACATTTTGGATACAGCGATAAAATATTTAATACTTTCAGAGGTAGAAAATAAAAAAAAAACTGTCAAGTTGTGAATTGAGCAGCAACTGAATGTGAGGGATAATTCCTTAACACGGAGTACTATAGCTCGTTTTAACAATAAATGATAAATCTGCGTTTCATTTAATACTCCCGTCAACCGTTGTTTTAAGTTGAATACACCTATCCTAATTTTGTTAATTAAATACCAACTATGTGTTTGCAGATCAAGTAACCTAATATCTCAAGGTCAAACATGCCAACTAACACTCTATATTACAATGGTAAAACATGAAATAGCTGCTTAAGACGATGTAGTTCATATGAGATGATATGAAACTTCATCTTTGGTTACGTACTTATACGATACTTGGTCTGTTATTATTTCTAATGGCGGCTAAATTCTCAATACTTAAGCTGTCTATCAGTTGTTAGCCGCCGAAATATGATCGGTTGTTCTATTTTCACTTTTCCGAGATAAGAGCCGAGGGATACATAGGGTTGAAAGGGTCCTCAAACCCTTATTAGGTTTACCATACAAACCCTATTTATATCATGTACTACGAAAAAAAGGATAAATTGTTGTTACCAATAGTTTCATCTATTCGTAAATCATGATGATTGATGCTACGTACAAATAGTGCCAATATTTGTTAATTCGCCACAATTTCAAAAGGCATTAAAAAGGGTGGGATTATCCTTCTTTTTGCGTTTGTTTTATTTCCTTTATTTTCAAATAATGAATGAATATTTGCATCAGTTTATTTTCTTTAAAATCATTTATTTCTGACACCCGGGAAAGAATTTATTTGAGATAAATATATGCAGATACAAAGAATATACCGTACAGGAAATTACGGATTACCACATGGTAAACAAACATTACCGTACAAATAAATCTGCGCCCTTTCTCTCTTATGCAGCTTCCGATTTGCCACGTAAAAATGCAAAAAGTTGTTGTCTTTTCTTTTCTTTTTTCTTTGTCGTTTTTATTCTTCATTTTAATTTTTGAATCATTGTGACAAAATTGAGAAAATCCAGAAATGAGATAATCTGAGAAAAAAAAGCAATTTGGAATACTTCTGTCTTTTCTTTTTTTCCGGTTTGATGTTTTGATTTATTTTTGAATTTTCCTGTCGTTGTATTTTTTTTTATTGATGAAAAACAAGAGACGCGCATTTATCAGGTCCTTTATTCTTTTTTTGTTTCTTTTTCTGCACGATTTTTTGATTACTTTCCTCGTTAACGGCCACATTTGATCATGGCTTCCTGATTTTATAACAACTATGAAGATTGATTGCTATTATTATGTACGCGCTGTGATGAATGCCTTTTTGGCTCGTCTGATTTGTTTATGGACTTTTAAGTTATTTTTATAAAATTTCCCGTTGGTTGGGAAGAGTATTTGACGTAGTTAAGGGGGACGGCTTTCATTCCCGTTCCGTGTGCAGTGATTTCACAATTGTATTTTCTAGAAAATGCATTAAATTTAGAGTTTACGTTGCTGACCTCCAGGTTTCTTGCTGTCTCTTCCGTTCTATAATTTTATTGTCAAAGTTGATGAACAAAGAAGAACTAACTCTATTGATTTTAGTTTTATTTGCCCGTATTTGGTTGGTGAATCTCTCGCCCCTCTCCCTTCCTCCGTCATTTGTGATACCCCGTTTATTTTTTTTTTTTTTGATTATTATCCTGCCCTGTGAATGTTTTTTTCTATTTCTTTTTCTTATCCTCTGCTTCGTCTTTTGCTGCGTCAATCTCAAAAGGTAAAATAACCAATGTACAGTCACTTCTTACTCTTCATCTTTTTTTTTTTTTTTTTTTTTTATTTTAATTGTCCCGTTTCTTCTCTTAAGTTTCTGCAACGGAAAATGACAACAACACATCAACGACGAACTGCAGATACAGTGAACACAATTTGGAAATTCCCGAAATAAATTCAATTTAACAGGAAGACATTAACAAAAACAACACAACAAATGCAATGCCAGTTAATCCTAAATTTCGGTATAATCTTTTCTGTTTCTTCTTGCTTTCCTTTCTTTCATTATTATCTTCCTCTTTTTAAAATTCGTAAAAAAAAAACCGAAAATTAATAGAACATTGTAATAACTAAAGCAGTTTTTGACGGTTGTTTATCACTTTTCACTTTCTACCCCGTAAACAACTTTTTTTTTGTTTCTTTTATGAACTTCTAGTAACTTTTTATATCATAAGCATCAATAGTAGGACTAAGTCACAAACACTTTTAGAACAATATCATCCATATCTTTTCAGATTTCAATATTGACGTGTATTAAGCTATAATTTTCAGTGAATTATCATTCCTTATTAATATCGTTATTAAATTTGAAAGTTATATTAACTATTGACGTGAACAGAAAAATTTCAATAACAAGAAAGAATAGTCATATAAAGAAACTAAGAAACGATAAATATATATTTTCGCCAAATAAATTAACTAATCGTTCTTCTTTCTTTCCCCTTTTGTGATTACTTCAATTATTATTTCGTCCTGTTAATTTAAACAACCAATAACCATGGCTACATCTATTAATGACTCACAAGTTAAATTGAACGAACTTTTGGAGGCTATTAGGTTAGAGTTCAACAATGTCTCTCAAGAGGCTAACTCTTATCGTTTACAAAACCAAAAGGATTTCGATTACAAAATTAATCAAAATTTAGCTGAAATGCAACAAATCAGAAATACTGTTTATGAATTAGAGCTATCTCATAGAAAACTAAAGGATTCATACCAAGAAGAGATAAATAAACTCAAGTTAGAGATTTCTCAAAAGGATCAACAAATTGCTACTTTGAGTCAACAACAACAGCAACAACAATTACATTCCCAACAACAACAGCAGCAATTACAATCCCAACAACAACAACAACAACAACAACAACAACAAGCTATGCCTGTTCAACCTCAAGCCCCACAATTAACACAAATTCAACCTCCAGCTCAATTACCACAAGTTTCTCAAATCGTACCTGAAGCTACTGCTCCTCAAGCGGCTCCAAATGTTTCCGCACCAACTCAACCAGAAGTTGCTCGTCCATTGAATCAAGCACAACAAAATGGTCCAACCTTAGCTCCATTAATCTCTGCACTTGGTTCTCAACTACAGCAACCAGCTGCCGAACAAGGTGCTTCAAATGTTACACCAGCTCAAATTCCACCAATCAATCCAGTAGAATCAGCACCATTACCAGGTACTACTACTATGACTCCGATTGCTCCAGCTCCGGCCGCGGCTCCAGCTGCTGTGGCTAGTCCAGCTGCTGCTACCTCTCTAACTCCAGCAGTTACAAAGATTGAACCAGTTGCTGAAACAAAGTCCAAGGAAGAAACCAAGATTGAAGCTGCTTCTAATGAACATTATTTAGTACCATACGACCAAAGAGCTAGCCAAGTCAAGCCAATTCCTCCATTTTTATTAGATCTAGACTCCGTACAAGTACCAGAAAATTTAAAGAAACAAGCTGAAGATTATTATGTTTTGTATAACCCAGCTTTACCACGTTCAGTTGATGTCGAATTATTGCATTCTTTAGACCATACCTCTGTTGTGTGCTGTGTGAAATTCAGTAACGATGGTGAATATCTAGCTACTGGTTGTAATAAGACTACTCAAGTTTACAAAGTTTCTACAGGTGAACAAGTTGCCAAATTAGTTGATGACAATGCTAATCCAGTTTCCGGTACATTTAACTCCGAAGAAAATGGTCAAAATGGTCAAGGTGGTAATACATCCTCTGCTGATTTATACATTCGTTCCGTATGTTTCTCTCCAGATGGTAAATATCTAGCAACTGGTGCTGAAGATAGATTAATCAGAATTTGGGATATCGCCCAAGCTAAGATTGTTATGGTATTACAAGGTCATGACCAAGATGTTTACTCTCTAGATTATTTCCCATCTGGTGACAAATTAGTCTCTGGTTCTGGTGATAGAACCGTCAGAATGTGGGATTTAAAGACTGGTCAATGTTCTTTAACGCTCTCAATTGAAGATGGTGTTACAACTGTTGCTGTCTCTCCAGGTGATGGTAAATATATTGCGGCCGGTTCTTTAGACCGTGCTGTTAGAGTATGGGATTCTGAAACTGGTTTCTTAGTCGAAAGATTAGACTCTGAAAATGAATTAGGTACAGGTCACAAGGACTCCGTTTACAGTGTTGTATTTACTAGAAACGGTAATAAGGTTGTATCAGGTTCTTTAGATAGAACTGTTAAATTATGGAACCTACGTAATTCCAGTGGTTCCGCTAATGCTGCTGATGCTAATCATTCTAAGACTACAAATGGTACATGCGAAGTTACCTATGTGGGACATAAAGATTTTGTTTTATCAGTAACGACAACAGCAAATGATCAATATATTTTATCCGGTTCTAAGGATCGTGGTGTTTTATTCTGGGATACTCCAAGTGGTAATCCACTTCTAATGCTACAAGGTCATAAGAATTCCGTTATATCGGTAGCTGTTGCCAATGGTAAGCCACTTGGTGAACAATATGAAGTTTTTGCTACTGGTAGTGGTGACTGTAGAGCTAGAATCTGGAAATTTTCCAAAACTAATGGTACTGATGAACAGAAAAAAATATCTAAAGTTTGAAAATATTCTCAAAATTTAGAACATATTTTTTCAAAATTATAATAATAAAAAAAGAAAAAAAAGAAAAAAGAATAGTGTGAAAAATTAACCTGAGAGATTCAATTCAAATTACATTGCTTTCACATAGGGTTTCTAACTGATAGATATTTTTTTCATTGCTCGCTAAGGATTGTGAACAGTATCTTTCCCAAATTGAATTTATAGCTCCTTTTTTTATTATTATGCACAATTTGGTAGATGCTTAGGTCCTTAGTTATTGTATAATGTAATTAACTTGTAACAACAGAATAATAAATATATATAAATATGTACGATTTTTATAAAATTTGTGCATTTGAAGAAAAAGATTTTTAAGAATTGCGATTTATCTTGTAAGCTGATCAAAAATTTTATGTGAATAGAGATTAGATTAAGCAAAATATCTATTGATATAGACGAATATACATATATGTATGATTAATTAGTATATAACCTTAAGTTGAATCACTATTATTTTGGTAAACCTGTCTTTTCATCAATCAAACATTCCTTGGAATCTTGAGGACCCGGACCGGCTCTAGTTAAGATAATTCTTGTGATACTTTGATATAATTCAGGATCCATGAAGAATTCGATTTTTTCCTTATAATCATTTTCAAAGATCGATTTGAAACCATTTAATTGTTCTTTATTGTATTTTGGTTCCCAACCTTCAACTTGATTTAGCAATTTATATAGGAATGCGAATAACTTATCCTCGTTTTCTTCCAAATAGTAAAGAACTGCATTTGGACCAGCATCGAATGTGTAAGCAACAATGGTTTCATTAAAGAATGCATTTATGGAGTGTACCAATCTGATAATCTTCTTAGATGTATCATTTATATAGAAGATTGGTGGATAAGAATCTAGACAAGTAGCATGGAAGGAATTCGAATCCTTCATTGTTAATTCAGCAAATTTTGTAAAATCACGTTCTACAATGGCGTCCTTCATTTCAATAAATCTTTTTGGTACAACATTATTAATTCTCTCTTGGAAAAGATCAGAAGTGGCAACAGTTAATTGCATACCTTGAGTAGATGGGGTGTCCTTCTTCAGATCACTGACAACAAGAATAGCTGCCTTCATTTGAGACCATTGGTCTAATGGTAATACTTGAACAGCCATGGAGTCTGATCCATCCTTAGCTTCACCCATTTCCCATGCAACAAAACCCCCAAATAAGGATCTGCAAGCTGAACCAGAGCCCTTACGCGCAATTCTTGATAGTTCAGACATATCTTGAGGTAACTTGTATAATTTGGCTATGGCAACTACCAAAGCAGCAAAACCGGCAGCTGAGGAAGCTAAACCAGCAGCAGTAGGGAAATTATTTTCAGAGACAATGTGTAATTTCCATTGAGACATCTTTGGTAAGTTTTCATCTCGAGACTCCAATTGATGTCTCAAATCACGTAGGTCTTGTAAACAATCCTGGGTTCTCTTGTTGGATAAGGATTCTTCCTTACCGTTCAACCATAAAGTATCTTTCTCGAAGGATTCAGAAGTAGCAGCAGAGGTCAAAGTTCTTAGATCGTCTTGAGCCAAAGTAACAGAAATCGAGGAATTCGTAGGTAGATTCAAATTGGCGTCTCTTTTACCCCAGTACTTCAAAGTGGCAATGTTAACAGGAGCTGTTGTAGTAGCAACGTGTACGGTCATTCTTACAATATGTATTATGTTTTCTTTCAAATTATTCTTAACTCACAGGCACAATTGAGTGAACTAGCTTGCAATTGGGAGAATCAAGGGGGGGAAGAAGTTATGGCACTCTGAAAAGCAAACTATATTCAGACCACTTACCAGCTATGCCTCTTTATATATATATACATACATAGATGTAGACATATATTTGTTCATCCATCCCAGGAGTGTGTTGCTCGTTTGTTAATGCTGTTCGAGAAGGACGTATCGGAGCATTCGGATAATTTTTCAGCACAGCGTCGAAAGTTCGTTTAGCCACGATTTCGCCATTTAACTAACAACTGTATGCGTAGTGAGTATTACGGTAAGGGCAGGACAGATAGATGGGACTGCAGATATTGCATAAAATTGCGATGAGCAATGGAGTTATCAATGATATGTCCATATTTGAGGAACGGTACTGGCAAGATGTTCAAAGTTTTGTTACCTGGTTCCTCAGTTAGATCTGTTTCTGTGAGGGTTTTCCATTCTGGTAGTCCCGTTATCAGAAACTCCTTTCAGATTGTGACTAGTTTCAACAAATTGAGTGTTGGACTAGTTAATAAGAATGGTATTTTAGAAAGTAGAGTAGCTAAGAGATGGAACAGTACCATATCCAAGAACAAAGAGTTTAAACCTACATTTACTAAAGAACAACTGGCTGATGCTCACGAGATTAGAAACAAAGGGTTGGGCCCAATAGTGTCCCGTCTACCTGAAAAATGGATTCCTTATGCAGAGTTAATGAGACTAGAGAAACCAGTAGGTACTTGGTTGTTATACTTGCCTTGCTCATGGGCCATTATAATGGGCGCCATGGAGACCAGTGCAACACTAGGTCAGACAGCATGGATGTTGGGTCTGTTCGGTGTGGGTGCGCTGATAATGAGAGGTGCTGGTTGTACCATTAATGATATTTTTGACAGAAACCTTGACGATAAAGTCATCAGGTCAGTCGAAAGACCTATTGCCTCGAAGAGAGTCTCCGTAAGGAATGCCTCGTTATTTTTAGGGGCACAGACAGTTGTTGGGATGGGAATTCTTGCTCAATTACCTGCAAATTGTTGGTGGTTAGGATTGGCTTCATTACCAATTGTGTTCACATATCCTTTATTCAAAAGATTCACCTATTATCCACAAGCTGCATTAAGTGCATGTTTCAACTGGGGTGCACTATTAGGTTTCCCAGCTATGGGTATCATGGATTGGTCCACTATGATTCCGTTATATGTGGGATCGTATTTGTGGTGCATGATCTATGATACAATTTATGCTCATCAAGATAAAAGATTCGATATCAAAGCTGGTATTAAATCTACTGCTTTAGCTTGGGGTAAGAATACCAAAGCCGTATGTAATGTCCTTGCAACTTCCCAATTTGCAATGTACGCATTGGCTGGGCTTAATAGTGGCTTGATCATGGGACCTGGTTTCATCGGTGGACTATCCATTTTTGCTTATAGAGTGTTCAGCATGATTAGGAAAGTTGATTTAGATAATCCAGATGACTGTTGGAAAGCGTTCACTGGGAATATTAAGACCGGGCTATATTTCTCATATGCTTTATTCTTTGATTACATATTACAATTGTTGGGTTTCCTATAAATTGTGGAGAAATAATAACCCATAAGCATGTAAATAGATAATGATATACATAACTTATACTTACATATTTTAAAATTCTTTTGCTATCGCACATCCTCTCGACTCTAATTTGTCGTCATATCATTTAACTTACGAAAGTATTATATATTTATTTACAATTGAGTTTGGAGCAAGGGCAGATACTTCCTAAGTTATAACTTATTGTGCTTTTGAATTATTTACAATATTCTTCACGACATTAGCTCTAGTTTGTGATTGCATTTTACTATGGAATTTTGCCTTGTTGTTTTCATTTAACCTCATCATCTCTTGAACAATTACATTCTTTTGGGCGACATTGATACTGTCTTTCAATTTGGAGTTTTGCTCTTCTTCCTTCCCGTCAAACAAAGAGTTCTGACCTTCAGATTTTCCTCCAAATAATGCTGAAAGTACTCTACCATCGGAGTTCCATACGGTACCAGATCTTGGTAAGATGTACAATCTATTAAATGGAATCTTCGATTCATTACTCAAATCCTTCAAATAGAAAGAAAAACTTGCCTTATCATCAAGACCTTGAGGACCCTTACCAGTATATATACGAACATTAGAACTTCTAACAATTTCATTAATTGGTCTAGTAGTAACGATCTCACGACCCAAAATTGCCGATGTACGAGTAATTTCACATCTTGGAATTTGTTGTACCTGAGGAATATATCTAACTTTTGTCACTGTTCTCGACAATACATACAATGAACCAAAGGATATCGCTAACGGTACAATAGCCATCCCTATTGGTCCATAAGCTTTGATTAGAAACAATGCATCTTTCTTTTCTTCACCATCAGCACTATTGTATTGTAGTGAAGCACTTAATTTTGAAACATCTGCAAAAGATAAACTATATGCCACTAATACTGTAGATAATGATAATGCACCTGCACGATATAAAGGACGTAATTTGTATGAATATATTATTTGTGGAACTTCTTTCGCTGCTAAATCTGAAAGTAACTTGAATACATTAGCACCCATCTTGTTATAGTTGTTTTGTTCTGATCTGACTAGATTATTGAAACTGTTCTAACTTGTGCATATGATTCACGAAAGTTATAGAATTGTTGCATCTCGATAACCATCCTTCTTTAAGTCTTCTGGTGGTCCCTTACTTTTGGTTCTTCGCTGAAAAATTCAATTTTGTTCGCTGTTGTTGTAATGGGCGTTGTAACGAAAACAAACCGTATTTAACAACCTTGAGGCAGAGTACATGAACTTTTCATATAAACAATTGTTAGAGCAAAGATACTCATAACCCAATCAAAAACCGTCGACATTTTTAAATTGCAGGAAGTACATTCACGAGATTAAGTGATAACTGACACAGTAACATTTATATAGAAGGAAGTTGTTGTTAATTTACCTGATAATCCGACCTAAAAATAGAGTAAAAAAACTGTCCAAATTTGAATAATTTCTATCTATCAGCCATACTAGAAAGACATCAAACAGAAATAGTTGCATCATAATTAACTCAAGAATTTGTAAAATGGAAGGCCCTAAGGATAAACAATTACACAGTTCAAACTCTACCCCAGTTATGAATGCTATCGAGGAAGAAGAAGATATGCCTCCTAACCCTATTGAACTACCTACCAATGAATTCAAGACTCCGTATTTGAACAATGATAATTTAAATCTATCTTCCACAGACTTATTTCAAACTGCCAAGGCAAATTACCCGAATTCACAGACCCAAACCAAATTTATGTCACCTCCTGTAGCTAGTTTCTATTCAGCTAAAGACGGAAATAACTCAAGTTCCAGCCTAATATATAACTCAGGCTTTACCTTTGGTGGGAATAACAATGGAGATAATACCCCAACTGCTAATACCCCAACGAAGAACGGTGCTGCGCCAGTAGGTGCTCATTATAAAAGAGAGCCTAGAAGAAACTCTCTGAAATACGTCCCAGGTTCCAAATTAGCACCTCCTCCTACATCAAGAACTAGATCTCCAATAAGAAATGCGTCCCCAGAAATGATACCAACATCAAGAAGATCATCTGCATATCTAGAATCACCTTTCAACTTCACGCAAGGTCATCATGAACCTCCGAAGACTATAATTACATCGCCAAATAAATCAACGCCGCCTAACTCGGCAGGATCGAGAGCATCCTTCCGTAAAGGTCATCGTTATAAACATTCTTCTGTGTCTATGAATTTCTTTCAAGAAGCAGAGGTTATGATTCCATTAAATATTGCAAAATCTTTACCTATTCCAGACTTTAGTGATATTTTCCAAAACTTACCATGGCCAAAGGCTCATTTACAATTAGGTATTGTATTTTCACAGTTAATAACAGGTATTACGATCTTTCTCATAGGTAATTCGAAGTCATGGACGAATTTCATCACATTATCACATTTTATTACGTATGACATTATTGGATCTCTTGTCATTATTTTCATTGAAACTTTATCTCAATTTGAGGCATGGTTTACCGGTACAATCACATTCCCATTTGGTTTAAATAGAGTAGATGTTTTGCTAAGTTTTGCATTAGCAGTTTCGCTTTGTTTTGTAGGTCTCGATTTACTATTTCATATGCTAGAAGAATTCATCGCCGTATTTGTTGAAGCATCTAAGCCCGAACATCATGGCGATATCGTATCACAGATACCCCATTCTCACCATGATGGCATTACTTCAAGTCAATTATTGTCCGGAAACGATCTTACTTTGTGGTATATTATTTTAACAATTAATTTAGTACTTGCGGTATTGTCATTACACAAGACATTTTATGCCAATACGAATAGTAAATTAAAGACCAAAAATCCAATAATTACAATAATCTATACTTGCTATTTGATTATTTTTCCATGTTTGTCAGATAACCTATCAAATATCTCAGATTATATCGCGTCCTTTATGATATCGATGTTCATAATGGTACATGGCCTCACAATTGCGGAATGGACTTCGACTATCTTACTTTTGGGGTTCTCAACTACCGCACTACCAACATCAGCTTTCCTATTGGATCAAAGTAACGATCAACTGGAAGAAGTTAATAGTCATAACGAGAAATTGAACGTTAGTGATAAATTGAATAGCGTCATTAGGGGGCGCAGAAGATCATCGAATTCTTTACCTGTTGCGACATCAAAGAAAAATAGCATACATTATGACGACACAATTTTAACATCATTCCTTTCATTTTTCAAATTTGGTAAATTTAGAAATAGGCAAAACTTCAGTAGTCCGACAAATATCAAATCTATTATCAAAGAACAAATTGAAAACTTACCGGAATTCAAATTGAGATGTCATATAAGTCATAATGATTTGGTAATTATTAAGGCTAATTTTAATCTCTTTGTAGTATTATTAAAGATTGATTTAAAGGGTGGGTCTAATGATGATGAAAATGGTTTAAGAATAGCTGTAGATAAATGTGTCAAGAAATATTTGCCCAACTCTGAAACAACAATCGAAATTGATAGAATTTAAATAAATAAGGATAACAATTGTCTGTAGAACAGTTCAAATTATATCCATACATAGCATTTCATGTATATCTGAAATACTTACACATGTATACTTTGATTACTAAAACCAATGGAATAGAATCCGCTAGTCAGGTACTCACTTCCTCTTTGTTTAATTAATGATATGTTAATTACAATATATATGCGTATTTAAATGCTTGGTAATTATTTGGCAGCAGCCAATTCTTTTAGCTCATTTAATGCTTCCTTATAGATTACATCTTCATCATCTGATATATCTATTATACTGTTATACTTTTCAGAGGTGCCAGTATCTTGAGCATTTGTACCAGCTTCCATATCAATATCTCCTTGCTCATCTTTATTATTTTGATCATCAACTTTAGACCAGACTACAGGTTGGTGACCATTGACATCTCTACTGATATCATTTGATACATGTTGCGACCAGAAAGTTCTTTCACCCTTACCTACTAAATAGTTGTAAGCATTACCAGATGCACCAGCTCTAGCTGTTCTACCACAACGATGGACATATTGTTGAGAGGAGATCGGAACATCATAGTTAATGACGTCTGTAACATTTGTAATATCAATACCTCTAGACATTATATCAGTTGTAATTAAAACAGACATACCATTCTCATTAGAAGTTGAGAAATCAGTGACAAGTTTCCTGTTTTGTGCTCTTGAATTATTGGAGTTGAATGATTCAACTGATATTTTTGAACCCACATTCTTCTTTTGTAATATAATATTAATCAATGTAGCTAATCTTAATGACGCTTCATTTGATTTTACGAAAACAATTAATTTACTGTTATCGTTTAATAATGGGAATAAATGAACCAATAATAACGGCTTGTATAAACTCTTTGCAGTTGGAATTGAAATATTGTATTCTTGTAAAGTGCTTGGTAAATTGTATAATTTCACAGAGTCGGTTAAGAATAATTTTGGATTGTATAAATGTAAATCATGTAATTTTTGTGTATCTGTTGATAAAGTAGCAGAGAAAACCATCTTAATTACATTACCTGGTAAACGATCTGTTTTATCTGTGTTGATTGTACTCATTATTTCGGAACACCAATTTTGGAAAGACTGATTTAATAATCTATCTGCTTCATCAAGGATTAAGAATTTCAAATTCTTTAAAGAGATTGATTTCATTTGTAAATGATCTACAAGTCTACCAGGAGTTGTGATAAAAATATCTGGTTCAGACTGTTGCAATTTCCTTCTTTCTTCATTTAGAGATTGATCCATTTTTGCGGTTGTAATGATTAAACTTGTACCTTTAATCAATGTATTTAATGTTTCGAAAACTTGTTGAATCAAAAGCTTTGTTGGAACAATTATAAGAACACGTAATCTGTTCACTGTTCTATTAGACAATGCTTGTACAATAGGGACAGAATATGCCAATGTCTTACCTGAACCAGTTGATGCATTAATTAACATATCACCTACACGTCTTGTCATATTTTTCTTAGTCAATTTCATTGATCTGTTCAAAATAGGTAAAATCGTATCCAATAATATAGTTTGAATTGGGAATGTTTCTTTAGAGAAGTTAGAATTGATGTTATTCAGTAGTTTTGGAGTCAATTCCTCCTTGTATTCATCAAATGGCTTAATCATGGTATTATCGTAGTAAACTTTCTTTGTATTTATCCATGCGGTTAAAGGACTTTCCTCGATTGCATTTTTAACAGATTTATCAGTTCTCACAATATCAGGTTGTGGGATACTCTCGAGGTCGTGAGTCTTCTCTTCGTTTGTATCTCCATCGATGACTGATTCAGGTTGTGTCGCAGTTGTATCAATGGATGTCTTATCCTTCTCTGGAATCCTTTCCTGCAAGGAAAGTGTTTGATGGAATCTAGACATCACTAACGTATGCTTATCATCCTCGATGTCTTCATTCTTTTCTTCAATGGCATTCTCTTCCAACTCCTCATCTTCACTTTCCACAGATTCTTCCGATTCTCCTTCAGCATCTTCTTCAACCTTCTTCTGAGGAATGACTATTTCCTCTTCCTCTTCATCCGATTCTTCATCTTCATCATCACTTTCGACATCTCTTGTTCTCTTCAATGGGATGACTTTCTTCTTTTCGATATTTGCATTATTTGAAGAAGTATCAACAATTGCAGTTGGATCAAATCTAGCAGCGAACATTGTTCAATATTATATACCTGGTATATCCTTTATGATGTGCTAAGTTATTCCAAATCTAACTAAATATGCGTAAATATAGTCAATGTCGTTAAATATAAGTCTGTTCATGGTGATCCCATCCCATCTCATCTCATCTCTAAATTTTTCACTTTTTACCAATTACAGAACTACCGAGACAAATGCTGCAGAGGCAACAGAAATTAGATAATAAAATTTTTACAGCTCAAAGATACATAAACTTATCAGACATCTACCATATAAATATTTTCCTTTCTTGGACAACTCCAATCAGTCATTATATCCAGTCCTTTATCTGTAACCAAATACAACCTCTCAGGTATAAAATGTTGAACTCTTTAAATATTATTTCAGAATTGGAAGATATTGTCGCTATGTACGACATACTATTTCCACCATATCGGGCCGCGTTTCAAGACTTTGTTTGAACCACGGAGAGATCGCAACTGCAAATATTGAATATATTGGAACTGTGTAAATATATATGTATGTATTCAACCTGTAGATAAGTTAAACATCTTGTAGATACATGAAAGAGAAGTTGGTATTATTAGTGAAACTGCTTGAAATATCACGCTCATAGACAAATACATATAGCATCAGGATGCAACCAACGATACGATTATTGGCTAGATCGGCATGGAAGGGACCAAATATTGTTCCTTTACCAATTAAGGAAGCCATGTCCAATGGTACACCAATCAGAACCAATGCGCGTTCAGCAACAATATTGCCACAGTTTGTTGGACTTAAATTTCAAATTCATAATGGTAAAGAATATGTTCCCTTAGAGATTAGTGAAGATATAGTCGGTAGAAAATTAGGTGAATTTGCTCCAACCAGAAAGAGATTAACGTATACAAAGAAATAATAGGTAAGTTAAGTGGAAATTATAAGGTATAGGCGGGTTATGTAAATAGTGTCATTCCACAAAGTAAATATCTCCTATTCAGTATAATATATATATAAATATATTCATTAAAAATTGTTCATAATATTGTAAATTTCGCAATTATTTATCACGTAGCACGACATACATTAAATATTGTCATCGAAGCATCCGAGAAACAGCACGACAGAAAGAAATACACAGCTAACATTGATTGTATAAGGGAACAACGAATTATGGTCATAAGAACAAGAACATAACAACTTTAAAGGAATTAAGAACTTATTCTTAGCCGACTGATAAAGTGTAAACTATTTGATAAAGTGTAAACTATTTGATAACGGTATTCTATTGAAAGAAATCTCAGAAATTTCCATCCGTAAAGGTAGAATCGTTAAAACAGTTCATCCTATAATCAATATAACCGATGTTCCCAAGTGTGATACGTAGCAGAATAGCTACTATAAAACCACAACCACTGTCCCTAATGATGAAATCATTATCGATTTCAAATAAGACCATTGGTTTGAACCCTATAATACAATATAACAAATTCAGTACAACAGGTATTGCCAACGCAACCGTGAATCAAATTAAGAGAGGTTCTGGTGCACCTAGACGTAAGAAGATTTGTGTCTCTCCTGATTTAGAGAGATGTCCATTTAAAAAGGGTGTTGTGTTAAGAGTTATGGTCTTAAAGCCAAAGAAACCTAATTCTGCTCAACGTAAGGCATGTAGAGTAAGATTGTCTAATGGTAGAATTGTTTCTGCATATATCCCTGGTGAAGGTCACAATGCACAAGAACATAGTATTGTATATGTAAGAGGTGGTAGATGTCAAGATTTACCTGGTGTTAAATATCATTTAGTTAGAGGTGCAGGTGATTTAAGTGGTGTCGTGAATAGAATTTCATCCAGATCTAAATACGGTGTAAAGAAACCAACATCTGAACAATAATCAGTATATGATACTCACGATCATACGAGATGATAATATCTCTTGCAAGCTGCTCTACATAAATATCTATTTTCATATTCCTGCGGAAATGACAAAATTACACCAAAATTGACTTGCGTAATCCACATTCACAAGCATCCCAAAGAACACATACAGACATCTATAACACAAGTAAATAGTCGCATGTAAATATAATCTAAACTACAAAATTCATTGAATATTCGAATGATATGAAGCTGTAAAGCTTAGTATTTTGTGCATTTTTGTTTCATCCTTCCTCCTCGACGTAGAAAATGATATTCTGAACGAAATTTCCCAGGATCGCAACGTTAAGGCGTTAATTTTCCAGAAAAAATAGGAGGAATCTGAACAAAGGAATTGAATAAAAACTATACAGTGTACCCCTTCAGTACTAAAAAGAGTTAAACTCGAGTGTAAAGAAGAGTTGCTTATCAATTGGGATAAGTGTCTAGTATAATCCAAGTCATTTCGTTACAATGTTACATTTACAACCGAGTAATTTACTAATTCAAAAGACATTTACGGAAGCCTTAGAAGCTAATAAATCAGGTGAACCATTAACATTTGATCGTATCATTTCTGATTTTGATTATACAAATTTCCATGTATCCAATGATCCCGAAAACAAGTCACAATTATTTTTAAGTGTTAGAACCAAAGCATGGGATTCTATTTTAAATTGTGATAATAATGGATCTCAGGGTGTCCTACCATATTTAGCAGCTAAATATACTAGATTAGCAGGTATTACTGTTGCAGGAGGTTCTGAATCAGGATTTGATTATACATTAGCTATTGATTTGAATCAATTAACTGGGGAAACAATTGTACAATTATCCCTTTTGAAGACAAATATTATGAGTTATCCATTCTATTTAGCGTTCCAAGAATTTGCTACATTAAGTGCTCAAAATCCAACAACTACAACAGTTACAGTTGGTAGATTTAATGAGGAGACAGGTAATGTTTCATCAATTGATGTTTCTAGTACATTATATACTATACAATATCGTGATAATGAAAATATGTTTATTAAGCCATCTAATGATCGTATTACAGTAATCTTTGAAACATTTTTCCAAGATGAAACAGATAAAGTATTTGGTAAAGTATTCTTACAAGAATTTGTTGATGCACGTAAAAGAAATCGTGGTATTCAAAGTGCACCACAAGTAATATTTTCAACTGAACCACCATTAGAATTACAAAATCATTTACCTAAAAATAATGAGGTTAATGATGAAGCATCAAAGAGATTTATTACATTTGTTTTATTCCCACGTCATTTTGCTAATGATGAATTACAATTTAAGACAGTATCACAATTAACATTATTTAGAAATTATTTCCATTATCATATTAAATGTTCAAAGGCTTATATGCATTCTAGAATGAGATATCGTGTAGATACATTTGTTAAAGTGTTAAATAGAGCTAAAATTGATGAAGATGATGAAGAAAATGGTAATACTGAAACAAAGAGAACCATTACAGGTAGAAAAATGGTTTATTAAATAAAAAAAAATACAAATACGTATATACATACATAAATGTAATATAATATACTGTGTAGACATATTATATGCAATACGAATACAATGAAAGAAATTAGAATTTAAATATTAAAGGATGATAATAATATTAATTATTTATTATTTGTTACATAAAATGTCGTTATAAAAGTGTAGGTTTTACATTGTTTATTACATATTAGCATAAAGATGTGAATTATGGAATAGTATGAGCTTCACTCTTTGGAGTAAATAAGACATGAACAGCACCATTCTTACCAGAGAATAGATGTGCAATTTTGTCACCATCATCCTTAATTGCATAACCTGTTCTACCTAATTCATTAGCGGTAAAATGTAAAAGATCTTGAATATGAGTCTTTTGAAAATCCTTTGGGAATTTTTCAGCTACACCTTCTGCATAAGTAGTTTTAAGTTCTTTATCAACAGATTGTCTACCAATGGAATGTGGTAATAATTCCTTCCATCTTTTAGAAGTATTTTCATTATGTAAATCTGCCATAACATTCATGATTGTAAAAGTTGTTTTAATATGTTTTGTGTGTGTTGTAAATATTAATTAAATAAATACTTGGTTTTTCTTTATTCATAAGAAAGTATAAGAAAAAGAAAGAAATAAAGGATGATAAACTGATTGTCTTATTTGAGTTTATAAGGCTTCCTTATATAATATTTGTAAAAAAGATGAAATAATCTTTCAAGGATTATCAAATGGTAAGTTATTTTTAACCTTCCATATTATTTTAACTACTCCTTATTTACATTGTCAACAAATAAATAAGTAAATAGGTAAAACCAGTAAAACTAAAGTTAAACGGTGTTGTTATTACAGAATAAGCGATAAAAATATCCTAATGTTTATAAAAATACAACAATATCCCTTCTTCATCCCTTACTAGAAACTAAATTGAAGTGAAATAAAGATGGTTCACTAATGAATTAAGAATAGATCTGCATTCTACTTATCAAGGGGGGGGAGCTAGAGAAAGAATGAAACTCAGTAAACTCTAGAGACTATTTATTGAAAACAGTTTAGTGTTTAACATCTTAAGCTAAATAGACAGACAGACAGTTAGTTATTGTCACTCTCGTATTCTTTATTTACAATTTAACCATTGTAATGGAAGCTAACAGTTAAGATCAGTAGTAATTGTATGTTCCTTCTCTTTGGAGAACTACCTCTTAATATCCTCCCTCCTCCCCCACCGTCTCCTGTCTCCCCCACATCTGTTTGCGCAGTTAACCAGAATATGTATTAATATCTCTGCCTACGTTATAGACAGTTGTAGAGACTAGAGATAATGTGTCTGTCTGTCTGTCTGTCTGTCTTGTCTAGGTACGTGAGAATAGGGGAGGTAGTATTCAGTCTGTTGAAGTAATAATAACAGTTGTTGCATATTTTGACAGCTGGTGAACCAAAAAAAAAAAAAAAAAAATAAGGGGTGAATATGAATATGAATATGAAATAACTACCACCACATAATAATAATAATAATAATAATAATATATAACGTAATTGTCAATATTCACGTACGTATGTACGTGCCGGAGGTAGAAAGCGGCTGGGCAAGTGTTGTCCGAAAAAGTTCTGCGCGCGGGGGGGTTCTGCATTTCGATGGTTTGAATATCCTCCGTCTTTACTACGACGTGTTCTCTGTACTAAAGAAAATAGAAGAAATTAGGGGGATGGATGGAGTTAATTGAAAGGAACAATATATCGGAGAACTTCCTTTTCTGTACGGTGGATTGTTTGTAATATGGATGGGAGAGATGATATGTCGTTTTGTACGTGACGTCTATATAATTATGATTATACATGGGGTGGGCTTTTCAAAAATGGGGGGGCCACCCCATGCATAATTATGATACGTGCGTGAGGTAAAGAATAATAATAATAGTAGTAATAAGGGGTCGAAGAGTGACAATAGTTAACTTAACAGAGATAGTACTGGCACTTCAATACACACAAAAGGGTAATTTACATTATGTGTGTCAAAGGAAGAAGCTGTTACACATACAGTCAACAGAATGGAACTGAATAAAATTGAATTGTATATTCATCATCGTATTATTGCGAATTGATATTATATTTTATACCCTTTTGACGTGGGGTGTCTAGAATGTTCGGCTTAAGATATAGTGGGGGTATTAGCCGAAGTGGATAGGGGAACAGTCCTTTCAAAAAAAAAATTTAAATTACCCTGGGTATAGTTTTTCAAATTTGAAGTCTGGATATTAGTTACCCTCACATTCGATTTTTTTTCTTTTTTTTTTGTCTTATTATTGATTTTCATTTTTGGCGCATTCAAGGGCTCATCTAATAAATTCTATACACTAAGTCGATATCGTATAACTGCAAGAAACCATGATTTAGAATACACATAATATAAAATCAATTGCCATCTTACAACTAATACTTCATACTTTTGAAACCTGTTAATTTTATCATATCAAAATAGTGCTCGAGGAATGTACTTTTTTCTTTTTGAACTCTGACGTCCAAATATATATGTTACTTATTCTCGATACAACAACAATATAATAAACCATATACATAATTTTACTACAGTCAATTTTTGCAAAAAAACATATATTACTAATATTGAAATGTTTTGGATATTATGTAGCAGTTTTGTTACATTATTATTATCATTATTAGCAATTGATAGATATTTTTCATTTAAATTACATAAAAATGCATTCCCATTAACTTTAACAATAATTTCATTAAATATGTTTGTATTGTTAGGTACAGATATCTTATTACCTTGGGATTTAAATACAAGTAATAATAATAATAATATTGAAAATGGTACACCATCACAACCAGATGATAATGTACAATCATTAATATTTAATTCATCCATTGGTATTAAATGGTTTTGGTTAGCAATATATTGGACACAATTCATTATTTGTTGGTTTATAATACCTGTTCAAATATCATATTTATCATTAAAATATATTACAACAAAAAATGATATTAAACAGAGAATAATTAAAGCTATAATGGCTAATGTCAAATTTTATTCTTTATGTTTAATTGGTATATTAATTGGGTTCACATATTTAATCTTTTCAACAGGTCATTCTCCATTAGATTTCAAACCATTATTAATCTCTTTATCACATCTATATTCATTAAGTTATACTTTGATTCTATTATCATCAGGTTTAATCATGTTCCCAAGAGATTTATTGACACCTTTAATACATACTTTGAAAAATATTAGAAATCAAGGTTCAGATAGAGATCCAAATGCAAATAATTCTTTATTTGTTGAATTAAGTAAAACTAATGAAGATTTAAATGATGCTCAATTATCATTATCTGAAAAGGCAGCGATGATTCAAGCTACTCAAGAAGTAGCTAATGGTGATATTACATTTAATGAAATTTTATTAGAAGTTAAATTAGAGGTTCAAAATAAATTATCTTTAATAAAGGATTCTTTAACAACAGATCAAAATTTAATTCCTTTACAAACTTCATCAATCAATTCTTTAGAGAAATTAAATAATAATTATAATAAATTTATTACAAATTATTATAATTTTATTTATTATCGTAGAAAATCTGATGATATTATTCATATTTTAGCACAATCATATAAGACAACTATACTTTCACCAAAGGGTATCACACTCACAATATTAGGTTTTATTGCAATTGGATTATCCATTTTAGTTTTAATTTTAGAAATTATACCAAGATCAAAATTTAATGATAATATCTTTGAATCAGATAATCATAGTATATTTACAGGTTCGTTATTATTATTATCATATAATACCATATGTTCCCTTTATGCAATGAGTAAATTTAAATTTAATAATTTCCATTTAATCGCTAATGGTAATAGTAATCCATCAAATATCTTATATTATTCACTTTATTCATCAAGATTATTATTCCCATTATGTTTCAATTTAATGACAATTTTACCAAAACAAGTCTCCAAAAAATCATCATTTAATGATACTTTATATCATGATTTGAAATTAATTCCATTTGTTAATTTCTTAAACAATTATTTACCTATGTGTTTCATGATTTTAGTACCGATAAGTTATAAATTTGATATTAAGAGAAAGATCCTTTTAAAAATCTTAGGTGAAGAATATTATTATCAATTTTTCGGTATGATGATATATGAACCAATTGCAACCGATCCAGAAAATAATCCAAATACAACAAGTTTAACAACAGATAATGAAGCATATGACCGTATCAATGAGGATTATGAATATTCATTACAAGACGGTAGATACATGTATGAAAGAATGGCAGCTAATGCAAGTTTCGATAATAATTCTTCTTTAGCACCAATTAGTCTTCATGATAACATATCAACTACTTCGCATATATCAACATCCACAAACCATAACAGTAATAATATAAGTAATACAACTGTATAATTCATAAATATATATCTTTATAGAAATGATGTGAACATGATATACCACAATTTTTTCTTCTTTTCTTTTCTTGCAGAAAAAGTTTACCGCGTTAAAGCCAACACTACTAAAACAACTTATCGTCAACTAAATAAGAAAAAAAAAAACATTCCGGAAATCTGATAATGTTTTAAGTATTACGTATAAATTAAAATAAAAATTATAGTTATAGAAAGGGGAGTATACTAATATATATATATATATACATTTCACGATTATAACAGAATAAAGGATACAACCAGTATCATATCAATGAATGAGATGGTAGAGTGGGAAGAAATAGAAATATAAGAAGAAGAGAAAACCGAAATAAATTATTTTGATTCGTAGAAATGGTACTGTATATGTGAAATGATGACAGCTGTTAAATGTGTATGTGCTTGTGTATGGGATTTGTAAATGTTTTTTTCCTTATTTGTTTTTATTTTTCAGTTGTAGCAGGTTCTTCTTTGAATGGTTCATTAAATTCAATCTTGTTATGGAATTTGTATTTCTTCTTTGTTACAAATACATCTGTTAATGCATCGTCATCTACAAACCATGATACACGACCAGCTGCACCTTCATTCACAATACTACTTGGTAAACCCTTTTCAGGTCTTTCCATAATTGTTTTAATTACAGGTGCCTTCACTGCACCTTCTACAACGAAAATGACTCTATGAGAATGACAAATTACGGGGATGGTTAATGATATTCTATTTTCTGGTCCACTTGGTGCTTTTTCAACAGGTACTACCCATGCTAATTTCTCACGTAAATTTTCTTGGAAATTTGGGAATAAAGATGCAATATGACCATCAGGTGCGCAACCTAATAAGAATAAATCAAACATTGGAAGTTTTACAGAATCTCTACCGGCAAAACCTTTAATCAATACCTTTTCATAACTATCTGCACATTCTTGTGGATCATCAATTAGAGATTCATCAATGTGATAAATATTCGGTGTACCATATTTTTCTGTATCAATTAAATCAAAAATCTTCCTCTTTGATTGACCATAATTACTTTGATCCGATTCAAATGGTACTAATCTTTCATCTGCAAAATAAATATCCCATTTACCCCATTGTATATCATCTCTTTTCAATAAACCTTCATGTAAAATTTGAATCAACGAACCACCAGATAATGCAATCTTAAATCTTCTTTCTTTCTCCTTTTTAGCTTTCTTACTACTATCTCTGGATGATATACTTTTATTTGATAAGATACGTTGCATATCTGCAGAAGATGCAGCTTTATCATCTAAATTTAAATTTACAGCTGATGATTTTCTTTCTTTTAATTTCTTGGTAAGGGCACCATTTTGCGCATAAACAACGTAATCTGCTACAGCTTCTGCAACATCAGAAAACTCATGGAATGCAAAGACTTTTGGAACTGTAGTGGTCATAACGAATATATGTATATGTGTATGTGGAATGAAAAAATAAAAAAAAATAAGGGCAATTAGAACTCTATTAGTTTAATAATTTCTTTAACTCAATCGATATGTATTGTAACGGTCACTAATTTAAATCAAAGGATAAATAATGTTATAAAATGATGAACAAATGATGGTTCCTTGGTTATTTTAATATTTAATGGACAAACAAAAAAAAAAGAACACAACCCAAAGTTTTACTGAATCGCTAATATATGGTTCAATCGGTTTGTGTAAGTTATACGTCGTCAATGTCTTGAGCTATTGGTTACTTTATACTAATATTGTGAATATAAACTGGACAAAATTAACCTAAAACTTCTCTTAACTCTCAATTCCTTTCACTGTCCCTGTGCGTGGGTGTGTTCTCTTCCTCTCTGTTGTTGTCCATTTGTATCTCCTTTTTCCATCTCCCTCTCTCTCGTCAACGCAGAAAATCACTTTTTTTTTGCTTCCAGAAAATAATAACACTCAAACGGCAAAAATGGCGGAAATGAGAGATAAGCAGAAGACCTAACTGCACACCCTAGGGTTTGGGTTAGTGTGTGTGTTTGTGACAGTAATACCGAATTTCAATCAGTTGAGATTCAGATTAGCCGATGGATGAAGATGTATAAACAGCTAAATAATGGTATTGACAACAGTATTATACAGACATGACTATTTATATTTACATGAATACTTGTAATGCACTCTCTAACTTTGTATACATCTCTTCCAGTTCACCTTCTTGTGTGCTTAGGACAGTTATTGCTCCACCGGCACCCAATCTCCAATGATCTCCACTATCGTAAGAATACATGCATCTGATATTTACAGACCAATCACCGTTACCGTTAAGGGACCAATAACCAGTGACACCACTGTACATACCACGAGATCCATCATCAATCGATGCGTTTAACTTATTTTCAATTTCATCTTGTAATAATTCAACGGTAATCTTTTTGGGTGCACCTGTCATTGAACCCGGTGGTAAAGAATATTTCAATACATCAATACCTGCATATTTTGATTTATCCATATTATATGCCTTCACAACACTGACTAATTGATATACTGTCTTGTATTCTTCTACAGACATAAATTCTTCAACTTTCACATTTGGTAGCAGTTCAAAAAGATCATTACGAATTAGATCAAGAATCATTAAATTTTCACCAAATTCCTTAGGCGACTTGAGAATCTCTGTTGCTTTCTCCAAAGTCATCTCTGTAGATTTTTTGACTGTTCCCTTAATTGGTCTCAATTCACATGTTTGATTATCCCATTTAAGGAACCTTTCTGGTGAAGTACTGATGAATGAAAGAACATCATCTGAGTTGTCTAGAATGTCATTGAAATGGAAGAAACTTGAAAATGGTGCAGGGTTTCTCTTGATCAAAGTCTTAAAGATGGTCCACGGTGGAAGTCTTTGCAAAGGTGTCACTTGAGTTTGTGTAGTTAGACACATTTCATACGAATCACCTTGATGCATATACTTTTGGCATTGATCAAATGCCTTTGCATAGGCGTCTTTGCTAGCCATTTCTATTTTGTAATCAATACCTTTTGGTAAAGTGTGGTCCCAATCAAGTTGTGTTTGGCCCTCTTGTTCAATGACCGTATTCACAATCTCTGTTATTTCTTCCGGGAATTCTGTTGTTAATGAACAAGTATACAATTTTCCATTCACATGATTTATAACAATGCTATTTTCAATATATACAAGCTTAGCATCTGGCCTTAATATCTTGTTATCGTTAAAATGGATATATGAACCCATTTCATAACCCAAAATCCCTACTAGACCTCCAATGAAGGGAATATTCTGATGCTCAGAAACACTACGAGTTCCCATGAATTTACCTAATGTATGCCAAAATGCTTCTTTATCTTCATTAATTATTTCCAAATTATCAGTAATTACCGGATCTGTTGTATTTAAAGCTGCATGGATTTGTTTCATCTTCAATGATTCATCTTGCCATTTATGCATAGTTGTCTTCTTCAAACAACCGTAATGAGTAATTACAACAGAATCCTTAGATGGAATCGCAATAATCGACCATTCACCACGATTAGCACTTACTACTGAAGATCCCATTATAAATTTATCCATATTTAATTTATCACATATTTTAAAAGTTAAATTTGGATCCTGTGAAACATTATATTCCTTTAGTATAGGTGTGATCTGTGCAGACTTGGTGGTGGTTGGGTCAGATATTGGTGACAGATCGATTGTCTTTTGTAATAATTTCACTTTATTTATATCACCATTATGTTCTCTTGATTTATTAGTAAATTGGATAATCTTCATGAAATTCTGAATCAGTTGCGCGCCTAACTCTGAACAACATGATTCTGGATGATATTGCACACCATACCATGGTTTACCACTAATCTTAGTAGCCATTAATAATTTCCCATTTTCATCATTCGTATAAGCTAAAGGAATAATCGAATTTAAGTTTTCAAAATTAGTAACATGTAAGGAATGATACCTTGTAGATTTGAATGTATTTGGGTAGTTCTCAAAAATCTGATTATTATGATCTGTGATATTGATCTGGTATACTTGACCATGCTTTATAGTGTTTAAGATATTAAGGCTTGCGCCACTTGAATAGCACATTGCTTGAAACCCTAAACATATGCCCAGAATTGGTACTTTATCACATTGTGAACTTTGGAATATATCATTAATAATACCTACCTCGTTTGAGCCATGTAATGGATTACCTGGTCCAGGACCAACTACTACACCATCAAATAAATCAATATATTCTATTAGTTGGTTAATATCTTTAAAAGTATCATTGTGGATAGTGATCACTTCAATAGGATTCTCTGATGTTCCTTGTTCTTCTATTAATCTAACAACATTGTACGTAAAGGAATCGTACGAATCAATGAACAGTATCCTCTGTTGTTTCATACTGTTATCCGCAATGTTAAATATGTTCTAGATCTGAATATGACTCTATTCTTCAAACCCCACTGGAGAACTTAATATTCAATATACTTCTTTCTTTAATATATTTAACAAACCTTCTATCTATGGGAAGTATTGTCTCTTACACAAAATAACCACTCCAACATCTACACATCTCCTCTTTTCCAGCTGGGATCCAATCCTCATTGACTGCATCTGTTGATCCATCCATGGACTTATCCATTCATCCATTCATTCATCACTCGAGGGTCCCTTTGAAACTGGCTCCTGCTCGTCACACCGCTCATCGCACAATGGCCAAAATTCGTTCGAGGCGTTCCCCGCGACAGCAGCTACGGCAGCCGATAAGGGAACTAACAACAGTGTAACAGTGTAACAATAGCACATGGTAAGACAGCAAAGTGGACGGCTGGTACTGATGCAATATGAGCAGGTTCATTGGTTGACCAGGCAGTTAAGATTAAGATATCTGTCCGTATCGGTGGTGGTGAGAAACATTTATTAGGACTTGGACTAGCACATCGTCGACAGCTATGATTGAAGTATTGGTTAACGATAGACTAGGGAAGAAAGTACGTGCAAAATGTCTTGAAGATGATTTGGTAGGTGACTTCAAGAAGATTTTAGCATTACAATTAGGCACACAGCCTAATAAGATTGTACTGCAGAAAGGTGGCAATGTATTGAAGGACCACATCTCGTTAGGTGATTATGAAATTCATGATGGTACTAATCTCGAATTATATTATTTGTAAAAGTTATATAGACCTCAGTACTCATAGTTTAGAATATATGCATTAGATTATTACTTTTCATCGAATTTTTATATATATGTATGCTTATATACATGTGGTTATAAGAAGTATTGAACGTTCCTCAGGGATGCTGATTTCGCTTGATACTCTTCGGAAAACACATCTACATCTTTAAATGTATCATCATCTACTTCGTCGTCAATGAAATAATCATTTATTACTTTACTCGTTACACCACCTGTCTCTTCGTAGGTATTATTGAAATTGTCCTTTAGCTTCTTATTCTCTGGAGCTTCTTCAAAGACATTGAAATAGAATTTATTTGTACTGTAAAGTTCTAATATCGAAGCTTTATTACCACATCTATAACAATAATTTGGTGCCGACCACACTGTAGTGACTAGTCCATCGAAATATACTTGATAACCCTCATTACACAGTTGATGTGCTCTATATATACGTGTCATCTTATTACATTCCAAGAATTTTTCAACAACACTTCTACCAAATGTATACCCTGCACCTCTAGGTGATACCTGGAAATGATTTGATGTAGTCCTGAAGAATTCATCAGGATTATTAGGATCTATACCATTCTCTAAACTCATTGAATCGTTCTCCTCTGGATCTGACCATACCAAATCCGCCATTGCACCATCATGGGGTATCTCTCTAAATCTATCAATAATCTTAATCTGATCAATAGTTTGCACATTTGGTGATAATCCACCATGAACACAAAATAATTCATTATCAATGATACAACATAACACCAAATAATCAAACGAATCCGTCAGATATGTCCATACATTAGTATTCCCTCCATATTTATTTAAACATTCTGTATAGAAACCGTAACTTTGTGTAATTTGCCTGGATTCATGGTTACCTCTCAATAAATGAATTCTATTAGGATATCTAAGTTTCAGTACAATCAATAACATTATAGTCTCAATACTATATAAACCACGATCAACATAGTCTCCTAGGAATAAATAGTTAGTATCGGGGACTTTACCACCGATACTAAACATCTCTAACAGATCATGAAACTGGCCATGCATATCCCCCACTACAGTGACAGGTGTCTGTATATGTATCACATTTGACTCTCGAATCAATAATTCTTTAAATTTGAAACATAGGGCCCGTATTGTCACTTCGGGTAGCAAATGTCCCTTATATAACATCTCCAAGCATTTATCCAATTCCATCGTTCCTTATATCTATACTATTGCGCTGCACCTTTATCCTCTTAGGCTCTTCCTTATTGTTGATCTCTGTCTGTCTCTTTAAAAACTTCCTAAAATTTTGTTATTATCCGAATCCTAGCTTGACAACACTTGGCGAGAAATTATGAGATGCTATTAATAAACATAGAGCCTGATAGACATGGAAAGCACGACCAAATATCAGGTACAGAAAGAGTATTCTTACAATATTTGAGTCAAACTCATTGAAACATATCGACATATTTCAATACAATTGCGTAACTGGAACAATTGTTGTTTTCATCTAGTTTTTTTTATAAGATCGTAGAGTGAGGAACAAGATTACATCACTTTTTGAAAAATCAAGAACCACAAAGTATAAACTACGAGTCTTTAAATAAATATAAGCAACAACAAATACATATGGTATAATGTCGGATACAGATAGCAACGAAGCAGTAAGGACCTCACCTTTACCTCACTTAAATGAAAAATCTAGTCGTTCCACATCAAGTTTAAACAATACAGCCGTCATCGGTCCTCCATCAAATCAACATATATTAAGAAGTGCGAACTCAATGACAAGGTTAAGATCACATTCAAACACACCTGTAGTAATATCTAGAAAGTCAAGTATCTCCAGTGATCTCCAAAGAAAAGCGCAACCAACTGCAGCAACTACTACCAATACTAATGCGACAACGCAAAATCCAAAGGAGCAACAACAGCACAATATATATGGCGGTTCCAGAAGTCGTTCCCATTCTAATATTTCCAAGGATAATGATAGCAAAAACATCAATCACTCATCTACTTCATTAAGCCAAAGTAGAAGAGGATCAGTTCCCACAAATGTTCATGGATTAGATAGTACTACAATTATGAATTTACCTAAACTTTCATTACAAAGACAAATGGGTCACAGCTCACATACAGATCTACAAAAATCTGACACAAATGAATTCAATGGCTCCCCAGACTCAGCTTCTGCTGTATCCATGACACCTGAAAGAAGATCAACAGCTACAAATTTCTACGGTTCACCTATCAATTCTTCTAAAACAAGTACTTCTTCATTTCAGGACAGTACACCTACTTTACAAATCGATGATAGTCCCAACGATACTTATAACTCGGCAAACAATTTGATGTCAAGACCAATCTTATCCAATGGGAAAATGTTAAGTAGTCAACGTCTTTTCGAAAGACAGTACATTTTAAATGAAAAGAAATATCTAGAAGGTATGAAAAAATTAATTACAGATGATGATTACTATACTAGAACAATTAATTTCCCACCTATTGAATTAGATGACGAGGATAATGATAATGAAAAGGATTCCCAAAGAGATCATGATGAATTTAATGATTTATTAGATACAAGTAACGACAGTTTTAGTAGTATCAAAGATTATAACATTTTAGAAAACAAGAAGGTAAATTCTCCAAATAGTAATAATAATACTATGTTAGAAAATGATATAAATGCCAAGGGATTCCATGGTGTTAATCTTAACTCTATTAGTCCAAATTACCTAATACGAAAACTAAGATGGTTAACAGATGTATACCCGGAAAATACTTTTGTTAAAGAGATTCTCCATGAAGTAGAAGAAACTTCTAAAACGGATAAAGGAATGATTCTAAGTGATAATAATCTGTCAGAAATTGTTCAAAAATTGTTTCTTCAGTCAAATATCGCAGAAAGGTTTGAGTGGTTAACAATGCTAACTAATGTCCTAAAGGGTGATATAGTACGTAGTGAAAAGACCAAATTAGCTAAGGAGAAGAATGGTGTGAATTCAAATTACCAATATGCCGATAATATATGGTTGGAGCTTAGAGCATGGATGAATGGTCGTACAAAGGAAGAGCAAGAGAGATCATTGAAAGTTTTAAGAGGTAATGCTGATACATTCTTCGAAGAAATTATGGCTTTTCGTGTCGGAGATGATATCAGTAGGTCAGATTCAGAAGTTATTGTGGATAATCTACTGAAGAAATATTATAAGATAATAAATTTTTGGCCTAATATTAGGAAACTTAATATTGATAAACCAATAACTAATACAGTCGCATTTAATCAAAGGATCGACGCATTAATCAGTTGGCAAAATTCGATTTGGAATTATAAGAGCAAAAAGAAACTCCTTGAAGAATGGATCGGGATACCTGATTTATCTAACTTTTTCGACGAGGATATGCATGATAAGAGAGCTCTATTTACAGAACAACTAATTAAAGAAAGAGAAATTGAAAATATCTTTCAGAAAAAGATCTTCTTCCCTCTTGCTCCGGGTATTTTGAAGGCAAAGATTTTTTATATGAACAATAAAGAGTTAATAGAAGAATTAAACTTAACATATTCCAATGAGGAATTGTCATGCCTATTACTATTCCCGATGAAACTAATCAAGGAGATTATCATCCTTCGTATTGCGTATGCTAGAAAATTACAGAATCCAACAATGATGATGGTTGATCAAATGGTTGACGATTTCACTGCATATATCAGACTTGCAGTTCAACTGAAGGCAACATTAATCGATTATTATGATGATTGGCCATTTCCGATGAAATTTGACAATAGTTTTGATAAGACTGTGGTGGATGCTATACACTATCTGTTTGTTTTAGTTCAGCTGAAAATTCTTGACAATTCGGATAAATTATACAAATCCTTCAGAGAACCTGAAGTGTTACTAAAATATTGGGAAGAATTAAAGAATATTGGACCATATATTGAAGGATCATCTGTTGTCATTGCGAACGGATTTGCAAAACTTACTTTGCGTCTATTGCAAAGGTTAAACTCATACTTAAATTTCCATGAAGAGAGTCCTTTAAATACAGAAGTCAGTGGAAACACAGAGAAATGGTTAGCACACACATTGGACAATTTAGGTTCAATGAAGAGAAAGCTAAATAGATTTACAAATTTAATCACGAAGGCTTTTGAGAACGCTGTTACTTTTAAAATACAAGATTATGACAAGTTACTAACTTCTTTAGAAGAATCTGGTCATTTTTTAATTTACACCGGAGGGGAGCTTGAAGATAATGGTGTATATCTGATTGGTAGCAATGAATTACTTGGTATCCAAGATGAAGACTTAATCAAGATTTTGAATAGTTCTGACATCGGTAGTGATTTAATACCAAAACTGAATATTGAAAATAGTTTGTCTATTTATAATGCATTACAAGTACAACGTGATCCAGATATTGCTTTGAATAAAGATGTAGATATCCATGGTGTTCCACATCACAACATTGGTGGATATTCTGATATTGTATCAAATCATCAATATGCCTCCAGAACGCACATGAAAACTCACAATATCAATAAAATTAATAAACGTATCAACAATAATTATACTGCAACTAAAGGAAATAAGACTCTACCAGTAAACAGTTCACCAGTCGAGGATGCTGAAAGAGAGCTATTTGAGCTCGAGATCAGGTTACATACACTAGGCTATGTGCTGGTGTTGGTTCCTGATAGACCTGTATTATGGAAGGGAGAGTCATATAATTTGTCAGGTACAACTACCATTAAATATGAAGACTTTGCTAACAACCATAATGATATGAACACAGTAACATTAATAAACCAAGGTTCATGTTATGCCTTAGAATATCAATGTGATATATTCCGTAATACTACCAATGATTGTGTTACCTTCCTTGAAAGAAAATCCAGAGTTGAAAATGTCCATCTAACTCTATCAAAGATAAACAAAATGCATTATAGCTGTACATATAATAGTTTGATCACATATCCGTTCCTAATAAAAAAGTTTAAACCTATCTGTAACACTAAGGATCCTTTGAATGGTGTTTTCCTATTTGTTCGTGATTTCTGCAATGGTGTCCTATCTAATACAACATACGGTAGTGAAAAGAAATCTTTAATTGTACTATTGATGGTCAAATTAAGTTTAAATTGGTTAACGTACCTTGTCGAAGACTGTGACCCGACAGACCCCAAAACATTCAGATGGTGTGTTACTGCTATGGAATTTACATTACAGATGATTGGTGGCTTGAATATTTTGACTCTAGATGATTCGCAATTCAAGTGTCTAAAACAAAAAATTGCAGCCTGTATGTCACTTATGATTTCCCATTTTGATGTTATGGGTGCAAGAGCTAATGAAGTTGAAAATATTCACCAACAAACCAGAGCGAATATTGAAGTAGTTGATGATTTTGATGTTGATGCAATGCTAGAGATAAACTCGAAATTGAGATTAAAATCCATTGAGGAGCTAGAGAGTACAATTATAATTAATCCACATCAACGCGGTAAAGTTCTTGATGATAAAGTCAAGACAGACAAATATTTGACATCATTAGCTTCATCTATATCGAACGTATCAATCAGATGGCAAAAACGTAAATTCATTGGTGGTGGGACATTTGGTGCCGTGTTCTCCGCGGTTAATCTAGATAATGGTGATATACTTGCTGTTAAAGAAATTAAGATTCAAGATAGTAAGACAATGGAGAAGATTTTTCCTTCGATTAAAGAAGAAATGAGTGTCTTAGAAATGATGAATCATCCAAATATTATTCAATATTATGGTGTGGAAGTGCATAGAGATAAGGTTAATATTTTCATGGAATATTGTGAAGGTGGTTCGCTTGCTACTTTATTGGAACACGGTAGAATTGAAGATGAAATGGTAACACAAGTTTATACTTTGGAATTACTAGAAGGTCTTGCATATTTACATGAATCAGGTATTGTTCACAGAGATATTAAACCGGAGAATGTATTATTAGATTTTAATGGTATCATCAAATATGTTGATTTTGGTGCTGCAAGAAAAATCATTAAAAATGGTACAATTAGAAAATCAACTCATGCAGCTACAAACGATCCAAAAGAGACCAAAGAGGGGAAAATCGATGAATCTGATCCTTTATCTAAATACGAGAATGCCGAGGAGAATATGCAGAATATGATAGGTACACCGATGTATATGGCACCTGAAGCCATTACCGGCTCTAAACGTAAAGGTAGACTTGGTGCCGATGATATATGGTCATTAGGTTGTGTTGTACTTGAAATGATTACCGGTAGAAGACCATGGGCTAATCTAGATAATGAATGGGCCATCATGTACCATGTTGCTGCTGGTCAGATACCACCTTTCCCAACTTCAGATGAAGTATCTGATGCAGGTATGAATTTTTTGAAGAGGTGTTTGGTACAGGATCCTAAAAAGAGGTCTACAGCTGTGGAGTTATTAATGGATCCATGGATCGTTCAAATTAGAAACATTGCATTTGGTACCGGTGATCAAGTTCAATCATCGGATGAGAAATAGTAATAATATTTATTAAAGCTGAAATGTGAAAATGCATAATTATTTAATTAATAATACATAAATATATTTATCTATATTAATGATTCAGTATATATGAGTTACGAAAAATGCGTATTGCATGTATTCACTTGAAAATCGTAACACTAATAAACTACAAATGAGGTTATTATATAATCATTATTTATCTGATTCTATTCTTTTGTAAGTATAGAAGATATCTGATTTCACAATAGAATTATGGATTATATCCTTAAAGGATGTTCCAATAGTTCTATTCGTGAAAGAGACTCTAAAAATTTCCGGTAAATTTCTCTTTTCGTTGAAGAATAAATCATTAATATAAGTATAGTTCAAACCCATGAACATTTCAGTTGTTTGGATAATTTCCCATTCGTCTGATTTAGCTTCTTCGAATGGGATAGCATCCATAGATGATTCCAATAAGATAGCGTAATCAAAAGAATCCCAAATTGTTGGTAGAACATATGGATTCTCAGTTCTATCATAAGAGATATTGAATCTGGTATGGTCCAATTCACCAAATAATGTAACACCAGTCATACATGGAGGAACACCGATATGGACTGTAGCATCAGTAATATTATTACTGATGATATAATTGTTGAAATTGAATAGCGCTTCACCACCTGGATAATTCATACGGGAAATATATAAGAACAACATGGATAAAACAAAAGAGATCAATGGGGTAGCTGGTAAAGAAATCATATATAGAACATTTGTAATTGATTCAACTTTGACATTTTCCCACAAGTAAGCAGCTGATAATGAACCTAACATCATAATCGATGGAACTGCATAAACAATGAATCTCCATTCCTTATGTGGTTGAGCAGACAAGGCCAGGATGTGGAAGTAACTTGCAAATGCAACAATTTTCAAATCTACTGGAGCAAATCTTAATGCAGTATAATTTAGAATTAATGCAGTTGGAGGTAAAATAACATTGGGATATATTTGTTGAAATATGCAAAGAATGGTTCAGTACCCCAGTTGGCAGAATTACCTTCTATAACATTAAAGATAAATGAATCAATCTCTGGGATACCCCAGTTTTTCCAGAAATACGAGTCGATAAATAAGGATAAAGTTATACCAAGAGACAGACCCATGATACCAAATCTAACAGCCTTTAAAATAGAGATTTTCTTGAAATATATGCAACATGCTGTAATACCAACACCTAATGCAGCAATTTCTAACCTGAATACAACAGAGGCTAATGCTAAGATAGCAACAGACCATTCATATTTACCCTTTAAAACCAAAGCCAATGCCAAATTAGTTAAACTGAAGGCTACAACGAAATTTGGTAAAGGTCTAGATGAATAAAACATCATATGGAAACTTGACATGAAAAATAATAAGAACCAATTCCCTGCACTTGTGAATGAAAAATCGTTCTTGATATGAGCGTTAATCTTATTACCTTCAGCATCCTCAGCTGCACCTGATTCTTTATCTACCAAAGCTTGAAATTGTTCCTTCAAATATATTATGGAAAGACAGTTCATAATGGCAATGACACCTCTAACTAACAATTGCACTTCCAATTGTGTAGGGACTGCATCTGGGCCGTTCCAATAATTAGAAAACCACAGGAATGGTTTAGCAATATAGGATATAATTAAGGCACCGATAAATGTTCTTGGCACAGCACCAGGGAATTGTAAATGATCGTATTGTGAGATATCAAAGACACCGTAGTTCAAGATATCATGAATTGCTTGAATGTTGAAACTTTCTTCCACTTTAGTATATGGAGCCTTAATTAAATGTAAGGAAGCCACCACCAAAAGGGCAGATTCTAAAAAGGTCCATGCCATTTTTTTTTTGGATAAGGGATATATATTCAGATTTCTCTTTTAACACGAGTATATCTATATACCTCTTTGGATATTTATAACGTAATAACAAAGCTATTACTCTCTGGGATATAACTTCTCCGACTGAAGTCTCTTATATATAAATGATGATCAAATCAATCTCTATTAGAGTAGCTGGTCCATGTGGTTCTGAATACTACCACCCATTAGCAAAACTCTGAAATTTTTCAGATTTCACAGTGGAACAAATCAATCACACGGCAGATAAATGAATTGAAGTTACCAACCGGCTAACAGACAAACTGCGCAGTGAAATTAGTTTTCTTTCCGGAACAATTAAAACCGCAAAAACGGGTAGAACAACGAAACAGAGAATTGCTATTTCTGAAAATTTCATCATTGTAGATCGCAACCATTTACGTAACCATGAATGATAATGAATGATGAGGTGTCAATGTGGGAAAGTGATGAATGGCTAGGGAATAGGTAATGCAACTCGGGTGTTCCTGTGGTATGTGGCTCAAGAAAAAATGACAGGGACTGCAAAGGATAAGCTTTCGTTAATTGAAAGATTAGTTTAAATTGCAGGTAGTGACAAGGGATTGAGATAAAATATCAGAGATACAACTGACACATCCCTAAAATAGGTTATACCATTAAGCAAATATGTCGGCTTTGAAAAATTTCCAGTATAATGAGGATGAGGATGGTGAATTACCATCTTTAGTAACTGGTACAGAGACCAATCTAAATGAATTGCTTAATAATGTGAAAAATGACGGTGGTTCTAAATTAGTTAGTGATTCCAAGATAGAAAGAGTTAATAAACAGAATGATATTGCCACGATAAGTGCCTCTAGAGATGCAAATAACATTCCTTTAAAGAAGATTCCTGTGACAATTATCACAGGTTATTTGGGTTCTGGTAAATCAACATTATTAGAAAAGATTGCATTAAAGGGTTCCGATAAGAAAATAGCTGTAATTATGAATGAATTTGGTGATTCTAGTGAAATAGAGAAAGCAATGACAATAAAGAATGGATCCGATTCATATCAAGAATGGTTGGACCTTGGTAATGGTTGTTTGTGTTGTTCAATGAAAAACGTTGGGGTAAAAGCTATTGAGGATATGGTTGAAAGATCCCCAGGTAAGATAGATTACATCTTATTAGAGACATCAGGTATAGCCGATCCTGCACCTATCGCAAAGATGTTCTGGCAAGATGAAGGTTTGAATAGTAGTGTATATATAGATGGTATTGTTACTGTATTGGATGCAGAACATATATTGAAGTGTCTAGATGACATATCACCTGAGACCCATTGGCACGGAGAAAACGTTATGAAGGATGAACATTTAACTATTGCGCATTTCCAAATAGCATTAGCGGATAAAATTATATTGAACAAGATAGACAAAATAAGTGATAAGAGTAAACTTGAAAACATTAAGGAAAGAATCAGAGAAATAAATGCTGCTGCCACAATTGTCGAATCTGAATTTAGTGATATTCCAATCAGTGAAGTATTGGATCTTCATTCATACGATTCTGTTGATTTCGAAGAACAGAGCGTAATAAATAGCAAAAGATTGGAAAATAGACCAACGATACATGATCCCCGCATGTCCTCGATAGTATTAAAATTTAGACCATTAAAGAGTGAAGAAGAATTCCAAAAATTTACCAAGGAATTTTTACAAACCATACTTTGGAAGAAATTTGGTGTGACGAATAATTTTAAACATGACAACGATGATTGGGAGATTCAAAGAACTAAAGGGTTAATACTGATTAATGGAAAGGATGGGAAATGCTCAGATGTCAAGGTTATTCAAGGTGTAAGAGATACATTTGATATCATGAAAAGCGAGGCTCCCATCGAGAGTGATTGTTGTAAATTGGTATTAATTGGTAAATATTTAAATTTTGAAGATATCAATGGTCTATTGAAAACAGTTATCCATGATTAAAATATTTTAGTTAACAACTGTTCATACATTGTGGAAATTTATTTTTATTTAATTATTACATAAATTTATTCTCTGTTTCGTTTCGACCTGCGATTAATCGTTTCTAACTGAGACGACTTTCTCTGAGTTACCTAAATTTGCGGAAGATTTACCAAAAAATGACTTTCTCTTCTTTAATACTAAATAGAATGCTAATAAGATTACAAACCCAATTGCTACTTTAAGCATCGGGTTATTATTTTGTTCTAATTTCATATCATGTAATTTTCTTCTTTCTTCTTTCTCTTCAAGTTGTTTCTTTTTACCTTCTTTCAATTGGGATCTTGTTGGACCTAATTTCACCCCAACAGATTCATCACCTGCTTCAAATTTAGTTAATTTATCCATATAATCTTGATGTGCTTTTGTCATATCCCCAATCTTTAATTCATCTACAACGATATAACTAACTGTAATATCATGTTCAGGTCTATAAGAGGCACTGACTTTTGACAATTGAATTCTTTCTAAATTATCATAACCAAAGATAACTTGACCGAAAACAACATTCTTACCATCCATTTCTGGTGCACCGTTCACATTAAGTGAGATTGAGAATCTAGAATCGTTGGTATCTGGATCACCATCATTAACCATAGAGACTCTACCTGGTCTATCATGTTTCAAGAAGAAATTTTCATCTTCGAATTTATAACCATATAATGAGAATGGAGTAATACCAGGTAGAACTTCACCACCTTCAATGATATCATCTTTAATCAATTTATTGAATTTTGTCTTTTTATAAGTGACAGTCATACTACCTTCTGGATTATTAGTTGTATCAGTCAGGATTCTTAGACCTCTACCGATGGTAGCAAAATTTTCAACAGTAAGTGGTACAACTGTACCATAAAGATCCATAATGACTTCACCAACTTTCTCCTTTTTGGATTCCTCATCATAATATTTAATACCCATTAGGATATGATGTGTAGCTGGTGGATCCGGTGGGAATAATTTATTTTGAACATCAGCATATGTTGGAGCAGCGGATACTAGTGTTGAAACACTAGCCAATATACCTATTATAGGTTTTATCCATAACATTGTGCGATTGATACGTGTAAGTTCTTATTTCAATTGATATAAATTGTGAACAAATCTCAAAGTGAAACTAAAGCAATTTAAATAAGTATATATATATATATATATATATCTGAACAAAAGGAATGTTACAAACAATGGAGTGTAAAACAATATAGTGTCAAATTGTTCTATTCAATCAACAGGTGTCGTGGCACGATACGATTAATAACCGAAAATGGTATACATATCGCCCCGTTGCATTCAAACTATTTCGTAATTGAACAACAACAGCAAAGGTTAGAGAATAGAAAAGAAATCTCGTAATGCAGATCGTAAATCACAAACGACAGAAGGAAAAAACATTGGCAAAAACTGTATATACGTATATTTGAATCTCTACTTCTTCTAATTACATAACGTGTAATCAAACTGTCGCAGAAGGGAGAGAAGAACTGAGAAAAAGAAAACGGTAAACCTACAGGCAAACAAACCCATGCACCGCATAAATTCAATGCACATTCTTTTTTATTTTTTTTTTTGGCGTCTCATTTTTTTTTTCAATTTAATTTAAAAATTTTCGCGTTGGGAATTCCCGAATTCGGCAAATCACGTGATTTTCCGGGATTCCGCTTTTTTCTTGCAGTTTGCAGTTCCGCTGTTCGTTGGTTTCATCCGGAGAAGCAATTATCAAAAGGCAAAGAAAGGGAGTGTTCCGTCGGTGTATCATTTGTCAAAGACAGGTTCTTTGTAAAACAAGGGGCGTCTTTGGAAGATGAAGTGGTTGAACTGAACTCCACAATGAAAAGATAAGAGATAGATACATCTATATCATTCGTTGCATCCTCTTCCAGCTGTTCCTTTTTTTGACCTTTACTTGGATGAACTAGCAATGGTATATGGTTCAGTGCTACATTTTTGGAGGTCATAAACATTTTTGCGAATTTCTCCACTTCTGACTTGTAATTATCTTCGAACTTACCTGTCAAGCCATAAAATTTCTTCATTTGGTCGTTAACGTTTTCTCTAGGGTTGATCATTTGGATCCTTTCTCTATCAGGGTAAATTCTCGAATAAAAACAGGAATAAAAACCACCACTTCTCAATCTACCACCTATCTGTATATATTCAGAGACATATGGCGCGTAATCTACCAAGACTACCAGTTTTAAATTTTTAATGTCGATACCTTCTGACACCATATTGGTACCGACGAGGAACCCTTTCTTTCTCTTCTGAAGAAAAGAATTAATAATTCTGATTTTGTCCTCAGTTGGTAGATCACCAATTATAGCAAGTGGCTTACCTGAGCTGAAACCTATACCAGCTAAATTAGAAACATCCTTTTTTGTACGACACACAATGAGAGCTTTGGATCCCTTTGTTATAGACAAAAAGTTGTTCACATACTGGATGGTGTCATCAATCAAATCTTCATATTTAATCTTCTTGAATTCCTTTTTTACATTACGCAAAGGAATTTCTCTTACCAAATTTGTGATGAACACCTTATCATTCACTTCAATCATAGAGGTCGTTTTGACATTCATTCCCAGTTCTTTCAGGTGGAAATCAAAATTGTCAATTCCTATAGAACCGGATAAGAACAGAACCTTATTGGCAGCATCAAAATTAACCTGTGGGAATTGTTCTGTGACTTTTTTTCTGTAATCTTGATGGCCAAAATTATGGACCTCGTCAATGACAATAAATCCTAAATAGGTGGACTTGTAATGGAAGTACCAATTATTGATCATTGTTTTTAAACAATCTGAAGTGACATCCTCGTATGAACAAACATAAATGTCTGCATCCAAATTTACTTCTTCTGGCACATTGTTCCAAACCAGAATATCCTTAACAGCTTTACATTTCAAACCATGCTTTGATAGCCTGTCAATCATATTGGCCATCAAGCTGATGTATGGGACAAATACGAAACTGCAAATTCTCTTGGTTGGTTGCCTCAATTTCATCGCAACCAGTGGCAGTTCGAAAAGAGCCGTTTTCCCATACCCAGGCAAAGCCTGAATGGGGAAGAATTTTTTACCAGACAGGTAAAGATCCGTAGCAATTCTCCTCTGGCTAATTTTAAATTGGAAATCTCTACCAAAAATTCTTACCCCTGCAACTGTCAGATCATTGGAACATGCACCTTCTATTTCTAACACCTTCTTATCTTCTATTTCTTCCTCTAAATCATCAACAGTATTGACACTACCCAGACCTAACCAAGAATGCCAGACACGACAGGCCCTCAGGATGAAATTGGACATCAGGTTGGTCTCACTCCCCAATCCTAGAAAGCTGTCTACACCATAATTCTTGAAGGCAGTGTTGACAGTAGTGACTTTGACTGTGGGTGATATTGATGATTTATGGGAATTTCTGCTTGTTATTGAACCTATCTTTTATAGGCTTAATTCAAGGTGAGTGTTCCCATAAATCGTCAGTATTATACCTATCTGTTAAATTTAGATTATGAAACGACTAAAATGAGATACATACAAACTGATTGAACTTTCTACAGATAAATGTAGTATAAATATCTTAAATAAATAATTTATGTAGCAAATACATGATATTAATAATACATCAATAAAATCAGAATCGAAAATGAAACATCCGACGATATGTTGATGAGTGTCTTGATCGTTATTATTTTAGCATAAAAAAATTTGTGGGAGGACTTGCTATACACATATTGACCATCCCTGACTATATAATACTTATATGGTTATGACTATAGTTCGCTTGTTTAGTTTGCATCGGAATATATCGATAATGTGAAGCATGCTTGTATTTCCGGACTTTCAGTCCCTAGGAGATCTGTGCATTGAATCAATTTTAGATCTTTTATATGCGGAATAGTCGTTTGAGTCTTCGATGATACATTTGAATCACCTCCTATTGTCAATTGATATGTCCGATCTAATATCTGGTGAGTTAGTGTAAGTGCCTTCCCTATAGCGTCAGACAAGTTGACTGGCTTCCGAGACGTTTCACAACTACGAAGGAACAACATGTCAACCAGTAAAGCGGAAAACAAATCTCCGCTACCATTGAAATGTGCCTCTATCTTATCCACTGTATAATATTTAAATTTACTAAAATCATGACCTTCTGCAAAAGCTACGGTATATGTTTTTCTTCCATTTGCATGTTTGGTACCGAAATCAATACTACTGACTATGACTCTTTGTACACCGGGATACAACTCATGAAATTTTACCAAACTTCTTTCTAATGTAGTCATATCAGTAATTTTTATATTTGTTAAAGTTTCCATCTCGAATTGATTCGGTACAGTCAAATATATTGAACATTGTGATAGTAATTCTTTATAAATATTGACACATTCCATATCGACATATAGTTTCCCATTATCTCCTAATACGGGATCCAATATCCAAGGAATATCCTTATCCTTACAAATCTTGTTAATCAGTTGACATATGGACTTAAGCGAATGCACTGATGGTAAATATCCTGTTAAGATTACATCATAATTTAATTGCAATCCATTAATTAATCCAGATTCTATAATTTGATACATATCAGCCTTATGTTCTCTAAAACCAGTAAAGCTACCATACCCTGGATGGTTCGAGAATTGTACTGTATTCAACGCATCCACATTCCAACCCCTGTATTGTAATGGGAAAGTCGCAGCTTTGTTACCTACGTAGCCATGAACTACATGAGATTGTATCGAAAGTATTTGTCTAGAGGAGTCCATGATGAGCGTAGGTATTTGTTGTCAACGGGTATCAACTCTAGCCAGCTAATACAATATCCACCTTTACAACGGGTTGTGTTATATTCAATACAGCAATAATATATACATCTAGAACCTTCCAAGGTATTGATCAATTGACAGTTAAATGACCAATTTTAGAAATCACCGCAAGGATATCTCGATATGCGATGTTTGTACGGAGATTTGTTTGCGCCTTTGTCATTTCTGATTACCTAAATATCTGTGAAATTTTCAGATGTTTTTTTTTTTTTTTTTTTTTTTTTTTGGGACAAAGATAACATTATTCCAAGTTTATTTAACTTGAATTTGTATTATATAAGGGATTTACATGTTAGCGTTCTTGTTGAAGTTATACATTTATATATCAGGAGTGTTCGTAAATAAGATAAGAAACGAATAATACTGAGTTTAATCATCTAATCTATTGTGGAAGTATATTGTTGAATACTACACGATATAATTCCTATTATTTTTCTTTTTAGTGACTGAAACACCATGAAATTCAATACATGCTCACTTAATGTCGAGTATCCCGTCTACGGTGCTCAATTCTTACAGAATGATACCCTTTTAATTGCAGGTGGTGGAGGTGAAGGTAAGAATGGTATTCCAAATAAATTGACTACATTGAAGATTACTCAAAATGAAAGCAGTGCCATTAAGTCAAACAATGATGACAAGGCCACATCATCTGATCATCATTTATCTATGAAGATTTTGAACGATTTTGAATTAGATGCCGAAGATGATTCCCCAACTGCGTTAGGTGCCCATTCTGGTACCGTATTAGTCGGTTGTAATGAAAATAGTAATAAGATACAAAATGGTGAAGGTAATAAACATATTAGAAAATTTTCATATGATAAGGATAAATTTGAGATGAAATTCGTTGAAGCGATAGATTTTGATAAAAGTAAGGATCCAAACGAATATACGAAATTGATTGACGTATCAAGGGATGGTACCCTGGGAGCCATTGCTTCATCGAATGAACCAACAAAATTAAGAATTCTTCACCTGATTGATATGTCTGAGACATTTGAAATTGAAAGTTCTTTAGAGATTAAAGATATAAAATTTTCACCAAATGGGAAATTGATTTGTTACATTACTCAAAATTCTTTAGAAATGATTTCAACGGTAACAGGTAAATGTGTTGCTCGTTATGTTAATTTCAATTCAAATTGGAATTTATCCAAGATAAGATTCATTGATAATGATGCGTTAGTAATTGCATCATCCTTAATTAAAGGTACCGGTATAAATATGATATCTATTGGAATCAAATCTGGTAAGATCACAATTACAAAGACAAAATGTATAAGTAAGAAATTCAAAGGTATTACATCAATGGATGTCGATACCTTAGGTCAATTAGGTGTCATCTCAACAAATGACAACTCTTTGATCTTGGTTAAATTAGCCAATTTATCAATGGGTAAATTATTCAAACAAGTTCACAATTTTGCAATTACAAAAGTTGCCATCTCTCCAAATTCTCGTTATATCGCTAGTGTCTCTGCAGCTAACACAGTAAATATCATATCTGTCCCAGAGGGGTACGCTACGTCGTTATCTAAATCTGAGATAGCGCATAAACTTTTCACTAGATTTATTATCATTGTTATACTGGCATACATATTTCAACATGTTGTTGAAAATGAATTACATTCTAAATTTTTGAAATATGTAATGGATATGAATGAAAGAAGAAAACAAGTTAATGATACGCAAGAGAATTATTTCATTCAAACTACATTGGTTGGTGAACATACCATGGCTGAGGACATAGCGCCAACTGATGTTGCTAACTTATGATAAAAAACAATTATCCATATCATTGTTAGATAAATAGGTAATTCAATGTATGATTTTGGTTTGTTATATATGTTAAATAAATATTATGAAAAAAAAAAATAAAAGTTATTATTTTAAAATATGCAATTACGAATGGGGGTATATGAATAGAAATATGCGAAGTTGTTTGTCATGAAACGTTATGTGTCATATATGATGGACAAAAGGGGGATAAAAATATGGGGTATGAGTGTCTATGTATGTGTAATAATATGTGCTGGTATCGTTCTTTTCGAGTATTAAAAAAAAAAAAAAGAGAAAAGTGTAAGTTTTAGAAGTTGTGGTCCTGATTCCAAATTTGGAAGAAGATCATATTTGAATTATGTATGGATTCAATCTTGTTGGGAGTCAATGGAGAACAAATCAATGATTCGTGATTCTTAAATTCTGGGGTCCTTAAGGCGTCTAGTCTTTCATCTATGCTACAATTATTTGGATGGATTGATGAATCGTTACCATTATTAGAATTTATCTTCAATCTGGATTTTTCAGATTTAATTGATTTAAGTGGTGTATTAGAGACAACATCAAATGCTGGACCTAATCCGATAGCCATGGAATGATCGTCAGTATTTGGAGGTGTAGGTAGAGGATTATTATTATTATTATTATTATTTTCCTTTGGTTTAATAAAATCCTTTTCAGGAGAATCGATTTTGATTTGTACAGGTGGTACAGTAACAGGGAAGAAATATTGATCCAATGATTTGATTACCATTTTCAAATGTTGGAATGGTAGGGATAAATCCTTAAAAAATTTATGTTCTTGACCTTGTTTGAATTCCCAATAATAACTTCTTTTATCAGGAGATTTAACAGTTTTAATAAAAGCTGGATTCAAAGACAGATTATGTCTAATTGAATTTTGCCACGTTGTATTACTCATATCGAAATATGGAAATCTTGTAGAGACCCATTTATAAATTTGTGATAAAGTTAATCTATTTTGATCATTTTGTAATAAAGCGATAAGGATCAAAATAGCATAAGCATAAGGAGGTTTATAATTATGTTCATTATTTCTATGTCTAATTTTCATAGATTCTACAACTTCTTCTAAAGAACTTTGTGCGATAGTTCTTGCTATTCTTGTTACATCCTGATTTCCTTGAGATTCAGCCAGGGCTTTTAAATATTTAGGATTATGTCTTAGATCAATGATTGTCTTCTTTGGTTTACCGATTTTCTTCTTACATATAGGTTTAGTCATTGATTTCACATTAGTAGCATTAGCAGTTAATTGTGATAACACTTGTTGTTGTTGCTGTTGTTCCATTAGTTTCCTCTTATGAGCAGAGAATTGTATAGATAAAGGATGATTATGATGGAATTGTTGAGAATGATTAGCTTTGTTATAATTTTGAATATCCCATGTCATCTCTGTCTTGAATTGTTCATTAGTAGTTGTATCTTCAAATGGAATAGGTTTACAGATCAATTCATCCAATGTAGGATATGATTCCCAATGATCTTGATGATTATTGAACATATTAGTGTTATTATACATTATAATTTCATTAAAGAAAGAATCTTTGATTTGTTCGACCAATGAATAGTACAAATGAAATCAAAAGAAGTAATAAAAAATAATATACTACTATATATATATATATATATATATATGCGTACGCACTTGAAATAAATATGGTCTTAGATCAAAAGAACGCAAGATCATTAATTACACCAAATAAAAGAATCAATTTCGTGAAGCATAATATGAATCCGTATCGGGCTACGAGACACCTCAAACACATAATTGTTACTCGATAAGTAACAAAGAAATATTCTTCTCATCTTCCTATTCTACTCTTAGAAAGTTGGTGGAACATACCCATTGATATCGATCAAGAAATAGAGATGCTGTACTGAATGAAATAGAAACCAACCATTCGAATATTCGTGAAGCTAATTGCATGAAACAGTGAGATACAATACAATAGAACAGCAACAATTCGAGATGCAAATTCTTTCTGTCTTTCTGTCTCTCGTAGCCGCCTGTCTGTGGCCACAACAGAAAAAAAATTTCAGAGTGAAAAATTTCAGCAATTGGCGCCGCTGTCACATTTCGCGTTTTTGGGACATATCTGTTCTCCCTGCACTGTGCTCTGCGCTCTGTGAAATTTTCGCGACCGCAGCCTTTTTGCTTTTTTTTTCGTGTCTGATTTTCTCTCGCTGTCTCTGTTTCTTCTATTACTATTATTACTATTACTATTATTACTATTATTACTATTATGGTAGTGGGCAAAGACATCTTGTCGTTTCAGTATCATTCATCCCAGCAGCAGCAACAGATGTGGGAGTCGATAATGATATAGTAATATGTAGGTAGTTATTATCTCAGTTACAGCTATCGGTCAGTATGCTGGTAAACGTCTAAAGAAGAAAAAGAAGAAGAAGAATAATACAGAAATGAAAGATAGATAAAAGCTGTCATGATTAATTGAGGTGACTGTTACACACAATATGAAGGTACTTGTTATATATTACAAAAGATAGATAATTACGCAATAATAATAGTATATAAATGACTGTGGGATCCGGATCCGAGCAAGAAAGGGGAGACACAATTTAACTCCGAGATGGCTTTTGACGTTTCTTCATACTTTCTTTAAACATTTTATCTAACTCATAATCATCAGTATCTTCTTCTCCTTCTGCTTCTTTATTGTTATCATCACCTTTTGCTTGATCCAGTTTACGTTTTTGACCCTTTCCAAATTCATTGAATGTTCTTCTACCGATAGCCGTTCTATCATTATCTCTGTTCCGTATACTAGCGTTCCCATTTTGCATATTTAGACTAGTTACACTAATGTTATCCGCAAGAACAATTCTACTTTTATTAAATCTTTTACCCTTCTTAATTAATATCTTCTTCTTTCTTTGAGGATCTTTTATATCCTTAGCAAACCATTCACTATTATCATGGAATCCATTACTTGTATTTCTCGAATCATTAGATGCATTACTATTTTGTCTGACAGATGGAGAACTTTCTCTACTTGTATTACCACTATCATTAGTATTCGATGTAGAATTGCTATCATCCTTAGCAAAACGCATGAATTTCATGTTCATCACTCGACCTGATAATTTACCTTGTACTCCACTCATTATATACTTGACAATATCAAAATACCTTATTTCCTAATTGTTAGTAGATCCTTAACTGAATAATTCAAATGTGATGTGGTCTATCAATTGAACTTACTATTTTACTAAATTTGTAAATAATTGTCCGCTCAAAAAACAACAACTCAAGAATAGAATATACTTCAACAAAATATAATCTTTTTTTGACTGATAAAGAACAATGTGCCGTACATGTATCTGACATATATACTTCTAGAATTACTCCTGAACATCTGACTACCATAATATCTAATTAATTCACAGGGATCTATCTCATCTCATCTCATCTCATCTGATTATCTAATTCACTTACTATAACGGAAAGGAAAAAAATTAAGAAAAAAATTGAAAAATTGAAAATAATCACGTGCTGACATCACTATCAACGACATCCATATAATTTATTATTGTCGCGCAGAAATCGATAACCATTGAATAATATCCCAACAAGAATAACTACAAGAGCAGGAATAACTACAAGATAAGTATATAACCAATAGCAACTTACTTTATAACAAGACGATATACCAAATCATAGTTTTATTACTGTACTCCCCATAACAAATCCGATATGTTTAAACCTACATCAATATGCTATAGTGCATTAACCAAACGTACCAAAAGGGTAAAAGTTCAAATATTGAGAGATTTCCCACAATTTAATCTATTTAAGGGACAAGTAACACAAGTGAAACCATCAATGATGAGAAATTATTTACATGATTTTAATGGTGCCAAATATATTTTACAAGATAGTGATATCAATACCTTTTTATTTGAAAATTTCACTAAGGAGGAACAAATAAGGGAGAAAGAACAATTAGCTAATCAACAAGCAATGGCTGCTGCTGCTGCTGTTGCAACTGCAAAGGCAGAGACTTTGAAGAAGCCTAAGTTGTCAAAGGAAGTAGAGAAACAAGAGAAGAAGAAAGATATAACGATAAAGGATGTATATATTCCTGGTTTGAATTTGTGATTAAATTTTAAAACACAACAAATCAGTCAGAAAGATAAAACTAACGTATATGTACCGTGTAAATAACTCATATGTACAATTCCATTTAATATAATATTATTTATTCATATTTCATCACATTGTGTCTCTTTATATAAGAATATATTCTACTTCTCGAGAATGGTTGATTTTTAACCGAAGATTGAAAACCCGTTACTGTTAGTTGGGAAACTACAAAAGACCGATATATCTCATATACTTACAACAGATATAATAAGTATTCCACATAGATCATTAAACCAAGCATGCCGAAGGAGAATAACAATACCACTTCAAAGGAGGATGATCCTCGTTCTGATTCTGGTTTTGAATGGTATAGAAGATCATTCCAATATAAGACTGGATTGGGTCTAACGCCAGAGTTAAAAGAATCTTACGAATCGGACTACAAACATATTCTGCAACAGAAACAATGTAATACATGCTATCATAATAGGGATTGGTTATTGACATATTCTCCAACTATCAGATTCATGATTCAACAGATTACAAAATTGGAAAAGGTGAGAAATTTTGACTCTTTAGAAAATAAAGGATTGATTAAATTCGATGAGAGTAAAATCATTTGTGATTTCTGTCCAGACTGGAAAAGTGGTGGGTTTCATCCTGAGATCGGTATATTACTATGTCAGAATAGATTCAAGGATAAATGGCATCTTGAGGATACGTTGAGTCATGAACTGGTTCATTGGTATGATAATTTGAAATGGAAAGTTGATTGGACTAATTTGAAACAACACGCATGCTCAGAGATTAGAGCCTCCTCATTAAGTGGGGAGTGTAGATTTTGGCAAGAGGTATCAAGACGTGGTCTTGGGTTCCCAGTTGGTAGAGGTCATCAAAATTGTGTTAAAAGAAGAGCTGTATTAAGTGTAATGGGTAATCCAAATTGTAAAGACGAAGAACATGCTCAAAGAGTAGTAGATGAAGTTTGGGAAAGTTGTTTCAATGACACAAGACCATTTGATGAAATATATAGATAATATGTGGTGATCCTGTATATAATTAAACAAAAAGAATGAGCAGGGCGAGAGAGAAATCACCAGCTTACACATAAATAGAACATATTCTGAAAGATTAACAAAAAATTTGTATATACTTTATATAAATAAGAACAAAAAAAAAATGAAATTATTAAACTTTGCAAAGATTGTACTTTTTGTTATGACTGTAATTGAATTGAAGAAATTACATGGTGATTAAACCTAAATAGTTAGATATAATGAACATAGGACACTTGGACCCATACAAATACCTGCCCAAAAGATAGCATTACCAATAATTGTTCTTTCCTTCATTTGTGGAGTGTTACCAATTGCAACTAAAGGTAATTGTAACATCTGGAAAAAGAAAATATATAGTCTCATTCTTTTGAAAATGACATACATTGATAATTCATGAATCACTGAACTTAAGAAAAAGGTAAACAAAGTAGCTTGAGCTTTGTTAAAATTAAATGCACTAATTGAACTATGGTAAACATGTCTTAACAAAAATTTATGCACGGGAATATTCCAAATTCTTGAAAATTCATCCCATGAGACACAATTCCACCAATCACCATAGAAGTAACGATCACCAAATCTAGATAACTCTGCAATACAATTTAAAATTGCATCCCAAATCAAATAGAAAACTAGCAGATACATGACAATGAAACTTGGAATAATATCAATTAGGATTCTTGCCCAATGACTTAACCTGTCAATAAGACTTGTCCATTCTGATCCTCTTACTAATAATGCTCTTTCAGCGATAGGATACATGAATATTTGTGCGTTTAATACCATGATGAAAATTGTACCAAAGATGGCACAAATTTTTTCTAAAACATAAGACCATCTAATTCTATCAGTTCTTGGATATTCGATCTGATATACGATAGTTGGGAACATTGTAAATTCAAAGAAATTCCAAACGTTAATATTTTTAGGGAATTTTTGAGTCTCGTCGTGAGTTTGAGAATTTAATTCAAAGGTACAAAACTCAACACTTTTCTCAAAGATTTCTTTAACTTCTGAATCCTTAGCATGTTCGACAGTGGGTGGTTCCTTTTCAATCTTGGCCAATGCATTAGTAGAATAATCTAATTCTTCTTTTATTGACCACAGATAGCCATTGTAAAAAGCAAATGAATGCATTTTCATCAGTAGTACTAAAGAATGTAAGAAAAGGAAAATTTTGGCAACCCAATGGAAATTCAATACATGTTCTGGTAGGTAAATGAAACCGATTAGGAAACAAAATTCGAAAACTGAAACAATTTTCCAACCGATGCTGTTCCATCTCAAGATATTTTTCTTAGCTAGCCAATGAATGAAGAATGGAACATACATGCATAAATACATACATAAATCAACGAATCCCACTTTAAATAAATCTGTTCTTAAGAAAGTCATAATTTCACCATTCATTACACTACCATCTTCATCGATATAATTGTCAACCACACATCTTAGAACTCCAAGACCAATAGCCATCCATAATGCAACGTATAAACCTGAGAAATTAGAGACTAAATGTTCATGGATGTAACCATTATTAGCGATTGCAGTTTCAACTTCAGTAAGATCTTCACTCTGTTCATTACTACTGGTAGTACCAATTTGTGAATCAGTAGTTTGACTGTTACTATTATCTAAATCTTCTTTTGAAGCGATATTTGGGAACATTTCACGTCTTAATTGTGATCTTTTAGCCTTTTCTTTGATTTTAATTTCTTTTTCCAAAGTTGGCCCCTCAAAACTCATTCTAAATGGTTCATTAATTGAACCATCTAAGATACTTGGTCTATATTCAAAATCTACATCATCAAAATATGAAATAATTCTATCATTTCTATATCTTATTTTATATCTAGATTTAACAAATTGAGCATGATTAACTAATAATTTCCCATCGAATTCAGTATTACTATTTTCATCATTTTGTAAAATTGAAGTTTTTGTATTTTCATTTGAATGATTAGCTAATTGTGAAGTCAATTTATCAATATCGATATCAGTTTGAGTTAAAGATTTCCTCTTTTCTGCATTATTAGGAGAATTTAATCTTTGAATCTTAATAAAATCTTTATCCTTTAAAAATTTTTCAGTCATTTTTCACAATGATATTATTATCAGTCACTTAAGGGTACAATAGGAAGGATTAAACAATAGATATACAAACGTACACATTTATATAATAATACATGAAGGCAAGGTAACATTTAAGAAAAAGAATGTCCCCCCATATGATTAAGTTCTAATTTGTTTATATAATCATTAAAGTCTATTAAAATTTTCCTTCCAGGGGCCCATTCGTACGTTATAGAATTATAATTTGATTCCCACAGTTAAGGCTAAGGTAAGTTTAATCTCTCCGATTTTGTTTCGGTTAATTCATCTGTGCATACATACATATTTTTGTGATTGAATAAAAAAAAAAAATCTGTGGATGTATGTGAATTTCTCCTAAGGTTTCACAATTACAAAAAATTGTCCGACGGATTTATTTTTCTATTCCTACAATTTTACAAGGATCGTCACAGAGCGTTCGACCAGTTCAGCGACCACTACGAAAGGAGGCTTTGGTTTCGGATATCGGATTTAAAACAATAAGAACAGTTGTGATTTGTATTGATGTCGTGTAAAGGGACATTTAATCCGTATTGATCTCGGAACGACTGTCAGTTGAATTGTAATTGATTAAAAGTTTGCCTTTGAGTTTTTTTTATTGTATTTTGATAATAATAGATTGTATTATACATACATAAGATATATATATATATATATATATTTATTGTATTTTTTTATACGAGAATAAAGTCATTAAATAAGATTGAGTAAGTGAAACAGGAATTAAAAAAAATAGAAGTTCATAAATATAGATGTTCAAATAAATTTGGGAGGAAAGTTGGATTGTGTATAAAATGTATAAAATATGGCATTGCGTGATAGTAAAATGGTAATAATAATATTATGCAAACAAACAAACAAAACAGATTAATCATATTTGAAAATCTTTGCATCTCTTCTTTCTTCATTAGAGAAAGTAGTTTGTGCATCTGCCATCTTTTCTTGTTCTGCAGCAGCTTTTAAAGCATTAGCCCAACGTTGACTCTCTAAATGTTTAGCTTTATCTGGATTTAATTTCTTTTCATAAGTACTTAAACCAACTGAACATAATAATAATATTACAGTAATAAATTGTGCATACATTCTTGCTTGAACAGCTTTTTGAGTAGCATTCATAATTTTATCTCTATTAATAATTTCCCATGATGCATATAATGAAGCAGCCCATAAACCTGTAATAATTTTATATTTATTATTATTTAAAGTTTCAACCATTTGCTCCTTCTTTGATAATTTATCCCAAGCTGCTTGTCTCTCTAGAGCTTCATCTGACATATATGAACCGGAATATTTCAAAGCATCAAATCTATTAGATGCTTCTTCTGCACAAATAGCTGTAAATAAAGTTGGAGGAGTAATAAATAATGCAGTCTTAGCAGACCATGCCATTTGACTTGGTTTAAAACCTGGGAATCTTTTTGGTAAGAATTTAAATAATGCAGCTGAACCAGCTAAACCTATAACGGCACCTAATGCACCACCTTTTAAAGTATAGGCACTATGAGCATTAATTTCTTCGGATGTTAGGATCTTCATTATGTAAGTGAGTCTTTGATTGTTAGGGATGTATATGAGTTAGTTTGAATAAGTATTAACTAACACTTTTCAAAATATTTGTATATTATATATTACAACGGAATACAAATATTCAAGATAAATAAATATTATCACAATAACTCGTATCTTATAAATACTCAACAGATGTTGTTAATCAAAGACGAAACTTTACATTTCTTTTTTTTTTTCACTTTTGTCACCAATTGTTATTGTTACTGTATTGTTCAACCGATACTACGTAATGATCATAGTAGCAAAAGTTCGTTTATTTCAATTCTCAGTTAGATTGTCTCTATGTACCGTACCGTATTATATTATATTATATCATATCATACTAAGAAAAGCAATCCTCTGTGGGTGTTGTGCGGCGGTTTCACTGCTGGCTAGACGGGGCAGGGAACGGTCTCCCAGCTTCCCCTAATTACAGAGAACTGCACGAGAGAAAGAGAGAGAGAGAGACTGCCGCAGAACTTGTTTTGGCCTTGCGGGAGCGGGAACAATCTGCGGATGTGTCGGACAAATTGTTTTAATTGGTTGGAAAGTGCACATATGTATATGTAAGGCTATAAGTACAAGAAACTGTTAGTTGTTGCTGTTGTTGTTACTTTCCATATTTGCCTGTAAATTGTGAAACGAGCTAATATTGAGCTAATTTTATATGAAATAAGCAACTAATCTGCAAGGGTATAATGGGAATAGATATATATATGTGATGAATAATGTTTTGTGCAAGTCTCTCGATTGATATTTAAACAATGATTGGCAGTTTGAGCCCTTGCATCTTCTTGTATATATATTATGTTGTACTTCGAATAGTGGGATGTATCTCCGGGGTTAGCGACACTTAATTAGTAATCATCGGCTAAATGAACCATTTACGTATATGAGATCTTCGTTTTATCCTATTGATATTCTATATATATACTTGTGTTGTTTTCACAAAGCATTATGTAGTGAGCAATAATTGAGTCAATTTGGTACTGTTATATTATTGCAGTCGATTGTTCGAAACAGTCTTAGTAAAATATGTATTTTACATTATTATCATTTTGTTCATTATGTACAGGTATTTATGTATGTATGTATGTATGTATTTATATCTACGGTATTAGTGATATTAAGCCTCTCTTGTTCGAGAATGATTTAATAAAGATGTATATGACAAATGCTTCACAGTTATATTAAAATATCCTCTTTTCGCTTATTCCAATACTTTATCCTTCATTCCACTCCATAAACCTGCAACACTTGCTACAATACCTGAAGCATATGCCATTTGTTTTGGACCCTTAGAAGATTTAAATAATGCACCTGTTAAGCCACCTGCTACTATAGAACCCATAATATCGTGTTTACCTCTAAATGCATCAATACTTGAATTAATAATATTATAACCTAATGCCAATATACCAGCAGAATTACCCATAAATGGACCACGTTTAGTAATACTATTTAATATAGTATTTAATTGTAATTTACCACTTGCATTTGGTGGAATAGCTTTAACACCTTGTAAAAACCCACTGAAACCACCAATACCTAAACCAATCAAATAGACTGCACCTGTACCATAACATAAATCATCAGACCAACCACGAGATGGAATCAAACCTTGAGATCCCTCCATTGTAGATAATTGTTCATCTTCTAAATCCATATATTCAACACCTTTCTCTAATCCTGCTAATGGATGTAATCTTGATGAATCAAAACCTGGTGTAGTTAAAATACTTGCAATATTTGTTAATTTTGATGTATCGATTTCATTATTACTGTGATTTGTTACACGATCAAAGGTCTCTGACCCATTATCACTTAACATCGAAGCCATATTGTTATTTTCCCACTTTCTTGGATTGTATATTATATTACTGTTACGATATTATTATATTCAAAATATTAGAAGTGGTTCCCTTTTTTTTTATGTGTGTGTGTATATTGAGTTGCCAGTTCAAAGGTGACTCTTTCCAGTGAGTATTTCGTATTTGATTTCTCTTCTTGCTGAATTGTCGTCGAAAGTTGTCGTACTTTTGCGTTGGTGGGAAAAATCCAGTGAGTGTTAACGATCCGCCTCGTATGAAGCGACGCTTTTTTTTTTTTTTGTGGTTTAACATAAGAGAAAAGCAAACGAGATCAAAATGCATATCGATATAAAATTTATTTACTTATTTATTTTTGTTTTTTGGATGATAATTGATCGTTTGAAGTGTCCATCTGTGATGCGTTTCTCTTTTTTGTATTACGCATTTGTTCAATATGTTCAAGTGGATCGGTATCTTTGTTACATTCACCAGTTGTCTCATCCATTTGAGATACAATATAATTTAATTCACCATAATTTTTACAACGTGTAATGTATTGATACATTTTCTTTTTCCCAGGTATTATTCTACTTAACATATATTTTGTATTACCAAAATTATTATCCATCTTTATAGCGATTTCCAAATATTCTTTAATAATTTTCATCCATGTAATAGGCTTATCATTGAATACCGATGGGTTACTCTCTGCACAATCTGCAATCATACCCCCTACTGTATCTGGTAGGCCTAATGCCTTTCTGGTATTTATGAAATGTTCTTTATCCTTTAATTTCCCATTCATTATTAAAGAGACATTATTTTCACAACAAATTTCTTCAATTTTTTGAAGGTATTCCCATCTTGGAGCATCTCTATTTCTCATTTCACGTGTACGACAATGAACTGTCAAATTAGTAATACCTGTAGAACATATCCTTTTAACTAAAGTTTCTGTATCTTCTAAGGAATCCAATATTCTAATTTTACAACTAATTGGTTTCCCATAAGGTTTCCCAACTTTTGTCACTAAACCAATCAGGATATCACATAATAAATCCGGAGTAGATAACAAAGCTGCCCCCATCCCAGAATGTATTGAAAAATGTTTTGGACAACCGCAATTTAAATCTATCCCATCAACATCATTAACAATTTTCAAAGCGGCATTAATTGCATTCTCGACATTATTTGAACCAATTTGAAATATCAATTTCCCTGATTCAATCCTAGGTAATGTCCTAAATACAACAACATTATTTGAATGATTCTTAGTAATGAAATCTACAGTATTTAATTTTAAATTTTCAATACGTTCCGTTTGAATTAATTTAATATCAATAATTTCTGGTGACCAAACTAAATCGGCACCATGTTTCAACGCTAATAATCTAATTGGTAATTCACCTGCTCTAACCATAGGAGCAAGTGCTAACTTTCCCCTATACATCGTTGTATCACTGATGTATTCTTTGTAAAAACTCAACTATACTATTATAACTGCTCATCCCGATGAGCTTATATTATATATCTGAAAAAAATTTTTTTTTTCTTTCATTTTTCTCGCAGGCGGATATAGGTTGAAAAAGACGCATCGATTGAATTTTATTACTACTTATTGAAATAATGCTATATAATGCTATATCTGTGTATATAAAGGTTTTGAAAATTTAATTGCAATTGATCTAGTTCTATGATGTCTATGATTATGTCTATGTATTACACCATCGATATCTAATTTTGTATCGATTATATTTATACCATTTTCAATAGATTCTTGTTGTTGTTGTGATGTATATTTAATTATTAATTGAGCAGGTAATGGTTGATAAGTATCTTCGTATGTCATTATTTGATAGAGAATATTGTATGGTGCAATGTTGTTGTTGGTATCTTGGTACATGCTAAGAGAAAGAAAGGTAAGATAAGATACAAATATTATTCAATATGTGTCTCTTTATATAACTATTATATATTTGCTCAATCACCATTATGTCAAGATGCATGATATGTGTCCAGGGGTATTACATATGTTATCGTAATTGGGAATGTTACCTATAATTTCTTCGATATAATAAAAGCGGAAAAGTGTATATACGGCTGGCTGGCTGGCTGGTGACAGATAGTGTATTATCGTAATATATCTCTATTGCATATACGACCAAGATTTGCCTCCTCTTTAATTAAAGGGGAAACTGTCTTTTGCCCTTGCCTTTGCTGCACGTACGTAGTGAGAATGTGTAATAATAATAAAATCCGGGGTTTGTACGTACAAGAAAGGGTATGCTGTCTCGGCGGTTATACTGAGAAACACTCTGAGGAGAAGACAATCGGAGAATACAGATTCGTTCTTCGTAATTATACAGTACGTTAGCAAATGCTGCAGGGAGATGAATTTGCTCATTTTGTACGAAAGTCACTCTGCGGCTGTTGCTGTTGCTGTTGTTGTTGTTGTGCAGCCACGTCAGAGGACGTCTGTAAGAGAGAGGAGAAGGAGGAGACGGATCTCTTGAGGGTGTTTAGGGCTTTCTGTGGGGTTCCAGGGTTTGCTGATGATATATGAATTGTATAGATGAGATAACTATTTACAACAGAATACGTACGTCTGTACAGAAACTTATACTTGAATTGACAGACAGATTTGACATTTCCTGAAATTTATACGGGCAATATTTGGTCTGGTACACTGACCGTTATTATTTACAAGTTCTTATAAAGAATATAGATATATGTATTATATGATCCATTTTGAGGGGACTCTTACAATGTTTCAGTGCTATATACCCTCTGAGGATCTGGAACTTGCAGAATGACTAGGTGCTGTAGGTACTAACGAATAATGACGTTCATTATGAACTAAGCCAATCTCTTTCACTCTTGATATATTTAATTCAGATTTGGGTACTTTGTTAAATGTATCATTGATCTCATCGTATTCGTAAAGACTCCATGTTATCCCCTGTGGTTTAGGTTCTAAACAATATACTGTATGTAATGGAATATCTAGATCAGTTACAACTTCTAACCTTAGATTCATAAAATATCCAAGTAAGATTCTTGCCACTACATGATGTGTAATTAACAAAATGTCATCTTCTAATCGTTCCATCTCTGTAATGACACTACGGAGTCTATTACTTACATCCATATATGATTCTCCACCACTTCCAGGGTATCGATATAACAATTTATCATGTTGTCTATCATCATATTCTTTGGGATACATTTGTTTGAATTGATCAAAGGTTAAACCATCTATATCACCTCCATTGATTTCATCTAACATCTTCATTTGTTTTGTAGGATATTCATTTTCATCAAAATATCCAGAAGTTTCAATAGATCGTTTCAACATACTAGTCCATATGAAGAATGATCTTTCTTCACCAGATGTCGTCGCTTCAGATTTTTGATCAAGTCTTTCTTCAAATTTTAATCGTTCTTTACCAATAAATTTACTCAATGCCATTGCATATTTCTTCCCACGTTCAGTTAAAGAGGTATCACCTCCAATCTTACCATCAACATTATCTTGACATTCTCCACTTCTAGTGATCCATATCTGTCTCTCAGATAGATTAAAATTTAATAAATAATACATCGTTAGAGATGCAAGAAACCCCTTGATTCTATGTGATATCAATTTTGTACCAACATTTATCATCTTGATATAAGGGTACCCCTCCGAATCATCCATTGGTTCATAAACGGTATCATAATTCTCTAATCTTTGTTTAAAATCATTCAGGGATTCATCGGGATCCTTACCTTTATAATCTGGACCACATAGTTTCAATTGAATATTCTTATCAACCATTTGTTTATCTGTACATATCGATTCCAAGAAAAGAATCTTTAATTCATCATTACGTTTATGTATCCTTTCATAAACGGTACGTCTTCTTTCTTTAGTTGTATTTGTTGCATCAAAGATCGCTACTGATCCATTACCATTCAATAAATAATCCAATAATTCATCTAACGTATCCAAAGCCCACTGATCTCTCAATTTAATACTAGCAGAATCATTAGGATCAAAAAAATTCGAATCTTGTTCCCCTAAGGAATGTTCTTTAGTATACTTCCTTCTCGTATTCCCTACATTGAATACTTTACAATGATACATTGAATAATTCAAATATCTAGATAATTTTTTAGTAATAAACGATTTACCTGTAGCAGGGACCCCTACCATAATAATCACTAGTTTCGAGCCATGATCATTTCTAGAAATCAACCCATTTGGTGAACTCTTAGATTTAGTCAACCCAGGAATATCTAGTGTAGTAGGGGTCCGTTTCTTCTTAGACATGAAATTAGGTCTAGTCACTGCCGTATCCAATACAATCGAGGGGGATGCCTCCACACTATGCGTTCCACTGCCACTATTGATATATATGTTACTATTGATCGGAGATGGGGTAGATGTATCATTACCTGTAGGCGTCTGGACAGTGCTTCCATTAGGTGTATCACTAGCTGGTCTTCGTTGGAAATAATGGGATTGTGATGGGATCTGGAGTGTGGATCTTAATTTTGCTGGTAGTTCTTTGATTCGATGTGTTTCATCATCGTTATCTTGTCCTGTGCTATTCATCATGTCGTGATGTGTAGTATGGTACACTTTCATATATTGATGTGTGGGTGGGAACTACATGCCACATTCTCTTTAAATATAATCAATGAGAACAAATGTGTCATCCATCAAATTCGTTTCGGAATTCTCTTTAGTAAAATCCGTTGACGCTGCGGTGTCGACTCCCGTTTCCCTTGCCATGTTGCACCTCCTCGTCACTTTGGGTAAAGGGCCCTCAAAACTTTTGGATTGATTAATTGATTGAAAAATTTCACTTTTGATATGATGGTGATAAAAGAAACACAGATGACAACGTTTTAAATTGACTATAAGATTGTTGTGTTTATAACAATAGTAACAGAATAGTCCAAAAGATGGTCAGTCTACTTACTATTGCACTAGCGCAATGTATAATTACGATCAGTCTCGTTTATTTGAGATTGCAATCGGTGAATCAAACATTAATGAAGCCACCTAATCATTATAAGGATAAACTTCTTAAGGCAATCGCCGCAGGTTCAATCCATAGAGAGTTGTTCTCGTGGTGGAAACTAGGTTCTGTAAGAAGACAATTACTGTTGAGAGCGTTGGATGTTCGCACTTTCAGTAATGAGGAAACAAATAATTTGATTGACAAAATGTTGAAGGATCCAAAGGAATTAGAACATATGAAGGAAACGCTGAAGAGTGATACTGTACCCCGGAGGACTCTGTTTGGTTATTTCCATCCGTTCTGTAATGCAGGAGGCGGTGGTGAGAAAGTATTATGGAAGGCTGTTGAAACTACATTAGCATTTGATCCAAATATTATTGTTGTGATATATACTGGTGATTGTGATTCTACAGGTTCTGAAATTTTGGAAAATGTTCAAAATCGTTTCGATTATAAATTTGATACATCTAGAATATGTTTTATCTTTTTGAAATATAGATATTTGGTAGATAGTAAAACATGGCCACATTTCACTTTAATTGGACAAGCTTTAGGTTCAATCATACTAACCTCTGAAGCTATCTTGAAATGTCCTCCTGATATTTGGTGTGATACAATGGGTTATCCATTCGGTTATCCATGGGTATGGCATTTATTAAGAATCCCAATTGTTACATATACTCATTTCCCAGTGATTTCAAGTGATATGTTAAATAAATTATCACATCAACCAAAGTCCATTAAGAACATGGGAAAACAAGTTTACTGGAGACTATTTATGAAATATTATCAACATATCGGGAACTATATCACCATTGCTACTACGAACTCAAGTTGGACCAACGATCACATCTCACGGATATGGAGCCAATGTAAGACTCATGTTATCTTCCCACCTTGTTCCACTGAGAAGTTAGTCAATTATGAAAAGGAGTCACCGGTACCATTGGTGAGGAAGAATCAAGCTATTGTACTGGCACAATTCAGACCAGAAAAGAGACATCGGTTAATCATTAAGGAATACTCTAAATATTTGAAAAGTGCTACATATGACGATATTCCTAAATTGATCTTTATCGGTTCAACAAGATCAGATACAGATAGAGAATATGTTGAAGAATTGAAACATTATGCATTTGAACATCTAAAGGTCCCACAGGAACATTTTGAAGTTATGACAGATTTACCGTATGATGATATTAAGAAAATGTTATGGACATCTACTTACGGTATCAATGCTATGTGGAATGAACATTTCGGTATTGCCGTTGTTGAATATATTGCCGGTGGGTTGATTCCGATTGTTCATGGTAGTGCTGGTCCGTTGTTTGATATTGTGATTGATAATGTTGGTTTCTTTTTCTTGGATCCAAGTGATCCAGATTATAAGGAGACACATAGTATATTGGGATTTGGTACATTGTGTGATGCGTTCAAAGAAGTTAGTTACTTAAATGATGCAGATAAGAAGAAATTATCGGATATTGCTATTCGTATTGCGTTAACTAAATTTTCAGATAATAAATTCGATGGTAAATGGATCGATCTTGTTCTGTCTAAAGTATTACATTGATATTGTATACTGTAATGATGTGTATTTAGATTAATGTTTTTTTTTTAAAGTATGTAGTAAATATTTTAAAAAAATGATGATAATAATAGTAATAAAGAATATATTTAATGTTACATATAGAAGTAAAAAAATTTCCTTTCAATTGTTCATTTGTTTCCCGGATGTACAGTTTCGATATAAAAATTTGGTAAATTATCTCTAATTTGTGAATCGTTGGTGTCCGGAATCGATGACGTTGTATTTGTATTAGTTGCATTGTCTAACTTCGGTGTAGAGTTTGGTAATGTGACCGTTTCATCATTATCGATATTTGTAGATGTTTCCACTACACCGTTATTACCATTTAAATTGGTAGATGTCTCACGAGAATCCTGGGTCTGTTGAGTATGACTTCTATGTTTAGTCAATGTGGCTGTTGCACTTGGGGAATTTAATGATGGAGATGCAGTAGTCATTGTTTTTGGTTTCCCATCTGTTTCCAAATTGAATTTTTCAACGATATATTTCAATTTATCAGTAGATGAAGTAAAACTTGTGAAAATTTTCAAATTATCAAACCATGTCATCATTGACTCATATGAATCTGTCTTAAATACCCAATTATGACCTTTATGAAGAAGACCATTCTGTTTTGCATGTAATACCAATTTATTTTCTGAGGAGCCCTTTTTGGAATGTTCTGCAACGGTACATTCATTCAATGCAAGGGACATCACAGGGATCAAATCCTTTTTCCTATCTGCTGTTTTAAATTCATGTAAGAAATTAGGAGTTAAAACATAGAAACCTCTTGAATATGATTTTAAGAATTTTGATCTTCTTTCTAAATAACCTGAATGAATCTCATAAGTCATAGGATCATATTGATATTTATAAACAATCTCTTTCAATTTTCTCATTGGTAAATTTGGCGAAATGAAATTGTCATCTCTAGCGATAAAATTTTCCCATTCAAATTGTGGATCCTTATTGAAGAAACCGACATCTAATTTGGAAATCAATATATCGAATACTAATTGTGATTCTTGTCCCAATAATCTCGCATATATTGTCAATGCATTTTGTATCTCCATTACAACAACTTTCTCCAATTCTGCACCTGAAGTTTGTAAATTATCAAATGCTTCATGAAGGAAATTTTCTTCGATTAATTGTTTCTTAATTTGTTTATCGAGGATAATCTTAGTTAAAAATGGATCCTGTTTTGGAGTACCATTATATCTTGTCTCCTTTAATGATTCAACAAATTGTTTCATATCTTGTCTAGTTTCTTGTAATTCTTTAGAACATGAATTTTTAAAATCTGATTGTAAGGATTTAATTTCTTTAATCTTAACTAATAAATCTCTTCTTAAATCTTCCAATCTTGGTATTACTTCATTAGTCAATTCTTTAGAGGTTCGTGATGCTGCAGAGGCTAATGTACCGTGGTATTGATTCAATATGGTAGGTAAATCTTGAATGGATCCATTACCTAATGGTAAGAAGAATTTCTGTACATTTTTATCCTCTGTTGAACTTGGTTGTGATTGATTCTCTACAGAGAAGAAAGGGAATTGAATTGCATGAGAAAGACGTAGTTGTTGTCTCACTATTTCATCCTGGATGGATGCAGTTTCTGTTAGATAAGTTAATATTGATCTGATTATATTTCTCCATGCTGCAAATCTTGCTGCTAGAATATCTGTAGGTTGAGCAGAAGTAGGTATTAATACTACTAGAGGAGATCTTGGATCCTGGATAGAATTTCTAGCCTTAGATTTTATAGAGGTATTAGTCAATGAGTTTCTACCTTGTTGTAATTGAGCTTGTGTCTGTTGTTGTTGCTGGGCAGCTACAGCAGCAGCCTGTTGTTGTGCTATCATTTGTGGAAGTAAAGTACTTTGATTAGTCCCCTCTGAAGTCATGGACAATATTGGATTAGGACTTGAAGGAGGTATTTTCATCTGTTGTTGTTGAGCAGCTAACTGAGCCTGAGCTTGAGCCTGCGCCAATGCAACCTGTTGTTGGGAAGCTTGTGTCTGTGCCTGTTGTTGCTGTTGAGCTGCGGCAGCTGCGGCTTGTTGTTGTAATTGTTGCTGTTGTTGCATATTATAATAGGAAGCGTAATCTGTAGATGTCATACTTCTTGTGTGTTGTTGTAAGTTTTGTAAATGTTGTAAATTTGATCTTTGTTGTGATATCATATCAGATACGTTTGAAGTCATTGTATTATGCTGTGACATCTTTTCTTCTTTCTGATTTGTATTAAAAATTATAATACTGTTAAATGTATGCGTCTATATGAATATGTAAACTTGTTGCTGTGTTGTTATATTGAAATATGAGTTGCTATGTCTTCTCTTCTGTAGTGAAAAGAATCGGTTGTGTTATATGTGTGTATGTTTAGTTAGAAATAAAGAATGAACAGTTGCAGTTAAGAAGAGACAAACAAACAAGTGTATATATATATATATATATAATTATATACTTCCTATATCTATAAATATAATAGATCTATTGTTTGTTTGTCCCTTTTACCTACTTACTCATTCAATCAAATCGTCATTCTGTAGTATCAACTATCAACTTTCTCACTATTGACAATAACCTGAATTCTCTCCGTTAAGACAGACAAACAACCGCAGCAGCAGCGAAAGAGGAGAGAAAAAAAAATTGTTACGTATGTGGTGTTTACTATGTCGTGTGAAGTGACAGTTTATGAAGGAATTGTCTAAATAAGAAATATATCAATAAGACGTATTGCAGTTGATTGTTGTAGTGTTACTTGTATGTGCTGTAAGTGTCTATAGGCTCTGTATATATATCTCTGTTGTTCTTGTTGTTGTTTGTAGTAGATATTGGTTACCTAAGAAAAGTATTCATTATATTCCGAAAACGGTTAAATTATCAACAAATTAAATAAAGATTGATATCAGAATTTAGTAATAGATTCTTTCGAAAGTGGGACAGGGAGTGCGTGTATGTATATATTATTAGTTAGTTCAAATGGGACAAGATGGTAATAGTGGCAAGTTTGTCATACCGTTCATACGACATCGTCAATTAGGTAAAAAGACAACAGCAACAGCAACAAATAATAATAAACGTACAGTTATTGCAACTGCACATACTACTACCACTACGGCAATACGTAATAAGAAGAAGAAATGGTATGATGTATTAAAACCAAAAGAATGGTTTATTACTAGGAAACCTAAAGACACCAAACAGTGGCCAATAAGACAAGATTTCATCATATGGTTCATAATGATTACAACTAGTTTAATACTATTGATTTTATTAGTAAGAGCTATGGTACAATTATCTATTGAAATTAGACCAATTGCTAGATATTTTACCATATATTCCATATTCGGACAGAATTCATCGTTGAGTAACAATAATATAATGTCTAAATTAATCAAATGGATATGTTCATGGTATGTAGGATATTGATATATAGATATACATAGGTTTATAAGAAGATCTCTTTCACGTTTATGCAATCAATTTGAACTGCGGTCGTGGTTACTTCTTGTTTCTCTCCTTCTGCATTATGGTAAGTTGACAGAGAGAGACAAAAAAGTGCACGTACGGAATTTGTTGATGAATGACAGAGAAAGAGAGAGAAAAAGAAAATGTGTCAAATTTTGTTCAATTTCATCTTATTGGAAAATGTTGTTGTTGTTAGTTGTAACAACTACATTTCCTGTCTACAATAGTCAATGACCTGTATAAATTTAGACTCGATTCTTTATTATTCTCCTTTAGTAATTATTGGTTTAATTACTATGTTTAAAAGTTCATTCAATCCATTTAAAAGAATTTTATTTAGATCTACTCCTAAGAATATACATAGTCTATCTAGCAACAATTTGAAAAAGATGTCATTACCTAATGTAATTGAGTCTCGTAGACCTAAACAATCTCCTGAATTTGATTATTCAACATTATCCAATTACAAGGATTTCTTAATCAAACATACAATTTTAAACCTGGATATTAATTTTGATAATAGAAAAATTATTGGTAACGTTATCTATGATTTAACAACAATTAACAATACACGTGCTATTCATTTGGATACCTCCCATTTAATTGTTAAATCAATTGATATCGATGGTAAATCAATTGATTCATTCCATTTAGAAGATCGTATTGAACCATTAGGTTCAAAATTAATCATTGATACCCCTGAGCAAAAAACAAACAAAGATTTCCAATTGAAATTGACTTTTGAAACAACTGATAAGTGTACTGCATTACAATGGTTATCAGCAAAACAAACAAGTGGTAAACCATACGTATTTTCACAATTGGAAGCTATTCATGCTAGATCTTTATTTCCATCATTTGATACACCTTCTGTTAAGAGTACATTTACAGCAAATATCAAATCTCCTTTACCTGTAGTCTTCTCTGGTATCTCTACTATGGAAACCAAAGATAATCTATATCAATTTGAACAAAGGATTCCTATCCCAGCTTATTTAATTGGTATCGCATCTGGTGATTTAGTTAGTGCAGCCATCGGTCCAAGATCAACGGTTTATACTGAACCATTCCGTTTAAAGGATGCACAATGGGAATTTGATGGAGATGTTGAAAATTTCATCAAGACTGCAGAGTCTATTATCTTCCCATATGAATGGGGTACATATGATATCTTAATCAATGTTAATTCTTATCCATATGGTGGTATGGAATCACCAAATATGACATTTGCTACCCCTACATTGATCGCTCATGATAAATCCAATATTGATGTCATTGCTCATGAATTAGCACATTCATGGTCAGGTAATTTAGTCACTAATTGTTCATGGAATCATTTCTGGTTGAATGAAGGTTGGACCGTTTATTTAGAACGTAGAATTGTTGGGAAATTGCATGGGGAATCAACTAGACATTTCAGTGCATTGATTGGTTTAACCGATTTGAAAAATTCAATTGATTCAATGACTAATCCGGACAGATTCTCAACTTTGGTTCAATGTTTAAATGATGGTACTGATCCAGATGAGGCCTTCTCATCCGTACCATATGAAAAGGGTTTCAATCTATTGTTCTATTTAGAGAATAAATTAGGTGGTATCAAGGAATTCGATCCTTTCATTAAACATTATTTCAAGAAATATAGTAAGAAATCATTAGACACCTTTGAATTCTTAGATACTTTGTATGAATTTTATCCAAACAAGAAAGAAGTATTGGATTCTGTTGATTGGGAAACCTGGTTATTCAAACCGGGTATGCCACCTGTACAAAAATTCGATACTACATTAGCTGATAATGTTTATTCATTAGCTAACAAATGGATCGATGCCGCATCCAAGAGTTTATCTAAGGATCAATTACTATCGGAATTCCAAGCTAATGATGTCTCAGAGTTTAATGCTAATCAAATTGTGTTATTTTTAGAAACTTTAACAACAATTAATCAAGATAATTTCAATTGGTCTAAATATCCACAAGTAGCTGAATTATTATTACAAATATATCACAAATCAACTAAGGATTCACAAAATGCAGAAGTCATCTTTAAAGTATACAAGTTTGCTACTTTAGCCAATCTATCCGTTTATTATCAAATACTGGCTGATTGGTTAGGTACAGTAGGTAGAATGAAATTCGTTAGACCAGGTTATAGACTATTGAATTTAGTCGACCGTGATTTAGCCATTGCTACCTTCGAAAGATTCAAGGATACGTATCATCCGATCTGCCGTTCCTTAGTCAAACAAGACCTTGGACTATAAATAAATAATTGTATGTATATCTGTATATTGTTGTTTATAATGAATTTTGTGAAGATGTGGCTTTCATTTCTTCATTCTCAATGACTATTGTTTTGTTTTGTGTCTAGATATTTTCAATCGCGCACACAAACAACGCGCGATGCGAAAAGGAAAAAATAATGATATTTTCAATTTTGCTTCCTTTGTACGCGTTATCCTCAGAGAAAGACGTGAATTTGAAAAATATTTCTTTGCTGAGAGAAGAATTGAACAACGAGACAACGAGAATTTCGAGGCAGAGTGCAACAACAACAACGAATGTCAAACAAACTCAAAAACTACGTACAATTTTTTATTTGAATTGAAATAAAGATTAGCATATATAAACTGGTGAGGTTTACAACGTCTACTTGTTCACAACACCTCAGTCAAAACCAAGAGTTCCGTATACTACAAAATGAATCAATTAGGTAACTTAGCTGTAAGTATACAAGATATATCTATATATAGATAACAGAAACACGACTGTCATCACGAATAAAAAAAATTCATTTTTACTAACTATAAATCGATATGGTCAATTTGACATATATCTACCTTCTCACTTTGCATTTAGCAATTTTCTAGAATCTCTCTAGAGAATCTTTCCATGGACAACATCAAATCACAAATTCATACTTTACAAAATAAATTATCATCATTACGTCCACCACAAGAATTTTTCAATATTAAAAATGTTTCAAAACCTGTTAATTTCTCAGATTTACAATCTCGTGTCTCATACAACTTAGGTTACTATTCAAGTAACTATGCATTAATTGTTGGTTGTTTATCCATTTATACACTATTAACCAATTTATTACTTTTATTCGTATTAGTATTTGTTATCTTAGGTTTCATTGGTATTAATAAATTAGAAGGACAAGGTCTAGTGACACCATTTGGTTCATTCAACACAACTCAATTATATACTGGGTTATTATGTATCTCTGTTCCATTAGGTTTCTTAGCTTCACCAATTTCAACATTATTATGGTTAATTGGTGCTTCATGTATGTCTGTCTTCACACATGCTTCCTTTATGGAAAAACCAATTGAAACTGTATTTGAAGAAGAGACTGTTTAAGACATTGTGTAATAAAATAATGTATATATATTGTTGTTTAATTAAATCAATATATATATGAAGTAGAATGTTCTAAATCTGTTTTGTAAATGAAAGTGAATCTCAAATCGATAAGGTATTGTTAGTATTTAGTATTATTTAGGGCTTAGATTAGGGTTGGTATTATTTTATCACGATATTAGGGTTTAGGGTTCAGCAAGATCCCGGAGAAATTATACATTGAAGCGAAGGGAAACCCTATACACAGTATAGTAACTACCCATATATAATACATATTATAACTCGCTGAAACATATTGCATTCGTTGATAACTAATGTAAAGTATGTTATATAGAACCACTGGCACAGCTTTCCATTCTAAAAAATATTCAATTTAAGTGAACAAAAAATGATTCAGGGAGCATCACTACCAACGACAGCTTAAAGCATCCCTTCCGAAAAATAGAAGAAAACGGGCCCAACCCCGCAACCCTAACTTCCCCAGAACCCCCCGCACAGCCACTTCGGATAAATTACTATCTGCCTCGAAATAATCGATTTACATACATTCTGCAGTGTTAACTTAGATTATACAATGGAATAGCAACCAAAACAATAAGAAACAAGGGTTTCTTTCTTTCTTCCCCTTTCTCATCGGTCGTGTTATCTTTATTGTCCTGAAACGGATAATAAATTATAAGGATACGTAAAAGGATATATATAAAATAAATAAATAAATAATCTATTTTCTGTTCCTTTCCATAAATAATTTATTTTAGAACTATAAGTTACCCTTGATTGTTACTAAGTCACTATCCCTCGAAGTTGATACACATACACATATTTACATATTCCTCCTTAAGGCTATATTTAATGAATGAGTGTAATAAATAATATTAATAATAACGCTACCAATAGTAGTAATAGTGGTAACGATACAGTGAAAGATGCCAATGTACCGAAGGATAAGGATTCATTAACTAAAATCATATTTGGTGAAGATGTTCAAATTGATAAATATAATCAGGTTACATTACAGAAAACTATAGATTTGAAAATTGAACAAGAAAGGACAAAACAACAATATTATAAATTAGAAAATACAAATAAAACTATTGAATTATTGAATTTATCTTCAAGATTAAATATTCCATTATCACAATTATCCTCATTTTTGTCTCCAGTCTCTATTAAATCCGATATATCACAAAATGGTATTAATAATTCCAACGATTTTAAGTTCCCAGCTACTTCTACTCACGATAGTAACAAATTAACTGTTCCACCAAATGGTATGATTACAAATAGAAGAATTAACTCACCTGCCAGAATCGGTGCAAATGCAGTTGCATCATTAGCAATCAATAATGGGAATCGGGATAATATGATAATCAAAGAGGAAGAAGATGATGACGATACTAATATTGATAATAATAGTGCTATTTCTCCATTAACTAAAAAATTACCAACTTTCCATAATTATATTACAAGTCGTGATAGCGTATATAATGCTAAACCAATAAGACATTCAAGAAATTTATCATTACCTGCAATGAATAAATTTACAAATAATAGTAATAATAGTATCATTACATCTTCTTCTCCACATATACCTGAAGGTATGACATCGATTTTAAGTTTTAGTAATGTCTCTAATGATTCATTTATTGAAAAACCTAAACCTGAATCTGCACATAGTTCAAATTTGAAAATTTTAGAGAAAACTCCAACTGTTAATAATCCATTGAAAACACATAATTCAATTCAAAAGAAACAACATAGACGTGCTAAATCTGCTAATAGTTCTTCTGCATTTGGTGTCATTGATTTAAATATTACTGATGAAAATCCTAAGAATAAGAAAAAGAAAATGTCTGTTGAAGAAGCTAAAAGAAAAGCTTTAATTGCAAATATCTTAGCATATGGCAAGAAAACTAGTACTACTGTAACTGCGACTGCAACCACTAATAAAACTGATTTGAAGATTTCAAAACAAAAACAAGAATTCGATGACATGGATGAGAAGACTTGTAGTGAAAGTAGCAGTAGTAAATGTCAAAGTCCATCAAATTATAATAATACGCATACCCGTACAACAAGTTCAGTTCAAAATTTATTAAATGACTGAAACAATTGTTATACCATTAGCTTCCTTAATAAAAGGTTAAACAAAATTAATACATTATACACATATACACTTACATAACTTAATGAATTTCCTATGCATATTTAAAAAAAAAAAAACCGTAGTAATAAATATATACATATTATGACAAAAATAAAAATTTGAGCTTTTAATTAATATGTAATTACAGTAAAGAATATTTAGTTTTTATGTGATATGCATTTCAACGTTTATTTATTTTAATGTGATTTCCAAGCCTTCATCTTCTTCTTCCATGCATATTTAATTGATTTAGCTGCACCTGCAGTCAGAATTCCTTTTGCTGTTTGAATAGTGCTTGATTTCGCTATTCTATTTCTTAATAGATGTTCCGCATTGTCATATGTATAACCGTGTGGTAAATAATGATGTCCATTAACAATTACATCTTCCCATATAGGTTTATAATAATATCTAAATTTATCTAGATTCTTAGTAACAATATTATTAATTTTATTCGGATTTTCACCACCTAACTTATATCTAATATCACCGAGATAACTTAAACCTGTAATCTCTTTGAAAAATTGAAATTCATCAATCGATGTGCTATCAATAGATTTCAATCCACTTTTCTTTAATGTTAAATGTTTCGCCAATGTAGCTGCATTTCTTAAATTGATTTGATTCCAATACATTACAGACTTATTATGTTTCAAAAATTTGACAGGTTTCTGTAATCTACCAGCCAAATAGAAACTATCCCATTGTGATAAATCCTTCAATAACTTATCCATGGATACAACCCCATATTTCACTTGATGTCCCAAGATTTCAGTGAATGGGTTAAAATATAATCCTGCTCCAATATCTTGAAATTTGGAAAGTGGAGAACTACCAAAATATTTCATCATTGAATAATGATTAGGATTTTGGATCAAATTATTTCGATGAAATTCCTCCGCACTAGTCACACCAAGGATCATATCTATCTGTGGTTTCTCTGTAGCTGTAGTATTGTAACCGGCTTGTTCAAATACACCAGACCCGTAACCTATTGCAACCTCAATAGGTGTATTGAAAGATTGAACAATGTGTTGTAAATCAGTCTCTATTTCGTGATCAATGGATATAAATTGATTAAGGCCGAAATTCGGTGGTAATTCTGTGATAGTACTCGTATGGTCCGTAATATTATTTGATAAATCACTGATTCGTTTCATTTCTTTCTCAAGCATAGATATCTCATTGTGTTGACTCACCGACGAAGGTTGTGTATTAGTCTTGATATGTAGAATAGTCTCATCAGACTTTTTATCAGAAGACACCGTTTCAGATACATCTGATCTTAACGGTTTAGTTGAAATGTACGTTCTCCTAAACATGACTCTTAATGAGTTCGCATGTGAAAGCTTAGATCTGATCATATTGCCGGGGTATGCTAAAACTATTAGAATACCATAAGTTTCTGGTGCTTAAGGCGGCAGATTTATCTTCCTATTTGTTCCTGTAATTAATACGATGACGGTTTGTACACCTACACTCCAACCACGTTCTCAAAAATTCTGTCCCCTGTATATAGTTTATTATCATTTATTTGGTGATTGTTGTCAAAGTTTCAGTCTCTGTTCACCTAACTTCGGATCCGACGAACCAACCTCTCACTACACACGCCCATAACAAATATTCGGATTTAACAGGATATTGACAATTGAACATCCGAACAAGATTCGGCAAATCCTCAGGTTAACAAAACAACAAGGAGCGCCGTCGCCAGAGACTGAAAAATTTCACTTTGCTCATCGCTTGCAATTTTTCCCTCTTTGTATGGGAAAATATGGAAAATTTTGATATTACCAATGAGGGAGGTGATGTTTTGTTATAGGAAACTTATATTTTGCTTATAAATCAAGGTTATTATTCATTTTGTTTGATTACTTTCTAGTTACAATTATTTAAGAAAATCTCAATATACCATTACAAGAAACTAAGAAAGATCATGTCTGCAGAAGGAGCTCAAGAGGAACCAAAGAAGGTTCCAAGAAGAAGATTTGTTGGTTCAAGAAATACTGATGGTAAAGGAATTAAAACCGTCTCGTCTGAACATGGCCAAGAAATGGTTAGAAGGGCTAGAAGTACAATCAACGGTTCAAGAAGTATGATCACACATATCCCTGAAGAAATCTTGAACGATGAAGAATTGAATGAGGCTATTAAATTACTACCTACAAATTATAATTTTGAGATTCATAAGACTATTTGGAATTTAAAGAAGAATAACTCCAAAAGAGTAGCTTTGCAAATGCCAGAAGGTTTGTTAATATATTCTCTTTTGATTAGTGATATCTTGGAACAATTCTGTGGTGTTGAAGTCGTTGTTATGGGTGATGTTTCCTACGGTGCATGTTGTATTGATGATTACACCGCAAGAGCCTTGGAATGTGATTTCATTGTTCATTATGCTCATTCATGTTTAGTGCCTATAGACATTACTACAATTAAAGTGTTGTACGTTTTTGTTACCATTAACATTGATGAATCGCACATTATCAAAACTTTGCAAAAGAACTTCCCTAAGGGTAGTAAGCTGGCTACAGTAAGTACTATTCAGTTTAATCCAACTGTCCATAGTATAAAGGATAAATTATTACATGATCCACCTAACGACCATTTATTATATATTATCCCACCTCAAATTAAACCTTTGTCTAGAGGTGAAGTGCTCGGTTGTACCTCAGAAAGATTGGATAAGAATCAAATAGATGCCATTATTTTTATTGGTGATGGTAGATTCCATTTGGAATCTGCAATGATTCATAACCCGGGAATTCCTGCTTACAAATATGATCCATATAACAGAAAGTTTACTCTTGAGGGTTATGATCAAAAGCAATTAGTTCAAATTAGAACAGAAGCTATAGAGACTGCTAGACGTGGTAATGTTATCGGTTTAATTTTAGGTGCGTTAGGTAGACAAGGTAATGTTGGTACTGTAGATAGACTGGAGAGAACATTAGTTGAACAAGGTTATTCTGTTGTAAAGATCATTCTGAGTGAGATCTTCCCACAAAAATTGGCTATGTTCGATAAAATCGATGCTTTCATTCAGGTTGCATGTCCTAGATTATCTATTGATTGGGGGTATGCATTCAATAAACCATTGTTGACACCTTATGAAGCTAGTGTTTTGATGGGTAAGGATGTCATGTTTGATGAAACTTATTATCCAATGGATTATTACGAAACTAATGGTTATGGTAGAGGTCAAATCCCACTCCATTCCTCGTATTCCAGTTAATTTATTCTTATTCGTTAAATTCTTTATTTCAATATCTATATATTCTGTTTTATAAGTTTTATGATAGACAGATCAGTAAAAGCATATTTATTTATATATTTTTTTTACTTGCAATTGATTTCAGCACAAACATCAATGGTTTCAACTACTTTATTCAAGCCCCACTAAGGTATGGAATTCAATTGGGGAGAAATTTAGAATCTCGAGCACTTTTTGTTCGCTAGTCTCATTCAAATGAATCAAGATCTTTTGGAATAAACCATAGAACTTAGATAATTTGGTGAAGCAGTCGTCACTGATTTCATCAGCAATAGTAGGTGATGTTAATTTAAATAATAATTTCTCTTGGATGTCAGTCATTGCTTGTGGTAAATAGTCGTTCAATTTGTCATGAACGTTTTTATTGATTGTATCAAGATTCATTAATGGATTTTCATTCAAAGACAAATACATATCATAATCTAATTCATCTTGGATTGATGTAATTGGGAAAATCATATTAAACAAGTTGTGATATAGACCTAGACCTGTATTTTCAAATAAAAACTTTGTTTGAATTTCTTTCATTTGTGATACAAACTCATTCAACCTCTTTGTGATCAGGTTAAATATAGATACTTCGGTGTTCTCGGTTTTAAAAATAGTATTTCTAAATGGTTGTAATCTAGTTTTAATCAAATCAAAACAGTTTATCTCTACTGTTAATAGAGAAATTTTGATATGTTCATTTTTCCTAGCTTGTGGGAATGCCTCTGTTACTTGTTTAATTAATGTTACTAAGAATGGTTCCTTTACAATGGTATCCAGCATCTCGCTGTTTAACGTGGTCTCCTCGATGAATGATTCATCTTTGTTGTCATCACTAGATGATTCAAAATAACTGGAACCTTTACTTCTCTCATAAAGCTCAAAAAAGTCGACTAATTTGTTTAAATAATCAGACACCCAATCAGGTGGTAAAGAGTCAGAATTCTCAGTGTATTGAATTGGTTTAATATTGTCGGTAAGGAATTTCGTGAAGCATACTTTAATCTTTTTGTTGGAAGTCTTCTTCAAAGAGTCCATATTCTTAATTAAGTCATTATTCTTTGCTATACCTTTCTTAACAAACATTAAATGATATAATTCTAACAATTGTACAATCTCAAAATTCATAATATCACTTTCTTCAAATTTGATGATTTGTTCAATTCTTATTCTACAGGTATTTGCAATAGACTTGACTATATCATTCAATAATTTGATATCTAATCCTTTCAAAAATTCATCTTGATTCTCCTGCAGGATTGATTTTGGAGTATTTTCGAAAGTCTCATATTGGAACTTAAATAAAGACTTTACAAAATCAGCTTCATTGGCAATTAATGAATGAACCGATGCTAGAACATCACTAATATAACGAATTGGATCATGGGCGGAAAGTATAATTGGTTTAACGTCATCCTTCTTCATCTTCTTATTTATATCAAATTGGGACAAGAACTTGTCCAGAAACATCTTGGATCTTACGGAGGTAACTTTACTCACGAAATCCTGGAAATACTCCACATCATTAGATAAGTAAACAAGCGCCCTTTGAAAAATGTTTGTATCATACACATTATTTGATTGCTTGCCAAAAATACCTGACTCACCTGACTCGAAATTGTATATAAAATCCATTAAATAATTGAATATTTTCTTATTAATGATGTCATTGTATTCGTTAACTTTGCTTAATAGCGCTGATCCTGCTTTGTCTTGTGCTAATGCCAATAAATATGTTGCATGTTCATTAATCTTGATAACTTTGTTTAGAACATCAAAATATTCATTATTTATTTGTCCATTAACTATTATGTCGTCCTGGACTTGATTCAGAGTAAATTTCTCTTTAATCGAAAGAAGTAATTTCTTCTTCATTTGAATCAATTCCATATCATTTCTCAATGCATCGATAGTGTTTAATAATCTGGTGTTCCCATTCTTCGCTGATTCTGAATGACCTACTTCCTCAGAGATTATAGAATGTGCTCCCTGTCTTATTTTTTCCAGTGGTCCTGAGAACCTTTTGATCCTTCTTATAATCGGTCTGAATTCTTCCAAAACTTTAATATGCTCTTTCAGTACTTCGTTCTCGATGTCGCTTCTAAGAGTTCTCCTACTCAAGGTACCGGTATAGTCAGGACTAATCAGTTTTGCTTTATCCAATACAATCTTGTTCTTGTTTTCTTCTAAGAATTCTAAGTTTCTTTTCAATTCAATAGTGTTTTGATAGTTGCTACTATTATAATCGTTCAGTATTTTTGAAAGTTTCTTTGATAATACTAAGTTCTTAGTATCTAGACTTTTCAAATCGATTTGCGATCCACTCACCATATTGTTTAAATCCCGTGCGATTTTATCACGATCATGTCTTTTGGAACTTGTTGATATTGTATCATTGCTATTCGTTATCATGGTGGAGGAACCTCTCAATTCGTCCTCATTTGTGTTTAATGCGTTTATGGATATTGAGGCATATTGGACCATCTTATCGTATAAAGTGGCATTGGCAAGCTTATTCGCTTCAGTGGCATTGCTATCGGAAGATATTAGGTCAGGCAATTTGAAATTACTATCCATTAGACTATTCTTCGATGTCTTGTTATCACTTACAAAAGTCGAAAGGTTTAACCTTTGCATTGGCTCAGGTAGAGAATCACCTGAAGGTAATTCGGATGCAGTGGTGTCGGCAACACTGAAGTCTTGGTAGTCTATAAATTCCATGTTGGTAACAGGTGTAGTGATTGTATATGATCTGGAAGTGCAATTTCTTCGCCTAAAAACCGATCTGTTCAAGAGTGATTTTGACTGACGACCAGGACAAACTACGTGAAAAAAGATGTGACAGAGAAATAGTATTACCTAAAAGCACTTGCAATTGTAAATTAGATTCAACCATGGAAGGTTGATAATCTTCCGCCTTGTTTTCGATATTTTCATTTTGACTTGTTGTCATTTTTTTTTTTTTCAATATAAGCGAAGCAAGAAATTAAATTTAAGAACCCTTTGAACGGATAGACAATATTAATCTTACCGTGAGGTTACAATAAAACTTGAAGGAATATTAAATTTTGCTTTTGCATTCCCACAATATCTTTTTATTTTTGGAATATACAAGTGTGGGTCAACAGAAAAAATTATCAATTGTTATATAAAAGTGGGGCTGAAATTTAATAATTAACTGTTATCATGGAATTACAAATATGTAATAGTAAAACCTTGAACAATTATTAAAGCTGTGTATTTTATGATTTGTTTATGTTTACCAGAGGTTAAACACTAACGATATCAATTACTGGGAAATGGGAGGTTTATATTGCATTCAGCAATGAGCGTGCTAAAACCCATAAAAATGTCACAAATGTCAAAAAACAACTTTGACTGTTTATACATCTTATATTCAAGTAACTTCGAGTGAGTTATAGGTTCGTTATATTTGTAAATGTGCAGTTTGTCTGATTTTTGAATTTTCTGTTTGAAAAAGAAATCGATATTTTTAATTTTTGGGTTGATAGCTGGACATTCCAGTATGTTGATTTTTTCCCTTGTAGTGTATTTTGGAACTCAGTAATGCCAATGATCGATATCAAGGAGATTCATTGTGGTCAACCTGATAAGTATCAGGTTAGGTGTGATACTCCTTTAATATAGTTCCAGATCAAGCTTAACGTCGATGAGTATTATTTTGTCGCAGGATCTGTAACTACATGCTAGATTTCGATAACCAGATTATACGCACAAAGTTATAATATATTTTCTTAAATGGAACTGTACAAGAAAACATTATAACATGCTGAACATAAAAGGATATTAATTTTACATTTGTATTTTTAGAATCATCAAATTAGAAAATCCGAACTCATTCGATGATTTCAGTCGTTCAACCGTTGGTGCCCCATCCAAGCGACTGGTACGGGCACAAAATGTTAGAAGCAAATCTTCATTCATTTGAATTTATAAAAATGGAACCTTTAAAGTGTAGAAGCAGTCAGATTATACATGTCATCCTATGTAATATTATAGTATTCGGCTCATATAGAGGTGTTAAATCAGTAAATTGATGTGGAATGAAGGTAAGAACATGGGGGCAGCGATATATGTCGAATTAATATAGATTTAGTATTGAGGTGATTCAAATCTTTACTATATTGACATTTTAGTAATACCTTATCCCTTTATTTGATTGGCTAAAAGGTAAAATTTCAATTTATACAAATAATGAAATATACGGTCACAAAACATAAAAAAGTAGCTTTTATGGCCAAGTTGGTAAGGCGCCACACTAGTAATGTGGAGATCCTCGGTTCAACTCCGAGTGAAAGCATTTTCGTGTCGTGTTGACATCATTTTTTTTGTCATTTTCAGTGATTTTAATTGTGTCGTGTTTTTGTTGTAATTTACCTGTCGGTAGATATAAAAACCGTTCTTATTTATATAACAGCCGATAACTTCACGATTACCCGCACTTGACCTTATTTAGAATATTTATAGACGTTTCCGATGAATCAGCTACGTCTGTTATGATCAATAAAGTGAGCTCGTGTCCTTGACTATCTTGATAATATATTCTTATCAATAGTTCTTCTATATTGAGTAATTTGTAGATAACGATATGTATCTTACTTTCTTATCTCAATGCCAAATAAACTAAAAGATAAGTCGTACCAGCGTAAATAAAATGATGTAATATAATAATTTCCTAAGTTCTATTTAACTAATCTGAGATGTGATGTAAATGAAACCAGTAAAATAAATAATATACTATAATAATCTCGGTGTCCTAAACCTGATGATATTCTCTTCTTTCTATGTTCGAGAGTCTCACAGGTCCTTGTTGTTCTTATTTTATTAAAAAGATATGTATCAAAATAATCTCAGATACAAAATTCTTACTTCTCTTTTCTATATATAAGTTCGTCCAAAAACTCATCGGAACTTATCAAGAATCGATGCCATAAAAATTTTCACTCGTTCACTTCGTTGACCACCTTCAAAGAACGCGCCACGGAATATGCTATAAAATAGCCTACAACGTGACAAATTGTAGAAATGTATTTAATACTATGTTTATCGCAATATATCACTACCTGGATCATTAAACAGTGGTGATCATATTTTTTGACTAATTTTGATTAGTTTTAGTTAATTTAAAGTTAATTCTTTTAATAAGACGACACAATTACAGTGAAAAAAAACTGTCGCGCTCATAGTGCAAAAGATCCGAAAAATCAAATTCTTTACTGAGGAAATGTTCATTTTGCTATATGGGAGAGAGAATAATACATTTCTAATAATACGATGACTGATTTGGATTTCATGGTATTACGTCAAAAAGATTTTACAAAATGTAGTAAATATGTTATTAATTATAAACATGTTTTTGATTTCACCCTATTTGTAAACTGAAGCGAGCTATCTTACCTGCTATTAATCTCTAAATTTGAGCGAGTCGCAGAAGCATGATTACAATCGACTCGAGAATTGGGGCGAGACATATATATGGCGGCTAAATATCGGTCATGCCCCATTTATTATTGATTTTAACAAATATTCTCCATAGAATGTAAGTACTGATATGTATAGAAATCTGATAAACTTGAAGGAATTACTGTATAATTCATGTAACGTAAAACTTTCATTGAAGGAAACATACCTGATCAGACAGACACCAGTAAACATTGCTGCACTAAAATATATAGTTTGTAAATTTCAACAAATCAAATACGATAGAATTATCGATAACATTCTCGATATCTAATCTTTTAATAAAAATGACATAGTAAAAATAATAACCCAATGTAGGGTTGGATAGGGTTTCCGTTTTTACAATGAAGCGTCGAATTCTGAAGATCATACCACTACTAAACCCCTTGATGTAAAATGTGTCAAAACATAGTTCAATAAAACTTGCTGATTTACCCAAGATACAGAAAGTTTTAAAGGGAAATTAAAATTGAAATTACTGATATTGATATTTAAATGTCTGTCATTTCTTTTTCTTTAGGCAGGCAACACTTTAATACTCGACATCAAAAAAACAAAAACAAGTCATTCGTAAAAGTGTCACAAATAGCACACTCAAATTAGGTTCAAATTATTCTGTAAACAGAGTTGGGAAGTCAATTTTAAATACCAATACAAAAAAAGAGATATTTACAGAATATCACAGCAATAAACGTTCTGTAAAATACCAGGACCCGATTGTTATCGTGCTATAAAATATTCATATAACATAAAAAGTGAATTAAAATTCCTACAATTAGAAAAATCAAAAACATTCAGTCGCATTTAATAATCTCCAAATTAATATGGAAACATCTAATATAGGAAGACCTATTGATGGGCATACTGTCAGAATTGAGCCTGTTATCCAGCTTCCCACCTATAATCCGTCACAAGGAAGACTTAGATACTATATGTCATTGGCATTGACATTCATATTATTAATTGCATTATTTATCAAGCAAGAGTATATTAATATTGAAGGTCCAAATAATGATATTTTGAATAATAGAGGTAGACATAATATAAATATCGAAACTATCACTGTTAGTGATATTAATTTACAAGATAGAATCTTTTTGAAATCCATTCAACCTTCGGTAATTGATCAATATCATTTCAATCAATGGATAGAAGAGGAATCAGATATTGCAAGGATAAAAATTTTACGAAATATTAAATATTCAACTAACCAAAATGATTGGAATGACCCAAATATCCCATTAGGTGTAGTAACGGCATCTCCAAGTCGTAGATCTCCCAATTATTTTTTCCAGTGGACAAGAGATAGTGCAATGACACTCAACTCGTTAGTCTTAGATTACAAAGAATATGGAGAATCCATAAATCCAATGATACATGATATAATGTTACAATATTTCAACAATTCAATGGTTCTACAAAGGTTGAATAATTGGTCCGGTAATTTTAGTATCAAGGATAAATATAGAGGTTTAGCTGAGCCCAAATATAATATTGATAGCAGTCCGTTTAATGAAAACTGGGGTAGGCCACAAAACGATGGACCGGCACTGAGAATTATAACCGTGCTCAATTATTTAGATTTGGTATCCACTAATGGTCTAAATATCAATGAACTTATCGGACCTTACTATAATTATAATTTTGAGGATGAATTAGATTTACTAAACAATTTTGTTTATTACGATCTTCAATTTATTGTTTTAAACTATCAGGAGAGTTGTTTCGATCTTTGGGAAGAGATTAGAGATCGTCACTTCTTCACCACGATTGTTCAATTTTATGCTCTGAGAAAATCTATTGATAAATGGACCACATTCATGGACAAGCATGGAATTTATCCCAATAACGACAATGACTTATTTAACCAAATGAACGAGACGTATGACAAATTATTGGAGTTCCTATTATCAAAGGATAATTTTATTAATACTGAAAAGAGTTACCTGATAGAATCACCCAACTTATTGAAGACAAGATCTGGTGTGGATGTTGCGGTTATCCTAGGTTCAATCGTTTCTCATCCTTCCGAAGACTCAACATCAGCCAGAATACCCTTTGATGTACATGATTCTGGTGTATTGAACACGTTATATGCACTCATGAAAAGTATGTCCATTATATACCCAATAAATCACCCCAACATTCCAGTTAATATGGGAATTGCTCTTGGAAGGTATCCAGAAGATATATATGATGGTGTTAAAACCAGCGAAGGAAATCCATGGTTTATCTCCACTTCTACTGCAGCTGAATTGATGTACAAATTAATAGAGACATATCATACAGAAAAGAAGCCAATTGTTGTTAACATTTGGAAGACCAAATTTTGGAAGTTGTTCTTCAGTAAACACAACAAAGACTACTGGAACGATGACTTAACTATAACTATACCATATAATTCTTTGGCATTTAACATGACATTAAACAATGTTTTCAAATATGGTGATTCCTTCCTTGAGGTTGTTAGAACACATATGAGTCATGAAGGTGAAATGAGTGAACAATTCAATAAATATACTGGTTTCCTTCAAGGTGCAAGGGATTTAAGCTGGTCTTATTCTTCGTTCCTTGATGCTGTAAGAAGCAGGGCTAAAGCTCAGAAACTACTAAAATAATTGGTTTACTGTCAACCAACGTTTCTAACTATCTCCATAAGTATTACGTACATTGTTGCAGTCACTTCAAAAAGAATGCATACTGAATACATATTATAACATAACTATATCATACATCTTTATAAAGTATATAAAATGTATTGGGAATGTTCATATCTCTACATTTGTTCCATATATCGTTGTATTAAACTATAGCGGATGGATCTACTGGATCGAACCCATTCTTGGGATAAAGACAGTTCCTTGATAAATTGTATATAACTTTCTGATCTACTAATCTAGGTCTGCTTTTTGCAAATAATAATTTTAATTTATCCTCACCTTTCACAATTATGGCCAAGTAGAAAATAACCTGACATTCTCTTACGAATGCTTCATTTATTATAATATCCACAATCGCATCTCTAGGAACGAAAACTGATTCTGGTGTACATAACCTTTTATTAATACTGTTAGGTAGTATACTATAACCACTGGTCTCTAATGTTTGTATACCATAGTTCTTAAATACCATGAGAGTTTCCACAGTTGGATTTTTTAATAGTCTGCAACTAATAAGTAAAATCAATAATCGTACCAAGAGACTATATCTACCAAATTTTTCAAAATATCGGTTGTATTTAGCCATCGAAATCCAGGCATTGAAAAATATTATTAACACACAATTGATCAATTGTTTCTTTCGGAGGTCATTAGGTATGATTGTGATACGAATGTAATTGTCGTTCTGTTCACGTTCTATCTCAATAGTGTATTTCATTCGTGCTTCCGAGAATGTCGTTGAAAGATCCGTGTGAACCATGGCTAGTTATATAAATAATTTGTGAATAACTTTTGCAGATGAAATTAATGATACAGTGCACGTTAGTTATCCATATAAGTTCTTTGATGGTTCGTTAAAGGTAACTGTAGTCCAATGATTTGATCATGTCGATATGTTTCTTTGACATATCATTTTTTTTGCTTGTTCCCTTGGAAATGGGTATCTGAAACTTTTTGTCTCTGAGCCGTTTAATGCGCGACACTATATGGATGAGACAGTTTTCGAAATTAAAATGAAATATTATTACTTGAAGTTATATAATAATAGTACAACTAGATATTGTGTATTATTTACAGATTACAAGAATCTGATAGTGTGTGGAAATTACGACGGCCATTCTCTATTTACTCACCAATAAGTTACCTGGAAGTGACGACATACTGATTCTCTGAGATTTCGAACACTTGTATAGTCATGATTGGAACATGCTTTGTTATGTTCTATTGACATTCAAACTGTGTTTAGTCCTTCTCAGTGCTTTTATCTTTGGTTGTTTCTTCAGAAGCTTTATCTACATTATCGTCTTCTTCTTGTTCTTCTTCTTTCTCCTCATCATGTACTTCCTTTTCTTCCTCTTTTGTCTCATTCTCTTCTACATTAGCATACGTTTCGTCTTCTTCTTCTTCCTCACTTCCATGTTCACCTTCTTCCTTAATTGATTCATCAGTTATCTTCCTCAGTTTCTTTACATCGTCAATAGTACCTAAAACAACTTCTGATTTTCTGTAGGTATTTAGGTACTTCTTTCTGAAACCACCAGAAGACTTCTTGTCCAGATCTCCTTCGTTTCGATTATTCATATCTTCCAGTTTGGCACTTTCCTTTGCCTTTTCAATTTCTTGGATGTTCTTTTCATGGTCTTCTTGTAGTTGTTCCATTTTCTTGTTGAAATCATCTATTGTTCCAAGTTCTTTTCGAATGTCAGTACAATATGAATCGAAGCTAGGAGGTAACTTTGCTCGCAGTGCTAGTTCTATCATTATAGGATGTTTCCTTTCCTCGTTACTGAATTTAGCTTTCACCTGTCGTCTTGTTCTGTATGGAAACATTTGAGATATTAAATTGAAATCAGTCCCCCACATTGCTAACGCTTTATAAAGTTTAATTGTCTCATCCAAACTCCACGGATCAGAATATTGTGCTTTACCATAAGAGGCATTGTTATATAAATTCTCAAAAGGATTTTCATCCACTTTTTCCTTCTGGGAATTTTCTAAGTTTGCATTTTTATGTCTATCGACAACTGTAGATTCTTCATCTAATATCATTTTACCATCTGCGCCGATCTTTAATTGCATTTGTTGACCTTTTGGTGGTCCTGATTCAGGGATATCTGCATTCAATAGTTTTTCTCTATTCTTTCTTCTCTCCTCTCTTTCCAATTCTTCTTCTTCTTTATTCAAGGATTTTAGAGATCTAAATTCTTCTCTAGCTCTTTTTCTTAAAGAACGACGTTCTTTCCTTTTCATTAATCTTCGCTTCTCTGCCTTTCTAGCCTTATCGTAATTTTCAGATATCTGACCAATGGGCAGTGTTCTTTCACATAACTGATCCATCGTGAAGTTTTCATCATCTACTAAATAACGAGCAGAGTCTGTTATCGTAACGTCGCCTGGAACTTCTTCTAAACTTCTGACAAGGTATGTTTCAAAATATTCACCATCGTTTGGAACAATATCAGTTGCGGTATCCTCATTTGAATTTTTTCTTTTCTCGTTATCTTCATCATTATCAGAGGTAGATTCCGTTGGTACTGAGATTTTGGAGATAATACTAATCTTTTTAGCAGTCCTACCTTTCCTGGTTGCTGGAGGTGCAGTCCTTGATAATCTTCTCTTTTTAATTGCATTCAATGTAGCATCATCCTCATTCTCCGTTAATAATTTATTCATACTAACGTTTTTCCTCTTTGCATTCTTTGCTATTGTCGATAGTCTTCTATTTGAATTATTTTGCGCTGTTGAGGTAGGTTTTATTAAGGGATTACCCATATTACTGCTCAAAGATGGTAATCTACTGAATCTTCTTTGTGGTTTCCCTGAAAGTCCTAACAAAGAAGCCGATTCCTGTTTATCATTTTCATTATTATCAACTTGTGTTGCTGCATTATCACTCATATCATCCTTAGTCTTACTAACGATACCTTTGGGGCCAATATCTTCCGAAGCTTTAGATAATGGACCTTCATTGTCATCTAAATCATTTGGTAATCGTTGTGTAGCAACCTGTGTCGCGCCTCCATCAACTGTATCTGTAGATATCGTCTCCTCCTTCTCTCCATCATCTATCTCTTTACTTATGATGGGCTTTGGTGCTGGTACATTTACAACAGGTGGAACAGATGTAGCTGTTCTACGTTGTCTGATCTTTGGTGCAAAACGCGTACCACCTTTATTAACCACACTACTCATTTTCTATGTACGTACTTGTGTTGTATATATCTTTTCTTAGTTATTGTATGTTTATGATATTACATAGCTATACATTTGTTTCTTATATACCGATTACATGTATCAAGTCATCCCTGTCGAAGTTTCGTGTGAATGCATTCCTGATGATTGCTGGTTTGTTTGTTTGCTTGTTTGTTTACTAAGGAGAAGAGTTTGAAAAAGAAAAAAAAAAAAAAAGTAAAAACATTGTCCGAACTTAGTTCACAAAGATTTGCAATTCTAAGTGACATCTCCTCGTGAACATTTGAACCATAATTATTTAAATCAGAATATATTAGATTAACTTAATTTCTTCTTTTCTTTATATACCAGCTATCGTGTTCTATGTTCTTTTAACAATCACCTTAATATGGGGTATAACGAGTAGCATGTTTTGATTTCTTGTTTTTGCTCTTTTTAGATTTTTTGCTATGTTTCTTGTGAGATTTTTGTTCAGAAGATGGTTCAGATTCATTTGCATCCATCGTCATATCTTTGTCATTATCAAAGACATCAAACTTCTTTGAGTAGTCCCAGAAGCCCTCTGGTATTGTTAATGAATGGGTTTCATTTTTCCAACATTTTACATTTCCATCCTCACCACATGAATACATCATTGAAGTTTGTTGAGGAGGAATAAATACATCTCTAATAACATCATCTCCATGTGCATTATCTATCCTTATAATTGCATCTAATTGTGGGGTCTCTCCAACTAATGGAATGATATTCATACTTCCTTTATTTTCTTGTGATTTACCTGTAGCAATGTAACCAGCATATATATCAATAACATAGTTGCAATCCCATTTCTCTCTAATATCACCAAAATCTAAAGGTTGCGGTTCTTTTAATTCCTCGGATTTATCGTTAAGTTCGCTGATTGCAAATGTTTCCATATGTGACAACGTATAGATTCTTCTTGGCGATATCCAACCACAAGAATGAATCGATGCATAATTAATAACCTGATGCAAAGCATCATCCTCTTCTTCTTGAGTTAAATCATAAATATTTGTGTAACCATCCGTAGAGCCACTTAACAATAAGTTCTTGTCAGAGGGATGGAATTTGATATCTGTAATATCATCATGATGAGAATCTACAAGGGATCTAATCGGATTGGAAAAATCTCTAACGTCGTATATGTATAATTCTGCGTCAACACCGCTCAATTCGGTACCACACGCTAGTCTACCATCTCTTGAATCCAAAGATAAAAATGGGGATCCCTTGTCATTATTAATGGAAGCTACTTGATCTTTACTTCTAATGTCAAATATTTTCACTGCCTCCAATGAAGCAGTAGCAAATAATGATTCATTATAGAAATCGCTATTGATGACTTTCAATTTATTAATTGGCACATTACCGGTAGTAATCTTTGTTATTGTTTGATTTGTTTTCCAATCCAACAGATGTATATCACCGTTACTTAAAGAAGTTACAAGACCACATTGATATAATGGTTGTAATCCCATACACCAGTTGTTGTTGCCGAAATTCACATTATTGACCAAATTATAACTCCCCATTCTTCAAATATTTTATTTATTATCTTTGTGTATATGAAATTATACTACTCGTGCAACGATAGTACTTTTATAACCTTAACCTAATTGCTGGAAATGATCTATGAATTTTGTTTTAATGTCAATAGTTACTTTTATGAGTCTATAAATTTTTTTCAGTGTATAGAAATTGTCGAGAAAAATTCACTGTACAACGACAATCAAACTGAACAACGTTAGAGGAAGTTAAATCCATTGGAAACGGATAAGGTTACTACAGTTGTAATGAAATTGTATACTAGGATAATAATTGAAAATATTTGTAATAATAAAAATTATTTATCTTATGATTATAATATATATAGAAATTATGAATGTTCATTGGAATATTATTAACAAAATGATAATGTACAATATTAAAGTTGAAAGAAAAGTCTTTAAAAGGGTGTGAATATTAATAAATGAAATTAAAAAATTAACCGTAAATGAATATTAAAAAATGTTATGAAAGGACATATAGGAACAACGTTACAGACGATATTACTGTTGTTGATATTTCATATGATTGGTTTGTAAATAATGGTAGTATTGTCCATATTGTGGATTTTGCTGCTGTAGACTTTGATGATGTCCCGCTCCTTGTTGATACTGTGGTACCTGCTGATAATAACGAGCTATTTGAACCGGTTGCAATTGAGAAGGTTGATGTTGTTGTTGTGGTGGTGGTTGATGTGATGATGATACTCTCAGTTGTGGCTGTGGATATTGTGATTGTGCTTGTATTTGTACTTGAGGAACGTATGGTACATTCTGATATTGGTGACCACTCGAAGAAGGTTGAGATTCTAGTTTCTGTAACTGAGTACCATTATAACTACGAGGAATTGAATTAGTATTACCTTGAGCAGTACTATTTGGAACGGTACGGGAGATATCAGATAATTTTGGGGTTCCAATATATGAAAGATGAGTATTTGGAGCAAAATCATACATTCTGTTGGGATCATGCTGGGTGACTCTGATGGTAGGTGGATAGGCATATCTATGACCTCCAGTATTATAAAGATTAGTAGCAGCGGATAAAATATTGACATCGGGTGTCCTTGGTGTAGCTAATGAACTATTCCTATGGCTGTTAGAGCCATTGTGAGGTGGAGTGATGGTCTGTTTGTTTGTCAACGTATATCTATCTGTTGGTAATGGAGTTCTGACATTTTCAAATGACAGTCTTCTTCCTGGATCAAACATTGCACTTTGATCCAAAGGTGGAGGTAAATAATTTGATTGCTGATTTGTTGTTAATGGAACAATCGGTTGAGTTTGATAGTATGATACTCGATCATATGGTGCGAAATGAACATTTGGTACAGAATTTCTACCACGAACAAAATAATGACCAGGTGAAATGTGACCAGCTGGAGGTTGATAATCAGAAATGCTGTCCATGATTCCTTTTATAGAAGGTAATGGCTGAATACCTCTTTGCTTTGTATTTGAAATATAAACCTTTGGCAAATTATTTTTATCGACAATTGAACCGGGACTACCTTGTGAAACAGTTTCTGGACTAATAATTTCTTCAGGTGGAGTTGCTACAGTATCATTACCAGTAAAAGGATTCCTTAAAGTTGGTTTCTTCCTTAAAGGTTCAATGTCAGTAGTAATTGATATTTTCCTCTTTGATTTTGGAGATGATGCATTTGAAGTCTTTGGAGAATTTCTTCTTCCTGATCTTTTAGAACGTAATGGACCCATCAATCCTGTACGTTTTCTTTCTTCCATCATTAATTGAGCTTGTTGTTCAATAGCTTTATACCATCTTTCACATTCTCCAACAAAATCTGAGCCAAAGACTGGAATTAGCAAATATCTAATTGGGTAACAAAATCTGTAGCACATTCTTTTTGCTACTTGCATTGGTTGCCAAGTCCCTTGAATCTTGATGAAACCACCACGAATTCTTTTACCTAAATCATTAATATTTTTACCGTCAACATTAATGTGATCAATAGGAATATTCTGTTCATTGATTAAATGATCTTTGAAATCATTACGAACTAATTCACATAATTCGTCAGATATTTCATTCCAATGTAGATCCGAGTAACAAATATCATTGCTGCCTGTACTGTTATTATTAGTATTATTATTATATGAGTTGGATTTTTTTTGTTGATTACTACTACGAATACCAATATTAGCTAGATAACTACTATTTTGGTTAGTAATTGAACGTCTTTTCCTTGTTCTTCCATTTTGATCTTGATCTTTAAAATAGTTCTTAATAAAAGAGGAGTCATTAGCATCCAAACTTATAGATTCATAAAATGCAAAGGATGAAATATAATCATATTCACGAATACATTTATCTCTTATGGCAATATTTTCCTCCTTTGAAGCATTACGTCTTTGACAAAGAATCAAACCTCTAATAATATCTTGATAAAGTCTCCAAATACCAGTTAAAAATACAAAACCAGTATCATGTTCCCATAAGACGGTATTATTTTTACTAATCAATTTATTATTTGATGCATCATTGTGATAAATCTTAGTAACTTTAAATTGTTGGTTTTTGGTTAATGTGTTAACAACAATATTACCATCTTCAGTTGTTACTGAACTTTCTTGTGAATTTTCACTATCAGTAGAATTAGTACTAGAATCATTTTTAGGTAATGGAGTATCATCATAGACAACATTAGCATCTAATAAACGTCTCTTACAACTTAGATTATTAACCCCAAGATTTTCTCTGATGTCATTTGGAATTCTATTCAAAGTTTCTTCGGTGATTTTGAATTTATGTTCAGAAGATGATGGTGGATTAAGAGCGGCAACATCTTCTGATTTCTTAGATTCAGCAGATTTATCAGTGAAAAATTCATTACTTGAATCATTTAAATAAATTTTTAAATCTGGTAATTTATATTCAAAACATTTTAAATTTTCATTACCTTTATCCTTCTTAGTAATAGATTTTCTCTTTTGTGGTTTCTGTTTATAATGAGGATCTTCTAATAATTTAGCAGCTAATTTATCAGCAGCAGCAATTTCAGCAGTTTCTTGATCAATTTTTTTCTGTTTTAAATAATTCATATGTGCAACTTCAGTTAAATATTCTGGACATTCGAAATTTTTAGCTAAAGAAGATTTATAAATATTTGGTTTAAATCTTAATTGTTGATTAAATAAATCATTTAAAGATAAATTTGAATCCTTACCTTGCTGATAAAATTTTTCAAATAAAGTTGCAAAAAATAATCTTTGATAATCATCTTGTGGAGAATCAGATAATTTAATATTATTAATATCAATATTAAATATTGGATAATTTGTAGTTTTTTCCTCCATAATTGATTGAAAAAGATTTTTTATAATACACCGGATTATAATTGTCGACTTGAGATTATATTCTTGAAAAGAAACAAACTATAAGATCTTACGATATTGAAAATGAAGTTAAAACAAAAAATATGTTTGAATGATCTAATAGTTTCTGAAAAAAAAAATTAATTAAGGGCAGGTCTTTTATATAATTGAAAATTATAATATATGTTTTTTTTACCCACTTTCTTAATTCTGTCTCTATTCCCTTAAATTGCAAAAAAAAAAAAAATCTTGCTAGTTTAATTAAAGGTTAAAAAAATTATGTGAGTGAACTGTTATTAACTTGGAGTAAAATGTTGATATTGAAAAAAAAAAAATAGAACGTGTCTTAATTTCGAATCAACAGTATCTATGTAATAAGGGATATTGCTTACTTTCTTCTTATTCTTTTTTTTTTGTTTTTACCTTCCCTTTAGTTCTACTTTTACCCTTTTATATTTATATATCTGAGATTCAAAAAAAAAAAAATGTTAGTGTCGATAATGTATATATGTTAATCACTTCTTTGATAGGTTTGTTTTGTTTTTGTCTTGAAACTCACTTAACTAATAAATCTTTAATAATATCATGTTTGTTTGTTTTTTCTTCTTTTGTGTACTTAATTACTGCAATCATCCCTGTGTCAAACAAAAATTGGAGTATATAAGAGATTGACATAAAAAAAAAAAGTGCGTAGTAACTAAAAGTTCAGCAAAAGGAACAAAATAAAGATCTTCTATCAGAATTTAAATTAAATTAAATTATAACATACATACCGTTCTTGTTCATGCGGCTATCTCTGACATATTTTATTCTTGATTAAGAAATATACCGGTTTTGTAATTATGTATTTTTTTTTTCCTAATAAAGTTTTTTGGGTAAAACAGAAAAAAAAGGTTAGAGAAGAGCGAAGGAAGCAATATTTGAAATATTTCAAAAACTAACAAACGACAGCAGAATTTACACAAGATGTACATAAATTTTTAGGGGAGACTAAAGTATGCCTTTTGTTACTTTTAGGTAGAAGAGGGAAAACTGATAACTCGATTAGGAAAAAGAACTGTTCCTTACATTCTGCAAAGTAGAGAACTTTATTTCTTTTAAAGGTAGTGACGAAATCTAGCCCTATTTTTAAATTCAACCAATATATATTTTTCTATCTTGTTTTTGATGAGGAGTTCTAGAAAATTGTCCCTTAATATCTTTTTAAGGAAAGTAAAAGCGACTGTTATTGACCTTTATTTTTATCTCTTAGATCCCTTTGTCGATGGTAGAAACAAAAAAAATAACGTAACAATTGTATATGAGGTGTGTATGTCTGTTTTCTTTCTTTCTTTTCGTTTTTGTTCTAACTTTCTCAGTCTTCTTTATAGCATCTGTCTTAAATGAGTTTTACGTCACTTTTACAAATTTCCCTTTCGTTTACTAATTATAACCTCTTTCGTCATTAAATCAAGTACGTACATATAAATGTGTGGGTGTATGTTTTATCCTTTCTACGGTGTTTACTCCACGGCTTAAATGCATACGTCCGCGTCTCTTGTGTCTACAAAAAAAATTTTGTTGAGATATGTAGAAGTGGGGGGGGGACGGACCGAGAGACAGGGCCTAGACAGAACAACCAATAACAACAACAGCAACAGAATAAAGATAATGTCGTGCAGTATTTTCACTTATTGGAGTATAAAGCGGAGTATCTCGAGTTATGTGAGGAGGGGGAAGTGATAATAAACCCCGGATTTCTGAATCTATTAAGGGAAATATGAAATTTTAATTAATGAATGAATTAATTTATTAATTTAGAATAGGAATAGAGTGAAAACAAATTAGATAATAATTAAATAAAATTGAAAAAAGATGATGTATTGTTTCTAATATGAAGGTATTTCAATTGATTATTGTAAGATAATGTATTGACTAGAAATGATATAAAGTTTGTATGGCTATTGTTAATAATAAAATAGAAATGGAAAAAAAAAAATACTACTATTAGGGTCTTATTTCAAAAATAACGGAATTTCTTTTGTATGTTTGGGTTTTTACCCTTCTCTTGCATACTTATCTCTCAATAACAATAATAAAACAGCCATTTGTGCATTTTATTAAAGAAACTCGTCATTACCTGAAACAATATGAACATATTATTTTCTTTTTTTTTTTTGCTTTGGGGAGAGGAGGTGGGGGAACAGGGTGTACTTGGCTTTGAGGTAGCAAATATGTATATATGGTTGTAAGGTAGTTTGATTGCAACCGTATGCAAGTAAACCCCAATTCAATCTCGAAGGAAATTAGAAGCAAAAAAAAAAAAAAACGGTTCCAGGTACTTCCGACTAATTTAATATTACATATTATTGTTGTTTTCATTTCGGTTAACTGTTCCTTTTTCGATAATCATCAAGAAGATAAATACGTAGATAAATTGCATTGGATATTAAGGAACAAAATTATTGACATCATGCATCGAACTCTGTTTTTTTTTTTTCTACATACACAATTCTACTGTTTTGCTTTGTTTTTCTTTCGGTTTGGAAGTCTCGATTCGATATTTTATTGAAGGTGTGGCTTTACTTTCTTTTTTGTTGTTGTTATGAAACTCCAGCGGGTTATATGACTTTTCAAACGTTATTGAATAGGGGTTAGATTACATTCAACATAATCGTATCTACTAGTAACCACAGTGTTTTTTTTTTTCTATAGGAAAATCATCATTATCACTGTTATTGTTTTTATCGTGTGCCTAATCTTTTATTTTTTTTGCCCAGCTTGAATGTTTTTTTACAGATTTCAAAAAGAAAATCGGAGTTCTTCATTGAAAGAAATCCTTTCGAATTATTAAGTGTGACATTTGTTTTTTGTGATATCTTTCCCTTTATTAATGAATAAATTATGGGAAATTCGAGGCGAGCCAATATGCAGAAAAAGAAATTACACTACGCATCGATGATGTACGTTATGTATGATTTAACAGTGATGTCACATCCATTTTATTTTATTTAAGACTACGTAATAGTTTAAAAAAAATAAAAATAAAGTTAAGGATATACAATTCTATTCTATTTAATAATTACGCATAACTTTCTTTGCATCGCTGAAAATATGTAATATCTAACTTTTGAGGTTCGAGAAAGAAAAAAACTAGAGGATAAATTTATTGAAATATGAATTGCACCCCTAATTTATATCTTATCACAACAAAATATATTTTATAATTCCGGTTTCTCTTTCATATACACTAAATTAATATTTTGTCTTAGGACATTTTTATAATCAATTTTGTCTCTATTTTCGTCTCTCTATGTTGGAGAAGTCAAAATTTAGATTGATTGTCTAAGATTAATCTTAAACAACATATTCAACTTCTTTTAAACAGTGATATATGTTGTTTGCAGGATATCAACAAGAATGAAAGGGATTCATAATTGAAAGAGATTAATAATGAAGAAGGAGGGAAACAGCCTGTGAAGATTACAAACAGTAACGATAATTGATTTGATGTTAGGACAATGCCGCTTGTTGGGTTCGAACCGGCACCCACAAATTGCAAAAAAAAATATGGGCAAAAAGAAATGGTCCCTAGCGGGATCGAACCGCTGATCTTGGCGTTATTAGCACCACGCCTTAACCAACTGGGCCAAGGGACCTATTAATTTCTGAAAAAGTTAAATATTTCGCACAAACTGCTCTACTATCAAATTAAAACATGAAAATTATTTATTTTCATTACTTAATAACATTTGAAGGACTAAATAAAGTTTGAACTTAATCACATTTTTAATTCCATAACCTCAAATGACCATTCTTGAGGATTTCATTACTTTTGTCTGGTATTATGCAATAGTTTCTCTTAAAATGTGCATTCTTTAGAATTATTACTCTTTACTTAAAAGCAGTCATAATTCATGAAGATTCCTTTGTTTGGTGGATAAAAATGTAAGATCTATACATATTTAACATATATTTGTGAGATGGGGAACGATGAGTAACATTTCTTTTATCATAAAAGCTGAAATCTGGTCAATCAAAAATTTATTAGATTTATTGAATATTCTTAATCAAAGGTTTTGAAAGAAAAATCATATCATATATGTAACTTTTTGCTTATTCTTCTGTTGGAAATAAAATAATATAATAATTAGGTAATTATTACTCTTTATGATAATAACCAAGATTATAAGCTAACAATAAAAACAACATTCATTGGTGGTTGAAGATTATAATCACGACATCAATTATGAAATTATTACGTAATAATCGTTAACTATCAAAATTTGAAATTATTAGGTAATACTTGTTAACTATCAAAATACAAAATTATTAGGTAATACTTGTTAACTATCAAATTATCAAATTATTACATAATAATGATTTGAAAAGTGGCAAATAAATTTATATATAAATAACAAGATTCAGGATTAAAAATTACAATCCAGAATTAGTTCTCATATATATTATTTTTATAATTTTTATATTTTAAAAAAAAATAAGACGAAATACAATAAATTTGCTCATCTAATAAAATAATATGAATAGCAATTCTTTACAAAATCAATATCTTCCCTATGGCGTTCGTTTACTTTTTTCTATCTTCTTCGTATAAATGTGCAATAACTGGATATTCCCTGGATATTTTGCTCAGTAATACTACGTTACAGTTACATTGAGAGAGGTGATGATTCAGTTTATATTTTGATAAGGCACTTATGCTCGAGTTTGTTCTTTTTTTGTGTGTGGAAATACTGACATTTGGTACTCATTCTAATAAATAGAAATTGGGTGACTAACAATTATATTGCCATATTAATTAAAATGGTAGATAGATAATTGTAGTATCTTTGGCATTGGCCCATTACTTAGAGTTCTTATTTCTGTTCGATCTCATTAAGAGAGTTATAAAAGGAAGTACAGTGTAATATTAAAAGCCGTTCAATTAACTCGGAATTAGTTCACTTTCCACAAAGCACATACGTGAACCATAGTATCCGTATCAATTTGCCACTGATCAAGATACAACGAGGGCATTACTTCCTCGAGAATGACCTGATAGAAACATAACGAATAGATCATGTATATCCGAACTTTTGACAGCGACTCTTTTGTGCAGTAACCATCATACAACGTCCCTAATAAGTTTTCCACACAGATATGAACCCAAAATGACAGTTAACTATTATATACATGTATACATATTTCTGTTATCATAATTCTGTTATTGATCTAGGGGAGGACAAACTGACGTCATTCGGAGATATATATCTCTATTTATTTATTTATTCTTATATCCGTGTGCCTCTTTTTCTGCGTATTGTACATAACCAATTCCGTCCGAAACGATATTGTGTTGTCCCATTTTCTTTTACTTAAAAGTCGATCTTCCCGTTTTGGGCACTACGCCTACACGCACAGAGAATGCGCCTACGTATATAATTCTCTCTCTCTCTTTTTTTCTTTATTATGAACAAGAAGCCAACGATTGAAATATGATTAACTTGAGTATGATATGGTAAATCATGTTTTCATATTTTGGAAAGTAAGATCAATTAAGAGGCAAGTAAAGTATTGTTGCCTGCTTTGAGTTTTATTTGAGGAGTCCCGAGTGATTATTGGACTGATTTTAACAGACAGGAACTTATAAATTGTGATAGAATAAGGAACAAATCTGATATACATTCAATTAGCAAATAAAGACAGTCTAGTTTTCCCCTTTTTTTTCATTTTTGCATATAAGACTTCAATCAATCTAAGATGAATCAACCTGAATTAGATAAATATCAACCAGGTACAACATTAACTGTAGGTTCACATTCGATACAAATTATTAAATATTTAACTAGTGGTGGTTTTGCACAAATTTATAGTTGTCAATTATCTAAACCTGATGAATATATTCATAACAATTTTGCATGTGTGAAAAGAGTAATTGTTCCAGATAAAGGTAGTTTAAATGTCCTGAGAGCAGAAGTGGAAGCTATGAAGCTATTACGAAATAATACACATGTTGTCTCCTATATTGATTCTCATGCTGCAAAATCTCATTTCCATAATGGATCATATGAAGTATTTCTATTAATGGAATATTGTGAAAAGGGAGGTTTAATAGATTTTATGAATACACGATTACAGAATCGTTTACAAGAATTCGAAGTATTAAATATCATATTACAAATTACTCAAGGTGTTGCTGCAATGCATGCTTTAAATCCACCATTAATTCATCGTGATCTTAAAATTGAAAATGTATTAATATCATCAGATAATCAATATAAAATTTGTGATTTTGGTTCAGTATCCGGTATTATAAGACCACCTGTAACACAACAAGAAATGGCATATGTTCAACATGATATAATGAAAAATACAACCGCACAATATAGATCTCCAGAAATGATCGATCTTTATAGAAATTTACCAATCGATGAAAAATCAGATATTTGGGCACTTGGTGTATTATTATACAAATTATGTTATTATACAACACCATTTGAGAAAGGCGGAGAAAATGCAATACTTTATTCAAGGTATGATTTCCCACAATATCCACAATATAGTGAAAATTTGAAAAATTTTATTAGATGGATGCTTTTGGTTAATCCGCAACAAAGACCAAATATTTATCAAGTTGCTGAACGTGCATCACAATTATTAGGTATACCGTGTCCAATTATCGATTTCTATTCAATTGATAATATTAGCATGACGGGACAACTTTCAAATGTTGCAAGTTTATCACAATTAAATATGATGAACCAAGGTATAAGTACACCAAACTTGTTACAACAACAACAACAACAACAACAACAACAACAACAACAACAACAACAACAACAACAACAAATGGCGATGCGGTTTCAACCACAACATTTTATGGCACAACCACAAGTACAACAGATGCAACCAATCACTACGTCACAATCATATGCACCATCATCAAGTGAATTGAATAATAAATTAACACAAGTTAGAACAATAGATGCATTACCATCAGCGGTTATGCGTAAATCGAAAACATCATCATCCACATATATCGATGAAAATGTACAAACTAATGAAGAACCACCAAAATTACATACCACTACATCACAACCTAATATCAAATCACAGATCGTTTTATCACCAGTTTCAACTTCTTCAAGTGATGAGGATGAAATTTTAAAGACTATTAATTTACCGCCAAGAAGAAGAATCAGTTCTAGAATATATAGTAAACAACAGGATTTATCAAATAACAATGAATCACAGAAGAATGAATTGGCTCTGGAGAAGAAAATTAAGGATGCAATCGAGGCCTCAAAGAAAGAATATGAAAATAATAAAGATATTTTAGATTCATCAATGATTGATGAAAGAAAATCATTATTTGGTGATGAAAATGAAGTCAAAGAAGAGGAAGAGATCAAGAAGGATATTGACGATGATCATATTACTAGTCCATCACTCACAGAAAATATTGAAAATTTCGAAAGGGTCTCAATTAAAGATAGTCCACCAGTGCCACCACCAGCACGTACTCCACAGGAGAAACCAACTACAGAAGAGAAGCCTTCAAGATTAACAGATGAACAAAGGTTACAAAATAAAAGGACTAAAGAAATGTTAAGACAGAAAATGAAGGATAAATTGAATCAATCAGGTAAAAATATCGTGAAAAGAACTACACAAGACGATATCAAACAACAAAGGAAACAACCTATACCGTCTACGAATACAACATCAAAACCTAAAACGAAACCTATTGTACCTGTTAAACCAGATAGATTAAAACCAAAGAAACCAAAGAAACCATCATTCTTATCAGGTAACGCAATTGCCAATAAAGTGTAAAAGTTAAAAAAAAAGTTTATTTGCATCATATATACTTAATCATTAGCATAAAATAGATATTAATTATCAGTGAAAGTTATTATTATTATTATTATTATTATTATTATTATTATTATTATTATTATTATTATTATTATTATTATTATTATTTATATAAAAATTATGTATTACATATTATTAGGGGATTTCATAATATTGATAGTCGTAAGGGTCGTGGGAAGGCATGGTGGGTAACCGAGTGGAATGTTGCTCTTATTCCTCATCACTCCATTCTTCAAAGGAATCAAGAATGAAATCTGTCGCTTCCTCAAATCTTTCCTCTACTATATTATTTATACCATCAGTACCACATCTCAATACTCTACCATATTTCTTACGTGGTTTCTTACTCTCATTATCACCCCAACATGAATGATTCTTATCTGAAAATACCAAAGAGTTCTTAAAATACCAATCCGTTAGGGACTCGTCAACAAGTGGAACCAACGGTTTCAATTGTTTACTACCAATAAACGATATTATTGCCTTGACATTACTTCTTGTGTCTCTGTGACCCATTAAATGTATCACACCTGAACTTGCATCACCAATACCAACAAATGCGATCTTTTGAACATTTGTTGAAAATTTAATATAATTATCCCATAGATATAATAAGACTTCCTGTGCAGTAATCATTGCAGAATAATTATCTTGTTCAAATAAGGATTGTGGAATATTTACATCAATGACACCATATTTTCTTTGAGTCGCCCATTTAATAAATGATAGGCCACTATCGACAATAATCGAGGAAGAGGATTCGATATTACCTGTGATGACGTTTCTTGCAGCCCAAATGTCGGGCGTATCATGAACAATAATCATTAATGTTGAAGCATCATACACATTCTGAGAACAGAAAATGGTATCCTCTGAAAGTTTTTGATTCACCAATGGTAATGTAACAAACTTATAATTATCTAACAACAAATTTTGTAATTGTTGTTGACGGATGGCTGTCTGCAATGGGAAATTCTTGGAGATGATTGTTTCAGTAATTGGCTCCTTAAAATCACAACCAGCATTACCACATTTACGTTTGAAACATTTCCAATATTTAGATTGTAATCTAATTATCTTGTCAACCATCTCTAATGCTTCTGGCTTAGGATCCATTGATGGTTCAGGTAATTCATCAGGAGGTTCACCAATCAAAATCTTGGCTACCGCTAAAGCAGATTTAGCGATGGAATCTAAGTTGTACCCACCTTCGAGGATGACTGCCAAGTTCCCTCGAGCCAAAGACTTTAGCATGTGTGTCATGTGTCCGTAACAACTTGGTGTAACGTGACATTGACCAATGGTATCCCCATCTGCAGCATCGAAGCCGGAGGAAATTATGACTAAATCAGGTTGAAATTCACGACCCATTGGCATAACAATTTGTTCAAATGCCCACATGTATTCAGCATCACCGACGTTCCCCACAGGCCAAGTAATATTACAATTGAAACCTTCACCTTTTCCCTCACCTGTTTGATCATATTGACCATGTACTGTACCAGGGTAATATTTACCTAATTCAAATCTATGTAATGAAACATATAATATTCTATCATCATCATAGAATGCCTTTTGAGTACCATTACCATGATGAATATCCCAATCCAGAATCATAATTCTACGTACCGATTCAGGATAATTTTTCAAAATATTTTTTGCAGCAACTGCAACGTTACTAAATAGACAAAACCCACCTGATGATTCAGGTTCAGAATGATGACCAGGCGGTCTTACTACTGCTAATGCGTTCTTCACTCTACCTTCAACGACAGATTTACAAGCTTCAATGGCACCACCACACGAGGATTTGGCACTGGATAAAGAATCGTTATTATAATAAACAGAATCACCTTTCTCTGTCTCCTTCAGCAACTCTTCTCTTGACATTTGTTCTGTCTTTTCCAAGAAATCTAGGTGTTCCTTGGAATGTACCTCCAGGATCTCATCTCTAGTGGCTTCCCTAACTGGGATCTTCAACATCAAATCCCCGATATCATCAACACCACTCAACATCGGATCATTAATCAATCCATTCTCGGCTAGGATCTTATAAATACGATAGATTCTTCTTGGATCCTCTGGATGTGGATCAATATATTCGAAATAAGAGGTGAAAATCTTAGCATGATACCTCATTCTAACATCATAGCATAAACCAGTCTTCAACGGAGTATAATGTATCGTCGGTTTCGTCACTGGGACAATGACTTGTCTCTTCATTACATTGTTGTTTTCTTCTGTCTTAATCGTATCAAATTCACGTTTGATACCGTTGGTGGCGGTATTGCTATCTTCAATTGTGCTCATCTTCGTCAGTATGCTTGCACTTATCTATCGATCCCTGTCTAACTGTCGTATACGTTCCAGATCTTCCCTTTGTTGTTGTTGTTTATATGTTTATATGTTTATATGTTTGGCACCTTTAGGACTTTCTGCAAAGGGCACTTTCCAAATTTTTGAAAAACTGTCGAAACTGGAAAATTTTTTTTTTTGTTTGGTTCATTTAACATCTGCGAGATGATTCGACTTGCGATGAGCTGCTAACATCGATTCATATAAACGATAAGTGATGCTGAATGAGTTTGATGGTGTTGTGGTCAGTGAGTCAGGGACTCATACTGCAAGATGGACTTCTATAGGGATGCGACATGGGTGTTGGAATACATGGAACAACAGGATGCCAAGGGCAGAATCTCCGGTTCTTTACAGACTCTGGTATTGAAATCATGTAAGGTCTATAAGATTAAAAGCAATCCTAAACATATATACGCAGTATTGGATTCGTGCTGGAAGTATAAGCCATATTTGGAGCGTGTCATGAAGAAATCTGGTATTCTGGATGAGATTCCTAAGAAGAAAGGGAAACCTGCATACACCAGATTAACACTGTTGTTATTGTGTCATGATCTGTTGTTATCCAAGAGTAAAAGAATTCAAATGGGTAAACATCCAATCAAGTCGTATGTGTTGAAATTCAAGACGAGGTTAAAGGCAGAATTGGTTAAGTTGAAGTTGAAATTGAAGGTGAAAAGTCTAAATGAATTGTTCGAACAAGATGATTTGGATAATGATACACCTCCTGTGAGATGGATCAGAATCAATCCATTGAGGTGTCCAGAAAACAATGTCGACTCGGTACTTGAGGAATTGAATAGAAAGTTCCCAACAAGAGTCGATCATTGGAACGAGATCAAACCAGGCACGATATATTATGATGAATATGTTCCCCATTTATTTGGTATCCATCCACAGGACAAAATCACATCTCATGAGTTGTACAAGCGTGGTAAGATCATCATCCAGGATCGTGCGTCCTGTCTACCTGCTACAATCTTCAACCCAACCTCGAGGGATGTCATCATTGATGCATGTGCAGCACCAGGTAATAAGACTACACATGTAGCTTCATATATGTTTGGTGAGGAAGATGGTGTCACTGTTCCAACAGACAAGAAGACCATCTTTGCATTTGAAAAGGATCCAGAGAGAGCCAAGATTTTACAGAAAATGGTAAAGACTGCAGGTTGTTCCTCAACGATTCAAATCAATGTTGGTGATTTTACAAAGATCGCCACACCAGATAAATTTAAAGGTGTCACAGGTTTCATTGTGGATCCAAGTTGTTCTGGTAGTGGTATCTTTGGTAGAAAATATGTTGATGCATTGAATAGAAGGAAACAGGTCCAATCTGATGACAATGCTATCCCAGATGAACAAGAGGAACAAGAAGAAGAAGAAGACGAGGAACAAGAGATTGGTGAAGATGGTGTGCCTAAGCGTATCTCGAAGAAAGATGCCCTGGAGACAAGATTGGCCAAGCTATCCTCTTTCCAATTCCAAGTCGTTAAGCATGCAATGAGTTTCCCAAGGGCAACGAAGATTGTGTACAGTACATGTTCCATCCATGCAGAAGAGAATGAACGTGTAGTGATTGATCTGTTGATGGACAAGAAAGTGCAAGAGCAAGGCTGGAATGTGAGTAAAAGAGAGAACGTGATACCGTCGTGGCCACGTAGAGGTCTGGTGACGGAGTTCGAACAAGTGTTTAGAGAACAACCTGAAAGATGTCAAGAGTTGGCAGATGGTTGTATAAGAGCATTGCCAAAGGAAGACGGTGGGATTGGTTTCTTCGCGGTTTGTTTCGAGAGATCCCTGTGATCTGGCCTGAAACATTCCTGTGTCAAATAGATATATAAGCATTATGTATATTAAATCATCGAATAGTCAATTGTAAACTGTTCAACAGTTGTGATGTTTCTTCTTCATTGGCACCTTTGAACGTTTAGCAGCGCCGAAAGTGAAAATTTTTTTGTCACATGGGAAACAGTTGCAACAACAACAATAACATCCACGATACACCTCGATGCTGAGCAACAGGGACTCTTCTTTGGGTTGAGATGAGTACTTATAAGAGGATGGGTGGTTATTGGACGGTATTGGTAGCAGTTTTATTTTGCAATCCAAAGAGATCCACAGCGCTACGTTGCTTATGAGTGAGGAAGAAGTTCGAGAAATAAGTAATAATCCAGAGATCATTTCACAGGATGTCTCAGCATCAGAGATGAATGATTCAGAAAGTGAATCAGATCATGAAGGCCATATGGCGGAGAGTCTGGAAGATATGGCATATTATGAACGTGCCGTTGAAGAGATTCGCCAAGGTGATTCGTATACATGTATGATTTGTACCGTTGAAATGGATTATAGATGTCAAATGTACGCCTGTAGTCATTGTTATAGAGTATTTGATTATGATTGTATCAGAGAATGGGCTTTGAAGTCAACAGAAAGAACAGTCGATAAAACATGGAAATGTCCAAATTGTTCTCATGTTAACAAAAAGGTTCCACCACAGAATAGGGCTACTTGTTGGTGTGGGAAAGTGATTAATCCAGAACCTAATGAGTTAAATCCAAATTCATGTGGTCAAACTTGTGATGCCAAGATTTGTATTCATGGTTGTTCCAAGATCTGCCATTTGGGACCACATCCTGAATGTACAAGGACAATCAATATTCGTTGTAAATGTGGGAAACATACTAAAGAGATTACATGTTCACAAATTAAAAAATTTAAAGGTAAACATCGTTTTCAATGTGATGACCTATGTGGAATGTTATTACCTTGTGGTATACATAGATGTAGTCGTGTATGTCATTCTGGACTATGTGGTTCGTGTCCCGAGAAGATTGTAATGCAGGATCAAACAGCAGGACCAGAGATCAAATGTTATTGTGGTACACATACTCGAGATGAAATTGCTTGTAACGAGATTCAAATTGTTGATAAACATAAACCAGTGAAGTCAAAGAAGGATGGGACCATTGTTCAAGATGGTTGGTTTGGTGTTTACCCCTGTGATGAGATTCGTACCGTTGAATTCTCATGTCATAAGCATTCATTCATTGAGAAATGTATTGTTAATCCGACTCAATCAGGTAAGAAACCATGTCCATTTTCGCCAAAATTACTTAAGACGTGCCCATGTGGTAAGACACCATTAATTAATTTAGCTAAACCTAGAACTAAATGTACAGATCCTATCCCACATTGTGACTCCATATGTGATAAACCATTGAAATGTGGTAAACATACATGTCCATTCACATGTCATGATGGACCATGTATGGATCCATGTTTACAAATTGATAAAGTTAAATGTAGTTGTGAACAAAGTACATTTTTGGTTCCATGTGGAATGAAGAAGAAACCACATTGTAATTTGAAATGTGAATCCTTAATGTCATGTCGTAGACATAGGTGTACTCAAAGATGTTGTTCTGGGAGACCAAGTGCTGAGTTAAGGAAACGTACACATTTCAGAACCAGTGACCTTGCAGATGAAACGTTAGTGGAACCCGAACATGTTTGTTTACAAGAATGTAACTTAATGCTATCTTGTGGTATACATAGATGTCAAAGAAAATGTCATCCAGGTAAATGTCCACCATGTTTAGAGAGTGATTCCAATGATTTGGTATGTCCGTGTGGTAAGACTATTGTGGAGGCACCTGTTCGTTGTGGTACTAAATTACCTCCTTGTCCATATCCGTGTATCAAAGTTGTTCGTGGAGAATCTGAATGTGGACATCCACCTGTACAACATCCATGTCATCCCTTAGATATACCATGTCCACCATGTACTGCGATTGTCTACAAGCCATGTAAATGTGGTAAAGTTGATAAAGTTAGAACAGTATGTTTCCAAACAGATGTATCCTGTGGTAAAATATGTGGTAAACAATTGGAATTCTGTGAACATAAATGTCAAAAGAAGTGTCATTTACCTGGAGAGTGTCAAACTAAATGTAAACAAGTCTGTCATCGTAAACGTGTTGGATGTGACCATTTCTGCGTTAGACCATGCCATGGATTTGATGAGTGTCCAGATACTCCATGTACAGCATTGATTAAGATCCATTGTCCATGTGGTAGACGTACTAAAGAAGTTGTTTGTGGTGCCACTGCTGAGGAACCAAGTACAGCATTGATACATGGTGAATCACAATTGGCATGTGACGAAGAATGTGAATTGGTGAAAAGACATGAACAATTAAAGAAAGCTTTTGGTATCTCTGATGAACCAACAAGTGTTAATGGTATTGAGTTAGATAAATTAAAATCATTAGCCAACATTGCACAAACATTTGAAGAATTACAATTACCATATAGTGAAAGTTGCATTGTTACGTATTCAAGACAACCCTCATGGGCTCAACAGATATGTGATGTGTTGAATAAATTAATTGACGATAAAAGTAGACACAGTTTGCATTTTAAGCCAATGCGTGCACCAGCAAGACATTTCGTTACCGAATTGGCAAAATCGTATGGTTTATATGCGGAATCACAAGATCGTGAACCTAACAGATCAGTTTTCGTTAAGAAGGAGAGGACCTCGGTGAAACCTACGTTAACCTTGGAAGAAGTTGTGCCATTATATCAATCGTTTAAAGTGGCAGACAAAGAGCGTAGAGCCAAAGAATATGAATCACGTACTACAACAACATTATTAAACATTGAAGCAAACACTACAGGTTCCAATTCAGGTATAAGTTACAATGCCAAATTTACTGGTTTCTATATTCATAAGATAGCAGATGGTGTCACAGAAGACGAATTGGCAGCCATGTTATTGCCGTGTTTCGAACCCACTTTAATTAATGATCCACAGATCCGTATCATTGACAACACAAGTGATGAGAAACCTAGCCGTGATGCATTGATTTACCCAGCTGCATATAGTAGTGTTTCTGAGAATTGTGCCCATGATATTGAACAAATCCTACCACAAATTGAATATCTCTGTCATGATAATTTAGTTGCGGAGAAAGTGACATTATGTAATATTGCACAATTATACGAGCAACCAACAGATATCAATCCAGAGATCAATTCAGAGAATGTATCAGAGAATGTATCAGAAGATATTGAAGAACAAGAGACAGCTTCAATTAGATCAAATGAAAATTGAGCCATTTTCGATTTTATTTTTTTGGCATGTACCCGTTTGGGACACAACAGTAGTCACCAGCCTTTAATTACCACATTGGGTCACTGCATAACCGTTTAAGTATTTGCAACTTTAGGAATGTCTTCGAGAAGTGGCGATGTGTCCTGATTGATTCCTTCGACTTGTTGAATGATTAAATCACTCAATATTATGCAATAGGGGCAATTTGCCTGTATGTACATCTTTATATATATATATATAAGGGACTATATATTATTGACTTTAAATAGATACGAATGTCATGAGAAGAATCTAGTGGTTTGGATTGGTGTGCACATATGGAGAGTATATTCGGATCATTTGATGATCTTGTTGCCGTACGTCCAATTAAACATTTAGGATGTCAAGATTTATCCTTTGGTGGACAATTGAGTCCCTCGTTAAAAGTCGTTGATGATGGTGGTGCCTCTGGATGTGGTGGGAAAGTATGGATAGCAGGTGAATTGTTATGTGAATATATACTTGAAAAGACCCCTAGAGACAAGTTGTTAGGCACGATATTGCCTGAGGGTAGTGGAGTCTTGTGTAATGTTCTGGAGCTAGGTAGTGGTACTGGTATTGTGGGTTTATGTGTATCGTTATTGGCTCAACAACATCATTTCCCTGGAGAGACCCGTGTCAATATAACAGATATTGGAATGTTAGTTCCATTGATGCAAGATAACATTCTAGTTAATGGTGTCAGTGACAGTACAGAAGCTACGGAACTGTTATGGGGGACACCACTAACGAAGCAACATCATAATATAGATCTTGTTCTAGCGGCAGATTGTGTATACCTGGAGGACGCATTCCCATTGCTCGAGGATACGCTGTTACAGTTGACAAGTGGTTCAGACCACCAGCCAATGATCCTGATGGCTTATCGTCGTCGACGTAAAGCAGACAGAAGATTCTTCCAGAGGATCAGGAAACATTTCGATGTTGTGGAGGTGACAGATTTCACTAGACACTCACAGTACCTGAAGAGCAGAACACATCTGTTTGAACTGGTAAGGGTGCGTTAGACCCACGCCCATCTATCTATACACAACCATATATATATATGTATATGTATATGTATATCACTTATGAGATTAATGAATGGCCTGAGGTATATGCATGTTTCGTATGTAACGACACATTTTTTGCTGTTTTGCCGGCCAACAGCTTTTTTCTTTCCCGCTGGCAATTTAATTTATAGACCATCTTTGAATATATTATAAGATGAGTGAACTGTGGATGTATATTAGCAGTTGAAGTTATTGTAGTTGTAAGAGGCAGTGGTAAGATTACTCAGTGGCAGCTCCCCCGTATTACAATGTCTGCTTTGTTCAATTTCTCGTCGTTGATACAAGTCATCCTGTTGATGATTTGTTCGAGTACATATATCCATTCACAATGGCCATCATTATTAGATCGTTATAAAGATCATGAAGCATTAGGAGCCTTTTGGAAAATGGCAAGAATCGGTGAACGTGCCTCCCCATACGTCTCCATCGCATGTATATTAGTAGCATTCAACCAATTTCAAAGCTAAGTAAGTATATCCCCATATCTATTATACATCTATATAGTTTAATATAATTCAATTCAAGCATCGTTTACTTCATTTATATTTATTACGTTTCAATATCAAACAAGAGTTGTTACATTACATTGTATTACTGTTTGTCTGCTATTTGTTGGGGGTCAGATAGTATTAAGCAAGTCTCTTCCCGTGCAGTTATCCTTGTATTAGTTTGAAGATAAGGATAACCAGCTCAGAGCTTGACTCTATGTTGCATAAGTATTTCATCATTCCCAACAATTAAAAAGAAAGCAGCAGTAACAATGTAATAGACTGAGTGACCACACTAAGTTGTATCACATCCTATATATAAGAAAATGGGACTGGGACCTTCTGTGTGTTTGACCACACTATTCTCTGATTTCAATTAAATTAAATTTAAATTAATTGATAGAAGAAGGTGTGAGGTGTGAGTCTATGGACTGAGAGTAAGCTCCATTGGGTTATACACTAACTAGAGTGCACAATCGTCATAACTATCGTTTAAAACCTATACAAAGAGGTTTCAATACCGAAGTAAACACTATTAGATTACACAAAGGTACTAACAGGTAAGTGTAACTAGACCATAAACCCGGAGGCTCAAACAGAGCTAGTTAAGTGAGTTGATTTAAACATTGTAAAAATTTTTAAATCTCACTACGTTTTCCGTATATTAACAGGTGGGAGACTTTCAACCCAGAGCATTGAAATGAAATACAAATCGAAATTTGATTTCCTTGTTGTAAGCTCCGACTAGTGACGATTCTTCAGTCATAGACTGGGGGGATCCCAAACAGAAATAATATATACAGAATGCCATTGACGAAACAAACGAGAATTCAGTCTCATGTTCCAGGTTTATCATTCTCATTTATATAGTTTTCGAAATGTTCAACGACGAAAAAAAAAAAAATTTTCGGCAGGTCACGTGCGCCAAAAAAGTAAGTTAGGGTTTGGCAATGCAATGACCGGGATTTGCCAGCAAGATGAATATAAATCCATTGAACATTTCAACAATGATTAGATCAAACAGTTATAAGTTGCAACCGTAGTTGTGTAGTTGTTTGTTTTAGATTTATATAACCACAGTGATACCAGATAGAGGCTACTTTCACCCCGGCGATAAAGATACAAGGAGATGAGTGGAAGTTATTGGTCCTCTACGCAGAGGCAGCAATGGCAATTTACCAAGACATCATTGGCTAAAGAGAAACAGAAATTATGGCTACTAGAGTGTCAGTTATTCCCAGAAGGTTTGAATATTGTAATGGACTCATCAACGAGTGGTTCAGGAAGCAGCGGTAATTCACAGAATGGTAACGGACATGCCTCTGTGAAGAATATACCTATCCTACACAGGGATTTACATTATGACAAGGACTATAACCTACGGATATACTGTTATTTCTTGATAATGAAACTAGGAAGAAGGTTAAATATACGGCAAGTGGCATTAGCTACAGCACATGTATATCTGGCACGATTCCTACTGAGAGCCTCAGTAAGAGAAGTCAATTTGTACCTATTGGTAACAACATGTGTCTATCTAGCATGTAAAGTTGAAGAGTGTCCACAATACATCAGATCATTGGTGTCAGAGGCTAGATCATTATGGCCTGAATTTATTCCGCCTGATCCAACGAAAGTAACAGAGTTTGAATTCTATCTTATTGAAGAATTAGATAGTTACCTGATGGTACACCATCCATATAAATCAATGGAACAAATAGTAACAGTATTGAAACAACAACCATATAACTTGGAATTATCTCCAGAGGAATTACAAAATTGTTGGTCTTTAATTAATGATAGCTACATTAATGATGTTCATTTGATTTATCCACCTCATATTACTGCAATGGCATGTATGTTCATTACAATAACCATCAAGAACAATGACTCTAAGAAGACACAACTTTTCAATAATTTTATGGCCCAGTCACAGGTGGATTTGCAAGAAGTAATGGGCGCAGTACAAGACCAGATTACTTTGTATGATCATTGGGATAAATATCATGAACCATGGATCAAGTTCTTGTTACATACTCTGTATCTGAGAAACAATCCAGCTAACCAACAACAGTTACAACAGCAGCAATTACAGCAACAGCAACAACAAATGCAACAGTTGCAACAACAACAGCAGCAGCAGCAGCAGCAAGGAAGATCGCAATCGCAATCGCAGTCGCAGTCGCAGTCGCAGTCGCAGTCGCAGTCGCAAGCGCAGATGACAGCGACTGGAACAGCAAACAACACAAGCAACTGACTTTCACACCATATACTCTACCTGTATAAATAACATCTATGTACGAATTAATGATATATCTACTTCTTCTTTCTTTGATAACTTCTTATTCATTACAATAGCAGTTCTAGTGATGGTTACACTTGCAGATCCCGAGACACGCCCGCAGTGACTCACCAGCTATGAAACAAGAAGGCATCACTGAAAAATTATTTCAACTGCATAGAAATTGTATATTAGATAATCAATCTAACCTCACAAGGGATATTGCAACAGGAAGAACAACAGGGCTAATCAGTTATAATTGCAACTGCTATACGTTCATATTTTTACTAAATTCTTCTCGATGATCCCACCGGCACATATCCACACTTCCATAACAGACATCTCCCATGCCATTGATCGTTCCTTAAAGGATGAATTCTTCCCTGTGGCAAAGACTTCCTCAGAAGAAGATCTTTATTTCATTACTAATCCAAAACCTGATTATTTGAAAGAATTGACTCAAGAAGCTGAGGATTTCATCAAATATCAACATGAACAAGGTCGTAACAAGATCGTGCTTGTCACTTCAGGTGGTACCACCGTCCCATTAGAAAATAATACAGTTAGATTCATAGACAATTTCTCTGCTGGTACAAGAGGTGCAGCATCTGCTGAACAATTCCTAGCTAACGGCTATAGTGTTATCTTCTTACATAGAGAATTCTCATTGACCCCTTATAATAGGAAATTCACAAATAACAGCAATCATTTATTTCTAGATTATTTAAACGAAGATGGTTCCCTAAAATCAGAATTCTTGAAAGAATTCAAACAAAATAAACAATTGTATGATAAGTATATTAATCAAGAGAAAAAATTGATTATGTTACCATTTACAACGGTCAATCAATACCTGTGGTCCCTAAAATCAATTGGTAAATTAATGAATTTTAATGGTTGTTTATTCTATTTAGCAGCTGCAGTGAGTGATTTCTTTGTACCACATTCAAAATTACCAAAACATAAGATCCAAAGTAGAGACTATAGCACTGAATCAACAGATTCCGAATCCAAGGATCAAAAGACTAATACGACAACTACTGCAGATGGGAAATTGATTGTTAATTTGGATCCAGTACCAAAATTCTTAAATCGTTTAGTTAATTCATGGGCAAATAATGCAATGATAGTCTCATTCAAATTAGAAACTGATAGATCGATCTTGATTCATAAGGCTCAATACGCATTAGAACGTTATAATCATCAATTGGTCATTGGTAATCTGCTACAAACGAGATCAAAAGAAGTTGTGTTTGTTACACCTGCTATGAAGGATGGTTACATGATTAAATTGGACGATTATCCTGAAGTTACTACAATTGAGGAATTAATAATACCGGAGGTGATATCCATTCATGAATCATGGGTACAAAATGGTAAACAATGATATTTAGTTCTTTAGCTTTTATTTATATATATATATGTATATACTGACTTTTATGATATTATATACTTTTTCTCCTTTTGCCCTCATCTTTTATTTACAAGAATTCAAAACCTAGACCAAATTGGAAACCCTTTCTAGTCAAATCATCTTCATGTACGGTTAATGGTACAGAGAAATTCAATTCAAAACGTGCCATTGGATGTCTTAATACTAAACCAACACCTACAGAGGTGGAGTGCTCCTCGCACAATTGTTTCATCGTATCTAATATTGGTGAGTTGTTGTGATTGATTAATTTACCACCATTAATGAATGCATGTAGTCTGAAACCGGAATCCCTGATGGCTCTGATTGGTACCCTAGAGAATAAACTTGTCCCATATGATATGAAGCTATCACCGCCTAATGATTGACCCAATTGTCTTGGACCTAATCCCATTGGAGAGAAACTTCTGATATCATTGGGACCACCATTTTGGAATTTGTCAATGAAATGAATATATGTCTTCTCAGGGTTTAAATTTGTAATGTGACCAAATTTAAATGTATTGCTCATTGTGATAAAATCATTTGGAAACCAACTCTTCACCCAATTAAATTCTATACAGGATTTCCAAAAATTGACATTTTGGAATTTGAACGATAGTTCATTGGTAAATTTAAACAGATAACCTTTACTAGGTGCAATTGTACTATTTCTTTCTTCTAGTACTGATGTAACTTTCAAACTATTTTTCATAAATTCACCTTCTTGAATCAATAATCTTTCTGAAATCCAATTACTTTTATTTTTGCTAGATTCGATATAATCTGGGTAATGGAACTGTCTCTTCAAAGTATCCAATACGATACTATGATTCCAACCCTTTGGATAACATGTATTGGCTGAGAATGATATACCTTGATCTCTAACACCAAGAAACTTCCACATATCAAATATATCAATCTTACCATTTAAGAAAGCCTTATTCGGTAAAATATAAGGTAACATCAACGATATGTTGGTACCTGCATTTGTGCCGGTATCTCTTCTATGATCCAATGTAATTGTTTCATCTAATCCCAACAGATTTCTCTTTTGAAATGTCAAGTAAGCATCACCTTGTCCCGAATTTGTAATATTTGTACCTGTCTTTGCTGTAAAATGTGATTTTGGCTGATATCTTAACGTTACATCTATTGGCAATGGTATTTGTAATTCATGGGGATTGTCGCTAGAGGTTTCTGTTTCGAAGACTGGTATTATTGCACTAACAAGATTTGATTGGTGTAATCTTGTTATTAAATTGTTGCTTTGTCTAGGTAAATCAGATAGTTTGTCACATTGCTTTATGGTACCGTTGAAGAACGTGTTGAATGTTTCATCGTTGACTTTATTCTTGTTATTTGATGCAATTGTATCCACTTTACGAATTTGAATTGGTATATCTTGGTTCTCTACAAGCAATTGGGAGATATATTGTTCTGATAATTGTATTCTATTTCTGGAAACTGGGATATCTTGGGGATCATCAAGGTTCGAGCTCATCTTGCTATGCTACCTACTTATATGATTGATATATATATATATATGTGGTTTGTGTTTGTGTTTGTTTTTGTTCTTGTTATAACTGAACCTTTATTGGGCATTTTTTGTAACTTTTTCACAGTAAAGCTGTGCCCATCCATTCATACATCCATTGTTCATCGTGCTAAACAGGAAAAACAAATCTCAAGAAGAAGAAAAATTATAGAATAAGTTTATATTATTAGATAAGAAGTTACAAATTGTTTATCATTATAAAGAAAAAGAAACAGATACGTTATCAAAACGTGTTTTTTCCCTTCTTTCCCTACTATGCTTCACCCATCATCTTCTCATTAGCTGCCTCTTGGTATAAAGGAGCAATACATCGTTTACCACAATCAGTTTTAAAATGTCTACCTAATGCATCACTTCTTGCGAATTTTTTACCACAACCCCAAGGGGTTCCATCTTTCAATTTACCACCACATTCGTATCTTTTCTTACCTGAATGTAAATCCTCGTGTCTCTTTCTGTCATGTTGTCTAGCGAATGCTTTACCACACACGGTACATACAAATGGTCTTTCATTAGTATGAGTTCTTAAATGAGACTTCAAATTATATGGTCTTGTGAACTTCTTGTCACATAATTCACAAGCATAAGTAGCTGCATTCTTTTGTGAACTTGATCTAGATACCCTTGATCGTACGACATTCCCGGTCTCGGGATCAATCTCAGCATTTGAATAATCTGTACTCGTAGTTGGATATACTGTATTATTCATATCTGAGGATGAATTCATATTATCAAAATCTGGAGTACTACTACCACCATTATTTAGGAAATTATCAACTCCTGTATCCTGTGGTTCCTCAATCTTTAAATCTGCCATCTCTAACAATTTTTCCCTATTTTGACTAATAGATCTTGCCTTTTCATCAAAACTGACAGGTTTTGTACTTCTGGAAGTAATTGAAGATGATCTATATATGGAACTATCATCTATTTGACCACTTTCTTTCCTACCTCTATGTATGCTGGGACTTCTACTTGGACTTCTACTTAATGATCTATTATTTTTCCTTTGAATTGGTGTAATTGTACTGCTGTTTCTTCTACTACGACTCTTTCTTCTACCTTTACGACCTTGAACCATTTCATTATGTGTATCCAGTGTGTTGGCATCCAGATTTGATGGATGTAGTAAGAAATTGGTATTGGAATTTGGTGTAGCATTATTTTCTTGATCCGTTGAATACGACATTACTGAATTCATTACAGGTGGGAATTCCTCGGTCTTGGTATTGATATTGTTATGAAAGTTAAAACTATTGTCGTTATTGTTATCCAATTCAATCTTAATCTGTGGTGACATATTTGAATTCGTATTGGTATTGCTATTAATATTATTATTAACGTACATAGATTGCTCGAATTGACTTACTGAAATCAATGGAGTAACAGGTACATTATTATTGGTGGATATATCTTGAATATTTGCATCGTTACCAAATTGTAAAGGATCTATATCTTCTTGTTTTAAATCCTTTAATAGGACATCGATATCGTCCATATTTGAAATATGTTTATAACCATGAGAATTTACAGGTAATAATACATTTGAATTGAATGAACTATTTGAATAAGCACTATTATTTGAATAAACACTTAATAAATCATCATTATTAGAATTGTTATTGTTGCCGTTATTAATTGATAAATTATCAATTTGTCCCAAATCATTTGAAAATGAAGGAGATGATGAAATTGGACCAGGTGATACAGGCATTAAATTTTTTGAATTTAGATAAGTATCCTGTGGTGCTAAATAAGGAGAATTTTGCGATGATATCGCAGAACTTGTATCATTGAATTCTTCAATATTCTGGTTATTACTACCTGTATTCAAAAATTGTCTATTACTTGTGGTAGCGTTACTGTTGTTATTATTTGGAATAATAAATTGTGGTATTGTAGCATTATTATTAGCTTCCACCAAACCTATATCTGTATCATTTAATAAATCATCGATATCACTAATTAATAAAGTTGGTGTTTGAACTAATTGTGGGGAAGCATCTGAAGCCATGTTTGAATCAGTTGATAAATATCTTTCAGTAAGTGAGTTCCCTCTTGTAATTGGGGTAGTATCTCTACTATTTGAAGTATTAATCTCATTAGTTAATAGTTGACTCAATATAGTATTATCATCCAAGCCATTAGATACAAATTTTGGTTCCTGTTGTACAGGGTTAATATTGTTATTACTATTGTTATTACTGTTGTTATATGTTCGATTACTGTTACCACTTCTATTAGTCATGTGTTCGATCATATAATTAATATCTTGAACGGCGTCTTGTCTTAGTTGTTCACTGTTCTTTCTTTTGTTATTATTAGTTGTACTTGTAGTACTAGAAGTTGGAGATTCGTTATAAAATTCCATCTCTCCAAAATTAAAATAAAAGAAATAGTTTGATAAGCCTTTTATATATATCTATTAGGTAATCTTTCCTTTCCAAATGATGACTATTTCGGGATATATAACGATAACGGTAGGCTGTACAGAAAGTAAATGATTAAAGTTAAAACACTTCTTTCTTTTAGTAGTAATATTCTTCCCAAAGATATATAGTTAGTAATATACCGTATTAAGCAAAGTAAAGAGGAAGATAAAATAAAATAAACTATAATAAGGATGGGATAATCTCTCTCTATATGTAATATGAAGTACTGCAGTAAGTTGTTATCACCGGTAGCAGTAGTAGTGGTAGCTTCTATTAAAAATTTGTTCAACTGCTTCCCTTCATCATCATCATCATCCATCCAAGACAACTTTACTTATTGTTAAAAAGAATTAAATTTTTCCAACTGTGCCCTTGCTTCCACTACACTGCTACGCGTGGTGGGTGGGGAAAGGGAAGAAGAGAAAAAAGTATGAAGTAGACGGGACATTTGGTTCGGCGACAACGTAGATTAAAGAGAAGCTTTGATAGTTATATGTTTGCAAGATAGATAGTAGTAGTGAAGAACTTCTTTTCTTTACTTTGCCTCGATTACTTTCTTTCCTTACGAACTTGCTTAATTATCGGATCACACCCCCACGACTAAGTAACAAGGTAGCAGTTATATATACCTATAGCAAGATCTACTTGATGCCCAGAGTGTAATAACAGATGTTTATCAATCTATTGTATCTCTGTCTCTATTCTTTATAATGCAGCACTCCACTAACAGTCCCTCTATTATAAACTGCCCTTCCGTATTGTGTACATAGTAGTAGTAGTAGTAGTAGTAGTAGTAGTAGTAGTAGTAGTAGTAGCAGCAGCAGCAGTACATACTGGTAGTGAGGCGAAGCTAATATCACGCAGTTGTGTCCCATTGCAAATGTCCTCTGGGCGTGTGCAATGATATACTCTTTGTAAAACTTCGATAAGATGCATAAAGGTGGCACAGTGACAGTCGACATCAATCCAGTTCAATATATTATAATACCGTTTATATATATATGCTTTGTCTACCTACGTACAATGATCCCTGCAGGGAACATATACGATAATTATATTTATAACTGTCTATATTTATATAATGTTTGTTACATTGACATCTAAGCAAATATGCCATATGTCGGGTGCAAATGTCTTAATCTTCTCTAAATGAATCACTTCAAATTTGTAACTATGATTATCATCATTGTTATTATTAAGTTCCGTGGAGATTTTTCCTAATTTAGTTAAAGTTTGATTAATGAATTTACCACTATTAATATCCTCGATTGATACATTCTCATGGATATGTAATGTTACTAACGGACATTGTAACCAATCATTATGTTCTGATAAGATCCTTATCGCAATCGGCCAGCCTTGTTCACTTGATGGTAATAACCCTAGATTGATATGTCTTATCCTTAATAAATCATGATTCGGTAAAGTATCTCTATATTCTGTAATTCTTTGTAGACTCATTTCATTATTTTCATTATAGATATGACAATTGGATCTATTTGAATGACCAAATCCATGATTTAAATCATACCCTTTCCAGAAACCAGTTATACTCCAGGGATTCAATTCAAATCCAAATATATTTCTACAACCTAATTTTAAATAACTGAAACTGAAATATCCAATCCCACAATATAAATCAACAATATCATTGTCTCGAACATCCTTAAACGTATCCAACACACGCTTCTTCTCCTTAATGTTACCTCTAGAAAACATAGTATACATGGGATTCCATACTTGCCAAATATCGTTCTGTTTCAATTGACACCATATCTCTTCATCATCCATATCTGTATCCTTATATAATATCTCAAGGTTATGTGGTTGCCTCATTGTATCCTCTTCAAGGATAGGTTTATTGACGGCAACTACTGTCATCCCTGTGGCAGGTATGAAATCAGATAATAATGAATGATAATATTTGGATAGGTCTATCTTATACTGTGATATGATATTGATGAATATATCATTAGTGAAACATTTCATTGAGGAATTGTTGAATAGTAACAATGGTGGGTATATGCTATATCTAGTCGGTATATGATCCAATAAAGTATGTAAAATGGATTCATCAGTGATATATGATTGGAAATAAATACGTGAAAATCCAATGATATCTCTGACCATGGATAAATTTGTCGATTTGTATTCATATTGCCTCGATAGTATATTTGGGAATCGGGATTCAATCTCTTTCGAGTCGCTTATATCGGTACGAATCACAGTGAATTGATTCTCTTTTATAATAGGTTTAACGAATAAATTGTCATTTTCTAGGGATGTCTTTATTGTTTTGATTAACGCTGGCTCGGCAACCAACAATTCATACGGCATTACGCTAATGTGTTGTATTCTACTATTGAGAAGAGGGACGGATCTCGTTAATTGATACACGTCCACCTACGGTCTCGATAATAACATCTGTTATACTTATACATACATATGTTGTGATTCGATGAGATTAGATCCACACTTCTTATTCTTCTTCCACTGAAAATTTTACTTCGAAATTCAAAAATCGATGGGCGTTTTGTTCCGCGGGTGCCCTGCTGCATCTTCTGTTGCTGCTGCTGTTGCCCTGAAAAATTAAATGTCGCAAGTACGATAATCTCTTGGCAAAATCAAGTTACCTAATGAGTCCTCTCTCGATTTGATCCAATTGAATGATATATGATGATGGAAGCAAATTATTTGTCAACTCTGGTATATTTATATGCTTGACTTATTGTTAACAAAAGTACTAATCTTCTTCAAAAAATAGTAGCTCTCCGTGTGTCTTTCCCTTTGAAATAATCGAACTCTAAGGACATCTCTGATGAAGCAACCACGAACTAGACGATTGATAAATATCAGAACCATATTAGAAAATGTATCCTATTTTTTAGAAGATTTGAATCCCATATATCCTATAGTTATCATTGCCTTTATTGTAACTGTATGTTTCCTTCTTAACTCCATCGCAACAGAATTACCAAAATTGAACTCGAGGAAAGATTGGAACACCAAGACAGATTCAACTTTCTATAATGGTTGTATCGATACTCAACAATATTTATTAGATCCCAAATATGTTAAACAAAATGCTACGTTTGTAATGTTAGCTAGAAATAAAGAATTGCAAGACGTCATCTCTACATTAGAAAGTATCGAATCACATTTCAATCAGTGGTTCCATTATCCATATACATTTCTTAACGATGAACCCTTCACCGACGAATTCATGAATGAAATTAGAAATCTTGTCTCATCGAATGTATCATTTGGTCAATTGAGTCCCGAATCGTGGCATTTAACGGATTCATATAGTTTAAAACAAAATTTAGATCTTCAAGGTGATAGAGATATCCTATATGGTGATATTCCATCATATCATAAGATGTGTCGATTTTATTCTGGTTTCTTCTTTAGACATGAATTAGTTTCACAATATGAATGGTATTGGAGAATCGAACCCGAAGTAGAATTTCATTGTGATTTAACTTATGATCCATTCTTAGAGATGAATCGTAGTGGTAAAAAATATGGTTTTACCGTTATTATACCTGAATTACCAAATACTATTCCAACTTTGTTTCGTAAGACTTTATCCTTTATTAAACAGAATAATGTTACAGTTGGATCATTATGGAAATTATTTACAATGGATCATTATTTAGTTGATACAACAGAAGCAGAGACAGTAAGAGAACAAAATGATACATTTGAGATAATAGATAAATGGATCAATTATCCAGGTGAGATAACAGAAGTTATACAAAGAGAAGTTGAAATTGAACATTTGATGTCAAATTTGGGTTCAAATATAAGTAAATCGGGATTGAAAAATTTAATCGATAGAGCTAAGGGTCAAATACCATTAGTAACTAATCAATATGACCAATTAGAATATAATTTATGTCATTTTTGGTCAAATTTCGAAATTGCAAAAGTCGATATCTTTAATAATGATTTATATTTAAAATATTTTGAATATTTGGATCAACAGAATGGATTTTGGGAAGAAAGATGGGGTGATGCACCAATACATTCCTTAGGATTATCTCTTTCATTAAATGTTAGTGATATTCATTATTTTAGAGATATTGGTTATAGACATTCCTCATTACAACATTGTCCCAAGAATTATATTAGTGATAAATCCAGTATATTTAATTTATTTTCGTTGGCGGCTATGACTTCAGGGTCGGAACCTCGATATATTGCAACAGATGAACGATGGCAACGAAATCGTAAACAGAAAAGATATGATAAAGGTTATATTACAGGGACAGGGTGTAGATGTAGATGTCCAAACGATTATAGAGAATTAGAAGATAGTCCAGCATATTGTCAAAATATGTGGTTAGATTTAACTAAAGAAGAAAATCCCGATAAACCAAGAGAACCAATAGTTGCATATACAGTTGCAAAATCAATAATACAAGAGAATTTTATTAGAACAATGTCAAACAATTAAAAAAAGAAAAAAAGTATTATACGTTTATTTTTATTTAATTTAATATTATCATGATACATTTATTATAGAGATATATATAATCCAGTTAACTAGTTTTAACCACCGAAACCGTATAAGGTTCTACCTTGTCTCTTTAGAGCGTAAACAACATCTAGAGAAGTAACAGTCTTTCTCTTAGCGTGTTCTGTGTAAGTAACAGCATCTCTAATAACAGATTCTAAGAATTGTTTTAAGACAGCTCTAACTTCTTCATAGATTAAACCAGAGATACGTTTAACACCACCTCTTCTTGCTAATCTTCTAATAGCTGGTTTTGTAATACCTTGAATGTTATCTCTAAGGATCTTTCTGTGACGCTTAGCACCACCTTTACCTAGACCTTTACCACCTTTACCTCTACCGGACATTATTATTATTTATATATGTGTATGTGTGTGTTTTGTATAATTAAATACTTGATTGTATATCGAATAAAAAGAGAATAAAACAAGAGAAATGAGAAATGATTCAATAAGAAAAGACGAAAACAGTAAGAACAGTGGTCTCTTTATATATCACAAAATATATAACTAGAAGTTGCCCTTCCCTCTATCTATCAACCAACCAACTATACAATTATTAAGAAAAGTAAATAAACAAATAAACAAAAGGAGAACAGGTATCCATTGCAACAAATGAAACCGTTTCAGGAATGTACGTACAAACCTATCAAAAAATATTATTATTTTCTGTTCATCATCTTTTCTAAATTATTTTTTATAATATGGAATTTATCAGAACGTCGCATCATATTATTATATAATATAATGTGAATTTATCAGAACGATTTGACCACCGAAATAACGGGAACATATTTGAAAATTGAATTTAAATTGTTTTCATTATGGGGAGATGCAAAAGGCGAAAAGGGCCAAAAGGATACCATACCATACCATACAACGCGCGCGCGCCCGCTCTCCGCTGATAATCGGACTTCTTCTTCTTTTTCTTTTTGTTTTCGTTGAGCAGAGCAGGCAGTTCCCAGTTTTTCGCAGTCATTTTTTCTTGATCGCGAATTTCTTGGAACAGTCATTTTATATCCCGTTAAATGAAATAAACAAAACAAATTGGATTTGTTAGTTTTTACTATGGATAGATAAACAAATTATTAGATGAAAAGTGATTTAGTAAATTAAGAAAGGGGGAGATAATTAAAAAACGTATATAAGGAGAGGTTTAAATATATACTTCTGTCCCTTTTTCATTACTTTCTTTCTCCATATTTTTTTTTTCTTCTAATATAATATATCATCACAACAAAACAATATGGCTAGAACTAAGCAAACAGCAAGAAAATCTACTGGTGGTAAAGCCCCAAGAAAACAATTAGCCTCTAAGGCTGCTAGAAAATCTGCCCCATCTACTGGTGGTGTTAAGAAACCTCACAGATATAAGCCAGGTACCGTCGCTTTAAGAGAAATTAGAAGATTTCAAAAATCTACTGAACTTTTAATTAGAAAATTACCTTTCCAAAGATTAGTTAGAGAAATCGCTCAAGATTTCAAGACTGATTTAAGATTCCAATCTTCTGCTATCGGTGCTTTACAAGAATCTGTCGAAGCTTATTTAGTTTCTTTATTCGAAGATACTAATTTAGCTGCTATTCACGCTAAGAGAGTTACTATTCAAAAGAAAGATATTAAATTAGCTAGAAGATTAAGAGGTGAAAGATCATAGATTTTTTCTTTCAATCTCATTCTATCGTCATTCTATATATCTTTTAAAGAAAAAAAAAACATATATATTCATTTCATATTAAAAAAAATTAACGAACCTTTAATGTCGTATATATCTTCCTTTCTTCACTTTAGAGTGAAATAAAGAGAAATTGTATAATTAGATTATAATAAAATAAATCAAAAAATTTAAAAACAAATTGTCTTTTCTTTTCTTTTTATAGAGAATATTTTCGTATGTATAGTTATGATTTCTATTCTTACCATTGTAATGGAAGCCAACTATTCTCCTTTGCAATATTTGTTATCTCTGTATCATCATACATTTCAATAAATTGTTGATCCAATGCACGAGCCTTTGGAAATGCAAATCTACGATATTCATCAAATATCATTGTTAATGACCAATTTTGTAATTTTCTTATACAACCAATTAAACATCCTGTTCTATGTTTCCCTCTATTACAATGTATTAAGATAGGTTGATTCTTGGGATCTAATACAATTTCTAATGCTTTAGTTAATAAATTAGATGGAATATTAACAAAGGGTTCTTTATTCCCACTCATACCAACTTGAAATAATTTAATTCCTGATTGTTTCATAAATTCTAAATTTTCTACAGGATATTCTTCAGGTATTAATACTAAAATTGATTTCAATTGTAATCTTTTCACTAAGAAATCAAAATTTTCAATTCGTGGGAAACTACTTCTATAAATTTCACCAACAACATGACTAAAATTTTCTGGAGGTATCATTTCTTTAACATTTTTACTACCTAAATCCTCATAAAATTTCTTACTTTTATCTAAATGATCATCCAATACAAATTTATCATCGAGATCCTCATCAGCATCCATCATATGTTCCTCATGTATCTGAGATTCTGTACCAGCTTGTTTAATTTCTTCATTATGAAATTGTCGTATCACATCATCAAATTTATCCCTTAATAAATCCATATCATTCACTGTACCATTCCCACCATGTCTTAATGGTGAACCCAGGGGACTTATATGATTAAGAAATTTCGAATCTGGTGTAATATCATTATTTAATTCACCTTCATTTAATGTCATTAAATCATCACCTTGTCTAATTAATTGAATAATATCACTTTCTCTTTTAATTATTTCATCTATTCTACTACCATTACTATCTTCTCTAATTGAATCACTATCTTCTATATTGTCATTCTGCATCGAGACGTTACGTGTACGTTACGTTACGTTACGTTTCGTTTACGTTAGGGTATCTCTATGTATTGAATGTAAAACTTTCTAAGTCTCTTTATCTTTTAATAGTTTTCTGTATGCGCGATGTTCAAATCTGTTGCTATTTACTATTGTTATTTTTTTTTGACCTGCTGTGGAAATATGTGGCGTGAGAACACAAGGGAAGAAAAATTAGTCGCTATGTACGTACATGAATAGTTATATTGAAAGAAAGAAAAAGGATTCTAATTATAAACTTGTTTGAGCAATGGATTCTAATACTTGTTGTAAAGTTTCATTTTCTAAAAGATTGGAATTTATCCTATGACATTTAATATTATGATAGGATTCAATTTGATCCCAATCCATTTGAATTTGACCCTTCTCTAAAAAGATGATATCTGTAATAAATGATCTCCATTCAATTGTTGTTGAATCAATTGGTAAACCCTTGGATTCTCTATAGTCTACAAGTGCATTAGTCATTGATTCGACAACGATACGTATATAATCTTCACCGATTATACCTGAAGTTTCTCTATCATATTGATTATTTATTATTAAAATTTTATGAGCATTTTTAGTTGTAGCAATTGTATCAGCAAAATTTCCCAGGATAATAATTGGCATTAATGATGTCATTAAAGAACCAACTGAATAAATAATTAAATTTGAATTTTTCAATTTTGAAATTGCTCTTGAATTACCCATTGGTTTAATTTCTTCACCATATGGATTAATATAAAGAATTCTTTTAATTGGTGCAGATAATTGATTATTATCATCAATTTTATTAAAATGTAATTGTGAATTTTTCAATTCGGGTAAAATATAAACTGGATTAGCAAATTCTTGTTCTTCTGCTTCTTCTGCTTCAACCATCGAATCTAATTCTACATTATTATTTTTATTATTATTCGTTGTTTTAGTACCTGAAGTTGACGTTGAAGAAGATGAAGAAGAAGGTGGCATCATTTTCAATACTTCAACTGCAGTTTGTGATTCATTCATTATATGTAGGAAATCATTTTTTTTAGCTTGTCTTGTTGGTCTTCTCTTCGTATTTGAAATATTATTCACGTTACTTGATGGATGTGAAATTTGTGATTGACCTGTTATTACATCTCCATTTGTTAATAATGCAGAGATATGATGAGTATGATTTGTATTAATACAAGGTATAACAAAAGTATTTGGATTACATCTACCAATTCTCATTAATAATTCAATTGAAGCATCTAATGAACCTAGAAATAATCTTGCACCTGTCATGAACATATTACCAACGGAAGCCTTTTCAAATTGGAAACTATTAGAATTTTTAGATTTTTTCAATAATTCTGCTTGAATATGAATAATAAATGCTCTACACATTTCTTTAACTTGAACAGCTACTTCCTTCCAAATGAAATGTGAACCTTCAACTAAATCATTCCATTCTTGTTTAGCGATTTTAGGATCATCAGATAATCTATAACCGAACAATTTACTTAATGAATCATCTTCCATGATTCTAATAATACGTGATCTAATATCACCAATTGCTGGACCACCTAATATTCTTAAGATTTCACTTGTGGAACCACCATTATCAGAGATCGGTAGTACGTAAGTGACTTCAGATCCCGGAATGTTTGCAATATTGGTAAAACATGGTGTTAATGAATTTGTAGCGGTACCACCAGAAAATACAACAACTTTAAAATTTTGTCCAGTCATAATGAGCTTATGGCGTAATATGATATATTTGATTGATTAATTTGACACGATGGGAAAAACAAGTAAATATCTAGTATATATCACAAGCTGAGTAGATAACTGACAATAACAACTCCTTATATATCTCGATCAGATCCAGATCAAGATTCCTTTCTATCTATTTTTAAAATATCCTTTGTTTAATATAATTTCCCTTTTCTTATAATAAGCGCCGTTCACTTTGTTGTTTTCTGTCTCTCGGGCACCCTTCCCCGCGTTCCCTACGTATCCTTGACAGGGCGGTGGTATCAGTGTATCGTACGTGTTCATTTACTTGTCTCCCTTCTTTTATGCAATGAATGTAATGCAATAATGTAATGGAAGGATGATGTTGTTGTTGATGATGATGTTGTTATTACTAAGCATCAGTTAACTTCTATGTATGGATAGCGAGAACTTGTGAACTTGAGTCGAATCAAGTGTAGCAGAGTGGCTGTGTCAAGACAAGACATGTTCATGTGTACACGTTTACCCGGAGTAATATATTCCATAACAGGTATATTAAAATTAGAAACAAATCGTATATAGATGACAGCTCACCGTTTTTGAACTGGGGGGGACTGGTTGTTGATATCTACATTATTTTATAACAGAAGTCTATACTACAGATGATAATTAATCATCTTGAGTTAGTTCATTGGTATATATCATTTGCTAAAACATGAAAAGTGATATCCCGTGGCACCTTTCAAATTTGTTGTTTAATAGTTGGATTCTACAATGTAATACAATAGAGGTACCCAGTTAGTTATATGTACTTCGCTATTTTTGTTCCTCAAAGGGAGTATGGGGGAACGGACCCTCTCTAATCGTAAATACCATAGATACTAGTTATATAACAAAAAAAATAACTACCCTGTATATAGCAAATACCCAATCATTACCAGCTCACCTTCCCACAAATCAATTACAACAAATATACAAATATCTCTATCTTGTTGTTGTTTGTTAATTCATAAATACTTTTCTTAAATAAGCAACGACGACATGGGGGAAAAATACGTAATTGTCTCGGTCCCTGCGTGGTTGTCTGTGCGTTCCTTCAGTTCTTCTTTCTTTTTCCTTTTTTGCTTTTTGCTTTTTTTTCTTCTTATACTAATATTTGATTGTCGATTAGATAAATTTTCAGCTTCCTTTTCGATTATATAAGATTTAACAACAACAAGAACGTTATTACACTTATTATTTTTTATACATAAAGTTATAGAGCAACTCAGATAGTTATAGAACAATATGGTTAAAGCAGTTATTTTCACCGATTTTGACGGTACAGTCACATTACAGGATTCCAACGATTATTTAACAGATAATTATGGTTTTGGTAAAGATGCTAGAGGTGTAATCTTTGAAGGTGTCCTAGATGGTACTACACAATTCAGAGATGGTTTTACCGCCATGATTGATTCAGTTAAGACACCAATGAATGAATCCTTAGATATTTTGAAAAAAAATATTCAATTGGATCCAGGTTTTAAAGAAACTTATGAATGGGCTCAAGCTAATGATATTCCAATTGTTGTTGTCTCTAGTGGTATGGAACCAATTATTAAAGCATTATTGACTAAATTGTTAGGTGCTGACGCTGTAGAGAACATCGATATCGTTGCTAATGCTGTTACCCTGGATGATAAGGATAAAATGACTGTTGTTTATAGAGATGAAAGTGGTCATGGTCATGATAAATCACGTACAATTAATACTTATAAGAAAGAATATGAATCAAGACAAGATGATAAACCAATTTATTTCTATTGTGGTGATGGTATCTCTGATTTAAGTGCCGCTAAAGAATGTGATTTACTTTTCGCTAAACGTGGTAAAGATTTAGTTACCTTTTGTAAAAGACAAAATGTTCCATTTCATGAATTCGATTCATTTAAGGATATTTTAGCTAATATGAAGGATGTTATCGCAGGTGATAAAACTGTTAAAGAATTAATGGAAAATTAGTAGTATATATCTATTTATATTTATATGTACGCACTCTATGTCATTTATTTTTATTTCATTTATTTATTTATGTTTTATCTATTAGAAATTTTGTGCAATTGCATTTCTTTGTGCATCTGTTAATGATATTGGATAATCGATCTTATATTTAACAATTAAATCACCTCTTTGTCCAGGTTGTTTAGCAATTGGCATACCTTGCCCTGGATATACTGAATTTTCAGATGGTTGAATTGGTTGTGATCTATTTAATGGTAAAGACCTACCATCTATCGTTTGTGCCATCTTTTGGAAACCCAATAGAGATTCCTTAAATGTTAATGGTACTGTATATATTAAATCATCACCATCTCTTTTAAATAATGAATTATCCTTCTCTTGAATAACAAATTGTAAAGTCTTTCTACCACCTGTTTGTGGATTATAATCACCTTGATTCTTATATGTTATCTTAGTACCTGCTTTCCAACCAGGTTTTAATTGAATATCAATTTGTGTCTTTTCTTGAGTACCATTAGCACTTTTTCTACCAATCTTGAAAGATTTCTTCTTACCTTCAAATAAATCTTCTAATGATACAGGTAAATTAACTTGAACTGTTTCTTCGGGACTAACATGTGGAGAAGTTGAACCAGATCTGAATCCACCAGGCATACCTCCCATTCCACCTGGCATTCCTCCCATACCACCTGGCATACCACCCATACCACCAAATTGTGAACGATGACCACCTGGCATACCACCCATTCCACCAGGCATACCACCTGAAGAGAAAGAGAAACCACCATCATCTGGACCACCGGCTCCACCGCCAAAGAATTGTGAAAAGATATTGAATGCATCCTCATTAGAGAAAGAATGTGCACCACCACCACCTGGGAATCCACCTCCCATACCACCTGGGAATCCACCAGCACCACCACTACCAGCACCACCAAATTGTGGACCACCTGATCTAGCGGCATCTAAACCAAATTGATCATATATATCTCTCTTGGATTTATCACTTAAAATTTCAAAAGCTTCAGAAATTTCTTTAAATTTTTCTGTATCACCTGTTGGTTTATCTGGATGGTATTTTAATGCAGCTTTTCTATAACCTTTCTTAATCTCTTGATCATTTGCAGTTGGTGAAACACCTAGTAAATCATATAATTTTGTCTCCTTAACCATCTTGTATCGATATAATTATCCTCTCCTTCTTCAATGAAGAATCTTATTGAATCGAATTGAGTTTGACAAGAAACTTAGTTAATTGAAAACAGAGATATCGTTGCTTTATATATATTATTTAAATTTGAAGCAACAACCAAACCCCCTATGAGTTAGTGAATTTTTCAATTAAAATTATCCCTGTTGTTCTATTATATTCTATCGGAGAGCAAGCGACGTACTACGGGATATTCACTGTGTACTTATCGAAACCGCGATGAGAATAATACCGAAAGAAAAAAACGAGAGAACATCGTTCAAATTCTGTTTCGTTCTAGAATATTCTAGAACAAATCAAGAAACTTTAATGGTTTTTGCCAAGGGAAGAAAAGTGATAATTGATGGATGGATGACTGTAGATCAGGTACATCCATATTTATACAGATACTGCTATTATTATTAATATATTACGAAAATTGATGTATATTAATACATACGTAACAAGGGATGGAGGGAGAGAGGGGTGATGGTACTTGGAAGATTATTACAATAAAGAATCAAGCAATTATAGTATATATATTTGTGCACTATTTAATGACTATATATCGAGCTTCATTTGTTTGACATATCGTTTATGTTACAGTTCTTGGGTGACGTTATTTCACACTGGCATATTTATTTTCCTAGTGTAGTCATTGATGTGTTTCATACACTCATATATATATGTTTATTATTGGACTGTATTTTGACACAGGTGCTGGGCGGCTAATTTTTTTTTCTTTCCTTTGGCAGTGTCCCCTTATAACACACAGCGGGTTATATTTTATCAATGTACAATAAGAAGATATATGAGTGTGTAGTTGTTCTCCCGTTACATAATACAGCGTATCTTATTCATAACGATCTTGAATTAAATGACAGAACTAATGTTGTGACTGTTACATTTGGCTTTTGTGTGTTTCTTGATCACAGTCCTTTAATATGAAGTGTAATTATAAAATATCGTAATCGCTTACAATGTTATAAATCATACTCTACATAAGAGGTAACAACAGATGTACAAGTCTGAAAGTTAATTGGTTAGAATATCTATATATATATAGTGATAATTCCTTAATACATCGGTTACATGACACAATTGGATATAGAAAAGAACAGTAGCATCGGTTCCGTATTCTTTTAACCAAAAATGGTAATACTCCCAAGACAACTACCATCGAAAACAAACGAACACCTTAATAATTATATGAATAAATCGATTAGTTCATTCCTTTATATTTCTTCTTTTTGGTTACAATGTAACACTTTTTAGGAAAAATTTTGGTAAATGCGGGTAACTCTATTTTATCTCCATTTCTAACACTTTCTTTTTTCCCCTGCGATCTTCTTTTTACATAAGATATTTATTAAATATACTTCATAGAAGAAACCACAATTCATTTCAATAAAGTTTTAAATAGTGAAGTAATTGTTTAATATTTACTGTACTCACATCTATCACATAGTAACATTCGTTATTTAATCCACTCCTCCATATCTCTCCCTACGCATAAGACAATAAGATGTCGGTGATATTAGTATCAGCAGGTTATGATCATACAATTAGATTTTGGGAAGCATTAACAGGTGTTTGTTCCCGTACTATACAACATTCAGATTCACAAGTAAATAGGTTACAAATAACAAATGATAAAAAATTATTGGCAGCAGCAGGTCATCAAAATATTAGACTTTATGATATCAAGACAACTAATCCAAATCCAGTAGCATCCTTTGAGGGACATAAAGGAAATGTTACCTCTATTGCATTTCAACAAGATAATAAATGGATGGTTTCATCAAGTGAAGACGGTACAATAAAAGTTTGGGATATAAGATCTCCCTCGGTACCAAGAAATTATAAACATAATGCACCAGTTAATGAAGTTGTAATACATCCAAATCAAGGTGAACTGATATCATGTGATAGAGACGGAAATATTAGAATTTGGGATCTTGGTGAAAATCAATGTACTCATCAATTAACTCCAGAGGATAATACTCCTTTACAATCATTATCGATCGCTAGTGATGGTTCAACTTTAGTTGCTGCAAATAGTAAAGGGAATTGTTTTGTTTGGAATATGCCAAATCATACAGATGCAGCTAATTTAAAACCAGTTACTAAATTTAAAGCTCATTCAAATTATATTACTAGAATATTATTATCCTCAGATGTTAAACATTTAGCTACTTGTTCCGCAGATAAGACAGCAAGAGTTTGGTCAGTTGAAGATAATTTTAAATTGGAATCAACATTAGATGAACATCAACGTTGGGTTTGGGATTGTGCATTTAGCGCAGATAGTGCATATTTAGTTACCGCATCATCAGATCATTATGTTAGATTATGGGATTTATCAACAAGAGAAATTGTGAGACAATATGGCGGTCATCATAAGGGAACCGTATGTGTCGCATTAAATGATGTTTAATACTATCATATCATCGTTTACAAAAAAATATTTACAAATCATATATTCAATACATAATTATATAATGACATATTTTAATTATAGACATTTCTGTAAGAAAGAAAAATCATTTTTTTATTTTTTTTTTTTTAATTTTTTTTTTACTGCAACTGCAAGAATATAGACGTTTCGATCTGTTTCGGGATGTTATTTATTATTGTTGTTGTTATTTGTTTGTTTGTTCGTTTGCTGTTGCTGTGTGTGTTTTTTTAGTGTCGTCATGAAAATATAAAGTGTTTAATGTGTTTAAGGATGTAATTTTTTTTTTCTTGATTTTCTTGTTTGGATGTGTTAGCCGGGAAAAGTGAAGCGATATAGGAACCTGTATGTCTTTATGTTTCCACCGTAATCATTTTATTTAACCATTGAGATTAAATTTCTGAAATGGTCACTGTATGATAACAACTGAGAAATAATATTGTTGAAATATAACCAACAACGTAAATTTTCTGATGAATTAAGAGATAATTCACCAACTAAACCACCGAAAAATTGTAAATAATATGTTATAATATTTTGTGCTGCTAAATTCCCTTTATGAGTAATGAATTTACAGAATTGTTCAATTAAATGATTTAATTGCAATACTTTTGAATCACTAGTTTGTAAAAATGTTGAGATATCATCACAGATACGTGTTTTCAATTTGGAATTGTTATTATTCGAGGAATCACTACCATTAAGATTGTCCTTTCCCTCTGATTTTAAATTACTAATCTCAGAAGTAGAAGTTGGTAAATCATAGAAATTGTCATGAATAACTAATGTCTTCCAATCATTAACCATACCGGTCTTACATTCTGGGAAATCCGTTAAGAATGCCTTGGAATAACTTAATAATTTAACTAATTCTTTTAAAACAGCACAAAATCTATTAGCAACCAGAACTTTATTTTCAACCATTGGAATTGGTAAGTCTAATGATGCCTTAGTAACGATATCCTTATATGAGTTAATGAATTTCTCTAAGGATTGTAATGTAACATCAGTTATGGTTTCCTCATTGATCAATTTTTTGGCAATCTCTTGAATAATGACTGCATGTGTCTTTAAATCACATTCATATACCCAACCATATAGTTCTGAAGAGATTAATAAGCTAAACATCTGTGGAGATAATGAACCATTACTCGATAAATTTAAACAATTTGGTAATTCTTCGAATTTCATGTAAAAGATATTTTCAAAAATGGATAGACAATAAACGTGGTATAGAGATTCTAGTGATGATGCAATATCTGGATCAATCTTAGAAGAAATGTCATCTAATGGAATTGCGGATAATTGAAGAGAATTACTAAATGGTAATTCATTACATTTGAAAATTTCTGTGAATAATACAGCAACTGTATTAGCGCCAGTAATATTATTATTGGAATCGGTACCATTTTTACTATCAGTGTCTAAATTACTGACATTTGAAATTTCTTGGGATTTAATAGTTGAGTTGTCACCCACTAAATTATGACAATTAGAATCTGCACGAGATGAAATATCGGATTCTGATAATAATGCTAAATTACAGTAATGATATTTGGATTGACCTCTCATACCTAACCTTCTAGTAGTAATATCTGGGAAAATTGTTCTAATTAATTTACCTAACGTAGCTTGTGACAATGGTTTCAAAGTAGATTTAGCACATGAAGAAGCATATTGAGAGAAAATTCTACTACGAGGAACATATGAGTTAGTTTCAGCTTTACAATTCTTCATTAACCATAATAATGCATAAACATGTTTTTCTCTTTCTCTATTTTGTTCAGCTCTTTGGATTGCAGATTTACTATGTGTATCGTCATTCATTTCGAGGACAGCTAATTCAGCTTTCCTGACATTTTCTGCATATTCTTCAATTGGAACAGGTGCATTCTTTTCAGCAATTGCTTTTGCAATTTGTTCTTGTGTATTTCGTCTGATAAGGATACCATTATTACTATCGTTTCCGTATTGCATAAGTAATGGTGAGCTATTACTGTTATAAGGCGATGGACTAGTTACAGACTGAGACTTAATTTTTATCTGTCTATCAGTTAAATCACCTTTCCTGAAATTGTTATAAGTATGATTTGGAGCCAGATCACCCTGAGCTCTCATCCATAATGGTGGATATGTATTTCTTGTTGGAATATATGGTTGTGATGCACCATAAGGAGTCACAAATGAGGACTTCCCATCTTGAGGAACAGTTCCTTGCTGTGGAATAAAAGTATTAGAATATTGTCTATCATGAAATACGCCATTGGAATTATGATATGGTGAAATAGTGGAACCGTTCATTGAATAAACTGTTGAGTCATTATTTGTCGTGATATTATGCGTCGTCGATGATGGACTCACTGAGTAATGATAATAATTATTAATATTGGAATTTTCTTCCGGTTGTTGTATTGGTAATCTATAAGGTTGTGGTAATGATAATACCGGTAATGATTGATCAGATACAATCTTTGGTTGAGCTAGGAAGTTAGCAACATTTGGTCTTAAAATTTTATTTGAATTTGGATTAATTAATAAATTATTTGTATTAGTAACTCCTGTTGAAGCATTTTGTGGAGGCCATACTGACTTTCGTCATTATCAACAAATGACGTAGATGTAGAAACAATTGATCGAATATCGTTATTGTTGAAGGATGGACCATTAGAAAATGTTCTACCAGTATTATATTGAAAATTTGGCGATTGGGACTTATTAGAAATACCTAAGTCCTTCACAGTCGGTGTTGGTTCCATCTTAATAAAATTTTGTTGATGTATTGAATTTGCCATTGAGGATAGAAAAGATATTTAAAGTTCTTCTGAAAAAAAATAATAATTAGATAATTTTCTCTTGAAAATCGATTGTTTTGTATTTCAATTGAAATCTGATTTATAACTGTCACTTCAAATAAAAGGAACAGAAATAACAATACAAAATGTGTAAACCAGGTCTTGAAATATATGTAGATCCAGAGTTTTGATTAACAACGGAGTTCAAAAGAAAATGAAACAGCAATTATGTAGGCTCTAGTAACCAGAAAATGACTTGAATGACAAAATGGTGTTAAAGTAGTTCAATTAGAAAGTTGAAATTTATTCCGAAGAACTAAAATAAGTAATTAATATGTTGCGAATACTTTAAGAGATATAGTAAAGAATGAGTGATATGACCTGTGAACTACTTTTAGTATATTTGTCACTTTAATATCGGTATATCTTAATTTTGGTTGATACTTTTTTTTGTTAGGTTGGTATCTTTTATTTGAACCTAAATGGATTAAAACTTTGAGGTAAAATGTACAATCATGGAAATCAAAAAAATAATTAAAAGATATTTGGTGAATACCTTCTTTCTGTCTTTTGATTAGGGAAAAAATATGAATTGTGTGTCTAACTATTCGTTGTGAATACCAAGAACAAAAAAAGATAATAATAAAAAATCTATTAAGTAGGTTTTTTAAAAAGAAAAATCAAGAGAATAATTGTAGTATGATGATGTTATACTCTTAAAAAAGATACAAAATTATTGAAAATTAATTACTTATATATGAAAAGTATTCATTATTTAAAGTCTTGTCTTTTTATTATCACCTGGTCTAAGATATGGTCGTCAGATCATAAATAACTATAACAACGAACTAGTAGAAGAAATATTACATAATTAAATGAGGAGAGTATCACGTACCGAGACATATTATGGGATCCAAGAAACTCCTTCTTAATTGTAAAAGGATCATTATTCTTACTTTTCTGTTTTGTTTTTTTTTCTTTCTTTAAAAGTTCGATAATACCTCCTTACAAAAATATACCAGATGTGATTAGAAGATTGATCGAAGAATATATTCCGTAAAACTTTCACCGGTTACGCAGCTATCACACTCCCTTAATTGAATCAAGTTTAAAAATGAAAAATAGTAAAGCAGAAATAGAGCCCGATGGGAGTTGAGAAAACCAATACATTTCAAGGATATGGAGACGTAATATCTCGCATTTTAGAGAAACTAAAATACAATAGGTTAAAACTTCTATACTTTGATTTTAGTCAGAACTTAATTAAGTATCGGTATTTTAGCCAGGGGTAAAAAAAAATGAAACTTCAATATTACTGTATGTTTATCGAGACGTTCATTGGTGCCTGTTAAGAATGTTGAGAAAATTGGTTACATAATAAACCTCATGTGTATCTATGAGGGCCTGGCTCTCTCTCTGTGTAGAATATATCGCTTACGGTACAACTTTAAGTTTCAGTGGTCTCGATGATATCTCGTGTGACATCCACACAGCTACATGATTATAAGAAATAATAGGGTAGTGAACAATAGAAACAGGTGTCAACTGCGGATGTGAGAAATTCGTTTTTTTTCTGATGGGAGAAAAAACATGAACTGCGCAAGAATCAGTCATAAGTGGATTGAAACTATAGTGACTACAGAACCTGAGGGTTGCTCCAAAAATTAAAAAAAAATATGGGGCAATTATAGAAAAACTAGATAGTTATTTTAGAATACAGTGACAATATATCCTACAAAAACCATTATTATACAGATGAATTTTTTTCAAATACGCTGGTTCAGAAGATTTAATGCGATGGTTATAGGTTGAAATACTGTTTCGTATAGGATATATAGAGGGTAATTATTAATAAATAGCATGGGAAAAATAAAAGGACCCTAGAATTCATATAGATCACATTTATCCCATGGGTAATCATTCTCCCGCAATATTTTTACTTACATGGAGTATCTGTTGCTAAGATGCTAACGGTATCTCATGGTTCTTCATGAGACTAGCATTCTTGATCTACTACAATATACTAAGACTAAAAAAAACTCATCATATCATTTTAAAATTCATTAAATCGGATTATCAGCAAAATTACAGTAAAAATAAGGTAGATAAAAAAGTCAACTTCGAGAGTTCCCTTAACGTGGTTTAACTACTATTGGAACTAATCTGTCATGATGTCTCGGAATTATACAATTACGCCGAATTTTTGTGTCCTTGACTTCTTTTGGAGTGTTTTTTTCATTTGCGTTTTTTCCCTCATCGCGCATTAAAAAGAAACAAATGATACAGTCCTAAAAAAGTTTAAAACTGATATCATAACAATTTCCGCGGGAGCCAATGTAGCAACGTAAATCAGAAAAACATTTTAGAATTTTAGAATTTTAGAATTTTAGAATTTACCCCGTGATTACAGAGAAATTATCGCAAGGTGACATCAAGAGTCAAAACACAACAAAAAAACGTGGAAAAGAAAAAGAAAGAACTCAAAGTTTAATTTTATGTTAGCTAAAGTTAGACTGAAAAAAGGAAGTGTATTCTAATAAAATTAACGTACCAAGTGGAGTCTTGGTAATTAAGGCATGCTATTGCTATTGGATGGTGTTTGCTGTTGTCCGAGGCTTTATTTAAATAAAAATATATCAAATGTACATAGATGCGCACAATATTTCTTTTTTTATGCTTGTTTCGTTCACTTAAATGCATTGTTTTGACTAAATGAAAGTGGTAGATATTGACAACTTTTAACCCTTCTGTACCTTATTTGTTGGGATTTTTAGAGATAATACAATAACTCTCAAAATTTTTGTTAAAACAGTTCGCAGGACTTGAGGATTTTTTTTTTTTGATAAGCCTATGCAAGTAAGTGGGGTACAATAGACAATTTTCTTAAAAGTTATTATAAGTACAGCTTTTTCTTATAGCTGTTGGTCATGTTAATTGTCGGGGCAAGAGAAGAAAGCACCGCAAAAAAGATGGTGACGTAATTGGAAAATATCCCTAAATTTGAATACCGAAAACAGATCATCAGGTGAAGAGGGGTTCATGAAAGAAGTTAGATTACATCCAAATCGAGACATGTATGTTATCTAGAATAGAATGTTATTATTTTTTATCAGTTGTTCTATTTTTTTCTTTTAATTGTTCTCTGTATCTACAGAATTCTATATTAGTTAAAATTGTTTTATATTTACTTCTCAATAGAATGTTGTATGGATTGACAAAAGATTTCGATAAACGATCTTCTGAAAAGTATCGCTAATAAGATAAGAAATATATTCCAAATTCTCTCGATCTGTCTTTCTTTGATCTTCTCCGATAAATTATACATTTCCTTAGAGTAATACAATAGGTCTACTTAGATTTAAACGTGTGCAAGCTTGATAATATATAAGTAGAAATTGTGAATTGCTACCACTTTTGTGGACGTAATTCGCATTTTTTTAGGGTTGTTGTTTTTTGATGGACATGCGTATCTACAGTTTCGAATAGTTGTCAGAAAACGTTTCTATCGGAGAGGAATAACTGTCATATTTTCTTTTTAAGAATAACTTTTGCTAGAAATATACTATGTGATGAACTTGTAACTATCAGCCATTGAATTATTACTTTTCGTTTATTATTTTTGTGTATACATATTGGTTGCGCTGTATTGAGTTCCTAATTCAATCACTGAAGTCTTGGTCTTGGATATATAATTTTTAACTTCATTAGAAAGCTAACATATTCGATACTCAAGAATAGAAAATCTCTGAATGTCTCTTAATATCTTACATAGTCACACTTTTTAAACGGTTAATATTTCACAAACAACCGTAATTGTCCCTACATTTGTTTTATACTTCTAGAAAGTTAAATTATCTCAATTAACTCTTCTGCATCTTGTTTTCCTTCCTCTTAATAGGTTGTATAAAATTTGAGGTTTACGTATTCAATCATTGCAGATATTTATGATTTACAGATTACTTCAATTAGGCATCATGTCATGCAACTTAATAACAATGGCACATCATGCACATGCTCTACTATGATTCTATGTGTTGCAAGAATAAACAGATTTATAATCTACAAATATCTGCACAGAGATGAAGAACAACACCTACCATCCTTAAATGTCACATATAGAAACGTGGTGTACTAATTCCCAAAACTGCTCATTGACATAGAATATATTTCTTCGGCAATCTTCAATTTTTTTCTTATTATTATTGTGTTGTTTCATGTACATCAGAATTGATTATTTTTCAAAAAACCGGATATTTAAATTTTATTTGATTTCGCCAAAGAATATTTAATTAGAGTCATTGTCTAAGAACAATATATCTAGAATTCTGACATCGAGATACATATGTGTCTAAAATGAAAAAGAATTGTTTATTATATGACTGTTTCGAGTTGGTTTTGTTTTTTGAAAGAGATATCTAATAAACACATATGTCTCCAATTGTGCAACAGCTACATTTTCTATTCCGTAAAGAGTAACTTCATGAATATATGATTGGTTTCTATTATATTATTTACTTTTATATTATTCTTTTTTCTAATCATTTGAAAAACGGTTGAATTCCTTATTCACAGTTTTTAACATTGGTAAATCGTTTTCAGATTCGCTGACAGTGCAATTGTTTTGATAGTGTCACATATTCTCTTTCCGCATTTGAACATTCAATTTGAGACTCAATTACACCAATGGATTCTTCTGTTTAATTGCTTTTCTGGATAATTAACGTCAGTGCTACTTAAAAGAAATTTGATTTCAGTTGGTTTTTTCACACTCTTGACAGAATGTAAAAAAGAAAAAGAAAAGCAATCTCTATAATGTAATATTTCATATGTGATATCAGAACACGAAAAGTCAATAAAATGTAGTTAGTCAAAAGAAAAACTTCTTGATTGATGTCGGTGCGATTAACTTCCATAGTTATATATTTAGGTACTAAGAGGAAAGATTATGTTATTACTATGCCCCAGATCTTCTTAAACACTTACAATGATTTTGAAATAACCTCCACATGAAAGACTTCGCAATTCAAAATAAATATTTAATTTAACCAGTTCATTCCAACTCAGACAGGTAAAAAGAAAGTTATATCATTGGGGATTCTTCCTCTCATCAAATGTAAAACCTTGTGATCTCTTGTACATTCACATGTGTTAGTGTATATTAAGTATTTCCTTTAAGGCACGCAGAAATCAACAAATTCTGCATATAACTATGGTGCAATATACGAAAAACTACTTCCAACTCATTGCACGTACATAGAACAATGGAGATTCTAAATTGATACATGGATACACCGTTCTTATCGGCTAATTTAAAATTATATTACAGAAACTGTAGTGTTTCTCGTTGAATGTATTATCTGCTTTACTTTTCATCAACTCTTTTGCTATAATCACTGTAATCAATCACTCCAGTTTTTCGCATGGAAGTTATTCCGCAGAGGACTTGCCGTATAAATCAATTTACTCTTATTTTTCCGAAATATCTCTCCAAAAAAATTGATTGTTAGTCGGAAAATCACTTTTATTGTGTAATTAAGTTGCTTGGTACTATGGTTCAGTTAATAATTTATTATATGTCAATTGTTTAATGGAAATTTTATTTTCTTTGAAGGTAAAGTTTTAGTGTCGAAACTATTGTAAAGTATTTTGTTCATCTTAGTAGTTGCACGCATGACGCTGAGAATGATATCTCAGAATGAAGGTATTTTTAATCCATTGTGGGAATAGTAAACTAAACAATCTAATCCGAGATGTTTTATTTATGTTTCCTGGAACAGAGTAATATTGCTCGATATCAATAAGACTGCTAAGATGGAATTATTGGGACAGCACATCATTCAACAGCCTTCTATTATAAATTTATTATGTATTTTTATTACAATCATGACCTTCATGTTATTTATTATTGAAACATATCTATAGATTGTTACTACGTAATGCTATTATGAGGGACTTTTTAAAGTAGTCTATTGTTCTGAATTATTATTATTTTCACCTCCGGGTGTTAATAAAATAACACTGGTGTCTCAGGGTTGCATATAAAAATAAAAACCCACTACAGGTTACTATTTATTATAGTAAACAATAACTGTGACACTTGACAAATACTTATTCTCCTTCTAACTTGTAAAGATTGAGCAAATTAAATTTCATGAATGTAATTATGCTTGTTTGTTGAACTGAATAGAAATATAATACCAAGCTGTCATTGTAATGAGAAATTGGAAAATAATATACAATAACAATTACGAAGCTTTGATGTCCTTATCTTAATTCAAATATACTAAGTCACATTTCATTGTTGTGTATCACATTGCGATGCCTCGATGATGAAATAAAATAAAATGCCAAGGTGAAGTTTTACGAATAAGGTAAATAATTAAAATGTTGGTCTCGCATACTTAAATTTTGAAAAGTAATTCCTCTTAAAATAAGTTTCTAAAAATGCGACACCATGACCCAACCTTAGACTCTTTTTCCTGTCAGGCAGATTTTTCTTCGCTACTATTTCTTTTTATTTATCAGTAAACCAACCTGGTTACAGTATACTCTTTATCAAAAAGAAGAATGATGTTATTGTTTGGTTTGTTGTAAAAATTATTGAAAAAATAGACAAAAAAAAACTGCGAACGCTTACAACAGACACTGAGTCTGCCAAAGTATAACTTGCTCGCAAAACTAGCAACATTTAAAGAATAATTTATTTTAGACAAGTGAAATATAGAGAGACTTACAAATTTAACTAAAATTATATATAGAGGATAGCAACATTCCCAAAAATGATACACTGTCACTAACAAAAAGTGTAATATTTATTTGAGGTAAGAAAGCTTTTACCGAGGACTCGGGAATTGTCACTTTTATGAACAGCCGTTTATTAATTTTAATATTGGCTTCAATACTACGCACTTCGTACAGTCTTTTTTCTTTTTTTTTGTCCTGTTTTCTCTTCGGGACCGGCAAAGCTGCTTGACAAAATATTTCAAAATTAAGGAACTGATTCCAATGACACTCTAATTTGAATATAACATTCAAATATTTGTAAGAACAAGAGGCAATTACCTGTTTTCTTGTGTTTAGTACTTTAGTAAATAGTCCACCGTATATCAAGAGTGATTAAAAAAGGAAGAAATAGTGTTACTTCACATTTGTGTATTTGATATCGTTGATACCAAAAGGAATTTGAAACCGGATTATTATTGAAGAGATCAACATACGACAATATTTACTTCATCTTTTTTTCTTTATTTCTCGAACAGAACGTCCTCTGACTGTAAAAGAAGATACATTACTACCTGTAATTTGTAATTATCCGCAACATTATTTAAAGAACAAATTGGAACATCAAAATGATCCGAAGTTCCTTTATGATATCACTACTGAGTGGTGCAGCAGCAGGTACATCAACCGATTTAGTATTTTTCCCAATTGATACAATAAAGACAAGATTACAGGCTAAAGGTGGATTTTTCCATAATGGTGGATATCATAACATTTATAGAGGTGTTGGTAGTGCAATTGTAGCATCTGCTCCAGGTGCATCTTTATTTTTCGCTACATATGATACTATGAAGATTCACTCAAGACCTTATATCAAACAAGTTGTCAGTAAGGGTTCATCGGAACAACTTGTCGATACAATGACTCACATGTTTGCTTCTACATTAGGTGAGATTGCAGCCTGTTTAGTTAGGGTTCCCGCAGAAGTGATAAAACAACGTACCCAAACAAGTGCAAGTCATTCCTCTTATCAAACTTTGAAAATTATTTTACAAAACAGTAATGGGGAAGGTATTAGGAAGAATTTGTATAGAGGTTGGTCAACAACTATAATGCGTGAAATTCCTTTCACATGTATACAATTCCCATTGTATGAGTATATGAAAAAAAGATGGAGAGAAACAGAGGGAAGTGAGATATTAGTACCTTGGAAAGGTGCCATTTGTGGTTCAGTTGCAGGTGGTATAGCTGCTGCTGCAACTACACCTTTAGATTTCATAAAGACCAGAATAATGTTAAACAACACACAGATAAGTACAATGACAATGATACGTAATATTTTACATGAAGAAGGTGCGTTAGTATTTCTAAGTGGTATTGGTCCAAGAACTATGTGGATCAGTGCAGGTGGTGCGATTTTCCTTGGAATGTATGAATCCATTCACTACATTTTAACTGAAAAGAATAACGAACAGGATAAATTATTGTAAATAGATATATAGATAGATAAAGAGATATATAAAGATGTTTTAAACTGTAGATAAAGTATTTTGCATTATAATTTGTGCACTTAAATGAAAAGATCTTCAATTAATAGTTTCAGGTTGTTGTAGATATTTGAAAAATAAGTTTTCGAGATGAAAAGCAACTTTATATATTTAGTGCTCAGAGGGCATATTTAAAAAAAAATAATCAAAAAGAAGAAAATCTTGAAGAATCAACAATACAAATGATAGAAATTCAGACATCTAGTTGGTTCTTCTATCTTTTCCATTTTTTTCTCTTGGCAATAGACATTATATATAATTATATACAAGTCTTGGTTGATTCTTCTAGTTGCGATCATTTAATATACAAATCGTTCTTGTGACTTTACTCCCGCGTGCATATATGATACGAAAGTGACCAATAAAATTTACTCCTCCACAACATTTACAATTAGGACTATGTTCGGCAACAGTGCCAATTCATAACTCCTGATAGATATATATTACCAAGGACATAATTTATCAACCTTTTCCTTAATGTAGATGACAGCATACCAAAGTTCGTATAGCATGATATTTCATTCCACACGTCAAAACAGAAGTAGCCAAAGAAAAGCAAGCAGAAGATTATTCGGATCTTCAAAAAATTGCTTTTCTTGCGCACTCAAAATTATTATTTTGCTCTTTGAAGTTGTCACCACTGTTGACTGTGTCCTTTCTAGGAGTGGGATAACGATCGCGTGCACTTCTGTCTGCCGGTGGTGGCAGACAAAAAAGCAAAGCAAAGAAATTATTATCTAACGATAAATCGTAACAGAAAAATTGACGAAAAATTTGGTGGAAAACAAAGAAACTGAACAATTAATTTCATTGAGGAACTTATTCAACCTAGAATTTGGTTTTGACATACAGGATCAATCTAGGAAAGGAAATTGACAAGTTATAACATAGTTGAATACTAAGAGACTAAAGTTACTAAAAGAAGATTATTTTGAATTTTTATTTTATACACCTCAGTTGTTCTTATTACAACGTATTTATAATTAGATAATAAAAATATATTTAGGAATCTAGATTATAGTAGTTAATAATAAAATATTGAATTATACCCTAGAAGATGTCTGAATCCGAAAGAAATTCCGAATACGTATGTAGCCCATAACATTATATTTATTAACTTCCTTTAAGGTTTGCTTCTAAAGTTCCGATATGTGATTTCATTTACATTACGTAACTGAATAATATGACGGTATTATAAATGGCAATCGTTCATTTAAGGCTATTTTAAAGTCAATTTTATATTTATTGTAATGGTTTTTACCAATGGTAGGTTTTGGAGAAGATATTTTACAAAAGAGAAATATATATTGATTATTTTCTCACTCACTATATGTGTTCGCTTTTTATTATCTTCAATATTGACGTTAATTTTTGCTTTTATGATATAATAAGGTATTTTCTATTGACCATTTCACTAACATTCGCTTTGTTTTTATTTTGTTGTTATTTGTTTCGTTTTTATGATTATTTTACTTCATTCCAGGATATAATTGTTAACTAGATGAAAATGTAGTTAGTTAAGTTTGAAATTTATCTCAGGAATAAGTATTCATCAAATTTGTAAACATTTCCAAAATCATCATCATTATTATTATTTCAATATAGAACAATAGAGGAAGATCAAGATCTCCTGTCCGCCGTAATAGCAATGGTGGTGGCAGTTATAACAATGATAACTACAGTAATTCATACCGTGATGATAGAAGAGGAGGTAATGATAGAAGAAGAAGAAATAACGATTCATATGGAAGAAATGATAGAGATCGTAATTCCAGATATAATAATAACGGTAATGACTACCGTGGTGGTAGATACAATAATGGCGACAATAGTAGATATGGTGGCCGTAATGATTATAATCGTGGACGTTCTGGAAGAGGTTATGATAACGATAGAAGACAAAACAGATATAGTCAAAAGGGTGATTATGGTCCAGTTTTAGCTAGAGAATTAGATAGTACCTATGATGAAAAAGTAAATAGAAATTATGCCAATAGTGTGTTCGTTGGTAACTTGACTTATGATTGTACACCAGATGATTTGAGAGATTACTTCTCATCGGTCGGTGAAGTTGTTCGTGCTGATATTATTACTTCAAGAGGCCATCATAGAGGTATGGGTACTGTCGAATATACAAACCCACAAGATGTCGATGAAGCTATTCGGAAATTCGATAGTTCACAATTTATGGACCGTCCAATCTTTGTTAGACAGGATAATCCACCACCAGATAATGGTCGTGATAGAAACGCTGGCAGAAATGGGCAGCAACAGAGAAGATCAAACGATGACAGACAACAATCTCAAAGACAGAGACAAAGATTACCTTCTTATGAAGTCATTGTTGAGAACTTACCTCGTTCAATTAACTGGCAAGCTTTGAAGGATATGTTCAAAGAATGTGGTACTGTTACAAGGGCCGATGTTGAACTAGATCAAAGTGGTTATTCAACTGGCGTTGGTAAAGTTGTTCTAACTTCTCAGAGTAACATGGATGATGCAATTAAAAGATATAACGGTTATCAAATAGAAGGAAATGTTCTAACTGTTAAAGCAGGGAGAATTAGTGGTCCTCCGTCTGAAAATGATAACAGAGGTGCAAATAATGGTAATCAAGACAGCACACCATCTGGTCCAAGTTTCAGTACGGAAGGTTATGAAGCTGATGGTCCACGTACTAACTACGTTTACTGCAGTAATTTACCAGAATCAACAGATAGAAAGGATTTATTCGACCTATTTGAAACTATTGGTAAATTAAAGAATGCAGAATTAAGAAAAACCACTGATGGTAAACCAACCGGTATCGCTGTTGTTGAATATGAAAACGTCGATGATGCCGATATTTGTTTAGAAAGATTAAACAAATATAATTATGGTGATTGTGAATTAAACATTTCTTACGCTGTTAAAAGATGATTAATGTTAGAGAAAGAGAAATATATGCGAGACTGAGAAAATAAAAGATGAAACATAAGGTTTGATGTACCTACGTATTCAAAAAATTGAAATAGATCAAATCCTTATTTTTCATCGATATTTTTTTTAACAAATTAAGATCTGATATAGTTTGTATTATATAATGATAAGAAAAAAAAAATGTTATTATTAGAAGCTTACATACAGGTAGTAACATCTTTTTATTTATGTTACTTAAAGTAAGACACTGCTAGTTACTGGTATCTACTATCAGTCGTTGAACTTCATATATGTGAAGGTTATACGTTTCAATATGATTCACAGTATATATTACGAACAAAAGTCCGCCGTTACATTTCCTTTGATAACATTTTCTTATTGTGACCATTCCTAACAAGTATCGGATTTATTATATCCTGTTTTAAATGCTTCACTGTTAAAGCATCCTTCATTTGATGCTTTACGAACTGTGTCGTTTATTCAGTCATTATTCGTTTAAAGTAGGAACGTATGGGGTAGATGTAAATCAATCCCATACAAAAAAGTCATGAACTGAGCGAACCCGCTAAGTATTAATCTTTGCTCAATTATACATGCATAAAATTTCTGTTTGAATAAATAAACGAAATTTTTTTAATATAACTCAATTCAAATACATTTTTACAGTTAAGACGTTATTTCTTATCACCAATGATATTCTTGAAGTAGCTGCTACCCATTATAAACGTGTAAAATATTCTGAACAAACTACATATATATGTAACGAATATGTATAGTCATACTATGTCAAGATTTACGACGTCCTTAATTGCTACTGCTGTTGATTTACTGAAATATGAAGGGGGCGTAGTAAGGTTTAAGATTGGTATTCTACGAAATTTTCTTTGATCTATTGACTAGATTAATTTGACCACGAAAAGTTTAACTTATATGTGCAGACAAATAAATAGTTTACGAATCACAAAACCAGTCGTCCTTTTTTTTTTTTTTTTTTTTTTTTTTGAAAAAATTTTCAGCCACATTTCAATATTAATATGTAAAACCGATCTATTTCCTGGTCATAGCTGTTCTTATCAGTACTATTGTTCGTGATTCGAATGAACTATTTGAAGGCATTTTATCTGATATTTTTAAATGGAATATGAATGAGCTAAATAGGTAACTTCATTCTAATTTTAGCAAACATCTAAATAAGATAAAAATCCTCCCTCCTCTAGTAATGGCGTATTGCTATCAAATTTCCTTACATCATTCAGAATTTCTTTTTTTGTATTGTTTTGGATCATCAAAAATATATTCAGAATAATAAGTAAAGAATAACCCGCAAAATTTTTTATTACATATTATTTGTTGCTAAAACAGCCCCTTATTCAGATACAATTGTGTATGTAATTATTAACACATACCTTTAATAGAGAAACCGGTGAAAAAAGAAAAAGCTTCGCCTACCAAATCCACATTTTGCTATGTATCGACCGAGAGAAACTAACTAATTATTGTAAGTTAGCCATATGTTTGAGGCGAGGCTATGAAGTCTCTGCTTAGATTTTAGTCATTGGGAAATGGAGAAATCTCTGAAATAATAGAAGATAGCAATAACCACTAAAACAATACTTGATCCAAATACGTTTCTCCGAAAAAAACATTCCCGATGGCTTATTTGACAGATATGAGAATCCTTATATTGTGACACAATCAAAAGTGTAAAAATAAAGGAGGTTCTGACCCCGATCCTCAGAAACAACTGCAGAGTATCTGATCGTTTCACAAGAGTAAAGTGGCTAAATTTGAACGAATGAATTAATTGGAAAAGCTAGAAACAATTAATAAAACGGACCGAATTTTTCATGAAATTTCTAATTTATATTATTTTCAATTTTATTTTATTCATCTCTTTTAAGTATTGTTTCCTTAATTATTTCAATAAAGACAGTGGTTTCTTCGTACAAGATATTTCTTTTTGAAATAGATGTTCTGTACCATCTAATTCAGTTCCTGATTATGCACTAAAACGCTTGAAGGAGCGGGAAATATAATTTCAAAAATTTGTTAATTCTTTTTCATATAAAATCTACGGAAAAATGTTAAACGGTAAAGAAAATTACTGCAATAGTAAATTACCGTATTATGGACATCATTATTACCTATTTTTTTTTGTATTTAATTTCGCAGAGAGAATCTCGCATGAAACTTGAACGAGATGAGAATCAAAGGACAACGGAGAATATTCCGCAGAAAAATTACACTCTACTAACTACACATTACATAATCTTAAGGACAGAATGGACAACTGTGTATGTCTGTTGTAAAAACAAGGGACGACGGGCAAAATACACTGGGCCTATTGTAACATTTCTTTGCCCAGATTTTCCGTTTTTTGTCCTGGTGAAAGATTTTGGTAAATTTAACTAACCCTGGAATTTATCGTAAGTTGTTAATGACCTTCTTTGTAATAAGTACAATATCTACCTACAAAATATCAACGAATAATTAAAGTTCTAATAATCAGTAAAAAATGTTGCGTGTCAAAAGTAAGCAAATTATACCTAGATATACAGCAATATATCCAGGTATCATTCTTAATGTATTTTATACACCTAGATTTTGTATAAAGACCACTTAACTATATTTTGGACTGTGGAAGGTCCTTTTCACATTTTGAGATCAGAAATTGTCTTATTTACCATTCTTTTTTACTGATACCGATATGCCAACTTAAAAGAAAAAAAGATTCTTTACCAGCAGGTTAGAAATGTTTTAGAAGTATTTCAAAAGCTGTCGTCACTGAATTTATTTGTATAGACGTTTCTAACACTTGAGAGAATTGTAGTGAAGAAACTTTTATATGACATGGTGTACAAACTTCCAACGAATTAATTAATTAATGAATTTTCGTAACCATTGAACTCTTCTATACTAGACATCTTTGCAACCAAGACTGCAGTTATATCTTGTGGTCCAGTTCAATTCTGTTTCTATCGTTTGATAAGTAACCGCAAAACAATCTGGAGTAACACTTCCGTTATACCCTGAAATTTTCCAAAGGCCCTTATTTTGCTTTGTTTCTTTATTGTAAGTGCGCCAAAATCATATGCTCCATTTCTACAACCATAATCAGATCTCACACACCCCTTATATTTTGTACCAATCGCTTAGAGCCCTATACGGCCCAACCAAATTCCGACTCTGTCATTATCCCCGTTTAACTGTCCCACGGCCAGTGGAAATGTGTGAAAAAGAAAAAGAAATCAAAAAGTCCTCAAAGGGCCGGCGCTGACTATTGTCCACTTCGACATGGTATAAGTCATTTGTCACCTAATATTAATAAACAATTTCCTGGATTATATAAGGAGTAATAGAATGAAATCCCATCACTTATAAGCCCATATATACTTTTAGATGTAGTGATTCTTTGCTTTTAATTGAATTGTTTTTTTAATCTTTCTTTAAAAAATAAGATCAAACAAAGACAGATAGATACAAACACATATACACAATAAAACAACGAACTAATAATGGCTATAGAATTTTTACATTTAAAACTACTTTTTTGGGTTGTAATTGCAATAATCATAGTATATCTAATAGTGAGTAGGAGAGATCGTCTTTCATACAAATTCCATGAAATTAACACAAGAGTAAGGAATCTAGGTGAACCTGAGGATCTAAACAATGGATTTGCGGATGATTTAGAAAGTGGACTCCATTCTTCCAACTTTGATATCATTACTCATAATAGAGATGACCCAAGAGCTGGGCTAGATGATGAATCAAAGAAATTAATCAGAGATATTATGGTCTCTGAAAATGTTAGCTTTGATAAGGCTAGATTAATCTTTACCGAGAGAAAATTTGATGATAATGACATTGCCTCTGATGGAAGACCATTAGATCCTAAGGCTGTAACATTTTCTAGTTAAATCACAAATCAAAAGTAGATCAGCACAGCTATTCTCAATTTCATATATCACAATCACTACTTGATCTTCAGAAAACAACAACAGCAACAAATAGCACTTTAATTTTTTTCATCTTTTTTTTTCTTCTTTTCTTTACATGCCCACAGAAAATTACAGGAAGCTATAACGACTAAATAGAAAATTCATTAAAAGCATAGAAACGACTAAACGAGCAGCATTATTATACATTCCAAATTTCACATTTTTTTTATTAACGACAATACATTAACAATCATAATTATAAAACTACGAAGCATATTACACTACACCTAAAATAATTATAAATACAATTAATCATAATTAATAATATAATATTGAAAATAATACACTAATAATCAACCAAGTATCATTCACTTTCTCTTGCTCTACTTTACCGGAGTACAATTAACCTCTTCATAATTAAGAACGAACCTTCAATTGATAAAGAGCTGTTATACTGACTGCAAACTTGTTAATGAGTAATCAAGGACACGGCCGTTTGAATTACCTATGGAATAACGATGTGTACACTTAAAGCGTATCCTCCAGTTTAAATTAAGGTGTCATATTCCAATAAGGAAGACAAAACGGCAAGAAACGGAGATCAGAAAACACTAAATACCAACTTAAGAAATATATGTATCCTAGTTTGGCAGACGCTAATGATGGTCTTTCTGATACCATCTTTCAGCTACAACACAAGACACATTCGACACAACTTTGTTCAATTGTTTATAATCGTAAAAATGATAATTGTTCAAGTTCAACACATTCTCTTAAATGCAAAATTACAATTCTCACCGAAACACAAGATGAAAATTTATAACCTTTCATTATCCTATACCCACAGCCACACATACATATAGACATATATACACACTTACAATCACACACACGTACATATATTTTTATATACCTAATAGACTGCATACATACATAACAAATAATCTTCCAGATTTCCTAGAATATCATGAATACCCCATTTGGTAGTAGTATTACAAACTCTAAGTTTTTTTAATGTTCGCATCAGAATATCTCAAATAATTTTTATTTATATGATGTTATATACGCGTCGAAAAATTGTCTAATTTATATACATGACTCTAGTAAACAACACCGACAAATGCGCATGTCTATGTAAATCAAGGTATCAATCATAGCTTACTCAAAAAAGCTCTCTTATCTCTGGAAAGTTCCTCGATCTTGGAGGTTTCATAATTAAACCTTTTGAAAATAACCGACTTCTTGTTCTTACTCTTGCCAGCAGTATCATTCTCACCAGGTTTGACAACTTGAGATTCGCCACCTAATGATTCAGACAAAATTGGCTTTAGGTATATCCTACGTAAGTGAACCTCATCTGACAAACTTAAATATTTACTTGCTCCATCAAAAAGACCTCTTAACTTTTTAACATCTTTTTTGTTGGACAGATTACTACGAACTTCCTTAAGTTGCTTCACCAAATCACTCCTGGCTTCTAACTTTTCACTTTCACTCATAAAAGAACCTAGGTCAAACTTGTTACTAAATGATACAGAAGAATTCAATAAAGAAGTTATGGATTCAATTTCTTCAAGTTTAGATCCGATTAATGCACTGTCTAAGTTTTCCTTCTCGGCCCTCAACTGATATTCCATTTCAATGTATCTCTTGGAATAAAATTGGGCATCTCCCAATAAAAATCCATTTCTTAAGCAACCTCTCAAACGAACTAAGTAATCTGTTGCAATATCCGTATCACTGATATCAATTTTTAACTTTTTCAATAACTTGGCATATTCCTTTTTCAATGCGTTTCTTCTTTCTCTACGTGCATCCATTTCTTTCTTAATACCTTCAGAGGCTAAGTATTCCTTTCTGTGTAACGCACTCTCTTCTTTCTCTGCAGCTTTGGTGTTATCTAATAAGGTATGCCCAAATCTCCTTGGAGTAGGATCGAAATGGTTAGTTGGCAGGGTTGCGTCTCTACTCAGAGAAACACCGATGAACTTACGTTTTGGGTGAAATGGATCCAAATAGTATTTGACAAAACCAGGTTCCAATGCAAATAGAGTATGATCTTTACCTATACCTACGTATTCACCAGGAAAAAACTTTGTCCCACGTTGACGCATGATAATTTGTCCAGTCTTCACTTCCTGTCCATTGTACTTCTTTGGACCAAGTCTACGACCTGCTGAATCCTTCATAGAGGTACGGGAACCCGCTGCTCTCTTGGTTGCTGTACGAACCTGGGTGAAAAGAAACCCAGGCTTACTTAACTTAAAAGGGATAATTCCTGTTAGCATTTCCCACAAATAACAGCTAAAAATATGATACTTAGTCTCGATTAGTGAAGTATAAAAATAACTACAACTTTATTAACGACATATCTTAACGAAACTTCTTCTTCTGAAGCTGCTAATTCTTCTAGACTTACTTTTTAGTCTGTCCCAAATAGCAGTTATTAATTATCTTTGTTTAACCATGTTCACCGAAAGAATCCGAAACTCGCTTTCTCAAACCCCGACAGAAAATTACGTACAAAGTGATATACTGGTCAAAAAAATGAGAACAGCAAACGCTTTCACTTTTTCTATTGCAGAACTAATGTGAACTACTCTAGAATTTCTCACAACTACATAAATACCAATATTTTTACACACTTAGAATATAATTCTTGTTCCCACTTCTTTAAAAATCATGCTTACAAATACAGTTATTTGTAAGTATCTATTATTGTCATATCTAACATATTTATATATTAACAGAATTTTCTTAACACTAAACAATACGGTATATAGAATTGTACAACAGTTGTGTTTATAAAGACCAAATGTAGTAGGACAATGAACTGATTTTGTAGTAGTATGTTACGCCCATATTAGCATAGGTTACCAATTGTGATCCGGATAGGAACCCTTGTTGGCATCTCGATCAACAATTCTACGGGGAACAAAAATAGGAGATAAGAAGCATATCGCTTGTAAGCATATGCATAACGTCTAAAATCAACAAGTGTTTAATTAATCTTTTTCAGATACACTAAATCCCAGACCTCATCTTAAAGCATATTTGTGATAAGAACGTTTCACTTAGTAAAAAATTAGGAAGTTTTTCTGCTAAAATACAAATAGCTAAGATCGTCTTTTTGATAAGACATCCTGAAAAAGAACTTTCGAAATTTCGTTAGCCTTCTGGAAAATTAAGAGCGAATAAATGGTTCATGGATAGTCGTGATTTTCCATATGATAGATGTACCTTATATCTGTGTGTATCTGTGTGTGTGTGACAATATGTGTGTCAGAATTAATCGGCATAATACTTTAAAAAAGAAATTGAGGTATACAGTAGTAAATTTTGATGTATGAGAACAGAAAATAAGCTCATAAAAAATAGTCAACTGCTGGTTTATATATCTGGCATTTTTAAATGATACCTATTGAATGGGCACTGGGACGAAAAAGGTTAGACTTAGCCATTGAGTCAGGTGGATTGTAGGAATTGGGGGGGGTGTTGTATAATATAACGATAACAAGGTACTGTGGGTGTCATACTATTACACATCTTCGTATTTGGTTGTACTTCAGTAGTTATATCGGTATGTGACTATAATATGTACATGGAAACTTAGAATCTGATAATGTACCTTGCAAGGCTATATTATATGTGCCTCTAGACCAATAGGAAAGTAAAAGTATTTCAACTTTTAAATATTGAACTGTGCGCGCAGTAAACTAGTAATGTTGTTACTCATATTCAATAAATAGAATTTGGGTTCACCCTTTTATGTAAACTCTATAAAAGGTATATATAAATAATGTACAAATAATGTAAAAGAGGAGATGCCTCTTTTATATGAACTGGAAAAATTTTATCATAAAATAATTTTGTCCAGTAGTCACGTGCCTAGAAGAATCTTGTTTGGATTAAAACAATATTCCAACATGAACCCATTAGTATTAACGGCATATATAGCAAAGAAAGTCCCAAATACACAACGTAAAAAGAGCTCTGTGGCTAATGCTGTGGTCTTGAATTGCAGGTCTATATCGAAAGATATATGTCCTATATACATTATCTTGAATGTAATGATTAAACTTAACAAGGACATGAAATATTCCAAATAAATGTGTTTACTCTTTTCTACTAGTTCTTAAAAATAACTTGAAGTATCACAAAATGTCACAAAAAGTACATCCTGATATTTACAACAGATATCTTTATAATACTTCAAATGATTTATTAGGGCGCAAATAATCACATGATAATGTTTTTTTTTAAATACTATTTTTCTGTGTTTTAAAACATTGATTTGTGCACGCGTTCCGAAACAATTTCTATAAATTCAAAAATTTTACAAAAGGCGCACAATAAATATTTTTCCTCGTTAAAGGCTCACTAAGAATATTTATCTCTATCTCTGCGGAATATCTCTGGAGACTAACGAATAACACAAAAACAACTTTGTTCAACAAGAAAGGTCTACATATTTTGTTTTATTTGGAGATCAATATATATATAACTTTTTAGAAATAAGAGATGCTTCACATGTTTCTCAATTGCTGTTGCTTTCCTCTGTCATAATAAGTAGGATTTAGTGTAGCGTAAAAGATAAGGCTTTAGCTACAAGCGGGTGTTGTGTTTGTTGTGCGATTAAAATAAATAATTTTCAAGATAGTGTTCTAAGTATCACTTTAGACATTCTTGAAATAAGAACTTTCCGAACTTACACAGATTTTAGAGAAACACGAATAGGCAGAGTTGGAAGAATGTTTAAGATGAATTATTATCTTTACATAATTGCATTAATTTAATTTTCTGAATAGATAAATCCCGATATGTTATATTCACTAGTCAGGAATGGACTTACCTTTTACATCCAGATAATTTGAGTATACTATGATTGTTCTCAGGAGCAAACATCATTATCGATAATAATTTCTTTGGTGCAAGGGATCATAAGCTGCTACAATAATATTTACTTGTAGAAGCCGCACCAAAAATACGAATATCCAATATAGATTATGTTTAATTTGGAGAGGCGTAGCGAAATATTTTATACGCGTACAATTCGCGAAAGGTCGAGCCGCAGAAAAATGAACTTGAAAAAAAAAAATGAAAGAACAATGTTGTTGGAATGCGTTTCAATGTGAGCTCGAGACACGTACCACAATTCAATATTAACAACCTCACCACAAAAAGAGTATTAGAAACACAACTTAATCCAGAAGCCTCACTATTCATATTTGATAGAGATAGAGATCGTCAATATAAAACAATTAAAATGGATTTCACCGAAGATGAAGGAACATTTGCTGGTTCCAACACGAACCCAGTCATGAAAAATTATGAAAAGGTTAAGGCACACTATCAATTTTATATGGATAAAGTAACACCCCACACTAAAGAAAGATGGATGGGATTGGGTGTGATGATTGTAATTTTCATTTTACGTATCGTTATGTCACAAGGTTGGTACGTTGTCTGTTATGCTCTAGGTATATACTTGCTAAGTCAATTCTTAGCATTCTTGACACCTAAGTTTGATATGACTATTGAGCAAGATGAAGCCAACCAAGAGTTAGAAGCAGGTGAAAGAACAGAGGAATTCCGTCCATTTATCAGAAGATTACCGGAGTTCAAATTTTGGCACAATGCATTCAGAGCTACTGCAGCATCTTTATTAGCTACCTTATTCTCAATTTTTGATATCCCAGTATATTGGCCTATTTTATTGGTATATTTCATTATGTTATTCTTATTAACAATGAGAAGACAAATTCAACATATGGTTAAATATAAGTATATTCCATTAGATATTGGTAAGAAAAAGTATAGCGCTGCAAAATAACAACATTGCATTAAGTAAAAATAATTTCAGTCGATAGAACACAACAGGACATTACAATATTTTGTAAAATATGTATATCTATGTATAGCATCTCTCAATAACATATTCTGTTGCGAATCTATGCTTTTGGAGTCATAATAATACTCTAAATCTTCTGTTTGTATGCAGTTCGTGGGAATTGTTCGACTTTTCCAAATCTTCACTTTGTCTTCAGAATTCATGACTAAGGCGCATGCACAATAAGTCAAACCTTAATATAATCAAATAAAAGGTAACATAGTTACAACGAATATGATTTGGCTTCTATGTATTGGTGCCCTAATATATATCGCAATTTGTCAATCACAAAATGAAATGATCATTCTAATAATAAACTAACCGGTCATGCAAGTTTGAAATATAACAGATACTATGGAGAAGTGTATATTATTTTGGCCTTCCTTTAGATAATACTGAAAGCATATTTAGAAGGTTCATCCGCAGCATTATTTTATTCTCTAGATAACTGTGCTGGCACCTGCGTACGTTCAGTCAACAGACGACCAGAAACGCCACCTACATTAGTCACCCTATTATCAATGACATGAGTAATAAGTCTGTCGATGTCCAAATTCCCAAAGCCAGTTGTTAGCAGTTGTTTCTTTTTTGATTCCATAATATTCTTTATTTCATCCATCTTCTGTAATTAAGTAGATAGCTGAAATGCAAGGGAAAAAAAAGTGAAAATTTCACCACAACCGACATAACAAGCGAACTACAACTGCAACAACTACAATTAAATTCAAACCTATGAAGAAGTTTTAGCTTACATCTATATCATATATATTACAATTGTCTCAGAAAGATTTAACAGAATATTCCAATTGCAAAGAGAAGCGTACCTATATAGAGATATTCGATGAAGATACTTAAATTAGAAGAGGAATCCGTTAACAAGGAAAGTGCAGTCATATCACTTCTTCCAGAAGACAAAGAAGATTTATTTACACTATATCAAATAATCGATGAAGAAGATGAATTGATCTTCAAGAAGAAATTTAGCACTAGAAAGGATGAGGATTCTAAGAAAACAAATACCGATTTAGTCCTACTTAAGATTCAAGTTGTCTCTAGCGAGTTTGATATTAATGATGAGTTCTTAAGATACAAGGGTAAAACGGTCACAGATGATACCGGTAGAGCCAATGCTGAAGTTCCGGTGGGTAAATTCATCAGTTTCACTGTCAATTATTCATACCCATTCACTGTCATCAAACAAACATTCGACAAGCATTCGCGTCAATTACTTAATGAGGCATGTAATCCAGAAGGTAAATCCGATACCGCAGCTGTTGCATTGCAAGAAGGTATTGCACATGTCTGTATCCTTACTCCCTCATCCACGATTTTGAAGCAAAAGATTGAATACAGTTTACCTAAGAAGAAGAGAGGTACGGATATTATGAAATATGATGAAAAGACTGAGAAGTTTTATAGAGGGATCTACAATGCCATGAATAAATATTACGATTTTGATAAATTGAAGATGGTTATTCTTTGTTCTCCAGGGTTCTATGCTAAGACTCTGATGGAAAAAGTACTACAGTATGCGAATGAGGATCGTAATAACGCTATTTTGAACAATAGATCCAGATTTCTTGTAGCCCACTGTTCTACAGGATATATGCAAGGTATCAATGAGGTGCTGAAGGATCCTGCATATAGTTCTAGATTAAGCGATACAAAATATTCCAAGGAAGCTATGGTCATGGATGATTTCTTGAAACATTTGGATGATGATGACTACAAATCATGGTATGGTGAAACCGAAGTGTTTAAAGCTAGTGAATTAGGTGCAATCGACTCATTATTACTTACAGACACTATGCTACATTCAGGTAATATTAAGGAAAGAAAGAAATATTTAGATTTAATGGACGCTGTTGAAAGAAATGGTGGTAATGTTTATACCTTCAGTACGCTGCATGATTCTGGTGAGGAATTGGATAAATTAACCGGTATAGCATGTATTCTGAAGTATCCACTACCTGATTTAGATGAAGATCTAGAAGATTTTGATTAGTGATATCCGTGCTCATAACAGGAACTTCTGATTTAAACCAGAGCTTGTTATTTATTTATTTGTTTTATTTCTTGTAATACATATCTTATTTATTTAATGTACATACTATCAGTCAGTATGTAATGTACCATATAATCAAAGTCAGATGCATGAATGAAACTAGTCATATTATGAAACATGATATTTTCTATTTTAATGATCTTCCCAGAAGATCTTTTTTTATTAAAAATTATTTACATATTCGACTTTTATGTAATACATAAGAATTTGGAACCAAGTAAATTTAGTGATAAAGAAAATGTGTATCCCACCCTAATCGTTTATAATGGTACATGAGGTTGCAATATTTGGCGAAGTATACGTCTAAAATTATTAATCAAATCAAGGTTTTGCCAATGCAAACAAACTTTGTGTTATTATCTATTTGTCTAAGGCTAAGACTAGAGCAACTCTACTTGGAATATAAACTTGAATAAAATTCTTTCTATTGTTCCATTCTAAATCAGTAGTAAAAAATTTGGTATCCTCATCAATTCTATCATGCCCACCAAATTTACTACGATCTGAATTTAAGATAATTTTGTAACTACCTGATTGTTCAACACCGATTCTGTAATCACTGAAACTATTAGTTGGATGGAAGTTAAAGATGAATAACAGACCGTTACGTTCAAAGGCAATAACTTTGTCAACCTCATGTTTCAAGGAGACATAAGCTTGTGGAGTATTTAACCATTGATGTTCCATTTCACAATGTTGCATAGCACTGTCGAAATCATTTAAGTGTTGGTAACGTAATAAATGGTCATCAACCAAATTGAATTGTCTACGAGCATAAAGGTATGAATCATTATTATTGATATTTGGGAAATCTAACCACTCTGGGTGACCAAATTCATTACCTTCGAAGTTTAAGTAAGCTTCACCACCTAATGAATGAGTTAATAATCTAATCATCTTATGTAAAGCAATACCACGATCGATGACTGGAGTAGTATCTTTTAGAACAGTCATATCAGTGTACATGGCAGCATCCATCAACCAGAAAGCCAGAGTTTTATCACCGACTAAAGCTTGATCATGAGATTCAGCGTAAGCAACAACTTTCTCCTTATATCTTCTATTAGTTAAAGTATGAACAATGAAACCCATATCCCAATCGTCATCCTTCTTTTCCTTTAATAGTTTAATCCACATATCAGGTAAAGCCATTGCTAATCTATAATCAAAACCTGCACCACCAATGTTACGTGGTAAACATAAAGTTGGATAACCTGAGACATCTTCTGCGATGGTTACAGCTTGATCTGGTAATAATTCATGGACTAAATCGTTAGCAATCATTAAGTAAGCTAAGGCTTCATGATCAACAGCAGATCTTTCCTTAGATAAGTATTCATTGTAGTCACCACTGAAGGCACCACCAGCACCGACACCATGATGTAGATATAACATTGAGGTAACACCGTCAAATCTGAAACCATCGAATTGATAAATATCGATATAAAAAGCTAAATTAGCTAATAGGAATCTTTGAACTTCAAAACTACCGTAGTTAAATAATCTTGAATCCCATAAAGGATGTTCACCTCTACCACCTGCTAAAGAATGGAAATATTGATGATCAGAACCATCGAAACCATTCAAACCATCTTCAACATTCTTAGAAGCATGACTATGCACAACATCTAATAAAACAAGAATACCCATACCATGAGCTGTATCAATTAATTCTTTTAAATCTTCTGGAGTACCATAACGAGAACTTGCAGCAAAGAAATTTGTTACTTGATAACCAAATGAAGCGTAATAAGCATGTTCCATAATGGCCATTAATTGAATAGCATCATAACCTAAATATTGAATTCTTGGTAAAACATTTTGAGTAAATTCTTTATAAGTAGCAATTTTTGGTTCTGGAGAAGAGATACCAATATGAGCTTCGTAAATTCTTAATGAATCCTTAGATAAATTGAATTTTGGTCTTTGATTCTTGAAATTATATTTATTTGGTGGATTCCAAAATCTACCTTCATAAGTTGGACCAAATTGTTTTTGAGTTTCTTTATTTGGTTGTGTAGCTCTTGTAATCCAAGCAGGTAATCTATAAATATCTGAACCATCAGGTAAAATAAATCTTACTTTAATCTTGGAATCATGTGGAATTGCAAAATCATTAGTCTTTAAATCCTTTGGAATTACAATAGAAAAATTACCATATTTATCCTTATTTTTCAATTCATGAGATTCAGGATTCCAATTATTGAAATCACCGACTAAGAAAGCTCTTTGAGCATTTGGAGCCCATTCTTTATAAACAATTTCTTTTGTAGTTGGATTAGCATGTAAACCATAAGATTTATAAGAATCTCTTGCAAATTTAGATAAACTTTGAACTGAACCATCTGATGTTGCATGTTTAATATCATATTGCCATTTATCAGCTAAGAATCTTCTTTCTGATAAAACTTGAGCATAAGGTTCTAACCATGGATCAACATCAACTGCACCTTTAACATTTTCAGGAATATTAGACATTATTATTTTTTTCCGTTTATAATTGAATGATAGTATCTATAGTATTGTTGTTATCTTTGATTTAAAGAAAAATAAATAGATAATGAACTCTTGTTTGACTGTAATTTGATAAGAATTAAAACAGAATTGGGAACGTAACTGAATTATTTTATTTATCTTTTTTTTTTTCAATCCTTTTTATACAGTACAAATAATTAAGGGGACTTTTTCAAGCAGACAAAAAATAAACATAAAAAAAAAAAAAAAAAAAAAAAAAAAAAATTAAAAAAGACTCTGCATGCATACATGCATGCATGAAGAAATGAAAACAAAGTAGGCTTGCCTTTAAAAGAGTTATTATAACTAATTACTCCTTTGAATTACTAGTATATACAATACTCTTTAGATAGCTGGTTGTAAGAAATGAGAAGTTGCTATATGTCACTAACTAACTAATTATATGTAAAGAAAAGAGTAGACTTGAAACTTTCTTCAAGTTCTATTGCTTTTTCACTGCTGCAAGAAAAAAAAGAAATCTGTCAAATAGATATATTCCTCTATCTATTCATATATTTTATCAGGTGTTCCCTATATTTGTTTTAGAAATAGTTTAATTTCATTAGTGGGGGAGGGGTAAAAGATGATACTTGGAGTATTTCTAAAAGAATATAATACATGTCTTGTAACGTTCCCTTTTCATTCATTCTTTCTTTCTATCAATTAATAAATAAATGGGTAAGTTAATTGACCTAAAGCCTTATGGATTACATTAAACTTGTTGAGAGTTTGCTCTGTTGCTTACTTGTTTGATTACTTGCTGGCTGTTGTTGTTGTCAATAGAAATATATGTTTATTTATATTTTAAGGGGGGCACTATAGAAGAACAACCAGAGATTTGTTTCTTTTTTGGAAAGTTGAAGCAAGAAGAAGAAAAAAGAGGAGGAGGAGGATCCATGACAGGCTACTACGACGCTTTACTGTTCGGTGAAATTTGTATAATATATCATTACACCCAGCAAAAAGATAATTAAGGGAGACGAAAATAAATCGGGGGGAGGGGGTCAAGCTAATCATACAGAAATAGCCCAACAACCGAAATGAAAGATATTTTACAAAGTGGTTTATTTTGCATATGAAAGTCTTTTGGTAACTGCGTATGTAGTACGTACGTATATGTGTGGGGTGGTGGTGGGGGCAAAATAATACATAAGTGCGTACGTATGTATGTACGTATAGAAATATGTTCAGTTTAGACAGGTTGCAGTATAATCATGTAGACACTTAGGGGCACACTTACAACATGACGTAGAACAGATGGATATTGCCTTATTGACAGACAAAATTCGTGCGGGATACTTTACAGACTCCGGTACATGTTATTCTCTGTGAAAATTCTGTTTTTCAGAATGTACGTGTACTTGTACGTGTATATACAGATAGAATAATGAGATCCCTTCTCTACGTACATTTATTTGTACAACAATATATTCGTAGGTAAGTACTTTAATCAAAGAATTTAAAAAGCAATATATGTTATAACTTGATTCGTTTAATTATTAAACTCTCTATCATATATGTTAATTTACACCAGAAAAAGTAAATCGAAATTTAGGGTTCTGATTAATGAACCACTCAACCTATTAATTAAATACCTTATCAACAATTATTATAGATGTTATATATTCCGATTTAAAAGACATGAAACTATTATAAAGGAAATATAGATAGTAGTCCATTATTAACTAGGCAAAGATTCAAAATATTTTAACCTATACGTTATTCTTTACAAATTTGGGTATATATATGTATATGTGTCTAATTGTATGTCAACCAGTGTATTCGTTGTTGGTTCTTGTGAAGAATTAAAACAAAATGGGAATTGAAAGAAGAAAGGTAACAGAAAATCAATAAATGAAAACAATATGTTCGTAGCGCACATTGGTGATTAAAAAGATATATCCTTCTTTTTGTTTTCCCCTTTAGCGTTGCGTAGTGACTGTGTATTAGTGTCTAATGGTATTTATGTATATGATATAACATCTCATATCTTGTATGTATATGAATTATCAGTAGCATGACTATATTTTACTATCTTCATCTTCTTCGTCACTTAATTCAATGTCACTCAACTCAGATAATTCTTCGTCATTGATATCTTCTTCATCTTCATCATCGCTGTCTATTCCATCATTTATTTCATCAACTTTACCACTACTATTGTTCGACCTTTTTCTACTAGTGTTGTATATGCCGTCTTCTTCTTCTTCTTCTTCCTCTTCTTCTTCTTCTTTATCATGTTTACGATTTTTCCCTCTTAATCCTATTTCATTATCACTGTTATCATCATCTATATCTTCTTCTTCTTCATCGAAATCATTATCTTGATCTTCATCTGAACTATCTTCAGAATCTCCAAACATTGCTTTATATTTTTCTTCTGTTGCATATTTCTTAATATATTCTTTTATCTTTTCTTCATAACGTTTTTTATCTCTTAATTGTAATGATGCAGCTTCATTATTTAATGGATCACTACCATTAGGTTCTTTTAATAATCCAGGAATCATCCATTCAATTATATTAATTAAATCGTATAATGGAGACCAAGTAGAATTTATTACATCTAAACAAATAGATCCAGATGCAACATCAATATTTGGATGAAAAATTTTATTAACAAATCCAATACTTGGTGATTTATATGGATAATTATCAGGTAATTCAACATGTAATCTCCATATTCCACCTTCATATGGTGTATCCTTTGGACCTAAAAATTTAACATTTAATTCTTGCATATTATCATTAATTAATTGAACATCATGATTACTCATTAATAATTTCATTACATCTGTTTCAATACGTCTCTTTTGATTACCACCACTCATTTTTGAATATATTAATTTTTTGTATATGTATTTTGTTCTAAGTTGAATTATAAATTCTAATTTTATTGAATATTCCTATTTTCTTTTATCAGTATCCTTCCCTTTTATATAATAAAAGATGTCTTAAATACAGATAGGTAATTTTATTGTTTCAGGAAATAAGGTAAAAAAAAATAAATATTGAACTATATTTATATATTATTAATAATAAATATAGATAAATATAGATAATAGTTGCTATCTTACCTTTCGTTTTTCTTTTCTCCGATCTATATAATAAAAGGGAAAATAAAAATGTAAAGAATGAATGGGAAGTGACTGAGTGTAGTGAATGCGGGCCGTAACCAAAAAAAAAACAAAAAAAATGTATGAGCGGGTTGGCGGGTGTTTCCTTCAGAAGGGGTAGGTAAGCTAATTAACTAACAAAGTATATATATATATACCTTTTCTATTCAATATATGGTATATGCAAAGAGACGGGAATATTTATGCACAGTTATCAACACATCCATATAGTATCAATGATGCTAGAGTTATTAATTTATTAGTAGTTGACTTCTTGGCTTCGGGTTTGAAACAGATGTTATTATTATGCAGTGTCCTACTTTTGTTTCACTTTTCAAACAGCCTTTTGGTGGTAAGATCGACACCCTCTTGATTTAATTAACGAGTAGTTATCCAAGTTCAAGATGATTTATGAAAACAACCTTAATAATTATACCTCTTACTAAACTTGATGAGTAACATGCCATATTACTAGCTGACCCATAATAAGAAGAAATTATTACAGTCCTCTTCACCAATGATTTATAGCTTACTCTGATTAACGTGTCAGGATAACATAATATAACTTCTTCAGTTATAGGACTTTTCAAGTAATGTATATTGCTGTTTGGTGCTTCTTTCCTTATGGTTTACGTTGTGGACTCTGTAAGTGCTATAAGGAAACAAGCACCATTCTACCGACTGAGATGGATAAGTGCATGAATGTCTGAGTAACTATTTCAACAAGTTATACATTATACAGAATACACTATAAGATGGTGTATGTGAGTGAATTGGGTCTAATGAGGGCAGTTAAAGTCACAAATACTATGTTAAAATCAAGTCCAAAATATTAAATCCCATATGATAAGATGATAGTGTGGCACCTTCTTACATACTCCTCCTTAAATTTATATTGAATCATTGGCCATACCTAACTTTATTAATATTACACAAGATAATAACTGTTGCCCACTAATAACCAGAGAGAAATTTCTAAGACTCCGGTTGACATAACTTGATGACATATTTCATAAATATTGATTAACTCAGAATATTTCCGTTAACCAATTTATGTAATATACAAAAGCCTATTTCAACAGTAATATCTAATTTACACATTTCAACATGTTCTTTTTATAGAGGAAGTAAAATTCTGTCGATTACAATAGATTTTGTTGTCTATTTCTTTCCTAAGACTGATGGTGTTGCCGTTTTAAAAAAAAATAGTTTCTAAATTGGAAGCACTAATTTAAATATTAGTTTAGAGTTTACGACTGTTAATTAAATGTGTGTATTGTCATGTTGCATTACTTCTAACACAACCCATATCAAATTAATCTCCTAAATCCCCTTTAATTGATATCCAAAGTTACAATTAAGACAAAATTCTGTACCTAAACAAATCAGTCTTTTTCTATTTCTATTAACTTATAGTAAGTCCAACATTTATATTTCCTTATTAATATATTTATGTTGTAATTAATGCTAAGTTGCAATAATTACATTTTAATAAACAGTAGATAAGTTACTGAATGGTATTTAACTTACTACTTCCACATTAGGAGGTAACTTCCTAAATAGGCACTATTGTCCACTTTAGGATATAAAGCGAATAACAAATTTTTCTAAGAAAAGTTTCATGTCATCGAGAAAACTAATTGTTATATAAAAGTACTCGATGACTTATGTATACTAAATAATAGAGTTTATACTTACTTTGTACATTATATAGAAAGACTCTAACCGAAATATTTTATATTAATTGATATTTATAAAATATGTCTTCAAGTTCCATTAACCATATGTTTGGAAATTTCTCTTTAGTAAACCTGCGTCAACAATCTATGTGCTAGATACTACATACACTTTTAGTCTTAATTTAAAAGCTCACAGATTAATAAATACAATTTTAAAGTTAAATGGTGAGAATTTGTAATTCATTATTCAACTTTCTAATGTATATAAATAATTTTCAACAAATGTAACAACTATCGTACTTATACAGGTCACGTGGATGAGAAGACCTAGGGTTAGTTGTTCTTACTAACTATAAGATCTGACCAATTGGTGTATTTTGATACTAAAAGGTTAAATATCAAATAAGATGGTGTAATTAAGGTTTACCGATAATTACGAGGTTATAACAGTTAATGACGTAATGATTTACTGTTAGGTTTCTTCGCTAAATCTTGTCTGACCCTTTCCTCTGAAAGGAACCTTCTAGTAATCAAATGATTACATAACTATATAGTTTCTCGAGAACGTCTTCTCTTTATATACTTTTTCCATTTTTCAGTGCGTCACTCAATTGTCGCAACCACCATCCGCCACGCCGGCAAAGAATTATTTTTCTTCCCGTCGCGACTAATTAAATTGGTTGTTCGCCATCATGAACTCCATCACTTCATTAAGGTGACGAATTGTGTTCATGGCCTAAGTATATCTAGGTCTTACTATGTAGTTATCTAACTAATTGTTTATACACGCGTGTTATACATCATCCTAAGATGGGCTAGCTTATTTAAGGATCCTATAACAATATAATTGTTATAATACGTCATAAGAAGACGTCATTAGTATAATAGAGCACTAACGGCGCTATACATGAAGCATAACGTCTTGGTAACTTAGTTTATTACATTTCTGAAAGTTTAGGGCAACCTATAATGAGGCTACCCTAGAAACCCTCGTAGAAACGTCTAAAATGACATAGGGCTCAAAAGGCACCTATGTTACACTCCCCCTTTTTAGTTAGAGTTGGTCCCCAACTCTGGGCCCCAACGGCTAAAAAAAAATAAGATGGAATAAGGAAAAGTAATGACTAGTAGAGTATATTTGTAGAAGCTCAGATCAGGTACTGGAGGAGGAATGTGACATTCTAGCAAATGGATTAGTACCAATAGCAGCAGTAGAACCATCGAAGTCATCGAAAAGACGAGTGAGGTGAGGGGTACGAGCAACTTGATATATGTAAATATAAGAGATATCTTCTGGTTCGCAGTTTTGCCACTGGACTTCGATAACACCTTGATCTGGATAAGTTCGTAAAATAGAGATAATCTCATCGCTACGATCGTGAATCTCTTGAGGAGTCACAGGTGGAGCATTAGCGGTAGGCAGAAGACGAGAAACAAAATGTTTCAAAATTTTTTTGTGAATAGTATTGTTACGTCGAACTCGAGTAGCTGGCAGGTCTAATGTACAATTTTCGCCGTCAACCGAAGCGACAGGAAATGGACCGTACCAGATATGGTGTAGCTTTCGACCAGCACGAGTACCAGGCCAATAGGCATTACGATGAACTAATACTAAATCATTAGGTTGGAATTGAACATCACTATGGCGTTTGTTATACCGACTAGCCTGTTGTAATTGGCTGTGAGCAATACGCTCTTGAATCAACAGAAAAATAGTTTTTTGTCTCTCTAAGAAGTCATCCAGATCAGCAAATTCAGTACCAGAAGGAGCAACTTCAGGCATCGCACCAGACATCAATAAGTGAGTGAAACCAGGGAGACGAGGATGATAACCATAGTTGGCAAAAAACGGTGTAGTTTCAATTGAAGTTTGGTAAGTATTATTTTAAGAAAACTCAGCAGTTGGTAACAGAGAGGCCCAAGCAGATACAGACTTTTTGCAGTAAGAACGTAATATCTCGATAAGAGTACGGTTCATGCGTTCTACTTGGCCATCAGTACTAGCGTTATAAGTGGACGTGAATTCCAAGGAAACGTTAAATCGTTGAGTTATACGTTGCCATAACTGACTAGTAAAAGCAGGAGCTTGATCTGACAGAATTTCTGTAGGTACACCATGATGTTTAATCACATGGTTGATTAACAAATCAGCCATATCAGCAGCAGATAATTTTGTAGTACAAGGAATAAAATGAGCCATCTTCGTAGAACGATCAATGATCACTAAAATAGCATTATAACGGTCAGAAGAAGGTAACCCATCCAACATGTCCATATTAATGTGTGACCAGCGATGATTACCTATTGTGTTTGGAAAAAAGGTACCAGGAGGTAATAACACCGGATGTTTGTTCTGTTGACATTCAATACACGATTGGCAGTAGTTACGAACAGAATGTTCCATTCTTGGCCAGTAATAATGTAATAGCAAATGTTGCAGAGTACGATATGGACCAGGATGACCAGCAGCAGCAGAATCATGGAATTTCTGAAGAAGTTTGTTACGAATAGTACCAGGTGGTAGTCGAATTCTGCGAGAATGTGTAGGATCTTGTTGGTAATACAAAAATGGTGCAGTATAAGTATGTTGACGGATACTAGTTCGTAAAACAGCAGTAGGTTGGATTGAATCATTGGTTAAACCTTGAATAAGTAGATTACAATCAAAGTCAGCGTGATATTCCTCTTTTAATGTGGCTAGTTCTTGAGCAGACCATTCCAACGTGCTAACGGATATATTATTCAGACTAGCAGGACTAGAAAGGGCATCAGCTCGATTAGTTTGACCTTTGATGTAATCAATAGTGAAGTCATATTCAGCTAAGAAATCCCACCAACGAGCAACACGTTCATTTGTATTCGTATTCTTTTCAGTCTTAATGTATTGCAGCGAATGATGGTCTGACTTAATGACAACATGTTTGCCTAATAAGTAATGTCTCCATTTCTTAAAAGCAAAAATAACAGCATATAATTCCTTTTCCCTTATAGGCCAATTTAATTCGTGAGAATGTAATAAATGGCTCAAATAAGCAACGACGCCCACCAATTTACCATTTTGATGTAATTCTAGAATAGCACCAACAGCATCATGCGAAGCGTCTGTTGTCACAATGATATCCTTTGTACCGCCATAAGGAATTATAACCGGAGAAGAACTGAGGAATTTCTTTAATTGATCAAATGCTATTTGACATGCCGATGACCAAGATGTCTTTTGAGTAGCAAACGTATGAAGAGGTTTAGCTATCAATGAAAAATTGGCGATGAACCGACGATAATAACCAGCAAGACCTAAGAAACGTTGTGCATCCTTTGGAGTAACTGGACCAGGCCAGTTTCTGATAATTTGCACTTTATCAGCGTCAGGTGTAATACCATTAGCATTAATCGTATAACCGAGAAATTCGGCTGTGGATAAATAAAATTGGCATTTACTCTTTTTAGCATATAAACCATGCTTACGAAGTGTATTTAAAATAATTTCGATATGTTTTGTATGATCGTTTTTGTTATTAGAGTAAATTAAAATATCATCTAAATAGACTACACAAATTCTATTAATATGTTCTCTCAGTACGTGATTCATTAAACGTTGGAAAGTAGCAGGGGCGTTAGTTAAACCGAAAGGCATAACACGCCAAGAGTATTGACCATTAGGCGTAATGAATGCAGTTTTGTATTGATCAGGCTCCTCAATACTGACCTGATGGTAACCAGCAATAAGGTCCAGCTTCGAAAAAACAGAAGCACCATGTAATGCATCTAAAACATCTTCGATTAGCGGTAAAGGAAAACGTGATTTGATAGTAATTTCATTTAAAGCACGATAATCCATACATAGACGTTTAGACCCATCCTTCTTTTTAACGAAGATAACCGGAGCAGCAAAAGGAGAATCCGAAGGAAAGATCTTATCTGTTTGTAATAATTCGTTTAATTGTTTCTTCAATTCTTGTTGGTCTAACGGAGACATCCTATAAGCTCGTTTAGCGACAGGTTGAGCACCTTCCTTCAGCTCAATGTAATGTTTAGTCGTTGGTGTAAATGTTGGTTGAGAAGTAAAATTGGTTGGAATAGAATCGACGACGACGTCAGCAAATTTTGTGAATGCTTCGTTTGATAAATCTTGCGAAATAGGCTTATCGACATCTGCTAACCAAAGTAAGTAACTTTCTACATTTGGATCCTTTAATTCGCCCTTCATTTGTCTGGAATTGACGATCACTATGGAATGATTCGACTCAGTAACCGGTGACAAAATCTTAGTTAGAATAGTAGGGTGTGATTGGAAAAATGGTAAACCTAGTATAACAGGTTTAGGTAATGGACAATCGATAACATAAAAATTAGCTGAAAACTTTTGACTATTATAGCGGAAAGAAAGAGGTAAGAAGTGATTCATTGTTTGGATGTCACCCCAAGCATCTTTCACACATGTTGGACATAATAAACGTTCAGTTTTTACCGACAGACCTTGGATAAAACGAGATTCAATAAAGTTCTTGGATGCACCTGTGTCAACCAGAGCTAACGTTTGTTTATTACGAGGTAGGATTTGTATAGAGATGGATAGTAATGAATCTTCTTGTAAAAGATGACAGTATTCATAAATATTTGGAGGTAGACCATTGGATGGTAAGATATAGTTAAGATAAAAAAATGAGGCACCCAATGGCAATACTAGTTTTTTGGCTTACGAAAAGGTTTATAGAATTCTTCAGGCTTAGTACCTTTAGAGGAATGTTCTTTCTTTTTACGACAGCTTTCTTCAGTATGACCAAAGGTTTTACAGAACTTGCAACGAGTACGAGGAGGTTGACCAGGTTTGGAGATCCTACCAGAGTACTTGTTTGCTTGCCTATGGTTTTCTGTAAAAGCAGTAACACGTTCTTTAGTAGTAGCAATAGCAATAGCATCATCTAAACTAGTTGGTTTCTTTTGCAAGGTATAAACAGCTAAAGATGAAGGCAATCTATGAATGAACGCTTGAGTAACCCATTCCTCAGCAGTCATGTTCATTAACGTTTCACGATGTTCGTGGAAAGTAGCAGCAATCTGACTTGCATTTTCTGGACGAGAGGATTGCTGAAGAATGGTTTGTACCGTTGCTTGGTGAGTCAATGGATTAGCATACTGAGATGAAAAGTGTTTAAAGACTTCTTCTAGAGAAGGTTCCTTTTCATGAGTTTTTCTATAAGCAGCTAGGTAACTATAGAAACCAGTACTACAAGTACCCAAAAGAGTACCACGAATAGCAACAACAGCAGTTTCTTCATCTAAGTTACAAAACTTGATGTTTTGTTTGACAGTATCAGCCCAATCGTAATAATTAGATGGAGTTATGTTATTAACAACATTCAAACGAATGCTAGTTAACTTCATAAATTTTTCTAGTAATTCTAGTTGAGTAAATTTGGAAGTATTGGTAGACATTATAGTAGTGAAAATAATGCGAAATTTAAAAATAATATTCTGATGTCTGGATCTGTTGTAATTAATGCTAAGTTGCAATACTGACATTTTAATATACAGTAGATAAGTTACTGAATGGTATTTAACTTACTACTTCCACTTTAGGAGGTAACTTCCTAAATAGGCACTATTGTCCGCTTTAGGATATAAAGCGGATAACAAATTTTTCTTAAAAAAATTTCATGTCATCGAGAAAAACTAATTGAGCTGAATGGCTAGAAGTAGCTTTGGATAGTTCGTTGTTTGTCTTTGACATTGGATTAAGATTATGTAATAGTTGTAGAGTGTTAATAAAGCAAAATTGATATTTTGTTACTTGTTCTTTTTATTATATAAAATATATAATAATTATAAATTTGAATACGAACTATCGAACTTCTGACTTCTCGTTTCAGTTTATTAGTTCTTTATATATAGAAGAATTATATTTCATCGCTTGTTACATTATTCACTGATATCCATTCTACTGGAATTCAATATACTTTAATAGTTTAGATCTTACTTCTACAGTCTTTATAATAACACTGTGATTATTATATTCATTTATAATATCGACGTCGTAAAATCTTTATATTCGGATTTGTGTCGTCCGAGTTATGCTATATTCTGTCGCATATACTATTGATTATTTAAAGTATTGCTGTTCATTTTAACTATTTAGTAATGGTTATGACTGTAATTCGTCTTGTTCTTTTTATTATATAAAATATAGAATTAATATAAATGACAATTAATTCTGGATCATAATTTTGAACCCTGAATTATGTCTTTTATATATAAAATAATTCGTCATCTTTCTAATCGTTATTATATAATAATTTTGTAATTTTGATAGTTAGCAATTATTACCTAATAATTTCATAATTTGATAGTTAGCAATTATTACCTAATAATTTCATAATTTGATAGTTAGCAATTATTACCTAATAATTTCATAATTTGATAGTTAGCAATTATTACCTAATAATTTCATAATTTGATAGTTAGCAATTATTACCTAATAATTTCACAAGTTGTGTCGTGATTATAATCTTCAACCACCGGTGAATGTTGTATTTATTGTTAGCTTGTAATCTTGGTTATTATCATAAATAGTCATAATTACTTTACCAGCGTATTATTGTTGTATTATTTTATTTCCAACATATACATTTCCGTCACTAATCGTTATATAAAAGTACTCGATGACTTATGTATACTAAATAATAGAGTTTATACTTACTTTGTACATTATATAGAAAGACTCTAACCGAAATATTTTATATTAATTGATATTTATAAAATATGTCTTCAAGTTCCATTAACCATATGTTTGGAAATTTCTCTTTAGTAAACCTGCGTCAACAGGATCGTTGTACGCGGCGCTACCATGTAGCATAACGTCTTGGTAACTTAGTTTATTACATTTCTGAAAGTTTAGTGCAACCTATAATGAGGCTACCCTAGAAACCCTCGTAGAAACGTCTAAAATGACATAGGGCTCAAAAGGCACCTACGTCACAACAAAAACACAATTAACTGGGCGTGTGGCGTAGTTGGTAGCGCGCTCCCTTAGCATGGGAGAGGTCTTGGGTTCGATTCCCAACTCGTCCATTTATTTTTGGATTTCCGGCGGACTGGGCGGCTATTTTCCTAATTAGGAAATATTATTAGTGAGAGTATATTTTGGACTTTTAATTTATGTAGTACATAAGATATTGTGATCCTTTTTCAAGTACTAAATGTAATATTTGAGTATTTGTACGAATAACACCAGTATGTTTGAAGTAAATTGTTCCGAAATTAATGTTTATCAGAAAATATCTTATTTTGACAATAAGCAATACCATTAATTTTAAATATCTTCTAGATCATAACAATTTCAAGAAAAAAATTGTTTTCGTTACAAACCTATAACTTGGATCAAGTTTATTGGAATATAGTGGTTACTGTATTTAGAATCGTATTAGATAAATATATAATGTGTTGTATAGTATATTACACTTCTTTTGGTTTGCCAAATATATATATATTTATTTCATGTGCCACCACCTAATTTAGTAATATCTAAGTCCAACATTTGATTTATAATATTTTCAATATTTTTATCTAATGTACCATCAACATAATAATCTCTCATTTTTGGATTGATATATTGTTGTACTTGGGACAACTGTGTATATGATTCTATTGAAAATCTATATTGGATCTTGACCAAAGCTTGAAATGAAGGATCAAAATAAGGTACTCTTAATTGAATTAATTGTGGTAATTCTGATTTCAATTGGTTATTAATTGATTCATAGATTTCTTTTGATAATTGTAATTCTTTCTCTGAAGTAGGTAATTTGTTTACGTCCTTTGATGGTTTATCTGTTAATCTTCTAACTTTTGCCTTTGCGGCTTCATAATCATTTTTTTTATGATGTCTTTTCTTAACTGCGTCATCGATCTCTTTAAAATATCTTTCAAATTTTAAACATGGATTCATTACTGTTTCAATATAAGGTTCATCTAATTTCTTAACTACATTATTATCTAGTGATTGTACTGTTTGTAAATACATTTTTTCAGTTGTTGTATCATTCTTGCTGACTTCAGAGTTTAAACTTTCTAATACTTCAGCGATACGTAATTGTGATGATGAAACAATTCTAAAACTATCTAAATAACCCTTTGATTCAATAACTAATTGTTGACAATTTTTTTTCAACGTATTATATCTACGTTCTTGATCATCAAATTCTTTATCATTAATTTTATCAATATCCTTAATAATTGCAGAATTACCAGCTCTTTGCATAGCTTTTTTAAAACCACCCCAACTCATTTGTGTTTTCTAATTAGTTACCTTTTTTCTTTTTTAATAATACTTAAAATCGAATTTATGTATATGTATATATACTTGTTTATATTTATATGCTATGTTTATATACATGTGTGGAGAACATATTTCTGTCCCTATTTTTTATTATTAATTGTCATGCGCCACATATTCGGTCGAACATTTATTTTATTATACGGTGCCTGTTTCTGTGTGGCTGAAACAAACAAACAAGAATGTGTAGTATATATACGTTTCAATATAGTGCAAAGTCTAATATGTTAAAAAAAAAAGAGAGAGTAATCATTTCAATTTCATAAATATATATAAATAAAGTATTTACTTAATATCAGTAATATGTACAAATGTTTAATATTATTATCATATGCAAATTTCTTGGGTGTATGTGTATGTGTGTGTTCTATATTGTATGTATCATTCTTTTAGAAAAAACTTTATCATTACTTGGTAAAGGAATTGGATGTGATGCAATATAAGAATTTTGTTTAGTTGCTAAACCTGCATAAGCATTATACCAAGCAATAAATGATACTATACAACCAATAATACCTGCAGCTCGTTGTACATTATCATTTTGAGAAAATTCACTAATTGATAACAATAAAAATGTTAAACCTAATAAGAAAAATAATGCAAATAATGCAATAGTTGATTTCATTGTACATGTACAAACACCCCAAGTGAAAATACACCAACCTAATAAATAGAAACCCATTGCATTAGCAAATTCTTCTTCTTTACCATTATATGCATCAATTATACCAAACCATGGAATATTAATTGCACCAAAACTTAACCAAAATCCACCAAATGAACTTAATGTTGTACCACCAAATGTATTTTCTAATGCAATTTCCCATATACCTGCAATAACTTGAATTAAACCACCATAAAATATTGCTAAACCAACAACAATATTTGGAGTTCTTATACCTTGTGCTCTTGCATTACACATTGATAAAACAAATGTAGTTAAAGCAAATGCACTTAATCCTAATGGAGCAGGATTAGCAAATCTATGTGTTGAAGCAGGAGCTAAACCAGGTTGTAAAGTACCACCAAATGCTTCATATAATTCACTTCTTAAAAATTTTTGTCTACCAATATAAACATATTGATTATTTTCACCTGTTGTAAAAATTCTTAATAAAGAACCTTGACTTTGTTGATCATCATCAACATCATAATGACTACTTAAATTACTTTTAGTATATGTACTATGAATATCATTATTATTATTATGTGATGTTTGTGGCTCAGTTGATTTTGGTATTATATCTTCATGTTTTAAATAAACTGGATTATTATCATTATCTGAATCAATAGAATTTAATGCTGTTATTCCACTACTTTCTTCAACTGATGATCTTGCTGACATTGTATTTTGTATTTTGTATAAGTATATTAAAATTATAATTATAATTATTATTACTTGTTTAATTTTCTATAAGAAAATATAATAAATTATAATAATATATCATATTGAAATCAATAAAATTTATAATTTGTCACTTCTATATATATACCCTTTAAATTAATAAAGTTTTTCTTTTTAATGAGGAGGAAGTTATTGTAATAAAGGCAAAATTTGATCAAGAAGTATATACATATGTACGTATATGACATCGGTCGATATAAAAAAACAAAAACAAAACTACGTAATTTTAATAACTTTTTTTTTTGCTTCATCAATTAAAATAAGATTTAAGGTGTCTCTATTTTATCACATACGATATAGTACTATATGAGCACATATCATCATATCAAATCACATCTCAAAAAGAAATCATCTATTTAAATTTTTTTTACAATATATGATTCAAAATTATTATTATTATTATTAATATTAATAATGAGAAGAAGAAGAAATAACATATGAAAAAATATGATAAACACTTTTTTTTTTGGTTAAATTTAAGAGGGTTGAGAAATAAGAAATTTGATCGGAATTATTATTATTTTTTTATTTGGCTGAGATATGGAGTTTCCAGATGAGACATCGGATTTTATAGTGATGGACACATACTTAAGATATCACGAACCAACGGATAAACTATGTCTGAAAACCCTCGAAAACACCAAAATTTGAAATAAACCACCAATAAGGGTGAAGAAAAAAGAAGAAAATGCACTGAAATAGCAGTAGAATAAATATAAAAAATTACCGAATTGATCATTGAATGGTACCACCGTTTTTCTCTGGTTAATCACAAAAAAAAAAAGAAAAGAAACTTAGTAAAGAAAAAAAATTCTCGGAATAACGGACCTTTGGGACATATATTTCGTTTATTCGGAAAGCCGTCTATCAAAAAAAAAAAAAATGACAACAGAGCAATATTATGTACGTACGGCTATAAATCATAAAAAATTAGATCGGCTGATATGATTTTTTTGTATTCTTTTTAACAAACCAAAAAAAAGTTCAAGTGACCTGCATTAATTTTGACAATAGAAAATATGCAATATATTGTCTACAGCATTTTTTTTTTCGAGATACAACTTTACTGTTTAATGTATGTATGTACAAAATCTATATCTATCTTCTCTTACATTAATCTATCAAATTTTTATAATTAAATTAATATTTCAAAATGAAATGATGACAGTTAATCTTCTTACTTTTAAATTTGAAATAATTTCCATTCAACCGATGCGGGGTTAAAGGAAAATAATATTGTTATAAGGCAAGAAATTTATTATTTTAATAATAATAACTGGAATTTAAATTAATGACATTAGTTTTTAATACTAAATGTCCGATTTTTAGCTTTTGAACTGGGCTTATTAATATGATCTGTTATTTTATCGTGTCTATGTATGTATTATCCACAAAAAAAGACAAAAAAAAAACGTTAATCATTTCTGTTAGTAACCAATTAAATTACAAAGCTTTATTTATTTTTCAATATTTGACTACGGTTGTTATATACATATATACGTATGTTTTTTTTTTTTTACCACTTATATGATGGATATTGTCTTATACATTTTAATTAATTCGAATAATTAAAAAGATATAACATGGTCAACCAATAATAATAATAATAATAATAATAATAAATTAAATTAAATTAAATTAATTAACAATTCACTTTCTCATCCCTCAAAAAAAATAAAATTAAAAACAGAATGATAGTTATACAATTAGAATTCACTTACTAATAAAAGATAAGTAAAAAAAAATATCTACATAGAGATTTGTGTATAAATGTAGAATTATCGGTGTCAGCCATTTATTTATTGTTAAAAATTTGAATGATCGGCTGGTATAATAGAAAACAAACAAATAAGCCAAAAAAAAAGAGATGGAATGAATTTTATCATTTCACGAATATCTTGGCACGTATAGCCCGAGATACAGGTGTGACTATAGTTCGTGTATTATTGTTCGAAAAATCAAAAAAAATCAAAAAAAAAGAAAAAGAGAATTTCAATTTTACATCATTTCCTACGGAACATAATCTGTCCTTTTTCTTTCTTTCTTCAAGTTAAAAATTATTGAAATGCGCATATAATTCTAAAAAGACGGTCTGATATTTTCCTACATGCTACGTGATTCCTCTGCTGATAGAATGGGGGCTTCCTCTAAATTCTTTGTCTGTTAAAGAGCAATTCCTTTTTTTTTAAGACTGATAAAAACCGCGTATTGAATGAATGCTCCTACATATGATGAAGCAGCTCATTTTTTGTACAGTCGTTTCTTTCTAAAGGACTTGTATTCAAGAAATTTTACATATACGTACTCTGGGCTGCGCGTAAGTTGGATTACATTTGTAGTCGTCTCAATTTCGGGCTTCCGTTCCCCTGATCCACCTTTATAATATATCGATAAAATGAAGATAGTAAGATTTTTTTTTTTTTTCAAAGGAAATTGAAATTTATTAGCTTAATGGAAGACTCAATTGTTAAGAAAATAAGTTAGAATATATATGTGAACATCTATATGCAATCTATTAAGATAATGTTATATCTTTTAATTTTTTAGTTTTTTGGGATACATAATGATAGTTATTGAAACGTTTTTTTTTCTTCTTTAAAAAGGGCTATCAAGTTGAAATCAATTGACTTCATGAAAAAATAATAATAATAAGGTAAGTTATTCTATTAGAATAGACAGAAAGAAGGAGTTTTCTTTCTAATATAAAGAAAAAAAAAATGTCTTAGATAAACAGTAGCATTAATATAGGGTTCCATTTCCTTAGTTAATACTTTGTCACTCTGTCACTTGTGTCTATCTTTAATTTAATTTAAATCTTTGATTCGGGAAGCCCGGACTTCTTATGATTTTTAAATTTGTTTCAACTTGTCTCTCTTGAGTCTTTTTCCCTTTATTTCTTCTCTGTCTCTGTCTCTGTGTGTCTGTGTGTCTTTCAATTGTACTTGCATGGATATTGTTAATTTACCAACATTTTTTATATCTTTTTTGACTATTTTTGTACGGTAGTTATTACCGTACTTACTTGCGTACTTTATTTATTTATATATATACGTATATTTTCACTGTTACTACTACGTACTATGCTGTATGTTTATAATGAAAATATATAGCAACAACATACACGTACGTAAGCAAGATTTTTCGGAAGTTTGTGAAAAAAGTCATATGACACACGAATATTGAAATAAGGAAAATATTTTTAATATTGAGAAACCAACTGAAGTAAGTGAGACATGTAAGTTGATGATAGAATGTGTCTAACAAATCTCAAAATAAACAAGAAATCACTTTTACCATTACCTTACATGACATCCTTCTTTTTCCTTTTGAGAAATTGGTAGTTGTTAAAAAAGGATACGTCGTACAATTGAAAAACTGTGGTTTATTTCATTAATTCACTTTAGTTTGCATGATAATAAAGAGTCCGTTTCGCCCCTATTTACTATTATTTTTAAAAAATCTTATCTTATATATAAAGGAACGATAAATTCTTGTAATTTATTTTTCATTTAATTAACACAATTTTTATTAATTTAAATTATCTTTCCCGTTTTGTATCTCTTTCTTTATTTTAAATCCCCAAGAACTTTTATCCTCAATAAAATGTCTCTATCCAACAAACTTTCTGTCAAAGATTTAGATCTAGAAGGCAAGCGTGTCTTCATTAGAGTTGATTTCAACGTCCCATTAGATGGTAAGAAGATTACTTCTAACCAAAGAATCGTTGCCGCTTTACCAACTATCAAGTACGTTCTAGAACACAAACCAAGATACGTTGTTCTAGCTTCTCATTTAGGTAGACCAAATGGTGAAAGAAATGACAAATATTCTTTAGCTCCAGTTGCTCAAGAATTACAAACTCTATTAGGTAAGCCAGTTACTTTCTTAAATGACTGTGTTGGTCCAGAAGTTGATGCCGCTGTTAAGGCCTCTGCTCCAGGTTCCGTTATCTTACTAGAAAACTTGAGATACCACATTGAAGAAGAAGGTTCCAAGAAGGTTGACGGTAAGAAGGTTAAGGCCTCTCCAGAAGCTGTTGCTAAATTCAGACATGAATTATCTTCATTAGCTGATGTTTACGTTAATGATGCTTTCGGTACTGCTCACAGAGCTCATTCTTCTATGGTTGGTTTCGATCTACCACAAAGGGCTGCTGGTTTCTTATTAACCAAGGAATTACAATACTTCGGTAAGGCTCTAGAAAACCCAGAAAGACCATTCTTAGCCATCCTTGGTGGTGCTAAGGTCGCTGATAAGATTCAATTGATTGAAAACTTGTTAGACAAGGTCGAATCTATCATCATTGGTGGTGGTATGGCTTTCACTTTCAAGAAGGTCATTGAAGGTACCGAAATTGGTGACTCCATCTTCGATAAGGCCGGTGCTGAAATCGTTCCAAAGTTAGTTGCTAAGGCTAAGGCTAAGAACGTCCAAGTCGTCCTACCAGTCGATTTCGTCATTGCTGACGCTTTCTCTGCTGACGCTAACACCAAGATTGTCACTGACAAGGAAGGTATCCCAGCTGGCTGGCAAGGTCTAGACAGTGGTCCAGAATCTAGAAAGTTATTCGCTGCCACTGTCGCCAAGGCTAAGACTATTGTCTGGAACGGTCCACCAGGTGTTTTCGAATTCGAAAAGTTCGCTGCTGGTACCAAGTCCTTATTAGACGAAGTCGTCAAGGCTTGTCAAGGTGGTGCTACCGTCATCATTGGTGGTGGTGATACCGCTACTGTTGCTAAGAAGTACGGTGCTACTGATAAGATCTCTCATGTTTCTACTGGTGGTGGTGCTTCTCTAGAATTACTAGAAGGTAAGGAACTACCAGGTGTTGCCTTCTTATCTGAAAAGAAATAAGTTTAAATCGTATTAGAAAATTTAGACTTGATATGATAATTATTGTAATGGGTTATAGAAATGAATAAATCCCATTGCATGTTTGTCCTTGAATTGTCTTCGTTTTTTTTTCACTACATAAACTATTTTTAATCAGTACATAAAATATATAATATAATGCCTCTTTTAATGACATGAAATATTAAGATTCAAAGAATTTTTATACACGATTTATATTTGTAACTTATTTTTAGTTATGAGATTGAATTAAAGTTGTGACATCTGTCCAATTCTTCACTAGGTATGACGCCATCCCATTTTCCTTCTCAATAAATTTTATGTATCGGGCGTCTTTGTTGTTGAATATCGACAACGTTTCTGATTCAATACCTAAAATATCTTTTGTAATTTTATTGAACTTGCTCTCATTTTCCTTCGGATCTAATAATAAGATACCATTAATTCCAGGGTATAATATTGAAAGTAGATCAGTTTCACTATCTCCGATATACCATAGGGTTTTGTCTTCTCCTGTGCATTGGCATATCTCCTGTAACGTCCGAATCTTATCAGAACCTGTTAATAGTTGTTTGGAAAATAACCCATTATATGTACAATGCGTTGTATCATGCAATAGAGCATTGCAGTATATATTGGAACTTTGAACATATGTATTCGATATTACGCTCTGGATGAATTCTCGAGACCAATTAATCGATAAAATATACAATTGAGCCAATTGAATATTCAATATTTTCAAACAGTCCAAAAACCCTTGTCTTATTACAGGTTCGTCAAGTGTATCGGCATAATCAGTTACATCTTGTGATGTAATCCCCTTGAATACATTATATTTCTCCATCTCTTTCATGCTGTTCAATTCAATATTCCTACAAAGTTTCTGATATTTTATTTCAGATTGAAACAAATCCTGGAAATTTCCTTCAGTAATCTTGGTATATATATTTGAAAGTAATGGCAAACGTCGATTCATTAGGTATGTATGTTGTAACTCATTATATCCATCCATATAAGTAGTTTCAAAATGTGACCATTCTGGTTTTAGTTTCGGGTTCAGCCTGTATGCTAAGCTAGCAAGTAGGGCTATTGTATCCTTCACAGTTATCGTTTCATCAAAGTCACAAATTAATATATTTCTTGACATGTTAGTGCGTTCCCTATAAGTGCCTTTCAAACATACAGTTGTTCATGACACACAATAATATGTGATACTCGGATATTACTCTCGATAAATGTGCCTTAAAATAATTTCTGTGTGTCCGCGACAATCAACTGAAAAAGCAGAAAAAAATCCAAATGTGAAAAAGTGAAAAAAGCTCATCGCAAATTTTCAATCATATTAAAAATAACATTAAAAATAACATGAACCCATTGAAGTAGTGAGCAGAAAAGGTATCTTCAGCCAACACTAACCATCAATATACTATCATACCAAGGATGGAAAACACACATATTCCTGCATGGAAGAGAATTGCTATAAAGAAAGAAAATAATCAACAAAATGATGATTTCAGTACGGAGGATCCATTAAATGTGACAACTCATTTATCTACAGGTTCGTTAACCAAGAAGGAGAAAAAACGTATCATTAATAAAGATTTAGATATTGGTAAGACTAAAAATAAAGTTTTGAAGAATAAGAAGGGTAAAAAGAAGTTGAAATTGTCGAGAGAGGATAGATTACAGAAAAGAAACACAGTATTAAAGGATCAGTTACGTTATTTAATAGATTTTTCAAAGAGTAAACCTCCTTATAAAATTCCTCAAGAAGTACTGGATTTAGAAAGCGTTAAGACAAATTATGTCATGGATACTGATGATTCGGTTAAGGATGAGAATAAAGTTGTTGAGGTTTGGAAATTTGCTAAATCTAAACAGAATTGGATCATTAAGCATTTCTTCAGCGAGGAAGAAATTCCACTTGCATACAATGATATTTTAATTGAATATTTATATGATTTAAAAGGTAGGGCTAAAATGGATCTAAAACAGAAATGTGAGGAACAAATCAAAGCTTGGGAAGATTACTTAGCGACTGAAGAAGAGAAGATTAAGGCCATGGTAGAAGGTGATAGCGAAGACAAGAAGGAAACAACTAAAGAAGATGGTAATGAAGAGAAAGGCAGTTCAACCAAAGAGACAAGTGACCACAAAGAACAGAGTGAGACAGAAAAAGATACCAAAAAGGAAGAAGAGAAAGAAGTTATCCCACCAAATAAAAGAATCGTTGAAAGATGTGAAAAACTATTATCAAGGTGGGCAACTTCAGAGGATGATGAATGACTTCATCGCGATATATCTAAATGAAATTCAATGTATATTATAAATATCTCATAAATATGTAATCTTCACCATCACCATTCTGCATAAAATTCGGAATTCGCAGACAAAAAAAATTTCCAGCGCTCATTCAATAGGAAGATAAATAAAATAAAAAGACAAACCATAGTTATACTAATTGTTGTTTTACACACAGCAAACTTACGTGGGACTAATACCTGAGTACAAGATGACAAAAGCTAATAATAATAATAATAAGATTAAGAAAAATCGCAAATCTGGTGAAAGCACACATGAACATATTGGTAGATTTTTAAATATGAAGGGACAATGGAAGGATTCTTTTACCGAATTCATCAATACACAAAAAAATACAAATGATGAATTGACTGTGCTCTTAAATGAATCAAATGAGTTTATTTCTGAACATGGCTCGGGTGCTTTGGCCGGAAGATGTAAGATGCTGCAGAAGATTCTTAAAAGTAAGATGACTGCCGAGCAGAACCAGTTACATTCAAATTTATTGATCGAATCCATAGATTTAAAGACAGATTCCCTAGAAATGACGAAGTCCGAAAGACTAGAATTTGACCTTAGCACAGGCGAACAAATAGTAGATCCATTATCGAATTTAATTATCGAGGAACTAGATGTTGCTGATTACAGTTAGTTGATATGATCAGGAAACTACAAATTCTACAAGAAACAACATATTAGGCCTCTAGAGACGCTTAACTAGTACAATGTTACTAATTTTATGTGTGGTTATTCATTTTGAGAGAGATATTTGAAATATCGCTACTTGGTCGTATAATTATATGGATCAAAGTCAGAGCGCTTGGAATCGTAGGATAAGGTTTTGTTATTAGAGACAAAACATGGTTATTAACTAGCGACAGTACAACTATATCTCCGAGGGTTTCTCTAAAGTTAAAACAGGAATCGAGACCTTAATCCGATACTATGTTTAATGGATTCAGTTTATATGACCACCGTAATTTTCGAGGTTATTATCTGTTTTTTTCAGGAGTTAACAAACCCACAATAATTAATAACATTAAGGTTATTAGAAACAAATATATACATATATATAAGAAGGACAATGTATAACCAATTAAACCTGAAACATTGATTTAGATTCAAGAACAAAAAATACGACATTTTTGACGAAAAGTATATAACAATAACAACAAATGATTATAACAACTTTGAGTTTTGCTATAGTAGCCAAATAAAAACAATAACCATACACTATCTAGAACTTTGATGAATAGCAGATGTTAATAGGTAAAATATATTATTAGGAAGAATGCAATTTACTGACGTTGTTGTGATTCCTTTGACTTTATAATTCAAGAAATCTCGGAAAGTCACGTGACCAAAAAATTAAACTCAAAAAAGAAAGCCCTGTAGGGGGCTCGAACCCCTAACCTTGTGATTAAGAGTCACACGCGCTACCGATTGCGCCAACAAGGCTTTAATTTGTGGTTTTTGTGAAACCAAGATTGCCTTTTCTGGTAATGAAAAAATGACCTTCCGGTGACACAAATTCTCCATATGATAATTACTCAATCAATATAGCATCTCTATGAGAACTATGACATGGATAAGATTCACTAACCTCAAATGGCATAGTGTGACACTTTATTCCATCACTTTAAACCGTCTCCTCAGCAATTAGGAACGTCAGGAGCATATCACCCAGAAACAGCCGTAGAACAGTAGATCGACCTGCAGGATGGGACATGTGACATTCCACCGTGCACTTTAAGGAAATCACATAGGTAACTGCCTGGGATATAAATATTAAATCCGAACACCCGGACCAATGAGACGAAGCGTACGCATTCGGTGACATGGGACGATGAGTAGCACAACCTGCACAAGCTGGCATAGCTAACAGGGCTACGGGAGTTTGTCCATATTGGACAGTAATGATAAGGAAGAGACATTCCTCATTCGAATGTATTCCAATGAATACACCTCGAAGGATTGGAGAACATTCTGTATTCAGAAATTCTCTACATTTTCTATATAAGAATAATACAAGCTTTTAAGTTTGTTTATTTCCTGTTATCTTTCAGAAGAAAGAACCAACTAAGGATAACCAAGGTTAATTAAGAACTAACTAAGGTTAAACAAAAGAACTAAGACTTATTCAGAAGATCAATCGATAATCAACGTTAACTTAATCTATTAAGCATAACTAAGAATTATTTATGACAAAAAAGGATTAACAACTTCGTTTAACTATAACTAGCTATCAAAGACATCTACGCAAGTGAGAATCTTAGAACCTAGAATTAATATAGCATAAACAAGATACAGTCTCTTCTTACCCTCCTTATTTGGAACAAGAAATATTCAACCTTACTAGTTCGTTCAGAAAGACATCTCAAGAGCGACTCAGTTTGAATAACCTAAGAATACATTCAAAACCTAATCACGATAAACACAAGAGTCGTTACAAAAATTGGTACACTTTGTACTAGTTGTTACTCATTTCATGTTACACTCGTCTACGGGCTTTTCTAGGAGCTTTATAAAATATTTGAAATTGTAGACTTTCAGAACCCAATAGGCAATGAAACATATGTTGTACGTAATTTATAACATCATTATATCATAAGCAGTTTTAGTTTATTCTTATTAGAAAAAGACTCGCGGAGTAATACTTCTCTTAGATTCCAATTTAAGTTTATCCCAGACTCATAACTAGATGACATAAGTGTAGATCAGGTTTAACTAAATTTAAGGTTACGTCTCTATAAACAAAAAGACCTAGGGGTTACCATTGTATAAATGATCAGGGGGTGAATCTAATTAGATGTTAGAGCTTGTGTATTGGGGTAGTTATTAGATATATATATACTGTGAGTTTATGGATGTTATGCTATAGGACATTGTAGTATTTGATCACCTACGAAAGTCGAATAAGTGTGTGGTTATAATATATACTTGGAAACTATGACCCCATAGTGTACGTTGTAACAAATAACTGTTGGAAATATATTTATCGTGAGACACGGTAAGATTCTTTACAATATGATTATTTCCGTGAAAATTTTCACGTATATAAAGGAAGCGCGATTCCTGTTTTATATAATATTACATAATTCACTTCTATATATCTCTTCCTTGTAAAAGAGGGAGAGGAGTAATACTGCTACTGCAGGACACATAGTCTTCCAGTACAGTATTTAATATTGTTGAAATATGTTGCTAAATGCACATTTATTAGTACATTATTGAAGCTTCAAGAAGTTGCGTAGACACGTAGATATGCGTGGCGCGACGAAATGTGAAAAATGAACATCGAAGATCGAAAAATTTCATGAGATGAATTTCATATTTAAATAACACTCTATAATTATCATATAAAGATATATACAATTATAAGAGGATATTCAGGTTTACATATAAAATTATGTCTAACAACTTCTCTAATACATCAAAGATTCCGCAAATATACTATTTCTTATTCCCAAATGTGTCAGATTCTCGATATATAATTCTTGCAGGGGGACCGAATACTACAATGTTGAACAAAATGACACCCATAAAGTGGTAGTATATATATTCTATAATTACTCCAAATAAGTAACCCTGATTTTTCATTAGTTTTAACCCCTTTTGTACGGCGGGTCATTTCAACAGATAGTTCTATATATAAAGAACCAGAAAAAAAGATTAAATTTTTCATAAGTTCGAGAGTTCCCAATAACTTTTATAACTGTTATAGAATTTACGTAGTTTAAAAATAAGTGATATAATAGGCACCTTTTTTTTATAATAATAAATAATACCAATTTAATCTTATAATTAACGACATCGGCAATAATGGAACTGCCAAACTTTTCTTCAGAGCCAAAAACTCAGGATCCTAAAGTAAAATCTCACTAAAATATTAATTACAACGCCGGATATATAGACCGTTGCACTTAATGGCAAATTGAAAATTTGTAAATTAATTAAATTCTTAGATTCGATTTCTTAAAAATTAGTGCAGAAATTATTATGCTATTTAGATCAACGCACACTCCTCTGATCTCTTATGTACACAAATGAAAAGTAAGGTTCAATGTAATTAGAAAAATAAATTATTTCATGACATGAAAGATTGTTCCATTTTATACAATATTGGATTCACAAGTTTGTAATTATAAGTTTCCATTCCTAACACTGTTGTGATTATACAAAATTTTAGATTACTTTTTCCGTTGTAGCTTGACCCCGTAGATCGTTAAATATTGAACAAGGCCAAATATATCAATCTTCATCTGGTTCTGTTATTAGCATATTTTATTTTTTTCACCAAATCCTTTCTCTTAGCAAATTCCTACATGAAATACTTACATTCAATAATTAATAGTGAATCGAAGCTAACATTCAAAGATAGACCATCATTGAATTTAACTACAAATCATATTATTCATTTTATGACAGTAGTATCGTAAAATCAAACAGATTGATCACCTTATAGTAGACTTGGTGCTCCTTTTATTTGGTATACAGAATAATATATGAATGTGTTAAATTCCAACTAGTTTCAACCTTGATAGTATGTCCTGATTTCTTCTATTTACTTATGGCGATATTCTAATTATTCCTTGGTCTAATGATTTATAACCTAATACAGTGTTAACAAATTTGAGATATAATAATATAAAATAATTCCTGTCAATAAAATAGCCGCCAAAGTTATAGATAACGCATGTATAATTGTTTAAAATTGACCAACAAAAACAGTTATTACCCTCCTTTTTGAAGAAAAGCTTATTAAAAAATAGGTCGTACCCGGATTCGAACCGGGGTTGGTCGGATCAAAACCGACAGTGATAACCACTACACTATACAACCTCAAAAGTTACAAAATCTGGTGAAAATAGTAATACATGTGTATATTAATTAAGCAAACTTCTCTACGACTGTTTCTGTGAAAAGTGTTGTTTAAGATAGGTATACGTCTTTTAAATGGGTTATGAGGAGTGGAACATTCTTCTGATTTGATCTGCTATGTTGTGGACAGAGTGGGATATAGAGGGGCATATTTAAGACTTTCTTTTTTGTTTTCATGTATTGATAAAGGGAGCCTTTTGTTGTAATTAATGTTAAGTTGCAATACTTACATTGAATATACAGACTATAAGTGTTGACGCAGGTTTACTAGAGAGAAATTTCCCAGTGTAGAATTTCCTTGACTAGAAGACATATCTTATAAATATCAATTAATATAAAATAACGTTCAGTTCTTTTTCTATAATGTACAAAGTATATAAAATATATATTAAATAGTATGCATATGTCATCGATCTCTTTTATATGAGATATACAATTTCTCGATGACATTGAATCTTTCGTTAAGAAAAATTTTCTATCCGCGTCATGTCTTTAGGCGGACAACATTTCCTATTTAGAGAATGCTATCTAAACAGGGAAATTATAAGTTATATGGATTAGAAACTTATAGTCTGTTTATTCAATGTAAGTATTGCAACTTAGCATTAATTACAACATACCCCGTAAGTCAAATACTTGCATTAAAGATAATCTTATCACGTAGATGTACAAACAACTTCTTAGACAATGTCTTTGTCGTAATATCAGCCAATTGTTCTGCCGTAGGAATGTGAGCAATTTTGATTTGTCGATCAGTTATTGTTTTCTTAATATGGTGATACTTAATCAGCACATGTTGTGATGTACAGGATTTTCGGCAATATGTATTGAAGGAACATTATCAACCCATAGGTTTGGTGTCTCCACCTTGATACCCATATGATTCATCATATTGATTAACCATTGCATTTCTGCTACAGCCTCACTTGCCGCAATATACTCAGCCTCAGTGGAAGACAAAGTGATAGTGGATTTAATCTTCTTAGAACACCATGTAATAGTACCCCCGGTTAATTGTGTAATATACCCCGTGTAGCATATGAGATATCCTCACGAGCACCATAAGAGGCATCTAAATAGATATCCATCTGAACAGGAGAACCGATTTGATACATTAAGCAGGCATGCCTGGCAGTATAGAGATATTGAAGAACACGTTGTGCTGTTTGGAAATGCAGTTCAGTAGGAGCCTTAAGGAACCGAGAAAGAAGTGAAACAGGGTGTGAAATATCAGGACGGCCAGTATTCGCAGCAAATAACAATTGACCAACAAGACTTTGCTAGGGTGTAACATTTTGGAGCAGAGGCGAAGAGGTATCAAAAAGATTGACAGTCGGAGAAATAGGAATATACCGTGGTTTGGTAAGACAAAGAGAGATAGAATTGGCAGCCTTCACAATGTAATCTTCTAAACTTAAACTAATCGAATCGGACGTTTGATGGACATTAAGGCCTAAGAATTTGTTCACGGAACCGAGATCCTTCATGGAATAAACTGTTGAAAGGTCACGTTTAACAGAGGAAATGGTGGCGGCATCAGGACCAGCGATAAGTAGATCATCAACATAGAGAGCAACCATAACAATACCGGATCGATAGTGTTTGAAATATAAACCATGTTCACCTTCGTGTTGGTTGAAACCTAGTTTACAAAGAGTACCATTCTGTTGGAAATAAAATAATACAGCAATAATACGCTGGTAAAGTAATTATGACTATTTATGATAATAACCAAGATTACAAGCTAACAATAAATACAACATTCACCGGTGGTTGAAGATTATAATCACGACACAACTTGTGAAATTATTAGGTAATAATTGCTAACTATCAAATTATGAAATTATTAGGTAATAATTGCTAACTATCAAATTATGAAATTATTAGGTAATAATTGCTAACTATCAAAATTACAAAATTATTATATAATAACGATTAGAAAGATGACGAATTATTTTATATATAAAAGACATAATTCAGGGTTCAAAATTATGATCCAGAATTAATTGTCATTTATATTAATTCTATATTTTATATAATAAAAAGAACAAGACGAATTACAGTCATAACCATTACTAAATAGTTAAAATGAACAGCAATACTTTAAATAATCAATACATTCATATGACGATTCCACAGCATAGGAGCTTGTTTCAAACCATACATAGCACCAGAGAGCTTCCAGACCCAATCAGGATGTTTACGGTCAAGGAAGGCGGGTGGTTGGCGAACATACACAGGATCATCCATAGGGGAGTTCAGAAAGGCAGTATCAACATTCATTTGATGAACTTGAAGGCGATGGCATGCAGCAAGAGCTAAAAAGATAGGAACAGAGTCATACCGAATAACAGGGGCAAATGTCTCGGTATAATCCAAACCTTGAATTTGACGATGACCTTGAGCAACCAGACGTGCTTTAGCAGTAGTAGAGCCTTTGACTGTCAGAACCTATCGTGTGCCAAGGACACGGGCATCAGTAGGAGGAGGGACAAGTTTGTAAGTACCATGAGTCCGGAAAGCATCAAGTTCATGTTCTGCAGCTGCTCGCCAGGCCTTAGAATGGTTACCGCGAAGTGCCTGTTGAATAGTGGCAGGAGCAATTAAGGAAGGAGAAAGACAAGTATGACCAGTTATCATAGCAGTTAGACCGACATGTGTTTCAATTTCTTCGATCTCAATAGGAGATGAAGAAGAAGAGATATCATCTGGTGATAGAACCTGCTGGGTAAGTTGATTTTGATTGTTGCGGACAACAATAGCACTATCCTTATTATAAAGTTGATCTAAGGCAGCGAATGGCATGTTTGTCAAAGAATGACCAGTTGGTGACCAATTTTGCTTGGATTCATAATGGCGAAGACGATCAGCCCAGGCAGATTTAACAGGGACATGATTGATAGGAGCCACAGCATCAGTCTGGATAGGAATAGTCGCATACCTATGATCATCAGGTGTGACAAGGGTCGTTGGTAGACGAGTAATCTTGTTTGTGCCAGCAACATGGGTGCAACTTTGTTTAGCTGGACGAGAGGCAACGATAGGTTCGTTGGGAATAATTGGAGGTAACAGATCTGTACTAGCATGATCACGTTTATTACGTGCGGTAGGACTAGGAACCAATTGAGATAAGTGATGAGCACGAGTACGCAGTCTGGAATTTTGGGCAGTTAGTTCTGAATTCATCTGATGGAGTTTTAAAAGTTGACTATTAGTGGCTTGGAGTTGAGTGTGTGTTGTTTGCAGTTGTTGAGTGACAGAATCAAGAACAGGATCGGCAAGGACAAGATCATGAGTTTCAGAGGTACATGAGCCAGAATCAGAAGGAAGCGAATGTGAGAGGGATGATGAGTCAGTCGAGACAGATGCAGAATGAGGAACAACAGCAACAGACAATGGAAGGTGGACTGATGTATCAGAGGATTCCAATTGTAGCGAAGAAGGTGTGGAGTCAATCGGTAAGGACGCCGGAGTTGAAGAAGGACGGAGGGCAGGTAAATCAGACGACTGATCAAAAGATGTAACAGCTTGAGACGTGGGAACTAAATTAGAATTAATAGGAGAAGATGAAAGTGGAGCTGTATGAGGGAGAAGTGATAGATCAGGTGAGTGAGTCTCGAATGCGGCTGAGGAATCTGAGGAAGGAACAGGGTCGTCCTCGTAATCTTGATCATCAATATCACTGTGAGAAGACTCAGAAGATGAGGACACTACGGAAGATGAGTTATGGTCAGGGGTGAACTCTGAAACATCATTTTCAGAATCACTTAGATTGTATCCAGATTGGCCAGAAGGATATGAAGGGGCACCACCAATAGTTGAGGTAGCAAAGGAATGAGAACTAACTGTAGCTTTGGTATTTTCAAGTGGAAAAACAGATTCATCAAACTTGACTTGACAACTGGCAAATATGCGCTTAGATTCTGGATGATAGATACGGTATGCCTTACGGTTGTGATCATAACCAACAAATACACCAGAAATAGAAGTAGGTGCCAATTTACCGTCACGAAGAGCGGGGTCTAAGGTCTAAGGTAGCGTATGCTGCACAGCCAAAAACACGTAAATGATCAAGATTAAGATGGAGGGTTTGGTGTCACTCCATAAGCAAAAAGGAATACAGTTTTTCTTATTAGTGATAGGTAATCTATTTAACAGATATACAGCTGTATTTACGGCTTCTGTCCACAAAGATGGTGGGACCCGACCTCCAACTAGAAGACAACGAGTCTTCTCTTAAATAGACCGATGGGCTCTTTCCACAGCTCCATTCTGGAAACTGGAATGAGGAACGGTCAACTGATGTTGAATCCCTTTATACTTAAAAAAGTCATGCAGGATTTGACCCATAAATTCACCACCATTATCAGTATGGATTGCACCAACCTTATAGCCACCACGGGAAGAGAAATGATTTTCAACTTCGTTGATCCAGTCAATTAATTTGGCTGCTGTATCAGACTTGCGAACTAAGTGAATGACCGAGTAATATCTTGAATAAGCATCACGGATAGTCATAAAATACCTCTCAGAAGTGTAGTTTTTATAACGGAATGGACCACATAAATCGACTTGAATTAATTGAAGAGGACTTGTGTATTCAACTAAAGATGGAATACCCTTTTGAATAGTACCTTTGGAGACAGAACAAGTTGGACAGACAGTGACAGTAGCAGGGTAGAGTTTAGGAGCACCAACAACAGAAGCAAGAGAATTGTAACTGTTGATACCAGGGTGTCCTAAACGAGCATGAAGGATACTGACCTTTGGAGTTGCAGACTTTTCAGCAGATAATAATGGATCATGGGAGTTAGAGAATGATGAAGAAATTTCGACATCATACGCACTCATAGCAACATCTGCGTTGTTACCGTAAAAGTCAACAACGTAAAGATTGTTTTTAAGATGAGCTAGAGCTCTAATATAGCCCTTTTTGTCAAGGACTTTAACTTTATGATCCACATCGAATAATAACGAATATTCGGACTTTGAAATAGCCTTTTGAACCGACAATAGATTGTACGGCAAATCTGGTGCATAAGCAACATCAGATAAGGTAGTGTGACCAATCTTAACATCTCCATAACCGTCAATCTGAATTTCACCACCAACACCCTTTAAAGATGACTTATTGGATGGCGTAAACGAAGTGAAAACATCTCTGTTATGAGTAACGTGTACAGTGCAACCACTGTCCAATATCCATTCATCTTTAGTGATACCAGAGTGAGGCATATCTGTTGCACAAAAACCTAAATCTCTAGTATCACGATCTTCTCTATCGACTACATGTTCAGCAATCATAGTTGGGTGCTTTTTCTGGAACAGTGGCGCCTCAGGACAGATACCTTTTAATTTTGGACAGTCACTTAAACGATGATAGGCCCTACCGCAAATACCACAACGATCTGGATTTGGATTTTTTCTTTTCCAGTCCTTATGGTTTTTGCCTTTAGCTTTATTTGATTTTGGAATAGCCACTAAAGCTGAATTATTTTCAGATTCATTTCTACCTTCAACTTCTTGGACACGAGAGTAAACTTCTTCTCCAATGACGTGAGTCTGAGAACCGAGGAAGGATAAGCAGTGGCTTTGGGCGTTTGGACTAAGACCAAATAATAGAAAATTCTTAGCACGTTGAGTAATCTTTTTCTTGTATTGTTTGAAAGCTAATCTACCTTCTGCTGTTAAACTATTAACAAACTCTTTTTCATATGCTGGAGCATTAAAGATTGAATAAATAACAGATTCAGCATAATCAGATCTTTCTGGTAATGCCATTCCTGAAGCAGAAAGAATTGGTGCCCAGACTTGGACATCTTGACGGAAATTAGAAATATCATATTTTCTAATTAGCATATCTAAAAGTTCTTTCCCAGTAACTTGACTATTTTCATCAGTTTCTTTGAAAAGTGCTTCACGGGCACGACCTTGAGTGCATCTTCTTAGGATTCTTATTAATGCAAAGCTTAAAAAATTGATAGCTTCTGTTTTGACAACTACAGACAAATTATACTCATAAGATGCCTGAGATAAATCACCGGTTTCAGCATATACAACTAAGTCGTTTGAGATATAGTACAAATGATCCTTTAAACGACCAAACCATTTTGTAAAGTCTTTAGAACTCTCTAGTTTGATGGAAAGAGGATTCTCCTCTTGGGTATCAGGGCTCATAACCTGCGTCAACACCTTTTGTTTATCCTAGCAACATGTTATTCATAAATTTGTACTCTCATACATAATGGTTAGAAGAATAAAAGTTACTGATCTAATTTACCAAAAGCTTGATTAACGTTCGTTAGAACACATTCGATAGTAGAACATGTGGATGATAGGAATAACCAATTTTAGATAGAAAGTAAAAATCAGTATCTTTTTACTTTCTATCTTTTATGTAGAATATAAATAAATTCCATTTTGTAATATCAGTTTTCTAATATTTGAATTCCAATCCTTTTAGTTTAATTCCCTTTAGAGAGGACACATATATCTCATCTGCTGTTGTTAATTCTACCATGATTCGTATAATCATGTTATAAGATCGACAAAACATTTTCGTCGTTATTAGATTTCTTATCTTCCAAGACTCTAATGTTGCTCTAAATTTCATTAATACCAGTTACCTAACAATGTAAGATTTCTCAGTACACCTTAAATTGCGGTCTATTACCACGAATAGATGAATTGCTTAATAAATACGACCTAAACTAGCGAACAGTTACTACTTCCTATGTGGAACAATATATAATAACCACAACTCTGCCACTCTATGTGTGATATATCAAATTATTCTGATATGTAGACCCTTTACATAAGTTTGATCGCGTTGCAACTACACCTTCTAACTTCGAAGAACAAACTCTCATAGCTTATTTCACCACCTGAACCAACGCAACACAGAACAGAAAAGATAGCGGTTATATTTTAGTCTGGAATATAATTCGACGAACTGACTACTATATTTTGGCTTTCCAATTCGTAAAAACTATCCTGAAGTAGACTTCTCATATATACATATACATACACATTAAAATGTCATACTACTAAAACGATTGACATTATATTTTACTGGGAGCTGTTACAAGGACACACTTTCTTAACAAAACTATCTATTCTATAAAATGTAGCATAAGGTTCATTAGAGTAATTTTATATAATATTAAATAAACATACATATTTTATAAAAAATATCTCATAAAGTGTTCGTTTTGCTTGCAAAAATATATATTCAGAATATACCAGAAGGCAACGTTCCCTGGTTAAAAATCATTATTTGCCTATCTGGACATATATTAGTATTTTTTGTTGCAGAAATAATCTAAACCTGATATGACATCTGGTAGCGCGAAACTTCAGTTATGGGACATTGAATTCGATAACGATTCAAAAAGATCATACAATAAGATATTCTAATAATAAATCTCATTAGACTAGATACCAATAATAAATAGCAATCATAACATTCCACTGACACAACAGAAATTTTACACTACCAGATGCTTTATTTTGTTCAGACTCTCATTATCTAAATGAGAAATAATTCTACATTTCTCTGTCAACTGTGGCTTGAAATCATAGAACGCAATATTATACTCGACACCTTAGGCTAACCGAGGAACTAAATTACTCTTTCAATCTAAGGTGTTGAGTATTATACCCTAACTATTAAAAATGGGTCATTTAGGAAACTTACATTCAAGTTGGGAAAAAGTTTGAACAAATTATCATTTGTGCCCTCTTATATACTTTTTCCGACAGGGGGTATCTTGAGAAAAATGACTATATTTCTTAAAAATCACGCAGTCGTATAATCCCAATCATCAACTATATGAACTAATTCATTACTTTCATTCTAATTATTGATTAAAAAATAAATATTTAGAATTATTTATATTATGTGTACAACAATATCTATATATTATATGTCAATAAACACCGTGCATATTGCATTGTTTTGAAAGAAACCTAGTTTATTATTATTTAAATGTATATCTTTTATTTTTGTTCCTATGCTTTTTAATTCTATTGTACGATCCCAACAACTATGTGTCCAGCAAAAAGAAAAAAAAAAAAGATAAAGTGAGATCGTAATAGAAAATCTTGGAATGAAAAAAAAGCATCTGTAAATATGCGTACCTAGGTAAGAGAATTCAATCTTTTTTGTTTTATTTTTTTGTTTATTTGTTCTTTTGCAATAATATTTCTTTCTGTAATTGCTCCCTTCCGGATCATTTCAAAAACTCCAAAATTTGTTGCGTTATATTATATAGTTCTAAACTAGCATCTTCGATTGGTTCAGAATTCCGCGATCCATCATCATCATTTTGTGTATTTGTATTATTTGCAGTATCATCTCCATTATTATTTACGTTAATACCAGATTTTTGTACCCTTTCAGAAGTAATTTCTGCCATTCTTTTAACACCTGTTATTAAATTTTCATCATTCTTAACTAAATCAACAACTTTAACGTTATGACTTTCTAATAATTGTAAAATTGTCCATAAAGCAATATGTTCAAATGTAGCATAATTGCTCTTTAAGAATCTTGATAAGAAATCACGAATACCACCTTGTGGTTCATTCCAATAATCGATAATTTTATTATAATTATTAATTCTTGAACATAAATTAGCTAATGCAGCGGATGAATTGCCGGAAACTTCTTGATTTTGTGAGAATGTCATTGGAATTAAAGCGTCAAGGATATTTGCATTTAATAAATCTAATTTTGATACGTCAGCTAATGCTAAAATTGCAAAACATGCAGAAATTTCACTTTGAACACTAATTGGTGAATTTAATGCTAATTCTTTACATTTTTCAATTGCACCACTTTCAAAGAATTCTTTCCTATTTTTCTCTGAGGATGCAGCTAAATTTCTTAATGTTGATACTGCATGACATTGAATCTCTTCAGAATCCTTGTAATCTAATAATTTAACTAATGGCTTCAAGAAACCTGCATCAACAATTAAACCTTCATTCAATGGATGAATAGAAATATTTCTGATACAAGCGACACTTGCTAAGATCAATGGTATCGAATCGCTTTGAATCAATTTAACTAGATGAGGTAAACCACCGGCTCTAACAATTTCTAATTGATAACTTGGATCAGAAGCTAAATTTCTTAATGCTAATGTAGCTTGACATTTAACACGAGATGAAGTAGAATCCATCAAAGTTACTAATTTTGATACTAATCTTGGTTCAGTTTGTGATAATTTTTCTCTATTTTCTTCATCAACAGCAATATTAGATAAAGCTGTGGTACAATAATATTGAACATCAGGATCAGCTGATGATAATAAGGATACCAGTACCGGCACAGCACCTGCATTAACCAATTCCTTTCTATTTTCATGAGAATGTGTCATATTTAATAAAGCACCTGTAGCATTTCTTTGTACTCTAATATGTTTTGATTTAGCCAATTTAGTTAGAGGTACTAAAGCAGCAGAAGTAGCGATTTTATGTTTATTATCATCTCTTGTTGCTAAATTTGTAATACAACCGACTGCATTACATTGGACTTCAACGTTATTACCCATCATTTCATGAATCAATGGTTCTAAACCTCCCATTTCAACAATTAATAATTTATTATCATTATTCACCGCTAAGTTACCTAATGCAGCACATGCGGCTATTTGAATTTGAGAATCATTACTTTGTAAAAGTATTAAAATTGGTTCTAAAACGTCTCTAGAGACAGGTTTAACATATTTTTCAGTTATTTCTGCAAATGCTAGTGCTGCACTTCTTTGTAAATTTAAGTTATCTGAATAAACTAATGTAGTTAATGCTTTTAATGGACCACCAGAATAAAAATCCAAATTATCCTTATCTTCTAAATATCCTAGTAAAGACGTAACAGCTTCTCTTTCATTATCGGCAATTGGTAAAATCGAGGAATCATCCTGTGGGTTCATACCATTGACAGAATTACCTGTAGTGGCATCTACCGAGGTAGTATCTCTCATACAACTACAACATGCACCCATACTCAAAACAAACTGTATGTTATATATATTTATGTGTATTTCTTTTTATTATTTTTAATATTGATATTATTATTATTATAAATCCTTATATCACTATCTAACCCAGTAGTAATGAATAAACTATTTGTAAATTAAACTAAAAAACAACAACAACAACAACAATCCTTTAATTGTTACAACCCGTTTCTTTGCTAAATAAAAACAACTAAACAAATGTAAACTTATAAGTATGTATAATATAATATAATGGTACGATTTACCTCAAAACAAACATCATTCTATCAAGATATACCAATATCAAACGCTTATCTCTCACATTTCTCAATATTCACCCTAATTTCACAAGATTGAGTTAGTTGATTGTTATTCTGTCATAACGTGTATGTTAGTCCTATCGCTCTAAACAGACAAAACGAAAATAAAAAAAAAAAAAATGAAGCGAAGTGAAGAAGAAGTGGCACACGGACACGGACACGCACACGCACTGGCGATTTCACTTTCAGGTGACAAAAGGCAGCCATGGTAACAAGGGGGCGCACAGAGACCGACAGCAAAGGGAAAAACATCATGTTACACGACATACATACATACAATTCAATTCAAATTAACTTAATTACCATCCATTATTGATATAAACATGTAAATATATATATATTTATATATGCTTAGACAGTTTCTTTATGTTGTTACATAGTTAGACCCAGTACACCTGAGTTGACGAACGTATCGACGGCGCTGAATTTACGTAAGGAGTTCTTCTGTAAATAGACATTTGATGGAATTCCACAATCTACTGTAACAATAACACTATCTACTGCACTACTTCTACTAGAATCGTTACCATTGACATTGTTTGTGGAAGCCTGGCATTTACCGTTGTCTAACAATACTTTGTCCATGAATTTCAAACAACTTAATGGCCATGAATATGAACATAAAATCTTATCAACATTATTGATACAAACATCGAAATTTTGTAAACCCGAACTTGAATCATACCCTGATGGTAAATCGATGGACCACAACTTAACATTAGTGTTTTCCTTTGTATCGTTACACCAATTAACAATTTCAACAATCTTTTGATGTGCACCTCTAGATAATGTAAAATCACTTAAATTTGAATCAAAACCTTGCATTGCATCAATAATTAATTCAACGGGACTATTTAATTTAGCTAATAATGCGTTTAAATTTTTTAAAGAATTAACAATCTTACCACCACTATTTTTGAAAATTTCTAATTTGTTTAAGACATATTTATCCTGAATATCATTTAATGGACATGAAAACATTAATACTACACGAACTTGTCTCAATTGACATAGATAACGTGATAATGCAATTGCTTTAATCCCTGATCTATTCATATCTGATACTAATATCACAATCAATGGTTCTGGATTATTATTCTTAACAGTTAATCTTGTTGGTCCACCTAATGTTTGTTTCACTAAATATGATGCATTATTACCGAATATTTCATTCATTGTACCTGTTGTAATTGCAAATGTTTCATTTGTTAATCTTTCAATCTCTAATAATTCAACTGCAGATGCCATTGGAATTAATTGTCCTGTCTTACTATTTTTCAATGTAGGTAAACCATTTGATACAGAACTTGATCGTGAGGAATTAGATGCATTACTAATTAACATTTGTTCAATTTGTGATAATAATTGTGCTTTGTCAGCATTGTTATTGGAAGATGAATCGTCACCATCAACTGCAGAATGTAATAAATGGGTAATGTTGATGGATTTTGTAATTGGATAATATTCACTATCTTCATCATCGTCATCGTCTTCCTCTTCATCATTGTCATCTTCGTCTTCATTCAGATTGTTTGGGACTCTACTATGCTTTCTGCTATTACCACTACTTGGTTCATCTTCCTCTTCGTCAGTAGCAGATTCGAAGTCTTCCACATCGTCGTCGTCATCATCATTATCACTGCGATTCGTTTTCGTTTCTTGTTGACTCTTTGATTGTTGCTGTTTTTGTTTCTGTTGATTATATTCAGAACCTATCTTATTCCAAGAATCTTCTTTTGCATTTGGAATAACCATTTCATCATATTCATAATTTCCATTTGCACGACCGAATGCGGTACCATTACCATTACCATTATTTTGTCCCTCTGGACTATTATTATTGTTATTATTTTTTTTATTGAATGAAACCAATCTTTTATTTGGATCCACATCATCTTGTTGTTTCAATTTAGCGAAAACATCTTGTTTATCAAACAATGATAAATTTGAAGCAAAATCAAAATCTGCACTATTTTTAATCCTTGCAACATCATCATCTTGCCAATCTTTCTTCTCCTGAGTTATCGATGTAGTTGCCTGTGCTTGTTTCATCCGTTTAGATTGTTCAGGTATTCCCAATACTTTCAAATCCTTCAATCTTGAAGATCTAACTTTAAATGCTTGAGATGTACCACCATCACCAAATGTAACATCACTTAATGTTAAACCTTTATTATTCGCTTTAACGATCTTACCTTGAATTAATTTCCCATCCTTCAGTTCCAATTGAACTGCATACCCTGTGAATTGTGAATGATCAGCAGACATCTTTAACCCGTATGCTGTTCTATCTATCTATCGATGTCAGTCTCTGTGTTGTCTGTGACTGTATAGAAATATCCACTGTTTTTTTAATAGATTCTTTTCTCCCATCTCAGTTTCAGTTACAATTACAATTACAATTACAATTATTATTCCTTGAAAGAAAATTTCACCAACTTCGCTGGCGGGCTCGCTCGTTCCCGGCACAGAACGGAACAGGAGAAAAATTGGAAATTCTGACACAGTTCGCACATATATATAATAAGTAATAATAATACATTTGAAAGATATAGAATAATAAGAAAGTTATTTAAAGATATAATACAACTCCTTTCACATAAGGGGTAATCCTGAGGGGAATACGAAAAAGGCAACAATAACAAAAAAAAAAATAATAGAAGAGGTAGAGAGTGTATGTATGTACTATATCTATAGTACGTATAAAGTAATTAGTGCACCAACTATGGAAAAGATAAATGGTACATTACCTAGAATTGAACTTAAGATACCTAGATATTTCATAAAGAAACAATCACAAATCTTATGAACTGTACTTGAATTTGAATTAAAATTATCAATGATATGGTTTGTATCTAATGTCTTTAAATGACTATGTTGTAATAATAAGAAGATTAGGCCTTTAGTAATATTTAACATCATTGGATCAATTTCAATCATTAAATCATAACGAATGAAATTGAAATAATAAGCAAATAATATTGGTAATCCAACATAAGTTATACCCCAAACTGTTAATAAAAGAATTAAATTATAATCATTATTACGTTCATTTTGGAAAAAATCTTGAATTAATAAAATTGCTTCAATAATTTGAAATATAATTGTAATTGTAATTAAACTTGAAAAGAAATCTTGAACATTTTCATTAATTTGTTTTGTTGATTCAATAATATCACAAAATTTCTCTTGTAAATTAAACTTAAATGAATTATCATTATTATCAGAATTGATATCATCTTTAAAATTTAATTTATTATAGTTAGTATCCTCATTTGGAGAATCTGTCACTTTAGTCTCCTTAAGAATTGGAGCAGTAACAAGATTACTACTATTATTATTATAATAACCTTCTTCAATTAAATTATCGAAAAAATCTTTTAATTCAGGGAAATCAATAACTGTATCAAGTGGTTCCTTTCTATTATATAAATCTTCTTCAATAATTTCAATAATTTCATTTTTCTTAGCAGATGTTGGAACATTATCAAGTTTCAATTTATCTGAAAGATCAATTAGATCAGCTTTTAACCATCGATTAAAATTATATCTTTCAAAATCTGAGGATGATTTAAAACCATTTATTGTCATATCAACGCTATTTTCCTTTACGGGACTCGCAGGTTTGGACATCTTTTTCTTCATATAGTGTATTCAGATAACTGCTATGAATAAATAAATAAATAAATAAATATATGTATACGTATTTGTAATACTATTTCTTAATATTAAACTATTTAGAATACAGAGTAACGCACACACACACACACACACACACACACACACACATATATATATATATATATAATAATAACTATTTCATAAACATAAACTGTCCCTTAAAGTTACAACAACAATTGTTACATTTATTAAGTAATTAATCCCCTTTACGTAGAGCTCCGTCTCGTCCCGTCCCGTCCCGTCACAGTGCGAGCGCGGAGAAGAAAAATGAGAATATTGTTTACATTTTACCCAATACAGTGACCTGAGGGTGGTGGTGGTGTGTCGTTGGAAGTGATATTTCGGCAATGGTATTGTCTGCTACCTCAAGGATGAATGATTAAATGGTATGTATAATAATTGTTCATCTGTTTCCCAGTATATTCATATATGTATGTACCTATGTGTATGAGCTGGTCACAGCAGTCGGTATTGCATTGTATTGTATTGTATGTCTTTACGTACAAATAATCGTCTTCTTAATGTTTATTCCAATGCACGGCGCATGAACTGTACTGTATCATCAAGTTCTGTTTGCATTTGTTTTGCAATATTCCAAGTATTACTACCTGTGGGACTACCCATTATACCATCTGTAGCAGATTTTTGTAAAATTAATTGTAAATGATTTACACTTACTGGTGTTGTTGCTTTGATCTTCTCTAAATTCAATAGTTCTCTAACGGCTAATTTACTCGTATTACCACTATTATCTTGTTCATCTCCATTATCCAAACAGTTATATAATTTATCCAATATTTTATTCTTAGATTGTAATTTGTTCAATACTGTATCTCTATACAATTGTAACAATTTCTCACGTTTTGGATCAACGTTACGCATCGTAATCGATCCCTCAGGGGTACCAGTCCTACTACCTTTATTCGTTGTCCCCGGTGATTGTGTCTTTGTCGTATTATTATTATTAGTAGTAGCACTTGTTTCAACAGGTACACTTGATGTTCTTTGTTTCTTATTTTCATGTGTATCAATGCCAGTCTTCTTCGTACTTGTACTTAATTCTTGAACAATATCATTATCTAATTTATTAATATATTCAATTTGTTGTGTTCGATATTGTGAATATTTATCCATTATTAACATTTTCAAATCTGATATTTTCAAATTATGGAAACTTAATTGTCCATCTGATATCACAATTCTTTGTAAAGGGAACAACTCATTAACTGTCTTCAATACATCATGAATATTTAATTTTATACCTGGATTGCTTACTGACATAATTTCATTAACTAATACATTATTTTGAATCTCATTAGTTAATTTCACTAAAGATAATTTAATATTCGAACTTATCACTATATTTCCCTCAGTATGAGACCCCGTTGAATCACTAGTATGTGTATCATTTTCATTAGGTGTACTACTACTACTTCTTCTACTATTACTACTATTATCTGAAGAATGTGGATCCTGTTTTATCTTCGGTAATAGTAATGCATATATGATTTGTAAAACAATCAATTCTTTAACAACGGGATCAACCATCCTAATCCCCTGCTCTTATAATATCTAATATATAATCTCTAAAGACCAACCTATAATCCCTTTGTACTCTTGTCCCTTTGTACTCTCGTCCCCTTTTACAAACCTTTGAGATGAGGAATCATCCGTTGCTGCTGCTGAACTTATTTATCCATCTATCTATTTAATTATTTACACCAAGCGAAATTTTTCATTGATGAAATTTTGGCGATGCATATCAAGTTTTATAAAAAAGAACACGAAAAATGTATAGAACATACACATACACATACACACCCAACATAAGATAGAGACATACACCCCTGGACCTACAATGTCAAAACTTATTCCTGAACAACTTCCACTATCAAACCATGCCATCAAGGACTTAACAAAGATAAGAATTCAAGATTTTCAAACATTATTCTCACAATGTAATGAAGAATTAAGAGAAATAATGGATCAATATATGCAGAATGTAACGGATACAGAAGAATTAAAACCGGTGTTTCAAACATTATCTGAATGTTCAGAGAAGTTAGAACAACATGAATTGAAATATAATCAACTTGGGAACAATTTGGAATTAGCAAAGAGACAATATATCAAGGAATCCGAAGGTAATCAATCTGTTACATTCGATACTTGGAACTCATTTGTCAATGATAGTACAAATACACCGGATTTACAATCGTTATTGGCCGAAGATCGATCCTCACAATTGAAGGTAAGGTCATTGGGACAACAAAATTTACGTCATGTAGAAAATTCAAAATTGTTAAGAGTGTTACCATTAATATGGGATAATCCAAGATGTATCATACCTGATGATAACGATGAAGAAGACGATTTAATGATCGATGGTGGTATTATTGAATTGACTTGTCCAATCACTTGTAAAATGTATGAGGAACCACTTATATCAAATAAATGTGGTCACGTATTTGATAAAAGTGGGTTACAAGAATATTTTAGAACTGAACGTACTCGTGATTGTCCACAGACAGGTTGTTCCAAACATTTAAGAATCGATGATTTCATCCCAGATTCAATTATGAAACTAAGATGTAGGATTGCCGCAGTCAAGGAGAAAGAACAAGAAGCAAAGGAAGCTGAGAAGTTAGATGTCTTGTAGTAGTAATAGTGATGTTCATCATCGTTATTACCATTCAAAAAGAGCAAGAAGTCAGTTATTGTTCATCATTGCGATGTTGTTACCATTTGGGTGTCAATAGCAATTTCGGCCCGAAATCGCAGATGGAAAGGGTAAAATAAATAATTTGCCGGACTAAAGACGGAATCTCAAAAAATTTGTATAAGATGCGGTTTACATACATATATAAATAAAGGGAAATAACCGATGAGTTTACAATAACTATTATTAATTGTCGGTAATTACAGATGTTACATAACTAGATACAATATAATCAAGACATAAAATAAAAAAAAAATATAATAATGAGCTCAACTGACAGAATTCCATATGCAAAGAAATTCGCCAAATTATTAAAAGCCTACAATATTGATACTATTTTTGGTTTAGTAGGTATTCCAATTGTCACATTTGCCAACGATTTAATAGATGAAGGGATCAATTTCATTGCTTGTAGAAACGAGCAAGCTGCCTCATATGCGGCTTCTGCATATGGTTACTTGCATAATAAACCTGCTGTGTTATTAGTTGTAGGTGGTCCTGGCTTAATTCATGCGTTGGCAGGAGTATACAATTCAATTAATAATAAATGGCCATTAGTTGTCATCGCTGGTAGTAATGATAACGGGGAACATCAGTATCAAGGTACATTCCAAGAGATGGATCAAATAAGTTTGATGGGAGAATATGTTAAATTCAAAGGTAAATTGAATCCAACTAATATGGATTTTGTTACATTCAATGCATTCAACCATGCAGTCCAAGCACCTCAAGGGGTTTCATATATTGATTTCCCAGGCGATTTAATCGAAAGTGGTATCATGGTAGATGCTAGGATTCCAAATAATATTCAATTACCTAGACAGATCAAAAGTTGTGCAGACCCAACAATAGTTAAAGCTGTCGCCAACTTAATAACAGACAATGTAATAAACAATCATAAGAAAATATTGGTTGTAATTGGGAAAGGTGTCTCACATTCCTCTGAGCCAATAAGACAATTTATCGATGAATTTAATTTACCATTCTTACCAACACCCATGGCTAAAGGTGTAATACCAGATGAACATCCAATGAATGTATCAAGTGCAAGATCAATGGCATTACAAGAATCAGATATTGTTCTTGTATTTGGTGCAAGGTTAAATTGGATATTACATTTTGGCCAGGCTCCCAAATGGAAACCTGATACAATCTTCATTCAATGTGATAATGATGTGAGCACACTAGGTGTTAACAATGAAAGAAACAATCATTTATCTCTACTAGGTGATATTGAATTAATAATCGAACAATTAACGACAACTATTCAAACGATATCCAATGGATTCAAGCATCCAGATTTACCTGCAAAGATGAAGGAAAAAATTAGACAAAATGAATCTAAATTATCCAAGCAAGAACACACATGCAATGAAAGGAAAGAATTAAATTACCATACAGTATATCGTACATTAAGAGACATAAGAGATGATTCAAGGACTACATTAGTGATGGAAGGTGCTAATACAATGGATAAAGCAAGAGTTTCATTTCCAACTTCATTCCCATTAAGAAGATTAGATTGTGGTACAAATGCCACAATGGGTGTTGGTTTAGGATATACAATCGCATCCAGATTATCATTCCCACAAATGGATACTGTATTGATTCAAGGTGATTCCGCATTTGGGTTTTCAGGTATGGAAATTGAAACTTTAGTTAGATTGAAACTAGGTTGTGTTATTGTTGTTATGAACAATTCAGGTATATATCATGGTAATAATCCACATAGTTCAACTAAATTAAGTGAACAATGTCGTTATGATATTGTTGCAAAGGGATTAGGTGCCCAAGGATATTTAGTGACAACTTTGGAGGATTTAAAAGTCAAATTTGAGGAAGGTATAGTTCAGTCTCGTGAGAATAATGTCGTTACTTTGTTAAATGTTATAATCGAACATGGTAAAGGTGCACAGGTTTCATTTGCATGGCAAAACAAGGCTCCAAGTAAATTATAATGTATGCATAGAGAGTATGTACGTATATAGATGTTCGGTTATTTCAAATATGAATACTATTATAACTAAAACTATTGACTTGTCATGGAGGGAATTCAAGAATGAATACCTGGCATAAAAAATTTATCGTGTGTCAAGTATTATCCACATAATTTGTTTTGGACTTCACTATTATTTCCCAATATACATTGTATTGAAACGTACATGGTTTCTCACATCTAATACAACCTATTGTAATTAATGTAACCTCACATTATACTAATTATTTACATAAAAATTACTGTATTTCTTTTGACAGGAAACATCTTGTAAAAACTATGTTACAAAACGGACAATAATTTCAATTATTTTGAAATTATTACCCCCGTCTAGCTCAGCTGGTATAACACTATATTCATTCCCTTTCCTCACGAGAGGATCAAAACAAGACATACAAACAAAAATTTTCTCGTTTGGCGTTTTGAGAGGGAAACACGAATTGTGGTGATAACAAAAATCAGCAGAACAAAAACGAGGTCATAAAAAACATATCTGGGTTGTCACTTTTAACGGTCCTTTCCCATAACAAGGAGTGCTCCTACGAACAATACCTGCTTACACCAGGAGGGACCTCGGTTTCTCATTCAACCCGCAGGTGGGAAATTCGGTGAAACGCTACGGATACGCAAGAATCTCCTCCCGTCTAGGACAGGTCGGGGTTTTTGGTCTGGCCCGTATGGTTCTGTGCTTATAAGGTTCAGGATCATATGCCCAATTCTGCCCGTGAGGGTCTGCCGCTTTCTAATGAAAGCAGTCCGTTATCTTTGTTTAACATGAATAAATGGGGAACCATTTCAGTAAGGGGACTTCGGTCTGGCTGCTATTATCAGAAATTTTCTTGAGTCTCTGGAGTTTCGAACTCTGGTTTCTCAAATGGGAATGATAGTGGTAAATCCGTTTGACGCAATTTTCGATAATTGTGGTCTGTTCAGTGCAATCGTAGGAAGAGATATTTATATCTGAAATACCCGATACCGATTACGTGACTTGTTTATGTTCAATAAACTAATCAATTTTATCTAATTAGTTAATTGGGATCGGTTGTATCTGACACCAGATAATACTTAATTTCATCATTTTTTTTTTATTGTTGTTGTATTGATTATAAAAAAGAAATAAAAAAATTATATTTATTGATATGTAGTGATTATTTACATGTAGTTCTAAATTACATTAATGCGATTAGTTGTTTGCGTGGGGAGTGGGAGCCGATGTCGAGTAAAAAGGAAAAGTCCTCATAATATTATCTTTAACGGTTTAAACCTTGACTCATAGCAGCATTTTGTTCTTGGAAACGTTGTCCAACACGTTCACTATGCTTCAAAAATTTCTCAGAACATTTTAGGATACATGTTTGTTCTTTATTGGTTAATTTCGATGATGTAAAATCATTAACACAATCAGTGAAACATCTTTCAACTAAGGATGAGTAAAGACGCATGAAATCTTTCATTTGTTTTTGTTCCACTAATTTTTGGAAATCTTGTTGTTCTTTAGCATTTAAGGCGTCCATCTTTGTTTAGTATATGTATATGTTCTAGTCTTATATGGATATGAGTAGGTCCTTAAAATACAGTTTCTGTATATATCTGAATAGTACTTGTTCCCCTTTTCAATAAAAGTATATTCGATTTGTAAGTGAAATGAACTTAAAATTCATGTTCGATTTCTTTTATCCGACGTAATTTCAATTTTCGACCATCCATCGTCTTCTTTAAATTATTTGTCCCAATGAACAAATGGACGAATGACTGATTGACTGAAACGTACGGACAAAGAAAACATGAAAAAAAAGAGAAAAATCTTTTTGTCAAATGACCTACTACTGTTTTGAACCCTAATGCTTCTTCACACATTTATATATAGGCATCGATTTTTGTTTTTACGAATCGATTGATATGTTTTAATTGTTTAATTATATATATCTTTAATATTTGTTTATTTATTTACGTTGATCCTTTCTATATTCATTGTAATCTCTTTAAGTATGCATCCCAACCGGCTTTCTTGTAACGTTGACTTTCAGCAGCTGGATCTCTACCTTTACCAAATAAACCTCTACCAACAATAATAATATCAGAACCAGTAGAGACAACATCACTGACAGTTCTATATTGTTGACCTAATGCATCACCTTTATCATCTAAACCGACACCAGGTGTCATAATTAACCAATCATAACCTTCTTCACGACCACCCATATCTCTTTGTGCAATGAATCCAATAACAAATTCTTTATCACTCTTTGCAATCTCTACAGTACCTTGCGTATATTCACCATGAGCTAATGAACCCTTAGAAGATAATTCTGCTAACATTAATAAACCACGAGGTTCTGTAGTATTCTCTTGAGCTGCCTCTTTTAAACCACGAACAATACCTGGTCCTGTAACACCATGTGCATTAGTTATATCTGCCCATTCAACAATCTTATACACACCACTAGAATATTGTAACTTAACGGTATTACCAATATCTGCAAATTTTCTATCTTCAAAGATCAAAAAATTATATTTAGCAGCAAGAGCCTTTAATGGTTTAACAGTACCTTCCATTGTAAAATCTTCTAAAATATCAACATGTGTCTTTAATAAACAAATATTTGCACCAACTTGTTCCACAATAGATAATAATTCTGCAGTTGTACGAACATCTAAGGATGCGCATAGATTAGTTTGTTTCTCTTCCATGATACGTAATAATTTGGAAGCAATCGGACTAGTGTGAGCTTCTGCTCTAGCGGTATATGATAATTTAGACATTGCGTTATTATATTGGTTAGTTATTTTATCTGCAGTTGACAGTTACTAAGTTGTTCCACTGAATGATTTATGAAGTATCCCCTTTATATACTACTTTTAAGTTCTGGAGACTTTTTTCTGTTTCTTGGGCATCGCCTATTTAACGTGAAAAATTTGAGAAATTTCTCGGCGATCTCCGAGACTAGGAAGAGTCACGCAAGAACTATTATACATATTACTCTTTTCTTTTTTATAATGATTTTTTTAATATTAATTTTTATGATTTATTATCTATATACTTTTTTTAAAATTTTTTTATATATACACCCTTTAAAATTTCATGCTTTACCAGTTAGCTACTCCTTAGCTGGTGCCTCAGTCGGAGTTTCGACAGGTGCTTCGATTTTAGCTTCTGATTCATCAGATTTGGTATCCTTGGTTTCTACCGGAGTTGGTGCAGGAGATTGAGTCCTACTATCTAAACCTAATTCTTTTTCAATATTCTTCTTGTCTAATATCATCTTTTGTAATTGTGCTTCAATACCTTCTATCTCCATATATTCATTGTAAACATTCAATACCTTCATATAGGTTTCATTAGTAACATTGCCTTTCCTTAGATAATACAAATAAACAGCTGAAACAACTTCTAGAATTTGCTTAACAGGGATATTATGTGATATTTTCTTGGCATCCGCTTTCTTATTTGCTTTAGCATTATCATCGTCATTACTTTTCAATAGTGTTAATAATCCATTATCTAATAATTCTTCAACGGTTGCAATTCCACCTATTGGTAATTCAATATTTTCAGTTAATGATACTTGTAATGAACTTAGAGCATAAAGACGAATTTGTTCACATGGATTGATACATTGATGTGCTAAAGCTTGTACAATAGCTATGATTTCGTTATGTGTTAACGTACGTTTTTCAACCAAATGTGCTGTAGTATTAATGGATTTTAACGATAATTCAACAACTGATTGGTATGGATTATCACTACTTATCTTATGCCCAGATTTAACGGATTGATTATATTCTTGTTCCCATCTTGAACCAATTGCACCAATTGATGAAATTTCATCCAACAGACCTAATACCAACATGAAATTATCATTATTCATATGCTCATCAGTATTAATAATCTTATCATTCAAGAATTTATAAACCATACTAGTATTCTCTGCCATTGCTGCAATCATTCTTAATACCTTCCAGAATCCCTCATTTTTCAAAACATATGTACTATAATTTGGAATCTCCGTTAATTGCAACAATCTTCTGATCAATTCTTGACCTTGCTCAGTGGTAAAATATTTCCTAGTGTAAATTTCATTTTTACTTAATAATTCATCATTGATTAAAATATCCAATTTGGACTCCTGGCCTTCAATTACTGAGATTAATAATAATTTATATGTTATCAATCTTCTGACTGTTCTCTTTGTAATACCACTTGTCTTTGAAAATTCAAATAATTTATTTAACATAACAACACCTGATTTTTTCTCATCCTTACAGAACAAAATCAATGCAATGGATAGTTCACATAGGAATAACATTTCAGCTTCAAAATACCTGGCATTCTCAGAAGTCTTATTTGGTTTGATGGCTCCAATTAATGATTTAATCAAAACAGGCTTTAGAAGATTCTCGTTACCAAATATCGATCCTGCAACGTTACTAGATTGGATACATTCCAGAGCTTTCGTAGAGGCATTAATTTCATCATCGGTTGGTTCCTCATCACCTTTCAAATACGACGCGAAAGTTGAGAATAAACTCCTATTCTCATGATGCTTAGTTATTGAGATCTCAGATAATGGTTTTGGTAAATTACCAATTACTAATTGTTGTTGTAAATCAGGGAAAATATCTGGTGAAACCAATAAGTTTTCAAATAGATTCAAGAGAATCCTAATGATATTGTTCCATAAATCTGATGATATTATTTCAAAGTCCTTGGTTTGAGATACAATTCTAAAGAATATTATTGTACACAATTGTGCTTTAAATGATCTACCAAGTTTAACAGCTTGATTACTAACAGGAATCTTCTTACCAGTTTCCTGATCCGTAATTTCAACTAACGGAATGCTATCAACATCTAAATATGAATTTTCAATATTGTTCGCATCATTGGTTTCATATTTAATATCCTCAGTAGTTTTTTCTTCAGCATCGTCATCCCTTGAGGTATCATTGGAGTTATTGGTACTATTATTGCCATTACCTACTAAAGAGGTTATCTTCGCAATAGAGTTTAGGATATCATTATAAAGTTTCTTGAAATTGAAAAAGGATGCAATATAAGCACATTTATCTAAAGATGTCAACATTCTACTTGTAATATGATCATCAGATGCAACCAAATAAATTTTGAAAAATGTGTTAACAATATTAGCACCAACGTGTTTGAAGATGACTCTATCGAAACTTAATAACTCAATATCGTTTAGATCATCAATCGGATTCCTATTGTTAATTTGACCTTCTGTAATGACAGCTGTAGCTGAAATCAAATTATTCCAAGCATCTTCAAACCATTTTTCATTCCCATGGTGTTCTTCAGGCATGACAATTTCCTTATCTCTAATGGAAACGTAGATTTTATCCAAATACCATCTTGGGAAATCCTTTTCGTTACAACAACCCTTCAAATTACCAGAATAATCTGCAAAAGACATGTGTTCCTTAACTTGTGGATTGTGCAGATCGGTATTCAACATGATAATCGAATAACTCAAGACGAAAACAGAATCTGAATCAGGTTGGACGGATGCAACATCCTCAATATCATCATTACTTTCTTCCTTCTCGTCACCATCTTCATTATTTTGGGTATTATCAGCAACCTCAATCAATTTTGATGGATCATAATTTTGACTAGTGACATATCTCTTGGAGAAAGCTTCGACGATTCTTTCAATTTGTTGAGATTCACCAGGTAATCTAAATTTGGTTAACAATATTCTAATTGCTTCATCAACACGTAAATCTTTAAAATCAAATAAATCTATGAATTCCTGAAGTAAAGGGGTTCTCTTTGGATCACATAATAATAAGCCAATAGTCTTTTTATTAATTAAACTATTGTTCTCAAACAGGAATGTAGCAATATCTTTATCAGAATCAGATTCAATAAATCCCTTCTCAATTAATAATGGTATACCCTTCTTGGCCTTTTCATTAAATGCTTTGGCACATTTAATAAATTCTGTTTTACGTTCTCTTTGTTTCAATGTTGGATTCTCAGCTGCGGTTTTACTCATATAATCTTGTTTACTAACTGCATGCATATGATCATGCATGTCATCAATTAATGACACTAAACCTTCCAGACAAATAGGTGGTACACTTTCTGTTGTGGATATGGCCGATTCCGGCAAGGATAGTTTGGATAATGCCCTTAGGAAATTCAGTGAGACATCTGCCCTGTCCAAATTACAATCAAATTTAATGAATGTCGATGTGAAAAATGATGGTGATCTAGTCCATAGGATAGATATTTGTTCAATCAATAATTCTTTCACGGCAGATGGAACAATTCTTTCAACATCATTACCTGATCCTGATGCGTCTTTATTGTTTGAATTACCCAATAACATTGTAAATATTCTTGTCAAAGTCAGTTCTATTTGCATAGGTAAATGATCACCAAGGATAATAACCAAACTTGTAAACAACTGTAATGCAGGTTGCAAAAGAGATAATTTATTAGTATTTTGAATAATGAATAACACACATTTAAAAATTGGGTCTGATATCAAACTAAATAAACGCGGATTTTTAGGGAATTTATCACCTGAGATTTCAACAGCCAGATTAATTAATTGCAAACCAAATATTCTTGTTGAATTTGTATGTTTAGTCTGGTTTTCTGGAACAATCAATGAGAGCAATAAATTTAAGTATTGTTTAACCACAGGTAGTCCATAATCAGGATCTAATATATTTAAGACTTTTGGTTCCTTTACTTCATATTCTTCAATCTTTAATTCCTCGACATTTTCAATTGTCTCAACTACCTTATCTACATCATCATTATCATCGTTGTTCCTATCTTTATCATTGGCATTGCCAACAGTTGATAACGCAGATGCATCTGATTTGGCTGATATACTTTCTACTTCAGCTGAGGTACCAATTGTATCATCAATTAGATTATTCTTAGAGTAACTTTCATCGTTAATGTACTTTTGAGTAGTCGTTTCAAATTCAATGTCATCCAACTTGGCAAAAATCTTAGCTGTAATAGCCATCATGGTTGCTTCTGCAGCTTTTCTTAATACTTCAGTTCTTCTTTTATTACATGCTAAAGACATGATGGTTTGCACAACATCATACATTATCGAATCTGAGATACATGTGCCATATGGGGAGTCAATAATGAAATTTAGTAGAATGACAACTTTCAATAATACTGAATCATCAGAAGTTTGTTGAGAACCCTCGAACCTGCAATGCGTTAGTGAATTCACGGCTTCTCTGTAAGCGGCCACGTAGTTCTTAGAGTCAGAATTAACAATATTTAATGTGAAGAATCTTTGTAATGAATCCAATGCTAATGATGTGATGTAACCTGAGATTGAACTTGTACTAATTATTAACAGAAATGGTTGCAACAAAGTTAAGGAATCAATATCGTGGAGGCTGTCCAACTTATTTAACATCAGACGTAACTGAATGAAACCAGATAAGAAAGGATCATTATTTTTGTTCATTGATAGGTTATTGAATGTGCTGGCTAATGAATCATCTTGATTACTGAACACTTCACTTCCACCGCTTAGCAATGCAGCTACACCAGATTGTGATGAATATTTGGTGTATTTTCGTATAGCTGTTGACAGATTGATACATTCTTTAATCACAATGGTGACTGGATCAACAGCTGTAACCTGGTTTGGAGACATAATGTATTATTTTGAATAGCAAAATGTGAATTGGTGTATATTTATGCTTAAAATTTTGAAATTGGATTGGAGATTGAATCAAAAATGTGTAATGACGAAATCACCCACACACAGCTTTTTAAATATGATTCAATCAATTAGTTGATCTTCAAAAGAAAATTTATTTTGGATAATTTACAATGATCAATTAGAAATTACGTAATGAATAAACAACAATTATATTATATTGGGAGTTTCTTCTATTTACAGCACAAATGTTGTGAACTTTTACCGTGTTGTTATTTTGATTATAGTTCACCATGTATTATTTTTCTCTTGTTTAATGGAACTTGTCTATCGCTGTCCCATACAAAATCAATATCGCGCGTCATCGTAGAGTGATAATCGATGTCGGTAATGACAAATTAAGTTCCATTTAATGACAGACCAACAGCCTTCTTGATTTCTATATTTATAGAGAACGAACTATCCATATTATCTTAATAATATTAAAATATATTGTGGATATATGTCTATGTGATAAAAATAACTTCGATTTATATATTCCTAGCTTGTCACGACATACGGTAGATACACCGAGGCGACAAAGAAAGTAAAATCATCGAGAAATCAAATATATAAGACATATGTATATATATACATAGTTATATAACGATCTTTGGAAAATGCTAAATGGATTGGCTATAATCAGTAAAACAGTATAGGTTAAACACCTTACACAACCCCGTGCATACCTAAGATACACATTAATTATGGTTAATTTCTATCATGCTTCTTCTTCTTTTTGTTTTAATTGTGACTCAGGAGAAAATTCAGTGACAATTTCTCCATAGGAGTCATCCAACTTTAAGTCTTCACGAGCTACGAGATGAGTCTTATATGTTCAATAATGTTTGACATCAAAAATAGGTTCAATCGGAATTACCTGATTTTTTTTTACCTCTTTTGGATGCAGTTTTATATTCGGATCAATTGTGTTCGTTTGAATAAAACTTTCAATCTCTTTATTTAGAGCCTTTTGAATTTTATTTTTGATTCAATGTCTAGGTTATTCGTTATGGCTTCTCTTATATAAATGAATCTAATTTTATTGCAAAATAAACAACTATACAGTATTAAATTATATTTTCATTTACACAGAAAATTCAATATTATACCTTGCGATTCCGAATGCAATTCATCTTAAACATAGAACAGAACATATCACATCATATATATTGTTAATTACTAGAGATTGGATATTTAAAAAAAAAATATTTAAAAATAATTAAGTAATTAAATAATTACTTATAATTTTTATAGAAGAACTTTCCTCTGCCCTCATTGATCCAGTATTAATGCTATTACAATTGAAAATGGGGTCTAGAATGTCAACTGTCCTAGTTTCAGTCAATTCTAATCTTAGATAATTTACTGATTCTGTACCTTTCTTAACTTTTCTGTAGTTTTTATGAAATAATTCTAGTATCTTTCAACAGGGTGGAATATGGAACAATTAACACAAAAATCGAATGAGAAATTAAAACGACTCATTGAAACATATGGCTCTATGAATGAGTATGCTACTCAAAATATATAACACATTATAACTGAAAGAATTCACAATCTTGCTTTTCAAACAGTTATATGTGGAAACAAATGTGATGATGTAATAACGTCTTACCGTACTTTCATATACATTAACCGACCGAATTGAAAAAGAGGTTTGTATGTTGGAACAGCAATGAAGTTTCCATTTTTTCCTGGGTTTGATACACATTACCCTATTATATTCTTAAGATCGACGTATACTAGCGTAATGTCTTTTAGGACATAGCTACAAATATCATACAGAATATTTCAAAAAATGATTAACCTTCTGATTTTAATATTATAAAATGTTAATTGAATTACATATATATTTTCTCCTATGTATTTGACTCATATATTCGAAACAACTTAACAATTTCTTTACTTTTGTGTGGTTATTGTTGTGTTATATCAGTCATCAGAACCAACGAAGATTCAAAAGTATATAGCCCTTATACAGTTATAATTGAGCTGAATGGCTAGAAGTAGCTTTGGATAGTTCGTTGTTTGTCTTTGTCATTGGATTAAGATTATGTAATAGTTGTAGAGTGTTAATAAAGCAAAATTGATATTTTGTTACTTGTTCTTTTTATTATATAAAATATATAATAATTATAAATTTGAATACGAACTATCGAACTTCTGACTTCTAGTTTCAGTTTATTAGTTCTTTATATATAGAAGAATTATATTTCATCCCTTGTTACATTATTCACTGATATCCATTCCACTGGAATTCAATATACTTTAATAGTTTAGATCTTACTTCTACAGTCTTTATAATAACACTGTGATTATTATATTCATTTATAATATCGACGTCGTAAAATCTTTATATTCGGATTTGTGTCGTCCGAGTTATGCTATATTCTGTCGCATATACATTTCCGTCAATAATAATGGCATATACTTTGTATATTACATGGTACCACTATTCAATAAAACATACCGGAATTTAGATTTTTGTTACTAAAATTGAAAGTTTCTAATTGTATAAATGATCATTTGAGTCGTTGAAATTATGACATATTGTAGTTTTAAATTCTAATATTTGAAACAATTATGGAATGAAGTATTATCCCCAATACAAATTGCTTGGGAACTACTAAATTAGCATATTAGATATAACAATGAAACACAGTGAGTTCTGCAATCACAACAGAACCACTACCTTTCTTAACCAAAGAATAGATATACAAGTGGGCTGTGTAATTTCTTGTAAAGCAGAAATTGGGGTACCTTTATAGCTATAAACAGTCTTATAGAAATATTCATACTATAAACAATATTGCTGTATATTACCATAAATATAGTTTCGACAAATACAATCAAAGTAGGACAAAAATCATCCACAATACTGCTTCACTACTTTCTTTATAAATATCAGGTATTCATGCTCTCGTGGTTCCAATAAAAGAAAATAAAATTTTGTACCCCATGTAATGACAATTTAAATCTTTTCCAAATTGGTTACGTACACTCCCCAACTTCTCAATCGATTGGGAATGCCTCAAAACATTGGATTATATCGGGTTAGAAGGTTAAGGAATAACAAAAAAGTCAAATATATTGTTTAACTAGTATATCTGTATTTTTCTCGAAAATATATCAAGCGCAAGTGGTTTAGTGGTAAAATCCAACGTTGCCATCGTTGGGCCCCCGGTTCGATTCCGGGCTTGCGCATTTCTTTTTGATTCGGCGTCCAATTTAGCCGCCGAGGCTATATTTTGTTGAAAAAACACAGAAATTTTGTATAAACGTCGTGTTTTTTAATGCAATTATTATATTTTTATTTATGTATGATTATGTACCTATTTCTTATTTAACTTTCTTTTAGCATAATCTAAAACTTGTGAATTACCTCCCTTCGAAACAAAAAACTTTCTCTTTTTATCATCTCTCCAAAGTAGGACACCGATATCCTGTGCATATTTCGATAATAGATTATATTCTGTACTGCTTTCGAAATCTGAATATAAGGAACCATCATAACATATGACTCTGTCCAGTTCTAATTGCCATAATCTGATTTGATCCACAACTGTTGGAGGCAAAATCTGTAAAGTATCTTTACTGTTTGGGTCTAATTCCAACTTCTTCATCAAATTCTCTTCGGCTAGTCTTCTCATTTGTGGATGAGCATGTGTCTCTAAATATGCGATAATTTGTTCGGCTGTGATACCGTTGGTCAATGCTGTTCTAATGGATTCTCTTGTAATTTGCCCTGTAACCATATTAGCAAATCTTGTCTTTAAATGTAAAAATAAACTTAATATAGCAATTTGCAGTGGAGAATTCGAATAAGAGTATAATTTGAAATTAGTTTCCACAATTACGGCACCTTCTGGGGTCTTTTGGCCTTGTAATCCAACCTCATCGTTAAGCATTGTATTTGCATCTACATTACCTGAATCATCTTTATTTTTCTGTACCACACTATCCAAAGCACCTGCCGCACTTCTGATAGCATTCTTATTATCTGATGTAAGAACGATGGAAAGGTTCGTCGGATAGAAAACTGATGCTTCTGAGTTCTTTTGAAATATTAAACCATAATCTCTCATATCCTTTAGCATATTCTTCTGTGTGTCACTTAATTCTTTTGTACTATATGCTTTCCCTACTTCTAATGAACCTAACATGAAAATGAAATTTAAAATATCAACTGGATCCATTTGGAAACTCTCTGCCATCTTAAGATATTGCAATAATAGAGTCCAAATTTGTGCGTTGGCCTCCTGTAAAAGAAATTGGAAACCTTCGTTTGTAATCTTAAATTCTGCTGTTGTTTCAGTTTCTTCCATCAGACCACTACTTTTCAATAAATTCAAGACGTTTGCTGAAGGAATTTTAGCGATGGGTGTGCCCACCATGAAATGAAGAATTGTTTCCCATTTAGATGATGAATATTCATTAAGGATGTCCATCGAAATACTATTATTTTCAATAACAATACCAAACGAATTATGGACTTCACCACCAGTTAATGCATTCTTAAAACTTTCTCTGAAAGTTGGATTTAAGCCGATCATAAGAGCACCATTATCATTCTTCTTAGGTATAATTAAATGTAATGATTTCAATGATTTTATTGCCTCTTGGAATTGTATTTTACCGTTAGGTTTCACCCATCTATCTAGATCACGTAGAAGAATGAAATTTTCATTGAATACCATAGACATCATAAAATATTTTGCCAATTCTGGTAATAATCTATATATGGCTAAACATGTTGCAGGTGATTCGTAAAGTCTTGTTTGAACTGGTTGTGGTAATTCTTCTAGGTACTGATTCACAGAGTGTTTTAATAAATCAGAACTCATGATGCCGCTTGGTTTTTTTTGCAATGAAAGTATAGATCAATATCAGTTATATTGTTTGTATTTGTAATGGTGTAGAGAGTTGGTATCCTTTTTCTATCGTAGCTGAAAAAAAAAGTATTTCAGTTAGTGTATCTTAAATTTCCTTTACTTTTTGCAGAGCTCTCTGTATTTTTCATTTCGCTGAGTCTCGCTCCCTACAAGAAAGAAATTAAACAAACAGAAATAATCACTACTGATCAGAGAATAAATCTATCAATATAAGAATAATCATAATCTAGAAGTTTTAATATTATAATCCTATGGATATTAGCATGGCCATGAAGTTGGAAAGACCAACTCATACTCAACTTTTAGTCGGCTGGCCAATTCCTTCATTGTCATTTCTTGGCCTTGACACAGTTCCAATCTCTGATCCAGTATCTTTAAGCTTTTCTCTTTAACTCTTTCTACCTCATCTCTTTTCTCGTCTAATTGTATTTTACATTCTTCTTGATCATCCAGTGGCAGATTTTTAAATTCTTCAGACTCCAAAAAATTTGAGATTTCGTCCCCAATACTATCATCTAATTGGTATTCTATTCTTGCTTTTTCTGCTTCAATTTCCTTCTTGATAAATTCTTCATACCCACCCATCTTATCGATTTTGAACATTGTGGAGTTAAATAAATACGACATTGCCTTTTGACAAACCGATCGCCACTTTTCTATCAATTGGTCTGTTTTTAACTCTTTGTCATATTTATTTAGAATTTTAATAGCGTCAGTAATATTTGAAACTTCTTTCTTATATAGTTTGATTTCGGTTGTCAGCTCATTGTATAACAACCTTTGGGTTTTAGAAACGATTTTAGTACTCCTTGTACTAGATATGGATGGGTATTGTCTTGTCGATGTTGGGAATTCATCATTTTCGTTGCATGGCTTTGTTATACGTTTAGCGAAGGGTGTTTTGAATGAGGACCTTTTTGATTTCGATAATGGGGAAGAATCGACCAGAGTTGAATCGTTATCAACTGTAGATGAATTCATTTGCCAGATATATTATCGAAATTAAAGATGCTTGTGTGTAACGTATATTTACGTTGGGATATATTATATATTTTCTTCGGCGGCTATTCTATTTCTTTGATTGTTGCTGCAAAATTGAAGAAGTAAGGAATATAACTGAGCAATTACTTTGGTAGAACAAAATTTCAAAAAAATATGGCTCCTTTATTTCCCGTAACATTCACTTTTATATCTGTATCTGAGACTTGAATGTAGTTTATAAAAGTTATCAACGTCGTTATTTTATGTTTAGGATATTAACATGCTATTGTTTTGTTAGCTGGCGCGTAACCATACTACTATTTCGGACAGCCAGCGCTTGTCTCCAGCTCAGCTGAAGAACTTTTTTAAAGTATTCACAGTAAATAAACTGATTTAAAGAGATGAAATAAAGGGAACAACGATATCCACACATACATCTATTCAGTGAAATAGAAAAAACCATGCAAAGATGAAAGCTGAAAAACAGTTAAAATGTCAAAATTGTCATTTACTATTACAAATCGATTCCTCATTACTTGATTTGAGTCTTTCTCAAAGAAATTTATTAATGAATAATTCAACATTACATGAATTACCTAAATCTCAGAACACCAACTATTATACGTCACAAGAAAAACTGGATCAAGTGAATACAATACAACCCATCTCAAAGATCAATGAATGGATGAAAGGTACAGGAAATTCAATCATTGATACTACACAAGGGGACTATGGAGTAACGTCAACTAAGACTGACAAAGAAGATGAATCAGGAAATGGTGATTCTCAAAACAATGGATATACCACAGAAAAGACACTTTCCAATCAAATTACAACATTGACTAATGTATTTAACATATTGTCTGCAAGAAGTTATATTGATTATCCGGTGTGTCAAGATTGTTGTAACATACTTATAAATAAATTAAAGATTGATTACAATAATGCATTGAAACAGAAGGAATTGTATAAGGATTTCTTAGATAAATTGGAGAGTCAAACGCCGACAGGGACCACATATGACAATGATACTAATACACAAGTTTTACAAAAGGAAAAGGATCAATTACTCCGAGATCTTATTGAATTAGAAAATGAGAATGGCGTACTAGACCAAGAAATATTACAATTACAACAGTCATTAGAGAAGCAGAAACAGATATATAATGATTTTATCCAAGATGAAAACGTAAATGATTTGACAAATATCGAATTTCAAAAAGAGATGCAACTCCTGGAGAATCAATACAATCATGCAATGAATAACTTGGATCAAATTCGTAGGACAAATATATATAACGAAACATTCAAGATATCACATCGTGGTGCATTCGGTACCATAAATGATTTACGATTAGGTGGCTACTCCGATTGTCCTGTCTCCTGGAACGAAATCAATGCGGCGGTGGGCCAGATAATCTTGTTACTAGCTACGATTACAACTAGATTAAAATTGAAAATCAATGGTTACAAACTAAAACCAATGGGATCATTGTCTAAGATTTCAAGATATGATAATGGGACCAAAGAATGGATTGAATTTGAAGCATTCAATAATGGGAATTCCAAATTTACAAAATTGTTCAGGAAGGAGACCGATTTTGATAAAGCAATGGCATGTATCCCTGATATAATTCAACAGGTTACATCGATGGTAACGTCAACGGAGAGACGAATCCTTGACAGTGCAAGCAATGCTGAAACGTTTAGAAATAATGGCAAAGAATTGCCGTATGATATGGCGCAAGGAAACATCAATGGTATATCCATCAAACTATATGGCTCTGAACCGACTATCCAATGGACTACTGCCATGAAATGTCTATTAACCAATATGAAATGGTTGTTAGCTTATTCATCTGCTCATTTGCAATCAAATTCATCACAACCAGTGGACTAGGGTAGATATCCAAAATTATTACTGTAGCGCCTATAAATAAGTTAATACAATTTATTTTGTATTAAACAAAAACAAACGGTTGTCATTTTGATGAGTAAGTCATTGAAAACTATAAATTGTCTATTTGAACTAGATCGTTAAGTTTGACTTATATTTACGGAAATCGTCGACCACGCCTTTTTGTTAGGTTGCCTTTCGTGATGATAAGAGTGTTTATAGGAGAATGTTATATTAGATTATATATGTTATGTATACTTGCAATTTTTTTTTGTATTCATTGATTATTATTCCTTATTTAATTATAGGCTAGATCTTTCGTCAAACACTTATTTAATGCCCTTTTATATTTCATTTATTATTATTATGTCTCTATCATTTTCTGGTTATGTGTCTCATGCCACACTGTTGATAATCACTCGAAAGGAATCCTAGCGTAGGGACCTCCTCGTTGACGACCATGCACATACTATTGTATTCCGATTTCCATAATGCCAATAAATTTTTCAAATATCCCTAGCACTCATAACAACTTCTAATGATTTAATATCATGAGAAAGAAAAATCTAGTTAATTTAAAAAATTATTAAAAATTTAAACAATATTTAAAAGTTGAAAAAAATAAACATATAAATAACAGTCGTACAGTCTTTCGTAAAATAAGAAAATCTGAAGCTGTAAGACTTATTCTCTCTTTTCATGCTC